>JADEZO010000011.1:1112500-2312500 GCA_016807845.1 Colletotrichum eleusines | reverse complement strand
GATCAGGTTCCGGGCTGGTTTTCTCCCGTCGACGGCGTGTGACCCGGCGTTGGCCTCCAATTCCGTGTATGCCGTTGGCGAGTCCCGCCAGCTGGTTCAGGTGCACGTTAGTTCAAACCGTTCGGACGCCAGGAGAATCACCTGTTGCCAAGGCTTACAAACTGGTTCACGTCGGGAATACTTTGGCCCTGAGGCACGTAGACAGCCCCATCCAGCTGCCCATAAGTCGGATTGAAATGGATGACGGCTGAGAACACGCGGGCCCCCTTGCCCAGCTGCACGGCCTTTCGTTTCGCGCTTGCCCCGCATTTTCGGACCTTCTCTTTGGCCTTTTTGTCGTATGTGAAGACGATCTCATTCGACGCCACAGGGGCCATGGTTTCGTGGCTTGAGTGAGCTTGGTGTATTGCGTGTTTGAATGTGATCCAAGGTATCACGATACAGGCCGAGAACGCCTGTCAAAGTTGTGATTGCAACGCCCTCAAATACGACTTTTTTCGGACTGAGGCCATTGCAGGCTTTGTTACGGACTGTGATGTGAGCCGATTTGATCTCTCGTCACCGCTTCGTTCCCTTGCGGCTTGCACACCACAACGCTTTATTGACTTTCAGCCGTTTCGTACTCTTACAAGTGAAATTCGAACTGCTGGAAATAGTGGTTCGCTGTCATTGTAAACCGAGCCGTCGCAAACTGATACAGGAAGCACTGATGAGCTACAGTACAGTAGGTACTGTAGCTCATGGCACAAACAGTTTAACTGAAAAAGCAGCAACCAGGATGTTTGGGAGCTGTTTCTTGCGTAGACGCAATAGCGTCCGTCTTCAAATATGTCTCAATCCAGGCTTACAGGCACCTACCATATGAACAGGGCAGCCGAAAATGGCTGCGCTCGTAGAATATTGAAAACACCAACTGCAAACCGTTTTCGATTGCGCCTAGTACCTTTTGACAATTCCTGCTGACCGACTGCCGTGTATGGTTTCTCGTAAGTACTGTAAGCTGTGGTGATACTGTACATATGAGCAAGCCAAGAACCGGAAGCTAATTTCAATTGCCACCATACTGCAGCGGACTGTCGCTGTCGAGGCTTTAGCATCAATCGTTCCAGTCCATCTTGACGCAGTCCACTCGTCTGCCCTCGCCACTCGAATATCATTGAGGGCTCCCTGGTTGGATATGTAAAGCGATGTTGTAAAAATTATCTTGTCGCGTTTTTGCGAGTCCATAACCCTATGGGATGGGATTCGAGTGGGTTTGCAGACAAGACTGGGTTGCAGTTGGTTTGCTCCCGTACGAAAATCCGCAACATCAAACAGATTATGATATACCTCTAGTGAGCTCCACGAACATAATTGACAGCCATTAGGGATTTCCAATGCCAGGCTCGGTGTTACGGAAACCTGATGAAGGGAAGTTTTATTTGGAGGCATCAAATACAGCTCACATAAACTCTGGCACGTGTGGTCGGGTTCCGCGATCCACGGCGTTACTGGAAATTGAAACTGGTCGGCTACTGGCGCAATACCGAAATTCAGAGCCGCGGGCTTGTGTCTGTCCTCTGTGTCTTCCAATCTCGGACTGGTCCCGGCACTGTTGCATTGTCAGAAACGTGTTAATCATGTCCGTCAGCCCACACCTGAGGCGCAGGTGGCCCGTTGAAGGAAACCCTGATTCTTGAGTGGTCAACTGAACGATAACATCCAGGGTTCAAGACCGCCCACCAATATGTTGGCCAAGAGAGTGCACATGGTATGTTGGATACCGGCTTGACGGACTGTTATCATAACGGGTCTGCTCGTAATGTAAGGGGGTCATTGAGGGGCTCAATGCTGGCAATAAATAGGGGTGAAGGGGTGAGGCAAATACATTACACATATAAAGTCTGGGAACCGGTCGCCTTCAGCGAAAGATTATCAATACCGAAACGAAACGAGGAATTACAAGAACAAAGCCATGTCTATCACCACCCATTCCGACACGAATGCAAATGGAGGACGCGGGGCATATGATACCACGGGTGTACCGAAACCACCACCCCGTCCAAAACCTAGGTAGAAGATGACGAGGTTCGTTCTGTGGAAGAGCTTACAGTCCCCTCTATCTGACGCCGCACAGTACAGTTCAGACCAACTTTCAAAAGCAAGGAGACACAGAGAATATTGTGGACGATAATCTTAGACCATTGGGGAGCGAACAGGCCGAGAGGGGAAAGCAACATATATTGAAATGTCGATCAAAATTCTTGCGAGTTTAGCGTAGTCATCATCTATGCGTTTTAACTTCATGTAGTAGTGCCGGATTACTGTTTGATATTTCACTTTTGATACGCACTACCTAACTGATTTGTCCTTTTACCTCGGCCGGAGTGGTAAAATATCTCGTATTCTTTCAGGCTTGCCGTTGAGCCCTAGTTCCCCAAGTTCTGGCAGAGCTCTATAAAAGGGGACAAATAAAGCTTCTGATTTTAGACCAACGAAAAGTAGCGTTGCTCAATCAATATTTCTGTGGGTTTGTCGATATCCCCTTTCTGAGCTGAACATTCTGATCTGAGTGACCATCCAAGTCCAACTAAAAGATAATGTGAACCCTTCATCCCGCCTAACATCGCGCTATAAGAATAGTGTGAGACCTTAAAAAACCTTGTTGAGCACCAAAAGTGAGGAATTTGCACCCTTCATTGAGACAAAGTCCAGATACGCGCCCATCTGACACAGGATCACCCGCTTTTCTTTTTGCCAGGGCCTCTTGTTATCAGTAGTTATTGCCAGGAATAGCAAGTCAGGTCTAAAAGACACTGCTCCAGAGCCATATGGCGAGAAAGAAAACGAAAAAGGGTGCCAAGTGACCATAGCTGGCAGCGTGCCGAGCGGTTGTGCTGACGGGGATCGCCATGGTCGTCTGCACTGTTGGTTTATGGTATGTCCAAGACGGCCGAATGCTACCACTAGATGCTAGTGTCGTAAGACTGGCCGTGGTGCTGATGGGCGATGTGTTGTCGTCGGGGGTAGCGTTCCGAAACGGATGGGTGGACAGCCCGTCGGGAAGTGAAATTGTATGAGCCGCTGTCAAGGTTGACGCATCGCCTTCCGAGGCCCAAGTGCAAATTCGGGGTATCTCGGTCACTGTGCTTGAAGGTGAATGAGCGGGACTGACTGCAGGAGCAGCAGTGTACACATCGGCAAACGCCCAGATCTCCACGGTGAGCTATGCGATCCGGCTCAATTACATGCACCAGGAGGTCGCAAAGTAACCCATCAAATCTCTTTCTATATATAACATAATTAGCCCTCAGAATATCAAGCTGAAATCGGCTGCAGACGTAAGAATGATTAACATATTACACACACACACACACAATTTATTACGCCCGGCGGCGAAGCCGAAAGGGCTACTAAAGCTGACTACATGTGCAATGTTGATTTTATGCCCTGGTCTCCTGAAAACCCATAAGTGCTGTTTCCATTTCCTGCTTACTCCTCCGATTCTGCCTCCTCGCTGCGGATTCCCGTGGGGTAGTTTATTGTTAGCATGCCAACTTGGAGCCTATTCTCCAAGTGTTCAACGTCCTATCTACGGCGGCTGAAGCGGTGCCTGCTGTTTATGCCACGGGTTGGTAGTTGGTTAGGGTTATGTCGGTTTTGGTGTGTTGGGGGGTCCTCCAATCCCGTTTCTCGTCACCTTGCGTCTAGACGGCCTGTTGCCATCGCAAATCGTATAGTTACTCGAACTGCTTGCATGTTTGGCTTCCACTTCTCATCGTCTGAGGGGCCCTTGCCTCCTAGTTAGAAGGACATGTTGCTTCTGTGCGTCTCGGTACACTGGAGCATCTCAGTTCGGAACGTTGTCCACCTAGTGCATCAGAACAGAAAATGCTCCACCGTTTCTGCTGCCTGTCCACATCTGCATAAACCTGAGGGTGCTGCGTCGATCCGATGTAAATAGTGGTTTAGTCTAGCCATTCCGGTTCTAAGCTGTGCGAGAGTGGTCGCTTCTTTCCAAGTAAGCTGGTCGTACAGCTGGCGGGTATGTTTTCCTGGCAGCGCTTTGTCGATTCGTTTGGAGAATCGTCCAACCTTATCGGGCAGCACGCGTTCTTGTGACACTTTTGCTCGTGCCACATTGAGCGTCGTTGACTTCATCATCGGGAACTGTACTTGCGGGTTGGCGCCGTCTTTGGTCGCGCCGCGCGCTTGTCTCTTTGCTTGCTGGACCAGTTCATCTCCCTCACTTGCTGCCATCCACTGTGCCGTGATGATGTTGTTGTCCTTTCGAAGTTCCTCTACCGAGTCGTATACACTGCGTATGTATGCTTGTCCGGATTGCTGGAGGGGCTGTTTCAGTGAGAGCACCGCACCTTTGTTGCCCGTCACCACCGTGATCCTCTGCCCTGTGACCCCTCGCAGTGATCGCCTCAACGCATATGCCATCGCTGCCAGTTTTGCGCTGTAGAGATTCTGTTCTGACCTCGAGCCTAATGTGAAGGAGAAATGCTCTGGTTCGGGGTCGGCTTGCAACCTCAGCTGTTTTTGAACGGCCTTACTGATAATCCTCCAGTTTTCAATCTCCTACGGTTACCGGAGCCTGTTTGAGCGATTGTTTGTTGGGTACAGATTCTGGCTCTGTTAGCAAGGGCTCCACAAGTGACTCGTATCCTACAAGGAGCATCAACCAACTCATGACTGCAGCCACTCCACACAACCACTACTAAAGATGTTAACTAAAATATATCGCGACACCCGTTACGCCTTTTACTGTACTGTCAAACCTGGGACATCAGAAAATGACGCCATTTCCTCAACACTCCCTTCCTATACAGTGTGGGCGAACAATTGCCGATATTTATGAAGATCTTTTGCTCTCTCCCGATGATGTCGCATCCTATTGTGCGTCATCACCATGCCCACGGAGCTCACCCAAAACTGCTCTGTTCCAATTAAGGCTAGAAGAAGCCAATACACTGGCGAACAGAAGTGTTGCAAACAGCCTGCCGTCGCCGTTTCGCCCGGAGAGCGAGTTTTCTTCCGTAATGACACCATCATCGTCAGGCCGGACAACCAGTCTCAAAGACTTGGAGATAGAAAAAAGTCCGAGCTTGCATTTAGGTGTCACAACCTACACAAAACGGACAAATCAGACAACGCACCGCGTAACCTCGTGGCCATGATGTCAAACAAGAGCATCGCTGACAAGTGGCGTCTGTCGACACGGGAGGGGTTATTACAGAGCCGGACTAGTCAAGCTAGGACCTTTTGTGCGAGGAAACCTCTTTTTGACAGAGCTCGGGACCTAGAAGAGTGAATAGAAATATGAATTCATGTACCATGCGCCTGAGCTGGGGTCGTATGCTGAGGATTCAACGATGAGCGGCACTGACTCTTGTAAATGCATGGCCATGCACTTTACCGCCTTTCACCTGCTGTATAAAAAGACAAACAGGTGCTGTGATCATGATTTTGTCACGGCAACTGCAGAGAACTCTCTTTTTGTGATGTGAGCTCAATCAAGGAGTTGATGTTTAATTTGGAGCCCACTGGAACACAGGTGGACAACTCCAAACGCCAGGATAGACACCTATTACACGACCATCGTCTGCCACAAAATAGTATGCCATCCTCCCGTTGACGAACTCCATGACGAGTCTGCCATTCGTCACCCAGCTGAACGTGGCCCCGGGCGTGATTGGTTCGTGCTGAACGATATTGCCAGGGTCACCCTTCCTTAAGCTCTTTTGGCTAGCAAGCAGTCAGGTTTCCAATACGTGAAAGCGATGGGACTAGAAGCGTACCGTGACCTCTGTGCACTTGATGGTTTTCCATCTTCGTTTCGGGCTGGAGAAAGCGGTTTCAGGCTCTTTAGCCCGTCGCATGCGTCCATTTCAGCTTGCACAGGTGTCATTAACCTGAAGAGGAGTTCAGCTGCAATCAAAACTCACTTTTCGGCAAAGATCCTTCCATTTTTGTGTATTTTGATTCTCAGAGAGTACTGTTGTACACTCACGACGTAGGCATGAAAGGTAGGTGCCTGGTATTTCAATCATCGCTGGCTATTGCAGGTTTTGTTCTGAAATGTCGTATGCATCCGAATGTGATTCAATGCGGCAAACACGGCCAAAACGGCTTCTGCGCACGCTAATAGCCGGTTCAGGAGCTTTACGGCAGAAACAATAACGTCTGCTGTCGGGCGCGAAAAGTGCCACTCGGTCTTCTAACCGCGATTGACAGACTGAAACACCTTGAAAGTTGCTCTACATACTGCACAAGCGATAACTGCTCCCTTTCCGGTGAAGCTTCTAAAACCGGCAGACTGTGAAGTAATAATGTATGTATAACTATCCTGACCCTAGCCGATCCTCCCTCCAACGTCTGTGTGAAGAACCTCCTTAACCCAGAGGTGTTACGTGCTTTAGCTTCGCATGCTGGCCTTCACTGAAGGAATGTTTTGATGCACGCGATGGAGCAGCTAGGCCAGAACTCATCAGAAACTTTGATCGGTGCGGATCCGTATGTCTTGGACGCTGAAGAGACCGATGACTCTTCTGAATCATGGTCGTCTGACGTACATACGCCACCTTCTAGCGGTGATAGTCCCGCAGAGCAAGATGGTGCACCAACACCGAATTTGCCAATGGACGCGCGATCCCACTTCGAATACCAGTATCCAGACCCATCCGGGGCCCCGCAGCTTGGACAGCTTTCAATGGCAACAGTGGAACTGACGGCTTAAAACTTGACTCGTCAAGGTCAAGAGACTGGTTCGGGGACCAAGAGCATCAAGAAGCCCACGGGGCAGATGTGGTACTACTGGCAAAAGCTCATGACTGAAAACATATTCTAACACACATACTCGACAGAATGACATCATTTTCCATGTTCTAGTGCGCACGCCAGAACGCCTGTTCAGACGGGAGGTGTCAACGAATCAATGGCATCAACGTCAGCTCGATTCTGGACGGAAAACTCAAGCATCGCACCATATTCTCACGAGTTCCACGAACCTCTTCCTACGTGACTCGATCGGAGATACGATACTGCATGCTCTGGCAGGCGACTTTGGGCTACCGAATTTGGCAGTGGAAACCGAGGGTTATGACATACTACAGCGCCTCTTCGATATCGGATCAGATGGTTTCGGGCCGTCAGTAAAGTGTTACTGTCTATCTATGATTGACTGGCAAAATGATGGGTACTGCATGACCGACGGCGCCTCCTCCCAGCCTTTCAGGCATACAGCGCTTGGGGTCGCAATCCTATACAACAACCTTGCCTGCGCAGAGCTTCTACTTCAACATGGGGCTGATCCGAATATACAAGGAGAGTGGGGACAGCGTCCGTTGTTCTTTGCCCGTCGGAACAACAGCGAGGAAGCAGTCCAGCTGCTGATGGCCTACGGAGCTTACCTCTAAGGATGCCCTTATTCTGGCTCGATACAATACCTGACAGAAAAATCGTCAGTTCCATGCAACTGATCGATGAAGATCCTCGACGTTGCAGGGAAACTAGTTGTGATTTGTTGGTGTGAGCCAAGCAGACCAATCGGCGGCATTTGTGGCTAATGGCGACCCGGCATGCAACGCCGCCGATCTTTTACCAGCAAGACGTTGCATATCAATTCACAAATCCGTAGAGCCGATTTTTGTGTGTGTACATCCTTGTCTACGTTAGCCAACACAGCAACAGATGGCGGAACAAAGTTCCACTTTGATGAAGAATTTCAAACCGTCACAGAAACACAGCTGTCGCTGCCCATAGGCTGGGTTTCGCAGTGCGGTAATTTTACACGCCCTGCGGTTCCCAGTCGAAGCAGTCGAAATAGCCTGGTCAGCCTCTTTCCATTTGAATTGGCGCTATTTTGGTCTAAGCGTTGTTGCTCCACTGCCTGAGGAACCAGATCCACTCAGGCGCGCGGTCGTTAGTTGACCTCTCAAAGTGGTTCGAGAGAGGCCAATGAATGTGGCGTTTTCTAGGCCCTCCCACTATGCATCCCACTATGTATGCGAGGACCAATTGCCATTCGTGTTCGAGACGCACCAAGTGAACCGACAAGCCGGATGTGGCGCCTTAGCGGCAGATATGACCATGCCGTGATCCTATTACCATACTGGGCTACTCGTTCACGTCCCCATGGCTCCCTCACCTCATCAGTCCTGCCGGTCATAGAAAGTTTGCACTACATGCCTTGGAGTCGAATTTTTTTTACGACAGCACTGCGTGGCGGACTGCAAAGAACGTCCTGCACAAGAGAGCTGAGGCACTGATCTTGCTTAGAGGGGTCCAGCAATGGAGAGACAGTTATGTAATCGTTCCTTGCAGTGAACCCAAAAGCGAAATGATCTGGAGGCAGGCTGTGGCCAATATCAGGCTCCATCGCCCTCTGTAGCGACTACAGCTCCAAGCTCGCTTTTGTCCGAAGAGGTCGCACACTCGTCTCAACTGACTGGTCAACCCCCATTCGCAGATATTTGTCTTTGAACTGGCATATCGAGGCATAATTGATTAAAGAGACTCATGAATAGGGCCCGAGGCTCATTTTCATGCACATTTTCCAATAGTTGCATGGCGCATGGCCATTGGGTGCTGGGAATGTTACTACGCATTGGCAGGTGTCTAAAGTCTACATCGCACAAGAAACACGTCCCGGCTTCTTTCCACCACCAGTCGCATTGTAGACATGATAGCTGACACAAAGAATACTCACACGAAATTGAAGTTACTCCTTAGCCAAAAACCCTACAGAAGGTCTCTCTGTTCAGGGAGAGCCGCGGCTGATGCCTCTAGGAGTAAGTCCCGGAGGCGCCGGTTCTTCCAACATCCACCAGGGAGCTTCTTCCTGGAGGACATCCTGGCCTTCGCCAGTTACGAATCGACGCCAAGGTATGGTATTTGTGCTTCCTTCGGCGGTGCTCTTGTTATTCAAGGTGAAGCCTCTTGTGACTTTCTTGAATGGGGTAACTGTAGTACAGGTTAGAATGTTTTGGAGAAATGGCATCATGGCCTTAACGTACATAAAGCTTTCAGCCTAAAGGCTGTCGCTTCAACGATTGACTTGATCCTGTCAGACCAGGTCGCAGTTGATGAGTTTTTCCAGCAGAGGCCCGTCATCGAGTATGCACCTGCTGTGGGCGTGGTGTAGCATATACAGCGAAAAAGGTATTGGCAAAGGGTGAGGAAACTGTACAATTGTTTGAGACAAAAACATAGGCAAGATGGATCAAGAATCAACAGTCTGTAGGGGCACCTGTGCTCTTATACTATGCAAGTCCAGGCAGACTCTTCTTGTGACAGCGACACAGGTCGGCTAGGCTGGCGTGGTACACCAGCACCGTAAGCCATGGAACCAATCACTGTGAAGAGCGGAAAGGTCAGTCAAAAATCTTCCTCGGGAATTGATTGGCTATCTTATATGCTTTGATTGGGGCGGACTATCGCCTGTAGCGGGATCGGTGAAGAATGTTTGCCTGCGCATTGAACACTCAACAGGCGCACGCTAGACGAGTGGACGGCACCAGGCTATAGTATCGTGGTTGAAACAACGAAGCTACCGCAAAATCGTCGCCATGCTTGTGGGATTGACATCTCGGATGCCAGATTCAACTAAGCGTCGATGACTTGGTGCCTCGAGGAGCACTGTGTATGTCGCTAACTAGTGATAACTGCTGAACCGCGGCCGAACAGAAGCCAATGGCCTGCTCTCTTATCCTTGTTATGCCTACAAACTTGATTTTATACAGAACACATTAAGCATTGAGCTCACCTATGCATACAGCAGTGAACATCTGCGTTGCATTATGACTCTGAATAATAAGGTACAGTATAGTACGGACGTATAGTGCGAGCTGTTCATGTGCGCCGCACTGACGAGTGACTTTCGGCTATAGCGTCTCTACACGAGTTCTGGATAGTGGGGAAGAGTCCGCGAAAGGACTCGTTCTGCGAAGATGCACTATATGTCGTGATTTGTCTGTTTAAACACAAGTACTGTAAGCCAACTGCTGGGAGAAAGACGAGTAGAAGGCGGGACTGACTCATCATATCAAGAGGTGATTATGGCTGTGCGTGGTGGCGATCTCTCGTCAGCAGCTTTATGCTCGTATCAAATCGTTATAGCAAGGCAGATTTCGACCATCTGCAAAAGCATATATGCGGTTGCTCCAATGAAACTGTTTTCCTTTAAAGAACTCCGTGTACAGTATACTGCATGACTAACACGACATTACCAAACGCAATTTTGATCGAAATGGAAGCGCCTCAGTTCCAAATCAACGGCAGACCTGACAATCTTACAGCAAGGCTCGTCGCAATCATCATACACGAGATGACAACATGTATCTCGCGTTGGCGCGAGTATGCTGCCTCCAAAGATGCGCAGCTTCAGCAACTCCATAACGAGAACCAACAATACAAGGCACGCATCGAAGCGCAACGTCAGACCATTAGCGCGCAAGCCGAGCGCATCAACCATTTGGAGTTCAAAATGTCTCCTATCGAGCTGTCATGCGGAACAGCGTCGCCTGCGGCGTTTTCCATGTCTCTTCAGGGCTCTAAGACGTCCGATTCTATTGTAGACCTACAGTCAAGCATCACAAGCGACACGCTCGAGGATGCCTTGCAAAAGACGTACGGTCAATCGCCCGAAGACCATGATGCGAACATAGGGGATGATGCTTTTGCCCCATTGATGGCGTTGGCGACGACAAGGGTAGAAGACGCTACTGAATGGGGTGTTGAAGCAAAGGAGGTGGCGCAGATGGAGAGTCTAAACACGACGAAGAGGCCTATGGAAGAGGCAGATGTTGTTTCGAAGCGAGTTCGCTATATGTGATGGAAGGACGATAAGTCATATAGGGTTCGTCTGCAAGGCTTGATGAATTGCAACTTCGATTTGGCGATTAGCAGAGCAGGCAACTTGAACTCGCGACTAACATTGAAACTGTTACATAGTGATGTTATTATATCGGTCGTCAGACATCGCTCCTCTGACAGTGCGATTCAACTCTCACAATGCAATCAAATTCGACACAACACATTCGCACCATTTCAAGATTGAACGTAACAGCGTGTTTTAACGCCACCTTACAGGGCTCTGCCGAGTGGTCAATGACTGCCATTATATCCGCTCCCCTTCGTCCTCATCCTCTCGTATGAGAGGCCTTATACTGTACAATGTATCCCAGTAATCCTTCACTAGGCTCGTGGCATTGTCTAGGTTGGCTTCTGGCTCCATAGTCTCTTGCCACTCAATCTTGTAGTGGACTATGCTGTTCACTATCTTTCGTTCAATGATCTTTCCTGACCAATCCTCTAGGGTAGGGTCAAATTGATGAAGCGGTTCTCTTCTGTGATCGGAGCAGCCGTGGCGTTTGTTCCAAGCAACAATATCTCGTGACATATGCTGAAGTCTGTCTTCAGATTCCCAGGTTGGTTCCCAGACCACGTGGTAGTAAATCGCACCACGGAAATCGCTGTGCCCTGAATTTTTTTACTTGCCATTCCGTCGTGTTTGTCCCATTGTCGCTGTTGTTCTGGTCGATTGATGGTGTTTTCATTTGGAATGGCGTTTGAGGCTATGAGGCAGTGGCCGCTGTATTCAAAGTCAAACGTAATATGGTGGCCGTCGGTTCTGACTTGAGGGCGAGGTAGTGAAGCGTGCGTTGACACAGCGCTTCAAGAACGTTGTGGCTTCTCTTATAGATAAGAAAAACCGTTTAATTGTAAGACCGGGATCAAGCTGGTTTTCTCTCTGACGCCTCGCGTAGTTGCAACACCTGATTTCGTCTCGGGCACGGTTTTGATATCAAGGCGCTTAACGAAGAGAACGAGAGAGCAAATGCATGCTGTAATCCACAAAACTGCAGAAATAGGCACGCATGTGTGGGTCTACTGATACCGTTCTGGCCGAAATTGGATGCTGGTCATTGACATACGAACCCTTGACTCAGCCGTTTGTGGACGGGAAGATCAGTAAGCAATTCTCGCCGATACAGTAACTTGTGCCGTCACTTGGCAAATACCAGTGGCAGTCGACTCGTTCTGGCTGCTGCGGCGAATCATGCTCAGGCGGTGGACAAGAGCGAATCCATGCAGTCTATGAAAGCGGCTACGGCGGCACCGATGAGAACCGCTGCACGCCACTCAGCAGGCTCAAGAATTTGCCAACAACTTAACGCCATCATCATCGTCACCGTCAATCACTTGAACACCGTTTCAGACTATGCGATGACTATCAAGACAGACTTGGCGTTACCTGCTTGGTTGCGAGCCCCGGTTAGATGCTCGGTCGCGTTGAGAGCGCTTGGCCTGGAGATCATCCATCTTTCGGCCTCATCGTACGCAACATGACCGCCAACTACCCTCCTATAAAAATATAGTATAATGCTGCCGAGAAGGAACCGTCACCCCCAAGGCCATCAACTCATGGATCTCAGTCCATCTGCGAGACAACATCTGCATTGTCCTTGGCGTAGGAGTCAGCCAACGCGACGGTATGCCTCGGTAAAATATCCCTCATCTTCTGTAACAGTTTGCCCAGTGGACGATTGCCTCAGCACCTGGGCCTCCTGTGCTCAACAGAATGATAGCTCGTATGCCCACATCCGAGAAGAATCTAGCCCGGTGATGTGGAGTTGACGAGACCGACTTCAGGCTCAAGAACTTCGAGGTTTTAACACCACCAGCCAGTCAGGAAAGATCTGGGGTTCGAATATCCACGATCAGTCAATTGTATCTGGAGAGACCGACGGTATGTAGTGACGTCCTCGTTTCGTCGATCGGTGGTTTAGGCACGGGCTAGCCGCACTGGGGCAGCACCAATGACGGGAGCGTTCCCGGGCTTCGATGAGGCGTTTGCTTGCTGGGTCATAGACAACCTAGCTGATATAGTTAATAGGGGTCTTCACAGGTTATAACTGTTACTGTTGAAGAGTCGCTGCATAGCACAGGCTTACGATGACTTCCAGACTGAGAGTATATGCGCAGGAGGGAGACAATTGCTTGTTATTTTTCGAAAGATAAGGGCCTGAGCTTGGACACGGAATCGCCTAGGACTTGAGTAACGATACAGACCTTGCTCCACGATCCGTGGACATACAATAATGGGTGCCCCGAGCGGCCCCGGGCCCTTTCAATGTATGTGATACTTCCTGTTCCCATCCCAAGCATCGTGAGCATTTCTGCGTCTAAGTGGTCCTAAACCATTAGATATCTCCACAAGGGCTGATATGAAGTCTCACTGCATGAAGGCCATGCTCGCCCGCAACTACTATATATTACCCACCCTGCATCACACTGTGTCGCTGAACACGGCTGATACTAGGGGTTAAGTCCAAATGCCTATGAGCCCATTCGATAAGTAACTGAAGACAAGTCAGCCGTTCGATCTGGACGACAACTGCATGCAACAATCTCCGCTCCGAATGGGGATGAGTAGCTGCGGAATTTTCACCGGGTTTTCGTATTGGCCTAGTATAACGCCATACCAGAGCCAAAGAAGATTCACTCCGGTATCTTCTGTGAGTTATACCTCAAACTGAGGATGGCCAATAGGCTCAAGCTCTCCCGATTGCCCGGATATCAAGGGTCGGTGATACGTCTGTTCGACGGGCGGGCGTCGACGCTATCCCGTTTGCTTGATGCATACTTGACTAACCTCTCACCCACCTATTTGTGTCCTTTCCCAAATTTTCAACCCAGCTCTCCATGCCTTCAACCGTTTCCTGACTCATAATTCATTCGACTAAGGCTCGCATGAGGTACTCCCCTTTTGATCATATCAATTTTCATCCGAGGAGGCGAGCCAGCACTCCTAGGCGAGCCAGCAATCCTACAATCAAATGGAAACAATCGACTTAACGGAAGCGCACCAGACCGGCGTTTCGGGTGAGCGCCTGCGAATAGTCATTGATCTGATACGGGATGACGAGATTGCCTACTTGCTCGCCGGCGCGTCTCTAAACAGAGACAGCACAGCGCCTGCTGGCACGACGTTAACAAATGTGTTATCCCAAGGCTTTCAATGCAGGGATTGTAACTCCCTAATTGGGACGGAAAGTGAGCTCTTTGAGTACTGGGACTGCCGTTGTGTAAGTCAAGTCCCTCTGTTAGACCTCGCAAGTTGCTTACCAACTGGCTCAGTTGTGTTGCGTTGTCTGTTTTCGACGAAAACGACGTAGTGTCTGCCCTCTACACCCTAGGAAACTTGGGCTAGAGTGAAGGCAATATTTGTGTAATGATAGACGGTGAGGGGAAGAATTCTCTCAAGACTGATACTCGAATAAGATAAATCTGCCCATCGTCGACGATATTCTTCATCGTCTGGAAAGTTTTATATCACCATGGTCAGGCTATCATGATTAAACGGCACTACAATTATCAATGCGAGGAAATATTATAGTGGTGGGCATGGCTATATCTATCCGGCAAACGCGAGATGCATCATGGTCCACTGACATCTTTCGGGACGAGTGGCCCGCGCCACCGTTTCCCGCCGGAGATCCTAGCCTGGTCACCGGTAAGGAGGCTCAAGCACCAGACTCTAGAGCCCAGAAAGTTGACTACGATGGAGGCTTGCCCGAGAACTGCACCCCAAGTCACATACAAAACCACTGATCATGCCTTGGCAACATGATGCCATATTCAGAAGTTCGTCAGGCAGTGTTTGGTGCTACTTGGGTTCAGCGACAATCAGGTACACAAGGCCAACGTCCATTGGCAATAGTGGGCCGATACTCCAGATCGGGTTGTGCCCCCCACCAGACTCCATGCTCCGCTGCAAAAGTCTATACGCTCTCAGGGATACGCAAGATCCTTGCGGGCATAAAGCCCCTAAGGATGGCCGCTTGAACAGATAAATAGCTTGGCTAGCCGCTCAAGTCTGTCGGGTTTCACTCAACGCCCTGGATCCGTCGCTTCCAATACTCAACGCATACAACCCAGGCTTCGCACAATGCGCATTCCTGATCTCCTCGTCGACCTGACTATGGCTTGTTCCAGTGCCCAACGACCCAATGATTCGACAGCTGCATTCATGGCAACAGTGGCTGAAATGCACTGTGCGATAGACGAAGTCAATTGCCCTTCCGCTGAGCCAGAAAATAGTGAGTCTATTTGAAAGAGAATTAATATGCCAGATATGAGATGTGGTTTCTTGCAAAACATTCGGTCCTAATCTGGCGACAGTCGTTACAGATGCGGAAGGTTCCGAAGGAAGCAGCATAGGACGCAAGTTTACGTCTGGGGCGACAAGCGAGCACGCTCCTGAAATCGCAGTGACAGCCGTCGAAGCTGAGTCGAAGATCGACTCGGACATCGAGAAGATCCTTGCTCATCGTTATGACCGCAGGTGCGATACTCTTTTCTAGATGAAAGTCCGTTGGAAGGGAGGGACAGAGAGCTGGGAGCATGAGATCGATCTCCGGAGATGTCAGAAAGCGACTCTGTTTGCCTACTGGGAATCTCTGGAGGGCGGACGGGAGGGCGCCATGGTAGACCCGGGACTGTGGCACGTTTTCGACATCGTTTCCCACAAGAGGAAGTCCAATGGCGGTATTTGCTTCCAGGTCGCCTGGGTCGGTTCTGCCGAGCGTTCATGGGAGCCAGAGGAGACTGTACGGGACGCTGCTAACGAACTTTTGGAAAAGTATTGGGACTCCAAAGACCGCCATCGGAAGGCAGCGAAGAAATCCGTCAAGTACAAAGATATCTTCAAAGACACAGACCGAGCGACGGACGGTAGTCGCAGAATGGGGCGGTTGGGCCGTCGTCGAAGCAGATATTACAACCCGGAGCGGCCAAATAATTGGAAACATCGGCAGGAAATACATAGCCCAGGAAATTTCAAGATTGAGAAGAACAGTTCCCAGCTGACACCTGTCAGTCGTTAGAGGACCCGTGGCGAGATCAATACAAACTCTGGATAGCAGCACCATTATCGACCTGGGCCTGTTTCGTTTCATAACATGTGTACGAATGTCCGGTCAAATTCATGGCGTTGCCTAGGATGTGATCAGCCGGTGGTGGCGGTGATCCGGGAGCATTCCTTGGAAACAAAATGCAGCATGGTCATCTGATGAGATCCAAAACTTTCAACATTTTCACGACGTATCTGCTGGTGTCTCTAGCGAATATCAAATCCACATTAACCGCACATTGTCCATGAACAGAAGTTCATCGTATCGATATGAGTTGCCGACTCAAGCCGATCACTCTGGTATCGAGTCTACGCCAACTGAAAGTATGCGCGATCGGGCGAAGAGCAACTGTAATGACCATGGAGCCCGTCTAAAGCATACTGTACATTGTGCCGACTACCAGTCGATCACTCCATCACCAGACACTGAAGTCTTCATACAGTCATCCTGTGTATGCTCTTCGCACAGATACATTCACCCTGCCAAACCTGGCCAACAACCGAACACAAACTACCGCGCCATATATACGACAATCTCGGATCGAAATTGCTGTCGATCATCTATCCCCATCCCTAACATTGCTTCCGCCGGATGAGAATGAGTATGGCAATTCATTCATCACTCGCTCGGTGCCTCTCAAGTCAGCCGTGATGCGCCCGATTCTAATCGAGTCAGAATATGCCCCAGATACCTACGTGATTATAATGACTCACTGCGCATTCTGGCGACGGATCTGTTCACTTTGGCATTGTTTGAACTCTTTTAGCTGGCGGTCGACTGCGCTGAGTCGATGGATGAGAGCATCCCTATCATCGATGAGAATTTTTCTATGTTGTGTGCAGTTGTGCTTACATGGGCAGATGTGGGTGCGCCTCAGGTGTCTTGACATTCGCAAGAGAGCTATACTCGAGTCAGTCATCAATCGGAACCGAGTCAAACTCTCACGACTTGCCTTGAGGGTACGTTTTTTGGATCTTCGATACGTGCCAAGAGACTATCGATGTCAATCGTGTCAGATGACGGGAGGAACTGCTGCGGACTCAAAACGGTGGACTGAGGAACCCCAGCTGCAGGGATATTATTGAAATATTGATGGCCGTTCTTCGAGGCCTCTAAGGGGACCCCAGCTTGGGCTTGTCTAAAAGAGCCTTGGGCGGCGGCTTGTCCATGGGCAAGTTGCTCTTGATATCGCAAGCAAGCTGCCAGCTCACGCGTCGGCTGGGGCGGGCGTTGAGACATTCCGGTCTGGGGCTAAGGGGCGAAAGTGTAAGGCAAGCTTTTGAAGGCGGAGATGATCGCAGATGGATAAGATCATGGATGGCGTAGATCCCTAACGGTGCGGAGGCATTTATTATAGCCCTCGAGGCGTAATACGAATGGACTCTTGTGGCCCATATTGTTCAGCCGTCCACCTACCTTGTTTGGTCTTGCCAACGCAAGCATGATGGCCCCGCGGTCTACTACGTCGCCGGAGCGCAATCGCGGACTTAGATTCTGATCGTCGTGCAGAAGACACTTTCCCCTCGGCTAACTTGAAGAGGGTAACACACCTTGCTTGGTAACCTCCCTGTCGCCACTATACCCTTAGCCCTTCATGCAGCTTCCCGTTGCGTTGTTGGAAGCAAGAAACGACGCATTGAGCCCCCGTCGCCGTATTGTTTGTTGGTCCTGTCTCTTGAACGAAAGCGGGAGTATACCAACCCGGATATATCGGAGCTTGGCAGCTGGATGTGGGCCGATGGAGCTTGGTCAACCAGGGAAACTTATTTGAGAAACACCTGGTCTCATAGCTCATGACTCGAGGCATTCATTTTTTTGCGGTGATCTTGCTGTTCAAGGATCGTGCGCTTGTTGCAACTGGGTTCGGGGCATATCGAGACCCACTCTCGATGGCCCGTTGGACCAACAACACCACATCATCCTTCTGCTGGTCTAGATCAACGGCGATACTTGGAAAGACCGCGATTCCCGAAAGAATGTCTCGGCTGGTCTAGAATTGACGAATATAGTCCCGCCGTTCAACGGCTCAAAACTAGGCCGAGACCCTGAGGCAAGGGGGAAGTTCTTTATGTGCACCCTCTATCCCGGGGCCCCCAGCGAACCCTGGTTTTCAGGGTCCTTGGTCAGACCCGACAAAGGAAAGAAAGCCCGCGCGATTTTGAACCCTTCCTCCAGCAATCATGTTGATTGGCTTCCTCCCGGCAGTGTCAGTGAGCTCAATGGCATTACCTGCCATGGGCTTCGAGACCACTCGGTTGAGCAACGGAGGACCAGCGGAATAGATCAGACGGTTGAAAGACGTCCGTAGCGTCCGGCGTTCTTTGTTGTCCCCTGATTACTTCATCGTAATGCTACCGACATAATATGTACGCAGGTAGAACAAAAGAGCTGTGAACCACGTACCATCTGTTATGAATATAACGCACGACAGACTATACATAAGACGTAGCCAACGGGTGCTTTACTCGAATGCGCCACTCCGATCGTCTTTCTGCGCTTCGAGGTAAACCGTCTTGCCATAATAGCGGCTGTCGCGGCGCCATGAATATCAACGTCGCCTACAATCCCCAACAACAAACACCCTCAACGGACCACCGTCACAACTCAAGCACAGTGACCACTCTTTTCTCAATAGCCAAGTCAACAAAGGCACTCACCCTATCTTTCGCGACAGAACATGCCACTAACAAGCCGGGAGGTAAGTAGCCATCCACTTTGCCGGCAAGAAACCACGGAAAGGCTCACGCATCAAGGGCTTGGTGCGAAACTACCTCCATACCCTCCAATCTTCACGGGTGAGCGTCCTCAGGTCAGCCTCCCACGCTTGCGCGAGTTGGACATTTTCTCTCCAGCTTCTCCAGGCCCTCCAGGTAGATCTCCAACTTCTATCACACAATGGTCTCATCCTGTCGGAGCTCCTGGAGGCTTTCCTGGATTCGCCACGCCCTTCTCCGCCGCCCGAGGGCCCGTGCCACTAGCGGCCTACAGCTATCAGAACCGTTTTGTCCTCTCAACGGCGGCGACCTTGCAGTATCAGCATGGAACCCAAGGCCTGGCACCAGCTGTCAGAGGCTGTACCACGGACCCATTTCCCACAAGCCTTCAGCCTGTCGCAGCGGCCTCGCGCCGACCCCGTCGCCCGAGGAGTCAGCTCCACTGCAACGTACAATACACCACAGAGCAGGTCGATTTTATTGCATACTTCCGCGGTGATCTCGGTTTACCATGGGAAGCTGTTGAGGCACGGTACGCTACCGCCTTCCCCAGGAACGCCAAGCAGGGGTACAGACGTGGGGCTCCTGGCCTCCAGGGTGTTTATTACCGCCAGGACAAGCAGATCTCCAAAAAGGCGTTGAATAGGAATAGTGATACATCCGTCTCCAATAGGCATGGTCGGAGACGGGGCAAAATGACGACCGGTTCGATCGGTCTGCTCGCCACGCACCCCGAGCGGGCTGTCAACTATGCATGGGTCTCATATGAGCACAAGCAACAGTGCGAGAGCGTCTGTATGTGGTCTCCTTTCCTTTCGCCTTCTCTGTCTGCAATCACTTTGGCACCCCCAGTAGAACTGACTCGGACGACGATGAGTGCGCAGGCCGTAGAAGACGATGGGAATCTGAAGCAGCAGCACACCGTAGGGATGGCAGACAACGCTTGACCGATGCCATGTCTAGCTCTGTTACTGCACACGTCTTCCATGAAAGTTGCTATCCTCTGGTCGTTAAATAAATCAACGTAGTCAAAATCAAACATACATTGAATCTGAAAATTTCTTATCGGAATGCCTGATTGGGTCCTTCGCTGGGTAACAATGACACAATAACCATTGCCAAAGGATAGCTTGAGGCAAGCCGCTTGCGCCGGTCGCCATCGGGTTGGACCCCATCATGGACCCTGAAGACGCTGGAGCCAAGTGCTCTGAGTGGGCCAAGAACTTGCTCAGCTGCGGTCCGTCCTTCCCCGCGTCCGAAAGGGTCATCCCAGTCCATCCAGGGATTTCTAGAGGCAGGGGTTCTCGAGGGGGTAATTGTCTCCTTCCAACACGAACCTGGGAGACGGAATGGGGGAGAGAGCCTTCACCTGGAAAAGACTTGTCCCGTCCGCTCTGTTCGAGTCAGTTCGTCTCGCAGGCCGCAGGCAGCACCAACAGTTCTTGTTTTCTCGCTCCAAGAACGTCTGCCATCAGTCGGTGCTGCCGGGTACAGTCATCATCTTTTAAACTCCGCCCGGGCTGGGAGGTAGCACCGCCCACCAGCCTATTAATGTTTGCCCCTCACAGGAAAACGGCGATACACGCAGCCCACTGTGTATTCCACAAATACAAGGTTTTGTTGGAACCGATATGTGACTTTCAGGCGGCTCGACGGGATGAGCGCTCCACTCTGTGTCCATCTTAGAGGGGGTTCTTGGCATTGGATCCATCAGCAAGCTCTCCTGACTCAGTCCGCAACGTCTTCCGTCTTTCCGCTGTGCCCTTGTGCATGTAGACTTACATTACGGCGAAAACCAAAAAGGGACTAGCTCGATGGCGGACAAGGTGCACGGACTGGCCATACACTGCATAGTCACACTACCAACACTGCGCTTAGACCATCTGTCAGTTGGTCGTCTACGCCTTTGGCCACGAGTCAATCGTGCGCAAACGCTGTTGGTGGCTCAGATTGATATGCGAGCTGGGGAAAGGGGAAGGGTGAAGATGACCGTTTCGTTCCAACAACAATCGCCCAAGACACCGGAGCATACTTCCTTTTCGCAAGCAAGTAATCGCGTTGTCCCGATGGGCTGGTAACGAACGCTACTGGTACGCTTGAGGTCGGGCACAGTTTCCTGAAGGAAGTCACGGCATTATGCTGGTCGCGCTTCGTACTGTATTAAAAGCGAAGACGTCGCCATGGTCGCATGAAGAATGCTCGTAGCGTGCACGCCAGCTTTCGTCGTTGTTGGCGCCAAACCATTGCCCATCATTCTTGACACCTTCGATTTATCTCACAGTTCAAACCGACATCATGTATCCACCTCGGCAACGCACTCAACGCCTTGGCCAATCACAACGTCCAAGCCTAACGCCACACAACTTGGTGCAGCATCATGAAGCCAGTCGTACAACACGTGTGGTCCGAGCTTTACAGCGGCGCAGAGGGTCCTCCCGCAAGACACAAGACCGACAAGAGATCACCACATCAACACCATGGATGGTCTCAACAGTAGCGACTTATGACGATAAGCTGATCCAAGGCCACCAGAAGGCTAACGTATCTAGCCCCATGTCTATAACACAGGTGTCCCAAGAGGTTCAGGACAAGTTACATTGGCCTATCGCGGCGATTGAAACCGCTGTCGCTGATATGGCACAAGAAAACGAGAGGCGTTTTAAAGCCACTGCATGGCTGTGAGTCGACCCATCGCATCTTCCGAGCAACGTAGGCTGACATGGTGCGAAGCCTCGACGAGTTGGAATTCAAAGTACAAACGCTTGCCGCTGCAGTTGAAGCCAATGCAGCCTTAACGAGGAGTTGGAATGAAATGGCCGGATAGGGGTGACGGTCGCGATCGAAGCCAATATGCCTCTGGCTCTTGGTACTTCATTTTGTGTATTTCGAACTGGGTCAGGCCTTCTCCGCGTAGAAAACATGCTGGGCACAAGCCAACTTCCAAGCGTGTTGTGTGCTTTCTTTACGTGAGGAACTAATGGATCCTGGTATAATACTGTAATTACGGGGGACCGATGGAGAATTCCCATCTACGTTCTTACCTCCACAAGAGTGGTGGGTGGTCAGGTTCTGCGTCGTTACCGAACTGTCGGGTAGAAGCAGGGGCGCAAGAGCTTCCTGTGGAGTCTCCTTCATGTTTTTTGCCAAATGAGAGAACGAACTCGCAGCCGAAGGGATTGTCTGCGTAGGGGTATTGCAAGGGTCTTGCAAGGGTCTTGCAAGGGTCCTAATAACTAATAAAGGAGGTTGGCGCCCGGGATGATCGTGGGTCTCTTGAGCCGAGTGGACCTATCCGGGCAAACGGCTTCCGGTCGAGAACACGAGCTTTGCAGGGCTGGGATTTGATTGAGCCATTTAACATGGATGATCCGTGGCCGGTCCTCGCATTTTCTCTTTGCGGCGACATCCAACCAGAATGCAACACCAAGGTCGTGCGTGTCATGATGCAAGACCTCATCGTGCCAGCATTTTATCTGGATCGACCTCGCCTAAGATGAGGTCGCGCATGTGTCAAGTGCGTCACCCTTTCGGAATGCTTCTTGACAACATGCCGGGTTGCCAATTCATGAGAGCAGTTCTTGCTGGTTCCCGGTGACGGCTGGTCGTCGTTGTTACCCTGAGAACGCGAGCCCTCCCTTCCGCTGGGAAGAGGTATGCACAACCCAGTCTTGACCAGAAAGAAACACCTTAGCATTCACCCCCTTTCGGGAGCCCCTGCCTGATTAAGCCGTGCCTACAGCGATCGATGAACACGGAACTATTCCGATACCCATTTTTTTGCGCCACGAGATGGTCTCTTGAGTTGCGTTCCTCAATGTACCGCCGTTGGCGGCAGCGATGTTGCCTAATGGTGCACGACTGCCAGGCTCGCGCTTCAGATCCTCTTCCGTCTATTGTGCAAACTAAGCCATGACTGTGGCATTTCCGATGATGGGGACCTGGCTAGGCAGAGAAGCTCTCGTGTCCAGCGCTTCATTTAACGCAGCCAAGGTACCAGCACCGGCAAAATCGAGGGTCTCGTATTTTCCCAAGATGCGAATGGTGAGATACAGAAGATTGATGGTGCTACAGAGGCTCGAAACGCGGTCATGGTCCGAACAAGACCAGAGCTGCAAATGTATTGACGTAAGAAAAGCGCTCGAACAAATGAGGTGCTTCCGCGACAGAAATGCTGGCCCGGGAAGCCGTCCAGGCGACGAGATGTGTAGCGGAAAAAATCGCTAAGGCTGGTCGTCAAGAAGCATAGTGACGGGGACAAAAGAGGCGTCGAGTACATCCAGTCTAGGACCAGAGGATATCATGCCGAGAGCGAACAGCTGGCAGCTTAGCCCACTCCACAGTCCAAATGACCTGGCGCCGTTGGTGTTCCAGACAATCAAGTCAAGCCTCGAGCATCGGTTCGCTGAGACGCCAATAGACCTCGTTCTCGGCCTCAGGGCGGCTCGGCTGGGCCCATGATCCGCGGTCGAGACCGGAGCGGGGTTGCCTGTCTTCGAAAAACATCAGGACAGAGGATCGCAACGCAGCGGGCCACTTCTGGCCGGATCTGCACTTTACTAGGAGCCGAATCTGGCTTCGAATTAGGGAATCACCTTGTGTGTGGGGGAGTGGGGGTGGAGCAGGGAGAAGGTGAGAAGCGACAGTTCCGGAACAGGGCACAGAAGCCATTTTCTGCTGCAGCGATACCCGAGAAAAGATGATCGTCAAGCCTGGTCTACATGTGGATGTCGATAGATTTTAACACGACTTCACCCAGGCTTAAAGCTATATGCAGGAGCGTTGCTGAACTGTCGTCCCAAAGAGAAGCAATCAAAGTTGGGACAGACTTGGCTGTGCATACGTTCCCGGCGAGGCAACACTAGACCAAAGCGACCATGACCGGTTCATCAACAGAAAAGAAAGTTGACGGCCACGAGAAAAGGGCCAAGGACAAGGTCCGAAAATCCGGCAGCAGCGCCCAGAGCAAGGCGCTTCGGTTAGGCGCATATGCTGATGTGTTTTCGGCTGTCGTCTACTTTAACCCAACGTATGGGCGGCTGGACGGGGCCATACACGTCCCCGAGGGCCAAGACATTCCGGACCTGAACGGATTCGTAGGCCACAGTCGACTGCCTTTCTTGGAGATGCCAGACGCTGACTCGAGGCCGCGCTAGTTGACCGAACTTCTGAACGACTCGGACAGCATGGGTCCGAGACGCGGCCCACGAAGGGCCCAAACGTGCCGTCATTCGGTACAGGATACACAAACAAGCAGCATCCTCGTTTGCGACAAAACTGCTGTGGAGACTGGCAGCATGGAGATCGGTGCCACTACTGAAAAGAAAGCCGGTGGGGACGCAGACGTCCCCCAGACCAACAACGTCGACAACAACAGCGCTGATTGCGTTGTTGGGTCAAATGCGACTTGTGACGGAACTCCCCGGACAATCATGGACACCGACAGTAGGACGCAACTAGACCGACACATGGCTCATGGATTGAACCTTCAGAGTACGAGCCAATATGTCGTAAAGAAAGAGATACCCGACAGCGCCGTCGCCGATGACGTGAGTGGAGTTGATACGTCAGCGGGTATGTTTGACATTGGTACGCATGGCGTCTTCGACATGGTGGAGGCTGGAAACAAGGTACAGAGCGGACGGTCCGGCGACGTCTCTGAATGGGAAACGGTGGATGCCCGAAACACGAGGGCTTCGACTGCACGAGTGACGCGCGCCGGCCTCTCCAGGAGGCAAGCGGGCACCGTGCAGCGGTTTTTGCGACAGGTGTCTTTACACATGCGGCTCGCATCCCGCCAGGAGCGGCTACCGCCGTACCGAGTCGCTCATCAAGATAGAGGGAGAGGTTTGCCTCATCGGAACCGCCAGCGATGAAACCCGTGCAAACTGTTCGTCGGGAGCTGTCTAGTTTTGCGGCAGGTGGATGTTGGTCATGAAGAATTGTTAGGATCCACGGCGATGTAGTTATGTTTCCTCGGTGCATTCTCTTCTGTGCCACGAGTCGGGTGGACGAGTCCGAAACTGCGCCTTTCCAAGAGAAAGACTCCACACGAGACGGCACAGGCGTAGCCTCCAAACGTCGAATGTTATTACTTTTCTTATTGCTTTTGAAAATACTTGTATTATGGAGCACCGTCGGGACGGTACGTCCGTGGGGGAGGGTGCATTGAGCAGTCGTTTGGCAATGCCCACTTTCCTGTGCCCTTCTCTCAGAGGCCTCGAACGGATCGCTGAGGGCCGGCAGCCCGCTCCTTAGCCAATATGCGTTGGTGGCCGTGCGATCCCTTGTACTTTCGGGTGCCCTGTTCTTTTGGCGCAGTTGAGGCAATAGTACAAGTTGTATCCAATCTCAATCATGTCCGCGTCTTCGAGGTCGTCAGTCGAAGTGAGCTCGGCCTCTTTGCGACAGCGCATACAACGGAGCTTGATGATTGTCGTCCCAGACATGACAGAAACTGGTGAATGCAGACGTATTGAGTATTGGTTTTTCTTACATATGTACTATACATACCACATACCATACATACTGATTGATGATGTACAGCACGAAAACAATACTGGATCCCTGTTTTGTACGGACTGCCTTCATGGCCGGAAACAACTTTAACCGGCTGCTTGAATCTCTCGTCGAATATGATCGCTTGCGTGTGGGGAGTGGATATGCGAATCAGCCGTCAAGGGGGCTAATTGTCCTTGGCAACGTCCATTTCCAGTTCTGACCATCGGCTTGGGTCTCTGGCGGCAGTATTAGTGGACGTACGCAGTCATCGTCTCGAGGGCGGGACATTGTGTGGGGCACGCTCAGAAGCTCACGAGCGTTTCTAATGGGTCAGCCACATTCATCTCCGAACCAATAAGGCAAACATGACGGACACGGTCATGGAAAAGTACGAGCTGGAGCAAGGAGGTCTCTTGCTGCGCGATTGAAAATAGCCCTGCTGCAAGCCATAGTCGGCTCAGGTCACAACGTCAATCATCTGAGGCGTACCTGGACCGTGGAGTTGGCTATCCAGTTACGTGTGCCACTCGGAGCGAAAGCGTCCAACGGCCGCGGCTAGATTCACATACCCCTTGGCGGCTGTTCTGGGTTTCTGAACTCATCACAAAGCCACACGGCTCGAAGGCAGCACAGCTGCTATGAGAGTTGGTTCCTGCCTTTCGACTCGTGGGGTTAATTCGCCACAGCTCTTTATGGGTCTACATGCAGAAAAGGAGCGCCTGCATAGCCAAACCATAACGAGTGCATCCCCAGCCACCATGGCCATGTACTTACTCCAAGTAAGGTCTAATCATTCACACTTTGCTTTGAAAATAAAATATCTGCTGTTTAAATTCATCTCAAGAGCTATTTTGAGGGCCATAAACCATGCAGGGCAAACCTGACCATTTCCAGCACGATGTCAGGAGAAGGCATCAGCCGACGCACAACACCCGTGTCTACTTTAATGCTTTCCTTAGCTTTCAGTGTCTTGACTGTTGGTTGCGTCAATTTGATTAATGCTTGATGCTTGGCGGAACACCTGTACGGCTGTAATATTATCACTACACTGCTCCATTAGTCGCCACCCTGCCACACGATGCGCACCTTTTGCTGTCCGCAGCAGGACTCGTTTCCGCGGGCGGCGGTAGGGCGCCATGCACACGAACAAGTAGCCCTGAGGAAGTATGCTACTCGGTCTACGAGAACCCGCAACATTTGTAATCACGAGGAAAGTGGTGCAAATGGTGATGGACATTAACCTTGTATGCTTTGCAGAGAGAACTATATTGAAGATTGCAAACAGTCTCTAAATCACAGGGCCTGCAGGTTGCTGCAACAATAATTCTAGCGCTTGGCGGTCGCCACCGCTTGCACTCACGCGCCGTCACGTCTCTGCACTGGCTCTATCGCTCGAAAGGATAGATTCCCAGGCGGCACCACGAGGAGGTTGCAGAGTCCGAAATTTCGCCACCCACATCGCTCGAGGGAAAACGTCTCGGCGGCATCGCATTGCGGCATCGTTGAGAGAAGCTCGATCAACGGAGAAAATTGCAGAAACCGATGCCCGGCATCGCTGAGAGAAGCTCGATCAACGGAAAACAAAGGAAAGTGCAGAAACCGTTGCCCGGCATCGCTGAGAGAAGCTCGATCAACGGAGAAGAGTGCAGAAACCGTTGCCCGGCATCGCTGAGAGAAGCTCGATCAACGGAGAAGAGTGCAGAAACCGTTGCCCGGCATCGTTGAGAGAAACTCGATCAACGGAAAACAAAGGAAAGTGCAGAAACCGTTGCCCGGCATCGTTGAGAGAAGCTCGATCAACGGAAAACAAAGGAAAGTGCAGAAACCGATGCCCGGCATCGTTGGAAAAGATCCCAACGGCATCGCTATATGGCAGCGTCAAGACAGAGTCAACGGCATCTCAGCGATGGGATGGGGCTGGAAGCCCAGCCCAACAAGAAATTCCTGACTCCAAGCGAGACAAGACCTCCCTACTTATACTTCCCTCGCCCTTCTCGGTCTTCTGCCACAAGCCCGCTAAGTGAAGAGGCAGGGTCGGCCCTTGTGCAATGACGTCACAAACCCACCCTTCACCGTTGGGAAAACAAACATTTTCGCATCCGGCTCAATCACGACGTGGGCGCTGTGGTGGGGCGGGACGAGAAACATCAAACTTGAGGGTTCCGAATGAACCAACATCTGCAGTTGGCTTTCCATGACCGGGGTCTAGGCCGGGCTCGGAAGTGGCGACGAGTCTGTCAAAAGACCGGGGTGCTAGGTCTGGACCGTTGGAAGCAGAGCAAAAGGCAAAAAGGGTTGACAAGCGGTGCAGGAGGCGAAACTAGCTCCCGTCCCCACGTGGCGTTCGGGGAGCATAATAAGGCGCATGGGAAGATCCGTGCTTGTCCTGGGTGCGGCCACATCCGGCAGGAGCATCCGGCAGGAGCACCTTTTGGAGACGACCTACGACCCCACCTTTCAAGCGGGGCCAGCTCCTGTACTCATTTGCACATTTAACGGCGATACAGCCGCAGCCGAAACCGGCTGCTCTTCCTGAAATGTTGGGTGAAGTTGATTCCGCAGTCCCCGTTGAAAGCTGATTGTGTGTGTTAAAGCAATAAGCGGCTTCAAGGCCGTTTGTTGATGGACCTGCATCATGCCAAGGCCTGGCTTTCGCTCCATTAACAGGGATTCTTCTGCCACCTTGCTCGACAACACCAAGCATTTATAAGCGGGTATGATGGGTTGAGTCGGAAAATGAGGAGGTGAAAACCCGATTTCGACTGCGACTGCCATATAGCTCCTGCTGAGATCATTTTTCAATGTTTTGCCTTGTGAACCAAGTCACAGGGGTCAGCGAAAAGGCCTTCACCTTCTTCAACTCTCTAATCTCTTTCCGCACGGACACACAAGCTGTTTTCGATGCTACAAAAATACATGGCAAGCGTAGTATACGTCATTCGATGGCTGACACCCATTTAGCCACGCTCTCTATCTCTAATAACAAAACTGGATTATTCAAAATGGGCTCTTCAGTCCACTTCAGACCCCTGCTGATGATGACACCGAAATCAATGTTTGCTCCGAACCATACTTGAAACATCCCTGTCAACATAAGGTTTCTCTGGGCCAAGTAACACCGTGCTGAACCATAATGTGTTGGTGCCATGATGACAAGCGTCCGTGCGGAAAGAGAGAACAGTATTGAGCATGAGATGAATCCCATTTCGCTGATTTCTGCACACGTAACTACATGACCGTGGCTTGACCGTTGAATGGAGTCTTGAGGTGTCCGTATCCTACAGTACAAACTAACGAAACAGAATACTTGTGATGCCTTGCCTCGCGGTGGGGAAACCATTTTTACCCGCAGAAACCCATAAAACACAGTTTTCCTACCCCCTTTCACCGTGCAACTAGTATCGAGTGCTGTTGATGTGAGCAAGACACTCCCTTGCACAGAAAGGGTCATGCCTACCTGGAAATCATGGGTGGCTCGGCTTAGATAAAAGTGGGATGGTACTCGCCCTCATGACCATTGAGGGGCGGCATCATCTCTTGTATACTTCTAGCCATCTGAGAGATATCGGACTCCAATGCAGACTCCTGATCGGGGCTCATCATGCCTCGAAGCGTATATTCTGTGACGGCTCGCATCAAATTCGCGGCCAACTGTCGGAGCCTTTGGCCGTGTTCGATGGGTCTTGCAGTATCCATCGTTAGCGTCGTGGGCCGAGTCGGCTATGGAAAACGGTAGCTGTGAAGAAGTGAGAAGGGATGGCCGAGGAAACATATGCAATGGGCTTTGTAGGATGATATGATTTGTTTTGACATAGCTGGAGTAATTATATTACATCCGCCGTGCGATGCAGACGAAGTGTGGCGGAAACAGAGGAAGTCAGGCCGAAATAGAAACTGGCGCTCATGGCTACACATTCCATCATGCTTGAATACAGCGCTGGTTCTAGCTCTGCTGTCACCGTGAAAGCCTTGCAATGTCGACTGTCATGTGGGAATCTGGACTCTCCGCTGGTGGGACGTAACCTTTTGTGATACGGCCCCCTTTTGCTCGAGCATCAGCCCTATAAACCTTCGTACAGTACGAGCCACACAGCGGCCAAGTATTATAAAAGACCAATTCCAATGTTGGCAACCCATGGAATCATGAAATCACTGCTTCGGTGCTCACACCACTATTCTTGCGCTTCTCATCGCACATGCTCTAGTGTTAGGCTCTAGCTACGTTTAGCTTTCGCCTCCTTCACGTTAACTCAGTTAATACTTCGTCATGGACTTCGACAAGTCGCTCTTCCACGATACGATCTGGGATGTCTCACGGGACGGCCGTCACGAGCCATCTCTCTCTACTATCTCATTGCACTACAAGCGGGCCAGAGCACTCTGCTTGAGCCGAGGTGGGGAGCACAGATGCGCCTGTCATGGGAAGCGAGTCACTCCACGCTAAACACAATGTAGGCCTCACGATCGACGATATTGCTGAGTTATCTCCAAGATTTTGGGACTTTCACTTTGATCGTACGCTCTCACCTACCTTCTCATCAACATCTGGCGTGTGCCAGGCTCACTCATTGCCTTCTAGCGGTTTCATCCCGGGATATGACGGCGTTCATCATCGCAACGATTCACCTCAACCTTTGTGTTGGCACCATTTCAAGGTTCTCGCGCGAGCGACCCGACCTCCAAGCCCTTCTCGACGAACTCCTGACTTTCAGGGCCTGTGGGCAGTTCATGTTGACAGAGGTCGGCCATGGCCTCGATGCCCGAAATTTGGAGACAACTGCGACGATGGAGACTGACGGATCTTTTATTCTCAACACGCCGACCACAGGCGCCGCCAAAGCGATGCCTCCTACGTCACCCTTAGCCGGCATGGCCCGCGTTGCTGTTGTTTTCGCTCGGCTCGTTGTGGGCGGTGATGATCGAGGGGTGAAGCCTTTTGTCGTGCAGATCAACGACGCGAGGGGCATGTGCGACGGCATTGTGTCGCGCGTTCTCCCTGCACGGCCGGAGACCAAGCCGCTGGACCACTCTATCACGACGTTCCGCAATGTGCGGCTTCGGCCCGGAGCGCTTCTCGGACCGGCGTCGCGAGCCGACAACGAGCGGGATGCCTTCCTTGCCCAGATCTGGAGGGTGTCCGTCGGCACCCTTTCTCTCTCCATCATGGGAGTGTCTGCAATTAGAGTTGCGGGCTGTATCGCCGCCACATACAGCCAGCGTCGTCTGGTTGGAGACGTGAAAAGACTGCCCATCATGCAATTCAGCACGCAACAGCGACCGATTCTGAAAGCACTGGCCCATGGAGAAGTCTTACATGCCTACGCGAGGTGGAGCGTTGGCGAGTTCATGAATCCACGGCACAACGCGGACGTCCGCAGAGGGATCGCCACCGTCTTCAAAGCACTGGTGATGCGGTCGTCCCGTCTGCTTTCCGAGTTGGCGGAACGATGTGGCTGGCAGGGCCTGTACGCGCACAACCAGATAAGCGAACTGGCGTCGACCTTCCAAGGCAACTCTGTGGCCGAGGGTGATACTCTCGTTATAAGCATCCGTAGGTTTCCCTCGAGCCCCGGCCTAGTTGTTGGTCCTGATAACCAGTAGGTCTTGCTTCCGAACTCCTCATGAACAAATATCATCTCCCACGGGCGACGATCCCGACAGGCCCCCTTGCACTATATGAGAATGGTTTGATCGAAGAGGTCATGGGACAAATGAAACCCGCATCTGGCTCACCCGGCAGCCTGAGGAGCACGTCTTACAATCATAGCGTTCTCCCTCGATGCAGAACGATAGTGGAGGCCATCGGGCAAAGAATGGCTTACGAGGCTGCCAAAGCGCAAGACAAAATTGCGCCCGAGGTGCTTGATCTCTTCGAAAAGTCGTGTATTCAGGAGGATCCTAGCTGGTTTGTCGAAAACGGTCTCGACACCCGCTCTGCGTTGCAGAATAGCGAGGACAAAGCATACTGCAACCTGCTGCCCCTTTTGCCATCGATGGTGGAAAGAGCCAATGCGACAGCCTACATCACGGCTCCGTTGATTGAGGAGACAGCCATGGAAGAATTCATCAAAGGACTGCCCGCGTTTGGAGGTAGTAAAGACTATGCCACAGCAGGGCGGACTCCAAAGTCAAGACTTTGAATAAAGAAATACGTTGAACTCTCCTTGACCCACTGCTTCAATCTGAATTCGGGCCACCTTTTCAACGTGGCATACCCGCCGGCGATACATGTGACCAAAAAAGATATAGTGAAGGGTTCTCATGAGTTTTACGGATGGTGTGAGCCTGGCAGTGTTCCTACTTTCAAATCGTGACGAGTAACCTTGTGTTGACCTCCAAACAAGGCACAATCTATTCGGATGAATAATCGATGCCGTTTTATCGCGGGGTCACATGTAATCCACTTAGTGAGCCCCTAGTTGCATATCTGTCTCGTAAACGTATAGCAATGCCTTCCTTTGCTCCCTCCAATACTGCGCTTTGTAGAAGTACGTTTATAGTCTGTCCTGAAATCGACTTTGGATGAGGTTTATCAATCATTGGCGCATGCTACACAACGTCTGACTTCGTGCGATGTGCTACGGAATAGGTCTCGCTTCAACTGAGACTCTGGGGTTCCGAAGGAGTCCGTATGTATTGATATGTGAACCGCTGCAGTTCTCCCTAGATACATGCTTAAACCCTCGTGCGGATACCACGTCCTACTCTGGAAAGTAGATGGCTACCTTCGTCTCCTTCTTCTGATCGAAGCGGTCATAGTACCCTGGTGCGTCGTTGATGCCAATTACTGCGCTGATTATGAAGCTAGGGTGAGCCTTGCCACTGTTGATAAGGTCGATCAGCTGTGGAGCGTATTCCTTTGGATCTACAGCTCCCGTTCGGAAACTCAAGCCCTTGGCGAAGAAGGTCGAGACGGAGAAGGGAATCGTGGGCGAGATATCACTGCCGTACGGCGCACCAGGCGAGCTTTCCTGAGACCTGTAGACGCCCAATTGGCCGATGCCTCCTCCGAAGTGTGCCAATTCGATCATCTGCCGCACAACGATGCTCTCATCCATCTCAAGCTTGGAGTTCAGGGCTTCCATGCCAACACAGTCGACCGTGCGCATCACGCCGCGCGGCTCACGAGCCAAGATTTGCGCGACGGGATCTTCTTCTGCGAAGTTGATCGGGATAGCCCCGATGGAAGCGGCAAGCTCGAGGCGTTCCTCCACGTGGTCGACGACGTAGACCCTGGAGGCCCCGCGCAGGATGGCCGAGTAGGCAGAAAGCAGCCCGACGGGACCGGCCCCAAAGACGGCGACGGAATCGCCAGGCTGGAACCCTGTGTAGTCGATACCGGCCCATCCCGTAGCGAAGATGTCTGAAACGGTAAGGTAGTCATGCTCAATTGTCGAGTTGGCGGTTTCATGCGTCAATGGGATCGGGATCAAGTTGGTGTCGGCGAAAGGAACCCTCGCGTATTCAGCTGTGTACTTTGTCATCAGCACATCGCACTTTCGCACACCAACGCAAGTCATTCATCAGGATTGCTTGTACCTTGAAGCCCGCCAAGACCCATCTCACTGTTACCGAAACCAAAGTATTCCTTCGACACCGGCTCCATCTCCACGTGATCCACAGACACGGTGTCGGGAACGATGACATAGTCTCCGACGGAGAAAGACGACACAGCCTCGCCGATCTCCGAGATGTAACCGACGGCCTCGTGGCCCATTGTCCATGGCACAGCACTGCCCATGTAGCCGTGGTAGATGTGCAAGTCGGACCCGCATACGGCCGAGGTGGTGACCCGCACAACAACATCAGTCTCGTTGAGAATCGTTGGCTTGGCGACGTCTTGAACCTTCATTTCGAAAGGAGTACCATGGTAAACGACAGCACGCATGGTCGCGGTTGGCCAGGAGAAATTGAGCGACATGCTTCCTGTGACAAGGCGTTGGCACTCGGACGACAAGTGTAAATCGGGCGATGGTCTGCTTCGTATGGCGTGTGTGCTGATGCGTTGATATTCGTCTTTCTGATGACGAACGGCGTGATGTTTGGGTACGGGAAATGGAAGTGCCTGGGGAGGAATGTGGCGATGATGGAGCTGCAGAAGGTCTTTGTTGAGGTAAGTTGCAGTCGTGCATGTAGCGCATCGCGAAGACGATACACTGACGCTTTCCCATCAGCTGCTGCGGAGATATGACTTGGTTCTGTGTGACCCTACGAGGCCATGGAAGTCACTCAACTACGGAATCTTCCTGCAATCCCAGTTCTGGATGAGAGCATACAAAAGACCGGAGGAAAAGTAAAGTTGAGATGGCCGAACTGGCGGCAAATAATTTGCCTACACTATAGCTCTTCTGTGGCCGCAGAGGTTATTGTGGAGATACCAACACGGGCCAGCGCGCGATATCGGGGTTCAGGTGCGCTGACTCACAGCAGCCGCCCTCCTGCTGTCCATCAAAGTTGAGGGTTCAGAAGATAATAATGACACTTGGTCCTCTTCTCCTTCATCCCTCTTCCTCTACCCATGAACCAGCTCGATCAAGCAGGGCCTGGTCGATGACGCCCGGAAACGATGCGATGTGGCACTTGGGCGTCACTGGGGCGTCACGTATCCATTCGAAATACACGACTAGACCGGTCAATTCGGTGCGAAGCAATGGCGCGAAAACCATCTTGGCCGTCCTTGTCAACGATAACCAACATAAGTGAGAAGGGACCACGTCTCTTTATGTTTCATATTGGAACTATCAGTGAGCGCACAAAGGATGGCAAACATGTCTAGATCACTTCTATCCAGGGAGACATGGCAACAGCGACGGCGACAGTGAAGGGGATGGCAGGAACGTTTCGCCGAACGTGCACTGATAAATGGGATGCGCGCCAGATCTTGACAAAGGGCTCTATACAGCACGCCCCAAAAGGCCCCACTTCATCCGCCAGCAACGACCGGCAATTAGCGGTCGGCAACAGAGTGACTCGGCGGAGGAATCGGCAGAGGAATCGGCAGAGGAATCGGCATGCCGTGCCTACGAGGTATGCTGTAGCACACGCTGTTCCGTGTACGCCAACACTTCAGCCCAGTGCAACCGTTACTGTACTGAAATCGATTCGGGGGTCCCTTGCGTTTGGGAACAGTCTGTCGTTTTCGCCTGTGAATCTTTTGGCAAACCAAAGCTATGGTGAAAATGGAAGCCTCCTGCTTCGCGGGCTGATTATTGCTTTCGGGAGCGCTGGCTGGCAGCTACGCAGCCTGTGTTCTACCATCGCTTGCCAGCAATCACAAAACCCACGAACGACTTAGGGGATGGGGTCCCAGAAGAAGTGAAGATCCAAAAGTGATCCCGGATGCGACTGCACTTTTGCCTCTGGGCCCGAAGAGATTCGTCAGTGCTGGGTTCATGACCCAGGCTCGCCCAGAGACGTTCGAAGGTCTAGACTGATGAATGAATTGTTTGGCTGATTGATCCGTGTACGCGGAGCCAGTTTCGGTCTTGTGCAAAAGTGGCCCGTGGATGGAGGAGTCTCAACTGGCTGTCGCGCAAAGATTTTGCAATGTCGTTGGCGGTTCGTGCTATGTACGTCTAGCCCCTACATCACCACAAAACTTGGCCATCGCGTGCTCCACTTCTTCACCTCGAGTGGCAGCCCATGAGCGATCCCGATGCTCTACGATGTATTGTTGGCATCACAATTTCCGCGTGCAAACTCCGGACCACCTTACCACATCACCCGCTACGAATGATGGCCGAGCGGCATACTTCCTTGATAAATGCGACGCAGCCGATCACGCCTCAGCAGCCCGCTCAGACGTCATTAGCGTACAAGCCCGAAATCACAAGTGGTAATGTCGACACCAAAGCTAAGCTTCCAGACGCTGCCAGAACGTCGTTGCGCGCCGCTGGCATGCCTAGCATCGACTCGGAACCGTCCCCTACTCAGATTGAGAGAGCTACTGCTCACCACGCCAAGCCGCGGCCTGGTATATTCGCGTCTATCAAGGCTTTCTTTTGGAAGGCCAATGAGGGCCAGGCCAAGGGTGACTTGACTGACGCTCATAGTGACTCTGCTAGCGTGACGCCATGCGTTCAGCGAGCCGTCATACCCTCTGATCGGGATTCGCGGTCTACACACATCAACGGGATAGTTGGCGTGGCTAGCACGGTAGACGACTCCCCACACGTTGGTACACGCCCAAACCTTGATGAGATTTCCTCGGCTGATCCGCTGAAGACTTGCCGTGTTTTGGCTACAGTGAGCATGCCTGCAGGAGCCAATGTGCCAAGTTCGTCTCCTTCTCCGAGAGCTTTTCTCCTTCACTAATCTCCGAACAGTGACCGTCGTTGAAGCTCCCGGTAAGCAAGCGGGCGATGGCGGGTCTTCGCCGACAGAAGTAGCCGGAAGCAAGCCTGTTGTTGACGCGGCGGACAGCGAGGATGCGTCCATCGACGCACATGACCTACTAATCTTTGACAAGATCATCGGTCATCGTCCAGATCCCCACACCGTGACCTTGTTTCAGATGCGCGTGCGCTGGAAAAACGGCACTCTGACATGGGAGCCCGAAGCGAGTATCCAAAAAGTTGCCGGTCAGCATTTTTTCGCATATTGGAATAGCGTGGAGGGCAAACGCATAATAGGTGCCATGGCGAAGAAGGACGTGTGGCATGTCCTCGATGTTCAAAAGCATACAAGAACGTCCCAAGGCATCGTATACCTGTACGTTTCTTGGATCGGGTCACTGAAACGCTCATGGGAACCCGAGAGTGAAATGCTAGGCGATGTGCGGGCCATTGTAGAAGATTATTGGGCTGTCAAGGGTGGCCGCGACAAGGCAATGAAACCAGCCGTTCGGCGGTCGAAAAGGCGTCTTCAACAAGACTCGATTGCTGTAGCGCTTCCGGATCCGGCATTCACCGAGCAGACGACCGCGGTGGAATCAGCCCAGGGACAAGTATGGCGGAGAGACTGCCTTCATTATCAGAGGTCTGATGGAGTAGCGGACGAGGTCGCGCGGGCTATTTCGAAACCTGAGAGGAGGCTTTCGACGACTGAGCCGGTCACGCAGGAAGGCGAATGGCCAGCGGACGCTGCCACTGAGTCGTCAAAGAAGCGTCGTCGTTTATTCCGCAACTGAAAGTTATTTCCTCTCGATGATCAGCTGGTGAACCCTGATGCACGTCTTGACTGCGAATTCACGCGTAACAGAGGCCTTGCGAATGCCCCGTCGTTAAGCAATGTACAATGTACTGCAAATTCTGTGGCACGCTTGATTCAACGGCATCTAGTCCAAAACTTGATCGATCAACTGCGCTTGTTGTATTGGAAAATCTACATGAAAATCCCTCGTTTGTCCCATTTGGCTGAAAGAAACTTTGCTGATACAGATTCGAACCCTGATTTCACCGCACGTCTCGAGGGCAACGACCTCGCGACCAACGCAACGCTCACTCTCTTTGAACCCGGGAATTGTGGCTCGCCTGTAGCAGGCCAAAATCGAAATAGGTCATCAAACGAAGGCGTCTCCTCTTCTAATGGCGTGAAGGTCTCCGTCAGACATTTGTGCCAGTACCGCGGACTGCGGAGCAACTGAAGCTACGAAAGACGCCATCACACGGTCCCTCCCCGTACGCGCTTTGCAGTGATTGAAAAGAAGCCGGAACAGATCCAATGTGTTTTCGTGGCGTAACAGCATCGTCATGAGCTCCTGGAGCGTCCAGAACGTAGTGTCCCGTATGATGCCGTCGAATGAGTGTCGCTGTAACTTGGCCCCGCGCTCCAGGAGCAAAGCAGCTGTCTTGCGCTTCGGTTCATTCTGCGACAATACCCAACTCAGGGCTGTCCACCCAGAAGCATCCCGGCTGTTCACATCTACGCCTGGAATGGCTAGAAGGCATTCGGTTGCGGAAGTCGACGTTAACGCCAAATCCAAGAGAAGTGGCCGTTCGCCAACGTCGACGTTCGTTGCTCACACCATGCCGTTCGGATCGGCCCCATGTTGAACAAGCCTCTCGACCAAGACCGCCTTTTTAGCGCTGGTTCTTCCCGGAAGCGACGCTGACGAAGCCAGGAGAGTCAATCGAAGGAGATGTTGTAAGTCACCTCTGGCCCCATATTCGAGGAGACGCGCAGCAACACCAAAGAGACCTTTCTTGCAACAGTGTTCCAAGAGAGATACCGCCCGACCTTCCGACACAATCTTGTCGTTGACTTCCGCTTGGTGTTGGAGAAGCAATCGAATGGTTGAATTAGCTGCAAGCGGACACTGCACTGCATGGCACAGAGGGGTGTAGCCATACACGTCTTTCGAATTTACCGCCGCTGGCGTGTCCTTGAGTATCCGCCTCACAACAGCGTCAAGGCCAATGGCTGAAGCGACGTGGAGAGGTGTAAGGGGATTCCCTGAAAGTGATCCATTTCTTGTCAATCCTTTCACATACGTCGTAATATCTGGCGCAAGCAGTCTTTGCATTTTCAGCTCCGTGGGGTCCTCTCTGTCCAGGAGGGACATGACAAGTTTCCCTTTTCGCTTGAGGACTGCTGAGGCAAACAACGACAACATAGAAGACGATAGGCGCATCTTTGCTGGTGATCTCGATAGATACTGCCGAGGAACGATGTCGGCCACTTCGACGTGGAACTGTGGGACCCATACGTCCATACCGGCACACACTGATGCTTCGACTATACGTAGCGCCACGTCCTCTCTGCGACAGTGGAGGACCGCCCATAGAGCGGCGGAGCTGCCTTCCGACCGAACATTGCGTCGGTAGATCAGTGGTTCCAAAGCATGTCGAAGCTTCCGAGAGCACCGCGAGAAGTTGTACTGCGTTTGATGATCGTGACAAGCCTCGAATACGATGGAGATGAGCTCAGTGGGTAGCCTGTTCAGCATGATTGTCTGGATCTTTCGAAATGTATGGGATCAGCGTAAAAGGGGAAATGGTGGTAAGACGTGGACAAGACGCTGGCCGTAGTTGATCACCTCCGGCTTATATATGTCCACCGCTCTAGAATGCACGTGGTGATTCGGGGGTGCCGAGCCCATGGAAAGCAATGCGAGGCAGATTCACTTCATTTATCGGTTCCAGTGGATTCATGTTGCGAAATCCTTGCTACTCGGCCACTGAGGTTCGGCAACCCGCTGCGTATCTGGGATCATGATGGACTCCATTGCCACCAAGCTCGTCATTCTACTTCTCTGCATTTGCACTCGGGCGCACCTCCATCGTATCTCGTAGTCAAAAGTTGACGAGATTAGCCATGTCCCCCAAATCCACAACCTCCGGGTCCATGCCCTCAGGCGCCAACGCTGTAGCGGATTCGATTGCCCTGTGAAAGGCTTCCACTTTACGAATCAAATGGTTGATTCTAAAGTACGTCAGATACTAGCGTGCATCACTCAGCCAATTGGTTTGCAAGTAGACTCACTGCTCTGTGAGGTTGGGCAGGGTCAAATCGACTGTCTTGTGCAAAGCTTCTTCTTTCGCAGACAGTTGAATGATACTCAAAGCACATACAAAGTTAGCACGTCGCCAATTTTCACAGCGCAAAAGGTGTACCCACCGATCGGTGAGGTCGGCTAGCACCTGTTCCACGACGCCGAAGTTGTCGGAAATAAAGGTCCTGCCCCGCGCGCTTAGATGATGTTGGATGACTTTCACGTCACACGGCCCTGGAAATGGACATACTCCAGGTCAGAACTCTGGTCCTGCGTGTTTGAAGTGCCCTGAAGATGTTCTTGGGATCTTGTTCTAAGAATGTTTGGTAAGTATGGGTCAATCAGGGATGGTGAGCTCTTCTTACATGGAGGAAGTTTTCGACAACTGGGACTTGATGGAACCGCCTCGGAGGCCGTCTCTGCCATGCACTAGGGGCGCCGTCGGAGGCTGTCTCTGTGTTCTCACCTCTCCACCAGTAGCCTGCTGATGGCCACCATTTTGAGCTGCACGCAAGTTACGGCTCAGGTGAAGTAGCTGCCGCGAGGTCATGCGGGAGTCTCTGGGCGGGAGTCCACTCGATCGTTGTTGATACATCTTCGACGGCCGAAGTGGTAAGAAGTGGTAAGAAAGCGGCGTGGAAAGGGACAGGGCCAAAGCGAAAAGCAGCGTGGTAATGGCGTGGGACTCACCCTGGAAATGCGTCGCAGTCGCCGATCGGGGATGTCATAAGTAGTCAATGCGATTCAGAATGATCATTGCCCTTGCCGTTGCGTTGGCAAGTCAAGCTGGTCTCCAATGGAAGCTGATCCAGTGTAAGGCGCACAATGCACTCTGATCAGGAACTGGAGTTGCCATGTACGCCTCACGATTCTACGCCAACATCCGGTTGTGGATTGGCTAGTCTCGTAGATACGTACAGTACCACTAGTTCAAGGCCTGGTGTTCAGCGGGGCCGGAACAGATCCAGAACGACGACCCAAAGCGGCATCTCCACATCGTTGGAGCGTCCGACGGGAGGCGTTTCTGGCCAAGAACGAGGGGGAGCGTTACCCACAACCTACAGGGATAACGATACGTCTCGCCTTCAAGCCAAAATCGCCCACGAATAGCAGGTCCACAACAGCAAGGTAGCCAGGAGATCAACGCGCCACGTACCTACTGTACTGGGGCGCTTTTGTTGATAACTCGAATCGACCCTGTTGTTGCCGGTTTGGACATCAGTTTGGGATATAAACGGAGTTTTAGGGCTAAACCTCGCTTTGTGAAGCCAGTTTAGCTTCTTCGGGCGGCACCAGAGATCGTTGCAGATATAATCTGCTAATCGCACAGCTCTCGCTTGCTTTTCTCGACACCCACCAACCAACAAGCTTCTAACAACAATGGCCACCTCAACCGCAACCAACACCAGCGGCGACTGGGAGAAGTTGAAGCAGCTCATCTTCAAAAGCAACGACTATCTCGAAAAGCTCTCGAACCAGGGCCTCTTCTTGTTCGTCATTGGCAACGACCTCCGCGATGTACTTGCAGAGAAGAAGAATCGGGAGTTTCATCTGCTCCTTGCGCTTGGCAAGAAGGAACAAAAGATGTCAAACCGGTTCTCCAACACTTCCACGGTTGACGACGAACTCGCACTTTCGCTGAAAGCCTCACTCAAGAACGGTGACCAGATGGACGAGGCGAAACACCTGCTCAAGATTGACGCAGCTGGAACCACCCTTCATCTACATCTCTACAGCCTTCTCTACCCCGGTGACAGAGAGGGACGCATGAGCATTCCCTCAAAGTCTTTCGTCTCAGAAGACACCCCAATCCCAGCGTCAGGCTTTCTGTCCACGCACGACGTTTCGAAGCCTGTGGACAACCTGACGTTCAGCTACTCGTCCACGCACAACCCCTCGGAGAGCCAGGCTAAAGAATCCGTCGATTTGTTTATTTCAACGCTTCCGGATGGTATCTGTCCTGACCACATCAGAACGTGGACGTTCAAGGAAGAGGGACATACGATGGGAGGGACTTCTTCGTAGAGCAAACAGGAAAGCACAGGAGCAGATAGCGTAGTGGTCAGGATCCACCGTGATTGTCAGCCATCAGGATGTAGACCCGGTTTTGAACGTTAGTACCTGCCGAGACAAAGAAAAGATGGTTATAGACATGGATAATATGGGTCCTTCTATAGTCAATTTCAGTACATGAGGTTCTGTATTTTACCGAAAGCTTCTTTTTAATGTTGCTTATGGCTCATTATGTTTAGGTGCCCATCCCATATGTAGAAAACTTCAATGTGCACGATCTGATGGCTGAAAGAAAAAACAGAGTCTTGTAGTACGTCTTATGGTTGATTGGCAACGCGTAGAAACAGCGGATACTGTGAAACAGTTCTATGACAATTGTGAACACAGACAAGCAACACTTGAACGCCGCGTCATTTTCCTATTTGAGGGCTTCTGATAATTCCATAGCAGCTAACGGGGCGTTACGGACCAGGCTTTGTCCTGGGTCATTTTGACGTAAACAATCAAAAGAATTGCGAGATAGACCAAGCGATAAAGCATGTAAAATGCAAAAAGAACTGGAATTTCTAATACTTCATCAAGCCAGTAAAAGAAAAGAAAAGAAAAGAAGAAAAAAGAAAAAAGGGAGCTAGGCAACCACATGTCGCGCCATACGATCAAAGGTTGGGTTTCATCATGCAAACCAGACGCGCTCAACTAGTTCCTCCTCTACTTGGCCGCTCTTTTCGCGTGATTCTTAGTCCGTGTCTCCGCGAACGGATTATGCGGCGTAGGGCTTCGCTCTTCTCTTTCACGATTGCCGTTTTTCCACTCTTCGTAACGGTTCCATGAAATAATGGCTGCTGTGAAGATGGCCAGATCCGTAGCCGGCATCACCGTTCCTTTCTCGAGGATAATTCGATCGCCGATCTTGTAGTCTTGGGTAGCGGTCATAGGCTTCGTGCCGAAGACTGACCTTACTGTGGACCGCGTCTCGAATGTTTTCTTGTTTTCTCCAGTCAACCACTTTACCTTGATCACGGTATATGGAAATTTTCTTCTTTGCTTCTTCCCCCCTCTGCCATTTTCATCAGAATGCGTCTCCTCTTTAACCTTCATCTCCAGATGTCTCGGATCCATCAAGCTGATCGGGTCCTGGTGGCCCTCCGGAATGACCCACGCAACACCCTGAATGGCAACCTTGAGCTTATTGTCTTGCCTGTCCGATCGAATCTGTTTTGAATCGCGCCTCTCGTCGTTGAGACACTCCTGGTCAGGAGAATGGCAAGACGGGATGAGTACTAGCTTCTCAGCGTTGGGCGGCCCGCGGCCTATGACATCGTAGTATCGGTTGAACCCGGCCGCCCGGAGCCAGCCGTACTCGGTGATGTGTTTCTCATCATCATCCGCAGCACGCTGTCCAAACGTGTCGGTCGTTACAAGATCGCATGGGTCCTCAAGTAGATCATCAGCTAGGATGATTGGCGAAGTCGATTGAGAGACGAAGAGGTTCCCCTCTTCCGCTTCATCCTGCGTGTCTTCCTCCGATGGCTCGTCTCCAACGACCGACATGGCATCTGCATGCTCGTTTTTCGCATTCAACTCGGCCTCGAGCCGGTCCGCGCGCTCCTTCAGCGCCCAGACGGCTTTTTGCATGCCGTCAGAGCTCGACCCCAGCTCTTCCTCCAGAGAGGAAGCCACAAACTTCGCTTCTTCGCATAGGCCTCAACAGCATTCTGGTTTACCCCGGCGGAAGACTTGGGGGTTTTGGTCTTGTTTACAGAAGTCTTGGAGGTCTGAGAACGTGTGGCTGGTGCCATTGTAAATTCAAGGCAAGTTGACCTGCAAAAGGCAATGGCAGAACTGATCAAGTATCTCTCTGATTTAAATAGTTCTGTTTCCCTGACCAAAACGGCTGTCTGTTACCTGGTACAGAAGTAGCTCTTCACTGATGGCACGAAAGACGGGGGCAATAACGGGGGGGCTAACTTGGAAGCTGAAGGGGGCTAACCGGACTCTGAGGCAGCATCTGGCGGCATATACAGGCTCGAGCCCGGTTCAGTTACTGCTTCTGATACATGAATAAATGAACCAGGTCCGATTTCATGCGCACATAGTATAGTCTTTGCGCTATGTACCGAGGCGGAGCACCCGTTCCCGCCGGGGCTCGGCAAGTGCAATGGCACGTCTGTGACCTCTCGTCCCTCATCAGCGCCCAATTCGGCCATTTTGTTTGATGAAGCCTTGATTCAGATTGGGTTCTTGCTATCGTATCTTGCCATTGGCATTCTCGGTGCCGGTCGGTACTATATCCCATAGTGGGTGTTATGGAGTATGGTGTAACGTAGGTGCCCATAACTGGCTCAAGTGTTGCCCGAAAACAAGACTCAGCTTGGAGAATCGTTCAAGACGGTTACCAACACGATTTCAAAGCCGTATGCGGCTTCAGCAGAAAAGTGACACAGTTGTACATCGAATTGTGCATAATGATAGCCATGTGTTATGACAACAAAAGTAGCCGTAAACGGTTCCGTCTGCGTTATCACGACATGAATGGCCATATGTGGACTTTGGCCGCGCACTTAAAGTAGTCAGTTGCTCGAGCATCCGCATAACACAGCCCCGACGGACAAAACCGCAAGATGCCCGACACCTCGCCCAGTCAACACAAAGTTAAGCACTATCACACCACAAGAGCAGCAATGCTGGAGGCAAGGGAGAGGAGACTCAACCTTCAAACACCAGAATATCAATCTCAAGTGGCCAAGGCGGAAGGCAACCTGCAGTTGGTCAACATGATTCTGATGAGCTTTTCGGCTGAGGAAAACGCCTGTGTTGATCAGCGGATCACTCTCGGCCAGCATCAACATAGGACGGAGGACGCTCTACAGACGACTATCTACGACATGAGGTAGTGAAGGCATCGGCCTTATCTCTTTTTTTCGAGATATTTTTAAAAGAGACAAGCTTCTATCGCCAATTTTAGTGCAGCATGCAACGAAGGATACCGGAGCATCTCCACTCAGCACCGTAATTATATGCCATTGCGCATGAAGAGGCATGCCCGCATCAGATTGTCAATGATTTTGCGAATCTAGCACCGGAGATTGAAGCGTGTCTCTCACAGGGTCTGGCGACGTGAAGCTGGGTCGATCGAATGGCTGAGAAAAACGAAGTACTTGGTTTTTTGTCTTGCATCGAAAACTGCACTTTGTTTCTAGTTAATACAGTTAAGAAGCCGCGCACAAGCGTTATGAAATCAAAGACTACACACAACGCTTCTGCTGAATGTCAATATTCGGTTACAGAACAAACCGTGCTAAGTCTTCTTCTGGCTTTTATTCTAGAGATTATAATAATTGTATTTTCTAGATACATACTCATAGTGGGAATTACGGCCGTTTTTTTAAATCACCAGCACCTTGGATTGTGATTACCCAAATGCACGCCCGTTCCATTGAAACCGGCGCGACGAGCCTCACAAGCTATTACCCTTCCGTCTCTCGAACATGTGGAGTACCGCAAGGCGAGCGAAGGTCATGGCTGGGCCGAGAGTAACTCCAGCACCCAACGACGTGGAACCCATGACGGATGCGGTTGAATTTCCCGCCGCGTACAGCCCGGCAATGGCGTCGCCGCTTTCATCTACGACGCGCCCATGTTCGTCCGTCAGCAGACCACCTTTGGTACCCGCGTCTCCCGGAGTCACCTGTAACGCATAGTACGGGGCTTTGTCGAGGGGTCCCATGTTAGGCCACTTTGCGCTCCTGTCTCCGACGAACAAGTGGTACTCGCTCTTGCCTTTGCCAAATTCTTCGTCGACTCCGTCCTCGCACATCTGGTTCCACCTCTCGACCGTACGCAGAAGACCTGCGGCTTCAATGCCGATCTGGACCGCCAAGCTGGTCAAATCGGCTGCCTTAAAGATGTGTCCGTTCGCTAGAGCATCGACCGGCTCAGCTCTAGGGCCAAGCGACCCCAGGGTATATCGTTGACGATGGTTCCAGTCAAGGATGAGCCAGACGGCGGCGTTGGCACCGCCACAATGCTGGTAAAGCGTACGGCCAACGTCGCCGTACGGATCGGCCTCAGAAAGGATCCTGCATCCTTGGCTGTCAACGACGATGCAGTGGGGCTTACACATCGCAAACAAAGCGGTCGTGAGCTTCCCGCTTCCAGGGTCGATCATTGTCGGGATCCACCACGCTTCTCCCATAAGCGAAGTGGCCGCGCCGACTCTGCATGCTGCTTCCAGAGCATCTCCCGTGTCACCTCCGGGCTGGGTCAACGACCATTCGGCCCCGATGTGGGGCAGATGTTCCTGTCGCAGGTCTTGGCGTCGAGCGATACCACCGGCAGCCAGGAGAACCCCATGCGGAGCATAGACCTTGATACGCTTGGCACCCTCCGACTCCACAACGGCGCCACGGACCGCTCCGCCCTCCACGATCAGGTCCTTCAACTTGGTGTCCAGCTTCATCTCAACAGCTGCGCCCTCACTGTGGAGGCAGATGCCCAAGAGCTGCGCAACAAGCGAGCTGCCCATGTAGGTCGGCCTGGCCATTGTTCTGGTTCGGAAAAAGGCCCGGAGTCTCATCCAACAGACTGTGAGGAGGTCCGTGGGGGATGCATAAGGCTTGGTGAGAGTGAAAAAGTCGTGAAAATAGGCCGCCGGTGCAGGGTGTTCGGATCGGCGCAGGCGATCAGCCCAGCATCCCAATGTTCCGGCGTCAAATGGACAGGGGTCTAGCGTTCGTCCGCCTGCGTTCATGGCACCTGCCACCTCCGGATGGTAATCGGGTATCGGAGAAGGCCGCCACCGGAGGCCTAGGCGCTGGAAAAAGTCCACCATCTGAGGTCCGCCGCTGAGAAACGCCTCAGTTCGGGCAGGGAAGACTCCAGCCCAGAGACTCCACTCTGCGCGAGAGAATCTTGCAGGTATTGGCGGGCAGCATCGCGGGAGTCACTGAAGCCGGCTGTTTTGGAAATCGAGTTTTGAGGGATCCATACGGTGCCTCCAGAGTAGGCCGTTGTGCCTCCTACCTTGTCGGTTTGCTCGATTACCATAACCCTAAGCCCAAACTGCTTGGCTATTGCGGCGGCTGCGAGACCGGCTGCGCCACTACCCACGACGAGGATGTCGATCCCATGATCGGTTTCGGAGCCCATCGTCATGTTTTACTGTTTGTCTCCGCTGCAGCTTCAGGCAGTCTCATAGGGTCTTTACGGAAGGAAGTGAAAAGCCACTCTGGGATCGAAGAGTAAAGATGAATAGGCCCGGCGCCGAGAGGTCTGAGTATAGTGTCTTGCGATACGGCGTGTACTGGTGTTAGCTTTGGGAAGGCATGAGTAGAGTATCTCATTGCTGAGCCTATACATGCACAGTATATAGTGCGACAGGACATGAAAAGAATGCTTCTCATGGAGAGAGATGCACCTGCTTGGAAGCCGCCTAGCCGCATGAGACGATTTTGCAAAGTTGCAGCAGTCATTTGAATGGTGTTTTGAGCGACAGATGGCAGCACATAACAACCATGACATTACAGTAGTAAGACCTGTAGTCTTGGTAATACTGGAACATGGAAAGCGGCAAGAAGGTGCAATAATTACATAACTCTGCATTCAGAGATCGCTTTCAAGCTCTCAAGTCGGACGCTCGTACCCGACCCATACTGGCCACGCCGTTTGTGGCTTCGTGGTGCCCACGGTCAACTCACGTACCTAGCCACTCTAGCCTTTCACAGCATGAGCGCGCGGGTCATGAGCCCAGCCGATTGCGAGAGCAAGCCTATCCCGACCGAGAGGCCACTAGCTGGCCAGGGCGCAACGTCCACCGGTGTTGGCTGAGGACCTGATGAACCAATGGAAGCTCGCTTGTGTCTTGCAGCGGCTGGGAACAGCTGTCGGGCAGAGGTGCAGGGGCCACAACCAAAGCTGCCCTACCCAAGATTGGCTGCCACTTTCGGCTGCTGTGACCAGGCCAGCCCATCTTCGTGCGGCGCGGCGACAAATGGCCGTTGCCGGTTCTGGTAACTGAGCTGGACAAAGACGCCTCCACCTCCAAAAGCTTTACAGTACGTTCAGGTCTGACGATACATACAGTCAAAGTTAACCGACATCCTTAAAATAAATGTGGAACAATGGCTTGAGGGAACCAGATTGGCTTGCATTGTTTCTGTACTGACTTTCGGTGACCTGTTGTCTTGGGACTTGGATGAGGGCGTCGGAAATGAAATCACGATTGAGCTCCTTGCTGAACGAGATCTGTAGACCGCCGAATTGGGAGACCCCAGTTCTGCAGGTTGAGGAATGCTGAGAGACGAATCCCTGACGCTACATCACCCAAAGTTACTGGCAGCTGTAACAAGGTTAACTTGCAGCAAACCTCTGCACAACCATGGGTCAGTAAAATCAATATTCTTTCCTTTCGTCCACCTCGTGTGTCGTCCAATCCTCCCCTGGTTTACTTGATCATTTCTTTAACGTACCCTCAGAACCAAGCAAGGTTTATATTCCCAAGCAATGTGGCATCCCGACTATAGTCATGAGCATATGTCGCTTCCTCTGCTGCACACACTCTTCATGTTTTAAAGGCCAAAAACAGCAGCAATGTGCTTTCCAAATCTTTAAATATAGCATGGCTGCTTAATTATGGAGTTAAACAGTGCGGTTAAGCAAAGTAGCTACACTACTGAACTTGCTGGCATCCGTTTCTGGCTCTAGAAGCCAAGTCAAACCAACTGAACTCAAGAAATAGTTGTACACACTCCTTATGTCTAAATATTGAAACTATGTGGAGCATCTTGAAAGATTCAGTATGTTTTACTGAAGAGGAAGAGACTTATGCTCATAACTGCATAATGGGTCGAAAGGGAGACAACCAGTCTGATCCCTAACTCTTCTTTTATTGTACCTTCCGCGAGCCCTGTTCTCAATCACGATAAGCGACCACAGAGGTACTGTTGTCGTAAGTCGCGGATCCGTGAGTAATTCTCATAGTGGCATAACCTGAAACACAAATTCTATTGGCGGAGCAATACGAGAACCAAGACTTGACAGACTCGACACTTCGCAGTAGAGCCTTCTCACCCCCAATCCGCGAAAGAAATGGTGTCCAAAAGATCTAACACATAGACATGCTGTTGTCATAGAAGAAACACCCGAGACTCATTTACGCTATTATACATAATCTCACGATCTCCTGAACGCGCCAAGGGGTTTTCCGGCTGGAAGTCAAGGTATCCAACATAAAACACCTTACTATATCTTAGTCAGCACTGTTGGGTAAATCGGATCCATTCACTTACAAGACAACGTTTGGGAAAGTGAATACGAAGGGATGTCTGCAATGTTCATAATAACCCCACTTCCAACGAAGATACCCCGACGACTTCAAAGTTCCGAGGATTGGGCCGCCGAAGTAATCCGCTGGAATCAGGCGGTCACAATAAGGGTTCTCCAGGCCGTTGTACCATAAAACACCCGAATCACATCGTTGATAGACCACCCAATGTGAATATTTTGGATCTGAAGCAGGTATATCCTTCGAAGAACACCGCGTAGAGGGACTGAGATCACCAGTAGAGCAAGATGCTGGACCATAGTTTAGACCGGTTTCACTGCGCATCTCAACGGCTTGGCGTTCGATGACTCGGTCTTCAGTGAGTTGGTCTTCGACAAGTTGGTCTTCAGTGGGTTGGTCTTCAGTGGGTTGGTCTTCAAAGAGTTGATGATGAACGGCCTGGTGTTTAGAGGGCTTGGTGAAGGTCAGTGAACCTTTACTCCTCAGCCGCATATCGGGCCGATCATAAGAGCAAGTCTCGTTCCTCAACTGACACTGAAAGCACGGCAATCCGCTATTGCATGATACCTTGCGCCGGTGACAGGCATCGCATGCCTGTATTAGAAGGTAAGTTGATCTTGTATTCTGAATGGCGCGCGGTGAACTTACACGAGTTTTGCATGGCATGGCGTCCATGTATTGTGGCACTGTTTCTTAAGCTTCCGTAGGGGCGAATGTTCTTGTCGGTTGCGAGGAAAGCTAGGTATTTATAGGTTTAGTCCAATGACCAAGGCACCTAAGTAGTATGACGGGCATGTCCACCCTAGTATCAAGCCGCTTGAGGATAAGCAATCACAACCAGCGTTGCGTCTAGAAGTAGGCTGGAGAACTGTGCTGTCAAGACCATCTCTCTCGTAAGCGCACTGTAGTACCCTTTGCGACACCACCCTCTGCAGGTAGTAAAAGAATCAGCGGCTTTGGACTTCATAGATAATAGATGACTGGTCACATTTTTCTACATTTCATCGAAAAGTTTGGTTCTCAGAGATGTTGACAGGGGTGGTGCCAGCTTTTATGCTGATGAGCGGAGGAAACCGCAACCCCATGAAGGCCACAGCACCGCCCCCGCCATCACTCTGCCAATGTACCCCCACAGACGTGCAAGGTTTGCATCCCAGGAAAGATGGTATTCCGATTATAATGGGTCGAAAGGGAGACGACCAGTCTCATCCCTAACTCGTTTTTGACCTTCTTCGAGCCCTGTTTTCAAGCACGATAAGCGACCACAGAGGTACTGTTATCGTAAGTCGCGAATCCGTTAGTAAGTTTCATAGTGACATAACCTCAAAGACAAATTCCATTGGTGGAGCAACACAAGGATTAAAACTTGACAGACATGACACCGCCTTGTTCCGACGATACCCTTACGAGTAACTGGCCATGGGTCCACGTCGGAAAGCTGCCATGCCATTGGTCACAGCGTCTTAGAAGCGCTGACTCAGTTCCTCGATAACCAATCACATCCGTCAACCCATCCAAAGGCGAAAACCTCGCCAAGGATGAGAGACACGTTGATAGGAGGTGCTTCTAGCTTTCCCACAAAACGACGCATACCTGAAAGTCACAAGACTCTATTATAAGCCGATGCTGCGAAGCAAGATCTCGACATCGTAGCTGTGACGAGAATTTATGAAAGGCTGTTATCTATCAGCTCAGAATAGCTATGCTGAGGGCCGACAACGTCGTCGAACAAGCGCTTGTTTGGGGGCATTCGCGGGCATCTTCTTTCACGTTCGCGCATAGGTCTTCACAAGGATGTCAATGTCAATGTAACAACGGTCTTATGAGCACGGATAATTTCATGAGAGTCAATTGTTGCGACTTCAATGCTAGCCGGATCACGGGTTGCTAATAATATGGGCGTGAGGTGGGGTTAACACCTTTGTCCAAGCACACTTCACTTCTAGAGTTGTTGAACGCCACCGTGGCCGGCCGCCTTAGCACGCATCCTGTGTTCTGACGGCAGTACTTTATCCATCGACACGCCCTTGATCAAAAGACTCATCAAAAACGCTACACCCGACACGCCGACGTATAGCCCGTAGACGCCTCGCAAACCGTAGACGTACGCATTCAAGATTTCGTACCGCTGCTCCGCGTCGCGGGAGGCTTTCAACATGGCTGCAACAGCATGCGTAACTCCATCTGTGCCTGCGAGTGCCAAACCATATCCCTCCAGCTTGAGCAACATCACGTTCTGGAAGGTGGAGCCACCGACACCGACTCCGAGAGCCATGCCAGATTGTCGGAAAAAAGCATACATTGCGGCGGCGATCGCTTCATCGCCTACGTCGCAAAGAGCATGAGACGCCATGTTCTGTGCGTTCAAGATGGAGCCATGGCCAAGACCCAGGAGGACAAGCGTAGGCGCCCATACCTTCGTCGGCGTCTCGACATCCCAGAACAGCATCAGGCCAGAAGCGACGGTAGCCAGAGCCCAGCCGACCCAGATTGGCCACCGATAATTGTTCGTGATCGTGACGAGTCGGCCGGTGATGATGGATCCCGGCACCAACGTAAACATGACCGGGAAGAGTGCGACGCCGGTCTGAATCGGCGTGAACCCCTTGACATCCATGAAGTAAAGGGGCACGTAGTAAAGCTGCCCGTACATCTGTAGCCATTATCAGCATCCTGCACCCCGCGCTTGATGCCGTGTTACTCTTACCACAAGGCCTTGGATAGCGCCGCAGACGTACGTCGCGATGGAGCTGGCGGTCTGGAAGAGTCGCCGTCGCAAGAACGGCGACGTTGCGAAGCGTGACTCGTATATCATAGTCAGCGCCATGCCTACCGCCCCGAGCGATAAGGGTACGAGAGTGCCGGCGCTGCTCCAACTGTAGCGTAAGCCACCCCAAGAGACGGCCACCAGCAACAAGGTTGCCGAGCCGGTGAACATTCCGTTACCAAGCCAGTCCATCATCCCTAGTCTCTCGCTCATCACACCGGCCGGCGGGCTGATATTGACCAACCAGGGCACAAGAACCAGCCCGGCCGCGCAGAAGGGAAACATGATGTAAAATATCCAACGCCAAGTTGTGTTCTGGGCAATGACACCGCCCAGTATGGGACCGACGCAATTGCCCAACGCCCATGCTGCTTGACTAAGGACGAAACGTGTCAACGGAAAGTGAAAGGAGTTTGGGAAGGATACTTACACCAGGCCGTACCATGTAGGCCGAAACCGCAAGGGGACAATGTCGGTGAAAATCAACAGGCACAAGACGATGATCCCAGCACCGCCTACGCCCTGGAGAGACCGTCCAGCCAGCATCAAGCCGATCGTATGCGAAACGCAGCAGAAGATAGTGCCTAGAGCGAAGAAGGCGACCGAAAGGGTCAGACATAGCCGTCGGCCGAGTACGTGGCTAAGATCAGCAATGAACAGCATCACCACGGCGTTCGCGAGGAGGTACGCTGTCCCGATCCAGAAGCCGTCGTATGTGCTGAGCCCAAGGTCTATGACGATAGCCTGCGAATATAAGCTTGCCGTGCGACGGGAGTGGATTCGGAAACAATGCTAACCTGCAACGAAGTCACGATGATACAGGCGTCGAGGGCGACCATAAGTGACAATAAGGCAGCCGTTGTCATGATGGCCAACTGATTCCGTGAAGGTCTCCATTCAGCCGGTCTAGGGCCAAGACCATCGTCTTCCAGTTCGTCAGAGTGGACAGTGTGCGGGGGATGCATTTTCGGAGGCGGATTTGAAGACAGAATAATAGATGAGGTAGGGATAGTAGGAAATAGTATATGTGCCCGGTGCGTCCTGCGTCTGATTGGGAAGACAGCGGTGTCCTTATATAGCCGCAGACCGTGTCGAGATACCCACTCGGAAACCCATAGCCAGCGGTAACGGCGCTTCCGGCGTCCGGACGTCGGATACGTCTCGCTCCGGTTCAACGTTGTTATTGCAAGGAGTCGAAAAGTACTTTCTGCCTGTTTGCTCTACGCCAAGAGCCAGTTTTAGCCATGCGAACGACAGGGTCTTGGGATCCTCAGATGCTTCCGGGCGAGCTCGCAACACCAAGTTTTGGAGCAAGGTCCAAGAAGAAGAAGGTATAAGGCTCGGCAACATCCAGGAAATGGACCTTCAGCATCGTCACGCTTCCACTGACATGGACGATTACGAATTGTTTCGTCATCTCTCCACATACCCTTTCTCCTCCGCAACGATGGGGATGTTGCAATGCGCTTTGAGAGTGATTCGAAAGCGTTACCCGCTCGCCTTTCGTCAAGACTCAGGGGAGGCAGTCTTAGACTACCCGCCACGGGAAGCCTTTGAGCAAACAAACATGCCGCTCCATGTCACCGTCGACTGGGTCGATTACATGCATGATGTGGCCCGTTCTGTCAATACCACGGAACAAGAGATATCCTCATCGTTGTGGAGTCTTGCCCGATACGATCACGTTGATGTCGACTTAGTCGCTGAATATCTTCGGCTCTTGCGGAAGTCTTACCCATCTGTCCAATGTATAGACCCTGTAATTTTCACACCCGACAGCACGGAAACAGATTCCAGACTCCGCGGTACCGCCGATAAAACCACGCTCATCCCATGCAACTACGACGGGGCGTGGTTTGCGGTCGTTGCTTACGCAGATTGCGTGCAGCTATACGGCGTACAGGTTGAAAGCAGCTCAAAACTGGGGCAACAGTTGGAAACCTTGTTTCCTGACCGTGCGATCCGTATCTCTGAGCCACTTATTGCGACGCGACTCGAGGACACTGGCGTATCGATGCTGTTGAGCATGCGGATATTAGCCGATGGCGGTGTTCCAATGCAGTGCACCGACGGTGGGTTTCTGCAGAGGGCGAGAGCACGAATATTCATAGAGATTTTGACAAAAAACCTGAATGCACAGGACTCTGATTTTTCCAGCCGACTCCAGGAAGCGCAAGTGGAGGACTCTCTCTTTTTTGATGCAGCCTTCATAGCCGAAGACAGTTCCCTTTCGCCGGTCGGCTCAACCCCACAGCGGATGTGGAAGATGGTGTCGATGTTGCGTTTGGTACCTCCGAGCCAACTCTGTCGCCTGTGTCGGCCGGAGAAGTCTTGGCCTTGACCGGACGAGGTTCGGGTCTGTCTGCAAGTCTATCGGCTCAAGCCCAACGCCGTCCATTATCTCCCTCGCATCCAAATGGCTCTACTAACCAGGAGCCTGCATTGGTGGGCAGTGGTCGGACCATCAATGTGGGGATGCCACCGAGCATGCCCAGACAGTGCAGGATCATCCTTGACTTACTAAGCGAGGCCGTGGCCTTCTACCGGACCTCTCGCTTGTTGGAAAGCTCAGAACTCGCAGTGATATGGTCTGCTATCAAGAGCGGCTCCAAGAGCGAGTTTTACCGCCGTTACAGTGGCGTGCTGTTTTACAAGGAGATGGTCCGCCTCAGTACCGACCAGGAGGTTGCCCTACGTTTGAAGACCAGCATCACTAAGCACGAGCTAGGAGAGATGCGGCGCCTCCAGTCAGACTTTCAGATTTGGCACGACATCTGCCAGCTACGTTGTGACCGGGGCCCGGGTCAATATGCAATTCTTTGTGTACTGCCGGAAAGGCCCCAGTTGGAGCGAATGAACAAAAGAGAGCAGCAAAAACAGCTAGAGCTAATCTCTGAACGGCTCGACAATGATTGCGGCGCCCTATCAAGATATCTGGACACTGCTGAAGAACTGTGTACTGCTCTGGTTCAAGGCAGCCTCCGGTGCGACCGACTGATGATCGACAACTATCACCTCAGGGCACATCAAAACATGCTGGAGCCGGAGTTCGCCGCTTACACGAGCCTCCAACCACGGCCATTCATACCCATCTCAAGATGGGTACCGCGTTAGTGCAAGCCACCGGCTATTTACAAATCGACCAGGATGTGGCAGCGAAGGAAGCAACCAACGAATCAGCCATAGAGAGCGCCCAACGTAGTGCACCCTTCGCATGTGTAGTAGCGAGTTCGTTACATAGGTGGAACCATGACTTCAACGGGGAGAGCTCCATGAAAATTGATGCGTAACTCGCGTCTCCAAGGAATCCATTCGTTGACTTGTAAGATACATATGGGAGATGTGGCAGTTCAGATCTGGACTTGTTGAGTGAGAGGACCATGGAAAACAATATTGCGCCCCAGATATGCCGTATATATCATTAATTATTCTCCGAGCTACGCGTTCCCTCACCAGTGACAACATGTGAGAACAGCTGCCACGGGGAGGTGTCTAGAAAAGCGCAGGCGTAGCTTTGATACGTACAGTTCTGGACTCAATTTTGCATTGACTCATCCACACCCGTTTTCGGTTGCGCTTGCTAGTACGGTCAGGCTTACATAGCAACTACTTCACTTGACCGCTAAAGCAAAAAGCAGCTCTCAAAGCTTTCTGGCTGATGAGTTGGTCCATGCCAAGAGCTCCCTGTTGCTTTCCGGAGTGTTTGTCGGAAGCCACGCAACAGGTGTTTTGTGTTTCGACACATCCGCAAAAGACCATCCACAAACGTCTACATTGAACAAACGCCTACATCGAATAAACGCCTATATTGCATCGTTCATGTAGATGAGGATCTGAAACTGATATCGACCGCATGTTGCCTGCAGCTCGTTTAGAGAGCCGAATAGTCACACTATTTAGGCACGTGTTCTTCCAGACCTGCCGTTTGGCTTTTGACCACTCACCAAGTCTATACCCTCCTCCATACCGTATCATGATTTCCAAGATCGTCGTAGCGCTTCACGTTACTTTGGCCCTTGTTATTTTCGCGTTGACTATCAGAGCTCTGCAGAATGAGGAGAATGAGAAAAATGGAATAGTCCAGATTCTGGTACGTAACTCATCACGACGATAAAGCGGGACTAACGACAACAAAGCTACATCAACAAGAGCGGCGCTTCGCTGAAGTTCCTGACGTAGCCGGGTCTATCGCTACTGCGGTGAAAAGTGCGGCATCCAGCGTGATCACTGCTGCGGTCACATCAGGCGAGTCTCTGGTGGCCGCGAGTCTGCCATCTAGTGTGTCAGTGGGCACCAAGTACGCGTGTGTGGATTCTGAATGCGCCGCCATCCCTGGCTCTGCCTTTCGTCTGGTTCAAGACCTGGCCTCGTTTCTCCCTTCGCCCAAGGAGATCGAAAAGTTACAGGATCTGGTAGACAGATGCCCGAACCTGGAGAGCGTTCTATCCGTCGGGCTTGGCTCGGCTGTGGCTTCCACTGTACTGCTCCTTGCCGGCCTCAAGTTCAGGCTGCTCCGCTTCGTGTCGCTGGGGCTGCATGTTGTAGCTGTCGTGCTCTTTGCGGTAGCGACGGCCTTTGCGGTTTCGCTGTACAAAACATCTCAGGCTGTGGCAGACCTGCTTCAGGTCAAAGCAAGCCAAGGAGACGTTTTTAGGCTCTCTATTGCGGATTTGACGGCAGTTTTGATTATGACTGCGCTCGCCCTTGTGCAGACCGTGGTGTAGAAATAGGCCATGGTGTAGAAAAGGATTTGAAAGGTCGGGGGCTTTCCGTTGGCGAAATATGGCTTTCCTTTCCCGCTACGTCAAGCGCTTTCCGGCGCACAGCACCAACCACGCGATGGTAGTTAGTAGATGATAGGCAAACGTAGCCTTCAAGTGGTAAAAAAGATCCGAAATGGCCGGAAACGCCCTTTTGACGGCTCAAAGCTTACCTCGGGCAAACCGAGTATCTGAAATACTAGTATGACTAATGTACGTTTCCGTTCATCAAAAATCCTATTAAAGGCGATATCGAGATGACACTATGTGTGTCCTATGCCACGAAGGGCAGTATTTCATGCACCATACCATTTCAATTCCTTACTGATACCCATCATCTCATCTTCCTCAGTTCTCCCCCAAGTGACACTGCAACCATTTTGGATCAACATGAGCGTTCATGGCGCTGTGTCTCTCAACATCACAATCGTCTTTACTTCAGGACTGAGCGGGCTGACGGGTAGAACCCTTCATGAGCTGAGGCAGTATGTGTGTCTCAACACGGGTGTTCGTCAGTCAGACATAGCAAACGATCTTCCCTTGGTGGTCAGCCAGCGGACTTTAGAGGCGACGTTAGCTCGCCTAGGAATCTCAGCCGACAAGGTGCGCTCTGGAATTCGGTCGGGAAGCAAGGTTGCGGCCCTCGTCGGCTGTCACACTGTAGGCTCGACCGCCGAAAAAAGCAGCGGTGAAAACAAGATTCCCGATACGTCATCCTGGGAGTCCACAGCAGCCGGACTGCAGCCTGTCATCGATCGCATCGGCTCGAGCATTCAGAGACTCGATGATCATCTGCGGATCTTAGAAGACGCACAAAAACGGTTGGAAAGGCTGGCTGCATTGACGTCCGATGAGGTGGACTGGGATGATCCTGTCATAAGAATTCGGTCGGAGGAGGCGCTTTTCGATTGTGAGTAGGAGGTACATGCAAAGATCCCGTAGCCCATATCACGCCCAGCGTCATAGAGCACATCATTAAACACATCATTAAAGGCTGTTGGATGTATGCGTGACTCACGCAGTAGTTGGCAGAAGGGCCGATCCGTGATCTTTCCTGGGCCAGGTTACAGCTACGTGGGCAGCCCGATGCATGTGTTACGATGAGTTACATCTAAACAAGCGGCACCCTGAGAACACCGGCAGCCACCTTCGTCGTCCTTTGCCCGCAAGACCTCCCGTCTGTCCGTGTGTGGTGTCATCTGTCCATGGTACCATGCAGTCTGGAGCCAATCCATTCAATAACACCCACCGTGACACCGTTCAAACGCCACCAACATCCACAACGAAGAATGCATTCCGGTCAGTAATTCTCTTCGCCAGAACCCGGATTCGAGAGAATACTGGAGGCCCGATCATCAATGGTAGATGGTGCCTTTTGAGATTTCGATCCGTTTCTGACTCGATCGGAAGCCCCTGAGTGGCTGGGGCACCGTCTCAGGGAAGGCATCAGTGGATCTGCTTGAGCGCGTCTGTGGGCATTTTCCAGCGCTTGTTGGAGGAGAGTTCTCGCTTGCTCTCGGGGTCTGCCTCCGACTGGATTACCGTCGATTGATGACATTTGTCCTGTGAGCTATGATCGTTGATTGGTAGTCGCGTGATCTGTCGGATATGCGGCTTAGGCCGTCAAGTTTGAGAAAGATAGGTACTGTAGGTAATGAGCGACCTCAGCTACAGGGGTCAGCGAAAAGGGATTCATCTCATATTCAACACTCTTCTCTCTTTCCGCACAAACGTTTGACATCTTGGCACCAACACAGTCTGGTTTAGCACAGCGGTACTTGACCCAGCGAAACCTTAAGCTGACAGGGAGGGGTGCTACATTCATCGCTGGGAGCAAATATTAGCTTTGGAGTTATCACTAGCAGGGGTCTCGAGTGGATTGAAGAGCCAATTTTGGATTACCCAACCTCTGTTATTGGAGATGAATAGTGTGCCCAAATGAGTGGGTCGGTCATCCAATGACGTATACTGCGTTTGCCAGGTACCTTTGTAGGCTCGGGGTAAATGTCCACTGTGTAAGCATCAAAAACAGCTCAAAAACAGCTTGTATGTCCGTGCGGAAAGAGATCAGAGAGTCAAAGAAGGTGAAGGCCTTTTCGCTGACTACTATATTTGTTGGACAGGACACTGAAGTCGAATTTGACAACCGTCCAGTATCACCATCCGAAACCATACACCCGTCGTTCGTCCTGGCCGCGCCTCGGCCACTAGAGACCACCTACCGCCAATCGCTCTCTACGCAGCCGCGATCGGAACAACAGATTGAAGAGACTGTGAATTTGAAATGGTCTATGGGGGATGGCGAATTCGTTCCCAGGCACAAAGATGGCGAGCTTTACCTGAACCTCTTGGAGCGCCGACGATAGTCAGTATCGAGAAAATACACCAAAAGTCAGATGCGCTTAGGAAGATTGTACTGGTAGTCAATGACTCTGTAGAGAATCTGTCGAAGGGCGTCGACGAACTAAACATTTGGTTTATTGGGCCACGCAGAAGAAGCCAAGCTGCGATCCAGAGACGGACAGTTGGTTCTATATGGGGGTTAGCTTAGTATTGCAGCTTCGTGGTTTGGTGAGAGTGTGTCTTATATGACGCCACTCAGCCTTCGAGCGACCCTATAGCTGACAAATCTTATAGTATTACTTTCTGTAAGTTCGAAGGGTGTCCGCTTTTACTGTACTGTACTATCCTCAGCTGGATAAATTGATTCGCTTTGATCACACCGTATGAAGCATAAATCTCTTCTTCTTTGGCATAAGCTTTCAGTGTTTACGAGAGCCAGAACCTGCTGTTACGTCTGTTTCAAACGTCTGTCATTGGCTACGATTGCCTGTTTGCAAACGAAATACAAAGTCATTGTAGCTTACGACAGTGCGAGTGGTATCTGACCGCTGGAGTATACCTCATTATGTTCATTTTTGGCTTTAAACAGGGGCCATCCTCCATTCCAATTGCATCAATAAGCTGGACACCATGCTAAGCTTTTCAGTCTTGACCTTTGTGGGGCAAATCAAGAGAACTGAAGTGTGTTTCCAAGAGGAAGAGATATATGCTCGTATCCATATGTGCCTGTCAACGTGAAATGCTTTTGTTGAAGATTGCCAGAATGCTTTATTGGAAAGCTTGGCATATTCTATTGCACAATATAGAGCCCCTATTAAATGTATTGATGGCTACAGATAGTAGGACCGGTCAAATGTCGTGTGTACGGGCATCAGTCAGCCGGCTGATAATCAAGCTCTCGCAGCCATACGTTATTTTGAAGGTATCCTCGAAAGTCTTTTCTTCTCCGATACTCGGGGTATAGAGGGTGTTTTTCGTCCATCCGGAAACCTCCCGCAAGACCGCATAGGACATCCCGCACGGCATTCGTAGCGGATACTACGAACATGGTCAGAAAGCATCCACCGCCGAGAACGCGGCTCTTACCGAGGATCAACATGTCCCCCATCTTCTTGACCGCATCTGGCGCTGTTTGACCGAACAAATGAGATGCCTCGCCCCACAAGCTCGCTGTGAGGTCAGGGCTGCCGACATACAGCCGCGCTCTCGTGCCGAACTCCTTTACGCGAGTCGGTTCCCCATGTGAGCGGCCGATGCGGCCGTCAATAGGTTGAGCGACCAGCCGCTCGACATCAGACGTGCTCAAAACATGTGTCGTGGCGCTTGTAGTTATCTGCTTGTCGCTGGCATAACCTGGTACCAGCGTCTTGAGATCTCCGACAGACAGTCCCTGTGCTCGCACATCCAGATAGATGGAAATATCCAGAATCTATTCACAACGCAGTTAACCGCGCCGATCGATAGTCATGAGAAAGTCGAAGTGCACATACATAGCCATTATCCAGTGTGTCATCGTTCAAAATAGGGTTCAGGATGGATTCAGCCGCGTGCACAATACCTGGTGTAGTCAGTCACTTCCAAAGGCGACCACCCCGACTCAGCACCCGTGTGTAACTCACCTGGATTAGTTACCTGCCAAATCAGGTGAATCTTCCGCGTGCGACCTCTGCAGTGGTTGTATCCATGGACGAGCTTCTTCAGGTATGGAGCCTGAGCTGCGATCCCGTGGTCTGTGGCCACCATGAGTACCGCTTCGTAGTCCCACACCGGCACGCTAACGCCGTGTGGCCCGGATAAAAAGGCTAGTCGTGGCACAGCCTGCTCGTGGGAATATCGAATGAGGCTCGCAGTGAATCCCCGTCGGGGTTCGATGAAGAGCTCAATGATATCCTGTTCCGCCTCGGCCCACGAAGTCACGACGAAGGGGTGGCTCTCGAACAGCCGGACTCTCGGCACCCACAACAACAGGTACTGGCCCGCCTCGAACGAAAGTGGCCTCGACAGCTGGACCGAGACGCGCACGGCTCCGGTAACGTGATGGATGTAGGCTCTGCCAAAGGTTCGTCCCATCGTCTTGTTACGAAATGCCATCAGGCCCACTCGCGACAAGGTTGTCAGTGCTACCACACCAAGGTAGACGTAGACCCACAGCCAGGAACGGCCTGCCATCGATTGCAGATGGAACGCAATCCCCACCGCAGCCATAGAAGAGAGCGCATGGTGAGTTCTCAGACATAGCTCGTAAATGCGGCGCCGGAAAAAGGGGAGAAAGGACACTGTCGCCGTTGCCACCATGGCAATGGAGCCCTGTAAGATAAGGGTCAGAGAACGACGATCTAAAATAGTGAAGACAGTTGCGCTACCGTGAGCGTGAGGAGCTCGGTGACACCCTCAGAGGCCTGGACCTGGGATTTGTCGTTCTGCATAGCGCTGACGATGTGGACTACCAAAAGCATCGTTGCTACGCGACCCTGCCACCTGTGAATGGCCGCGAAGCATCGAAAAGGTACGGCGAGTATATCTGCGGTGAAATCCAAGCAGGGTCCGGCAAAGAGGAATAGCGTGTTAAGGAGAGTCAGGTTCCCCGAACGGAAGAGAAGGGTCGACGGTCGGAACGCCAGGCAGAACACGTTCACGCCCAGGTAAGTGATTGGGATGAGCAACGATACAGCGTTCCAAGGACCGAACAAAGAGTGGCGATGAACGAGAAGCCGATATACCAAATGTTTCTCTAGAAAGTGGGCCAGTCGTTTTCGGACTGTGCTCGTGCGAGACAGGACGTTCACGAAAGCTAGACCAACAAGCATGCCCGCGAAGCAGATTGCATATAAGGCGACAACCCAATCCATGAAGTACTTGTGACAGACTCAGTAGATGAGTACAGTACGATTAAAGAGTGGAAGAAAAAAGTACGGCAGTGAACAGGGACGAGCCTACAGAGGACACATGAGTATGCCATGCGTATGCAGAATTGGCTATCTACTATGTGAAGAGTAGGTAATCCCTGGCAGAAGCTGAATTTGGCGCCGATGTTGCTTTGGCCCCACAACTAAACTCTCGGGAAAACCGCCACGCGTGCCAAACTGACCAGGCCAAGGAGACATCCGGTATCGCGACGTCTGACGAGCGGGTGCTGTAGATGTCAGTCAGTAACATAGTCCTCCGCCACGAGCCTTGGCCGCAACGAGTGATACGAACATTTTGCAACCCAACGACGGACGACGCAGAATCGATCGCGACTAGAAAGGTAAACCCGTCCGAGTCGGGACCCAGCGACCAAGGTCTTCGATGCCTAGTGTCTTCTTGCAGTACTTTTGCATGAGAAGCTGAACTACACGTTTGAGGACACTCGATGCAATACGTTGGATGCCGAAACGGCAGGCCGGTGCTGCTCGGACCATAGGTGACTTGCCAATCTTCCCCACTCCCGCATCAGTCATCACTGTGTTTCTGCCATCGATCGGAGAATGGCCGAATCCCTCGCCTTCTCAATAGCTGAGGCCGTCTACGACCTATGTCGGCGCAGGCGTCAGTCTCCGTCTTCAGTGGCTCGGTCCTAACCCTCTGCCTACGTGTCTAAGTATGGAACCCAGTTGTGTTTTGTCAGGATATGTCGGGCATTTCGCCAAGTGTAAAAGGCTGATTGCCATACCCCGAGGTCGTGAAGCCCGAATTCTGCTTGGTAGTGTTTCCAGGGTGAGCCCCTTTCGACATCGGATGGGTGATCCAGAACATCGTCGTTTTTCAGGTTAGAGAGGATCCTTGTTGAATGGGCAGCTAAGATGAGCTCTTTATTCTTCATTATTTGCGGTAACTAGACCGATTTCTTAATGAAGTGAAAAAAAGAGAAGACATAAAATACAGTAGCTCTCGATGATGCCTCCCTGGTCATTATTCCATCTTGCGACGTAGTCCATCCAGTAAGTATTGGTACACCCCGCATAGAACGCACGATACCACAAGCCACCAGCCCGTCACTGTCGTAGTAGCTATCGACGTTGCCGACCATTGGCCCCCGTGGACGGTATAAATATTCAAAATAGTAGACAAAAGTCCTATCAGCGAGTTGACCAACGTGGGGCTGCAGCTTTGTGAGCGTGGACGCTGGTGAAACTGGGTCAAACGCAGCCTCTTACATGATGATGTGCTGATGCACCCAGACGTAGTTCGCACGCCATTTGAACCACAACCAAGCGAGACCGATAGAAGCGACGCCCGAAAGCACAGATGCAAGAGCGATCAAACAGTCGTTGACCCAGTATGAGACCGTCTGCCCGACCCTGCCCATGCTTTCGAGAACTTGCGACCGCCTCAGTGACGCGAACGTGGACGGGAAAACTATGTAGCCAGCCAGCAGCAGCCACGAGAAAATCTTGGCTAGGAGAGACCACCACCAGTCTATTTCTTTGTCATTCTCCAGTACCATCTGATCATATCTAGAGACTGCATAGGTCTTGACCCTCTCATGGTTATCGTAACTGGGAGGAAGAGAGTCGCCGTCTTTCATAGTCACCAGCTACGACGTGCAATGCCCTGAGAGGATGGAAGAACACAAACACAGCAGCAGCGAGGCGAATTGTAGAAGACGCAAGCAGGAGCGAAATCGGGCCCACAAGCAGAACGCCGAAACTCACGTACGGCTTAGGAAGCTGAACGACGCATCTCAAGAGCTCATGGGGGCTCTGACCCGTTCCACCAGACTTCGTCTCATCACAATCTGCTTCCGCAGTCACAGCCAATGATAGACGTTTGAAATAGACGTAACAGCAGGTTCTGGCTCTTCCAATGATGGAAAGCTTGTGCAAAAGAGGAAGAGGTTTATGCTCTATACCGTAAATGATGCGCCGTCCCTGGATGGCTACGGATCAGACCGTTGGAACGACTTGCTTTGACAGCCTAGAATGCGGTACAGTTTGCCAGATAGCTTGCCCTTTCTTGCTCCATTCGCGACCGTGTTGTTCTGAGCAGCTCTTGCAGCTGAGTAGTCAACGTAGCAAGTTCACGTACGAGGCTGATTATGACCCTCCACAGCTGCCGCATCTCTCTGAGGTCGCAAAAGAGCGCCATGTTCTTCTGCCGCGAGAGGGCGATGGCCTTATCGTATTGTTCATCAGCCTGCATCGTAAGCCTTTGCAGGAGGTCGTCAAGGTCGAACGTGTCGGAGTAAACGCTGGATGTGCGACGCGGTTCCATCGTTGCTGCTGTATTTTTCTTGTCTGGTCGCGGTCTGGTTAAATACCTCGGGGCATCTACTTTTGGCTCAATGACCATCATTAAGTAGAATCAGTCACCCATCTGGTGGATGTCAGGGGTCTTGGCGACTGGCGGCGACAGCTGTTGACACCCATTCTTGTGGCTTGGTGGGCGTCGAGATGGCTCTCGAAATGCCTCTTAAAGGCGAAAATGCTGCTGCGATCGGGGCGGATGTAATTCAGTAGGACGCTCATCTTCACAGCGTACCTTGTCAGTAAGACGAGCCATAAGCAGCGGCAGTGGATCGATTCTCACAGGTCAGAAAAGGAACCCTGCCCTGATGGCGGCTGTGCTGGACACGTAAATCTGTTTTGCTCTGATGTACTGTTCAAATCTCCCCACGCCCGGTCGCCCCATGGCACGTCCTTTTGCAACATAGCCAAACATCGTCGTTTTCTCTACGGCACTGCCGGCCCCACATGGAGCAGACTCTTGGCAGCATATCGCATCACGTGCTACCCGCTTGAAGCCATTCCTGGCCCAAGACTCGCAGCAGTGGCCTTCTGGCACGAGGCAACAATGCAGAGGTCATGTATGACCTCGACTTGTGCTGGGAATGCCCAGGAGGGGCGGCAAGGGTATTCGGATCAATGTGTGCTGATCTAGCCATGTGCGAGACCGCCCCGGAAAGAAAGCCCCGACCGAGCCAGGACGAGTACTCCAGGAAGGTCGCCGATGAGCAGTTCCCACGACAGAGGACGCCACACAGACACCTCATCTTTCGCCCCGGTCGCTTCTCCTCCCCGCCCTCTGCATTTTCCCCAGCAACGTCTTGCGTATTTCGTCCGGGCTCAGCCCTTGAAAAATCGAGCGAAAGTGTACGTCTTCGTGCTCGATGGTCTCACAGTCGCTGGGAGCCGAGTCGGACCAGTAGCATAGCCGTCCGCTTCTATTGAGGGATCCGTACACAGCATGCCACTCGTTGCCCGGAGATAGTATCCGACCAACACGTGCGTATTCTATACGTGATGATTTGTGAACCGGTCCTTTGTTTGATGGTTTTCGCTTGGTCGATTGCTGTGATCGCTTTTTGCCGTTCGGTTGTGGTCGGGGGTAATTGGGCTGCTTGAGTCGGAATGTTGCCTCCGTGACTATGGCCTCGTCAGCACCAATTCGCGTTGGTTGCACACTACAGACCTGTCTTTAATCTTAGGTAGACCACGTCGTCATTACTGCCGCGATCGCGACTTGTAATCGACGCCGCCATCGTTGTTGCTGGTACCCTAGCCATCGGCAAGGTGTCTGTGATGTATGCTCATGTGTAGGCGCGATAATGCAAGCCCGTCCATCACTGGCCTCCCTTTTCTTAGAACTGGGCAAAGGAGCTCGGACCACCTTGGCCATCTTCCGCTGCACCAGTCAGTCCTTGCAGCAATCAACGCCATTGCGGAGCTAGCCGGTCGAGCAGCATCTCCGTAGCCAAGCACGGCCCATGGTGAAAGACCTGAATATGGTTCTTCACAGACCCGACCGTCGCCTGTGGACGTCTTGGTAATCGAGCGGCATCACCAGAGAAGAGCGCGTAGAACTAAAGATAGCGTCACATATGCTGTATATGAATGAAGGGCAGCTCTGAGGTCCGCTTGCAGCGATAGCCTCCACGTTACAGGGGGTTGCGTTTTAATGCCCTCTATTCAACAGCCATTTTTTCTAAACTACGTACTCCGTCACCAGTACCAATGCAGCGACGGCATTAGACGCCTGCCTCTCCTTTTCTACCAGACACACACCATCACCGCCTCAACCTCGGTCGTTTACGGTTTACATCATCATTGTCGTCGCCCCGGTTTCGTTTCTTACGATGGTCCGAGGTGCCGAAGCACTGCTCAAGCTTTTGGCTCCGCACTAGCTGCTGCACTGTGAAAGGCGAGCCGCCGATGTTGCGACCCTCGCCGGGAGTCTCCCAGAGGCAAACGGCGAGCGACTCCTGCAGACTGGCCACGCGAAACTTCACCTCCAGACGGAAATGTCCATCCGGAAAGGCCGTAGGGTATGACGCAAAGTCAGCCGCTATTTCGTGGCCGCCGACGCGGAAGTGAGCCTTGCTTCCGGCGAGCTGCCGCATGAGCTCCTTCAGGCTATCAGAGCCGGCAGCCAGCCGGCAACGTATGCGTCCGTAGCACTCGTACCCCCCGTCGGAAAACAGGTACGGCTGCGAGGCACGCAGCTCCAAGACAAACAGCTCCGCCCGCGCACACAGCACCAGACGTCTCAGTGCGGGCAGGCCTTCAAAGGTACAATCGTCGTCGCGTTCAGGGTCGTCGAAGCCGGACAGGCTATCCAACGGCGGTTCGGGACCGTCGTCGAACTCGACATCAAAACGGAAGAACTCACCCGATCGGCCGTCCTTCTTTCGCGCAACGACCCGCTGCCAGGCGTTCCTGTCGCGGTTCAGAAACGCCCGTGCCAGGCGGAAGGGGAAGTAGTCCTGCCACCCGCCGTCGGTCGCGCACGCCGGCTCGCTCCCTTCGCGAGAGGAGCCAGTGCCTATCGAGACCAGAAGGCTTGGGTCTGGGGCTTCGGGGAAAAGGGAAGCGACCTCTTGCAAAGCGATCGAAGACGGGTTGTTGGCCACTAAGCCGCCGTCCTGGAACGTGCCAAGGCCGTCGATAGACCAAGGCGTGAAATAGCTGTGCCATCTGTCAGCAGCAAACCATCGCGCAGTCGATTGTAGTCATCACGGGCAGCAAGCAAAAATATGCGGCGACGTAAGAAATGGTTGGCACTGACTACGGGGCTGCGGTCGCACATCGGACGCTGCGAATCAGGTCAGTCACCGGGAGAGACACGGGTCTGGAGCAGGGAACACGTGGGAACCACACACATCTCCCACAGGGCCACCTGCCCACCATGGACGCTTGTCTCCAGTAGCTCGTAGTCTAAACAGCCCGTCAGCATCGGCTCGCGGCATCTCATCAACGGAGACGGGGAAACTACCGCGATCCCCGCCCCGCTGGCCTGCTCCATTGTAGTTGGTCAAGATGCAGGCGCTTGCGTCTTGCACAGTGGCGACGGTCATGCCGACCATGGCACCCATCTTGTCGGCGGCCGAGTAGTCGACGATGCTTCTGTCGGAACCAAACATGTCGCGCAAGGCTTGCTCGATGTGCTGCGACGGATACCTGCTGTCAAAAAGAAGCAAAGCCGCGGCACGGACAACTGCGGCAAAAAGAGGGGCCCGCATCATCAATCGTATGAAGGAGCCCAGGATGGGGACGGACGGAACCCCGCGAGGGGTGAATGCGTGATGCGAGAAAGACTCGAAGCGGGCGATGCACTCGTCCACCGTCCAGCCGTTGATGCAGAGAGCACCGGCGCTGATGGCACCTGTCACGATCCATCTGTCAGCCAGGGAGTCGCCCACATCGGCACCTGCAACGGCGGCGTTCCACAAACAGACCCGAGCTCGTCCCAAAGACTACGTCGAAATTTTGCTGTACAGGGTGGCTGGGCAGGCCGATGTCGTCTTCGAGCTGCTTCAATAGTTTGAGAGGGTATTTTCCCCGCGTCCCGCCACCGTCGATGCACAAAACGCGCGCGGACGCGGTGTCCGGCTTCACACGGATCTGCATGCCAATGTTGTGTCCGCAGAGGATACACTCGTCGACTTCGACGAGCCACGGATCGGCCGCACTCGCGACGCCAAATACCTGGACACAGTTCATGCACTGGCCGTGGCCACAGCCGGGAAAGAACTGCGGACGGCGCCGGAGGCAGTGATAGCATGTGTCGTCGGACCGAAGGCGAGCCCAGTCGTCGGTGAAGGCGGCGACGAGCTGTCGATGGAGTGACGCCGCGGTCTGACCCGTTGCCAGCTGCCGGAACATACGGGCCATCTGGGCCTCGATCATCTTGGAGAACTGGGAGGGCAAGACGAAGTCGGTGGACCCCTCGTGTGCGAGGACGGCGGTGCCGCACACGTTGTGGCACACGTCCTTGTAGAACATGTGGAAGACGTCGCGCGGATCGAAGACTGCGGGCCGTCAGTGTGGACCAAAAGCGAGGGGATGTCCGCGGACGTACGATGCATGCCTGGAGGATAATGGTCCAAGATGAAGCTGGAGGCGATGACGGGCACGGCGAATCTCTTCAGGTCGTCGACGGCGTCGCAGTGCGTGAGGAAACGCGCGAGGTGGGCTTGCAGGTCTGCCGCCACTGGGTTGTCCAGACGAGATACGGCGAGGAAGTCGAGGGGCGGCGGGGCGCTGGCATCGCTAACGTGGCCAACGTGGCTGACATGGTCGACGTGGCCGACGTGCTCCGCGGCGTGGCGGAGAAGGCAGGCGAGGTGGATAGCCGAGAAGAGACAGCTGGCAAGCACGCGCTCGACGCGTTTCGTCTCCGTCATGTAGGAAAGCTCATTGCTGAGTATGTCCCAGCGCAGGGAATGAAGTCGGCGTCGCAGGGACTTGGGAGCGGTGTCGGCCAGGCTGATGACGCGGACTCCGTGGAAACGTTCGGATACGTGAACGCTTGTCCTCCTGCGGACGGCCTGTAGTAAGCGATTCCGTGTGGAGTCCTCCTCACCGCCGTTCGTGACGACCACCAACCAAGGCCGCACCGACGATGTAGACGGTGCGCCCAGGTCCAGCCACGACGCAAGCCGCTGGGCGACGACCTCTACGCCGCCCACATCGTCGGCAAAAAGCAGACGGCATCGGCAAACGGGAGAAGCATGCGATGGTAGACATGGTCGCCCGATTCCACCGCCGTGGGCGGGGTGACTTCACCGTGAGGGATCAATAGTGGTCTTGCTACGAGTTCATGGCAGAGCGTAGATTTCCTCGGTCTCCCGAGCCGCTTATGGGCGGGATATCGGCGTCGGCAATTAACGTGGGCCTTGCGCCGGACGCGCCGACTGGGGCTAGAGAAAGATGGATCTCGCCGTGGCCCCGGGTCATGTTCGGCCCTGTCATGTCCACGCCGAGCCTCTGCATGACAACCCGCTTGGTCGCATTTCCTATTAGCACGAGAGTACTCGGATACTGGCTGTCCGGGCGTGGCAGACTGTCCAGCAGTCTCTGGGCACGATCCGAGCTTTCGAGAACGTGTGCCTGGTCTTTGGTGGCCACGCGCAGCCAGCCAGTGTGTTTGCAACGGGCCATTATGTGTGCTGGTTCAAGTTTACCAGCAGCTACGGGGTAGACGAGGAGCGCGTCCGTCTTATAGCAGCAGTAGAGGGCGGTGTAGACGCCAAAACGGGCCTGGGCACGATGACTCGAAGTCTGATGCGTCGGGAAAATCCGTAATTGTCTGCGACCCCTTGGCCAGCGATCCAAAGTCATTTCCAGCCGAACAATCTGGCTATCGACAGATGCCCATCAACACACAGACACACACACAATTTGTTACGCCCGGTGGCGAAGCCGAAAGGGCTACTAAAGCTGACTACATGTACATTGCTGAGCTTATGCGTCTGTCTCCTCGAAGCCCATACGTGCTGTCTCCATTTTCTGCTTACTCCTCCAAATCTGCCTACTCGCTATGCCGTACCTATACTGTACTTATACTGTATCGCGCATGATACCATGACCTCACACGCTCAACCATCAGATCCCCCATTGCACGGACATTTCCGAAAGAGGACTCGAACCGGCATTCACCAACGCGGGAGGAGACGCTGTGGCGGCACATGATTGCAACGTGCCACCTACGCCTGCCCAACCCAGCTGGTGTCGGCTACAGAAGCACCTACAGTAGGGCCAGTTGATGTAGCGGCTACTGTCCAAGTTCCAGGCCCATAGCGGATTGCGCATACGCTCCAAGCCGTCTTGCGTTGAGATAATCGGCATCGGTGCTGGGTAATCGGCAGAGCGTCCGCCTTCCGGCCGGCCGCTCTCGGGGGACGTAGAGCCGTGAAGGGCCCGAGGACTGCCGTAATCGCGACAAGTTTCGGACACGTTCACCCGCAAAACATCGTGCGAACTGGATGCACATGGCGTAGGGCATAGTACCGCCTTGCTCTTCCCGGACGTAGACAACTTTGCCTTTCTTCCGCGGCTCGCCCGGTGTTTGCTCGTTGGTTGCAACTTCGTCGACCCTGCGTCTACAAGCTTCCAATAGGAGCCCTTATCGTCCACTCGTTGGAAGGCCTGTTTTCTACAGATCAGCACGATGCCCCTGTCGCAGAAGTCTCCTGCACAACGTCGACGAACCTTGTTCAGACTTAGGTTCGAACGAACGCTATTTTTCCATCCTTTGCTTCCCTTCCTGGCTCTCTCGGTGTTTTGTTCAAACCAGTGGTAGAGTTCAGCCAGCCCCATCTGCTTCGTTTTCCTGCCGCGGAGTGCCTGGTAAATGAGCTCCGCATATGTCATCTTCCGCCCGCCTTCGTCCATCTTGGTGTCGGTAGTAGGCGATGATTCGTCGGCTGTCTCGGCTAGGTGTGGGAAGGCCGGGATGCCACCGCAGCTGTGCGGTGGCGTGCCATTTTCTGCTGGCATGGTGCGCGGCTGGAATTGCTGACACGCGTCCACGTTCCCATCCGACGTCGGGTGCGGTGGTGGTATTCGAGGAAACGGAGGAGAATTGAATGCAGAAGAAACGGGCGATGTGCGAACGAGGTCCATTGATTCAAGCCGCTTGCCGCGCAACGGTGTGCACGTCCTGCCGTCAGGTCAACGTCGAAGCTTCCGCCCGTACTCGTGAGCCAGTCGATCCAGCAAAAACGTCTGTCTGCGTTCGACTAATGTTCTTATTTTCGAACCATGGCCCGGTGCGTTGCCCGTTTGCACCCATGAAGTCGTCGGTGACATGGCGATCAGAGCCAGAATCAAAATCCTAAAATGGCTGCACCCTTTCCGCAGTACCCATACCGTGAACCGCTTGCTGTCGGCGACGCCCGCTTCGCTCGCCGAGCTTTCGCCAGCATAGCGGCAGCCAAATTGGCCCGTTGGAAGCGGAGGCCGCCGCCCGCTCGTCACTGTATCGCATTGTAACACAGAGGGCAACATTCTGTTCCGTGGGTAGGCAGGTCTAGAAACGTCTCTTGACGCGAAGCCTGGAAAGCTGAATGTGGATGTGTTCGTCTAGGACTTACGTTGCAGTGGCCGTTTGTTGCTTTTGCGCCGCTGCCGTATCTGAAAAATCCTCTGCCAAAATCGTGACCAGGTGGTCCCGCCATCCACCATGCTGCAGGCCGCTCTCAACTCCCCTGTCGACGGCACTTTCACAGCACTAGCAGAAGCCCAAAAGAACGCCGCACGTGCGGACGGCCAAATACGGCTGCGGCTCTATGGGGAAGGTGTGATTATGCACGTGAACATCAGGAACGGTTGGGTGCAAACCAGGACAGGCCTTGCGTCTGCAGTGCCGTGGGAACATGGCTGAACTTGGGGTTGGTTGACCGCTCCTCGTCCACTCCACCACGTGCAAGAGACGGTTCGGATTTCGAGCGCCTATGGGGCCAGCGTCATGACGCCCGAAAAACACCACAACCGTCCCCAGTGCTAGACCGTCTTCAACGTCCTTCCCCACTCCCTTGCTTGATCGCCGAAGCTGCCATACAGCACAACCATGGCCGCCTGTTGCCGGATCGGTGCCAAAATTATGCGCAGCGCAAGGGGCCACCTGACTACCTGGAGGTTGATTTGCAGCGGAATGATAAGAGATTGCAACACCACGTGACAGAGAGAGACGGGCGAAACCGCCAGGGTTGCTTGCACCAGAATGCCAAGATATGTGCCATTGCCCGTCACAAAAAAACTTCAACAACAGCGAGAACGAAATTTTTGAAAACAGCACCAAATTGATCGAATCACGCCCGCTCGCGCTCGCAGAGGTCACTTTGGGCACAATGTCATCCTCGGCATTGATTCTGCATCCAAAGGGCCTGCTCGTGGCCGCGAGCGGGCTCTGACCACGAAAAATCCGAGAGCAAGTCACAAAACACGACGCGTCAACAGACAACATCATCGCCACCACCGCGGGTGAGTCAAGGCTTATCACGCGAAGCACAACGACCGCGCCCAAACAAACATCAACATCACAGCCACCGATAGGTCATGGGTCGCCTATCACCCCGACAAAGTTTGCAACGTCCCGCAACAACAACGACGACGAGCCTGACAGAACGGTATCATCTCCTACACAGAGAAAGCACCAGACACCAGGCATGCTACGATCGGTGCCACAAAATACTACAGATTACAGACAGATTGGTCCCCTGTCGCCCCCTGTGCGAAGAAGGATTGTTACCCCTTCAACGTACGACAATGTCTGCGGAATCTGTGTCGGAGCTCTCATACTCAGTAATCGGACGAATTGAAACGGTTGGAGCATTGTGTTTGGCGGATCAAGCCCGATTCCAGGCGGTGGACGGCGGTGGTGGTCAAAAGATGGAAACATAGAGCCACATAGGAACCCGGCAGAAGGTAGCAAAAAGACTTACAGATCAACTGAGAAACAGAACAGAAAGTCTGAGAGGATGCGGACAAGAGAAACAAGCGAAGCTGGTCGCCGGGGGGAGACTGGAGGTATACAGAACCGCACATGGTGGCAAGCACCGACAGAGGCGAAGTAGGAAGACACGAAAGAGGGAATCCGAAGACGAGAAAGAAAACGGCTAGAAAAAAGAGACAGTAGAAAGAGACTCTTCAACAGAGAGAATCAACACAGGATAGATAGCGCAGCGAGGAATTTGGAAACAGCTGGCCTTGGTTCAACAACAGGGCGAAGTGGGGCGTCGCGACTTGTCGTCGACGCGTCGGCTGTTGGCCAAACCTTGCTTTCCGGGCATAGCTGCTGGTAAAGGCGGCTGAAACCGAGTAGGAATCAATCAATCAATCAATCAATCAATTGCCCGTCACAAGCCCTGCCAGCCAAATGGCACGGCGGTTTGCACATGTTATCATCACAATCTAAGCCTTTCAAACGATGTAGTCCTGGAAAAACAAGGTTGGGATCTGTTGACGGTCTTCGCGATATAATTCACTGCGAGACCGTACACCATGGGTTCCATACTCGCGAGGAAACTCCGTACATAGTTTCATTATGTCTTGAGCTCAAGACCACATGCTCTGCCGACCAACTCATAATTCCAAGATTTCTATGCACTTCACCCTGCCCCCCCTCTCGTCAATTACTTATTCCAAATCGCTGCCGCAAGAGCCCTGCATCAGGGACGATCGTCCGATAATCCATTCCACCAGGGCTTGCTATCATGTGCTGCTGCTCGGCCTAGAGTAGGCAGGAGGCGGAAATGGTGGCTCGTCTACGGTCATATAGGACTGCCGATCAACATCCACCGTCGTCGTCACGAGGACACCGTTACCTGTGTGCAGCGGCCCGGGGCCGCTATCTTTCCGTATATGCGTTCTGTTTCGCCTCAATCTATCAAGGGATCGATTCCACCTGGCTTTCGGGCTGTCCTTGCTGAAAAAGCTCTCCGACGATGCGGACCGACGTCGGGATCCGACGCTGACGAGCAGGAGACGTAGACTGGGCAAGCTCGCACACAGCATCGCCATGGACTGCTCGATGAACGACCACACTACGATATCGACATGGTCCCACGTCTCGTCGAACGTAGTGCTATACTCCACCAAGTACTTGACCCGGACGGCCGAAGTCACGCACGCGCTGTCTGCGTGTGAGCCTTCTTCTCCTTCCTTGCTGCCGGAAAAAGGGTAGCCGACTCACAATGAACCAACGCTGAACAGCGCAATCACTGCCAGGCGCCGCCGGAGAGACACTTTGAGCCGCCACACATAGGGGATCGGCAGGACCAAGATGGCGATATCTTCCGCCATGGAGAGTCCGCCGCTGCTGTAGCCCACCGCTTGCAAGTTCAGACATCGGCGGTCGGTGATGGTGCGATCCCAAATCGACTGCACAGGGACGCACTGCATCGCGAATGGGATGGCGAGGAGCGTGCCGTGCAGCAGTAGGATGACCTGGATGCCCTGGGCGATCTTCCGAAAGGTTTCTGACGGGAAGATGCGGCCGAGGAAAAGCACGATCGACAGTTTTACGGCAGCTTGCAGGACAGTGTAGATCAAGTTTCCGACGTAAAGCATCTGACTCGGCGTTAGGACGAGGCACCACGATCAGAAGGCGGACCCGGACCACCAAACCTTACGAATGACGAACCCATTGCCAACCGGTATCGTCCAGTAGTGCATACCGAAACCGATGCTTGTGATGTGCAAGTAGACCGCCGTCAGGGCGATGAGGAGGACCTGTTACAAGACATCAGAAAGGCTTTCCTGCTGAGCCGGGATCAGTTACCGCCGCAAGAATGGTCACGTAGTCGTCCCTCCACAGGCCACCGGCGTACTGTTTGCTCGTGAAAAGACGAAGTGCCACAACGAACAACACAAGAGTGCAGCTGATGATGAGCGTTCGTCTGACTTCCGTCCTGCGCGATGCCTTTGGGTACGCTTCGCACAGAACCCCCTCCACCGCCGCTGCAGCTTCAAGAGATCAGATGGACTTCCAAAAAGAAAATGGCGGCGGAGCCTACTTAGCTGATCGTCGAATGGGCAGTTCGTTTGCACACATGTCGAAAGTTCTGATTGGACAGCAATGCTTGGACAGATGCACGTGGCCATATCTTCTAGGTCGCAGGCGGACGTGTTGAATGTGCTGCTGATGCATTGAGACTAGACGGGGGACGCGTCAGCGCGGTGCAGATCAGGACGATTCCGTAAAGACTCACGGCACATGACGGGATCTGCGAAAGGATTTCGACGGCCGACGTTGCTTGAACGGTAGAAACAGCGAGCTGGAACAGCATCACTGTGAGAGCCGGCCATCGACGAGACATTGCTAAAGAGATGCTGATACGCGAGCGAGAGGATGCTGACGCGGACGGCTGGCGGTGGTATCACCGCGGTCTTGACGCTGGCCTCGGCGACATCCTGCACTTGGAGGCCATGTCGTAGCGGGCGAGATTCCATCATATACATGGGATGTAAGCGGTTCTGAGAGAGACACTTCTGGGGCTCCCCGTAGTAGACAAAACTTGCTTTCCATAGAGGGGCGCGAGAATGATACGGCTCCACTTACGCGGTGGATCGACAGTCTGCTCTGCAGGCGCATGCCTCGTCCCACGCCTCAGCTCGCTCAATTTAGTTTCGTAGCAGCGGCGAACTCTCTGTCTTTGGTGTTTCGTACCTTGCAGCCTAGCTTCAAAGGTGAACGTAATAGTCTCCGACTGCCTAGGAAAACACCATCAGCAACGACCACTCACCGCATTGTCTTTCATAGCGAGGAGGATATCAGGCCATCTAGCACAGTTTTGAAATGTGGTGGATCCCGGCGCATGCCGGCTCGCTCATATGCGGACATCACGCGGGAGAATCTAGAATCTGTTTACGATATTGTACTGTGCAGAGAAACTCATAACACAAAACAATACACACCCATACAAAACTAACAAGGCAGTTACTCTACATCGTTCTCATCTTCTTCGGCGTCAGACTCAGAGCTTCCATCCGATACGTCTGAGTCCTGAACAAAGTCGGACTCGGCGCCGCCATACTCATCGTCAAGCAGGTCTTCACCCGACATATCTGAGCCTTCACCAGAGCCTGTGCCAGAATGGGAAGTCGCATCGATCTCATCGTCAAATAGATCTTCATCCACATCACACATGGAATGGCCCGTAGACTCCAGCTCGTCGCTGCTGAGCGTGTCGAGAAGGAGCTCGGCCGCGTCTGCGGTGTGCAACTGAAAGACGGCCCTTGTCCGATGCATAGATGACTCGTGGGTGTCTGGGAACAGGATTCGCACGCAGCAGTACATGTATAGCATCTTTCTCGACACTGAATCCTCGCACGGGTGGAGTGTTCCGGGCAAGACCCCGGGGTGGACGGCGTCTTCCGGCGCATGTATTTCCCAGATCCGCGCAGAAAACACGAGGACTTGCTCCAGCACTTTGATAACCACAGGTATGTTGTCAAAGTCAAAATTCAGCGCCTTGTCAAACTCGAACAGCAGGTTCGTTCGGTTGTCTGACGGGCCGTCGTCAGGTTGATCGGGCGCTTTGCGGACCTTAAGGCACGCTAGAAGGGCGGCAACCTTGACAACGAACTCTTTGCCTTGCAGCGGCCCACACAGACAGCTTATGATGTAGGCGAGGAACCGGCTCCTGCGGTGCTGTTGATGTCTTCTTTGACTCTGTCAAGCGGCGGGTACCACGTGTCGTCAGTCACTCCGTTGTGGGGGTAGTTGACTGCCAGGCAGATGGCGAGGCAGCACCGCTCGTCTTGTCTAAGCAGGTTGGTCCTGACCCTTGTTAGCAGGATATCCCTGTGGCAACATGGTATTGTGCCGCTCACCACATGGAGTCCATGATCTCTTTCAGCACGTCTATGGCGGCTCGGCAGTCCAGTACATATCGTTACCAATCACGATTCTTATACAGTGCCCTCTACAACACGACTCCAAACTGCCTTTCTGTTCGGATGAAAGCAGATTGTGCTCTTCGTACATGTTCTCTTACATTGGCATCCCGAATCGTCTACCAGAAAGCGGATCGCCTGCGCAGCCAGTTCTGCAAAAGCCATCATCGGCTCACTGGCGCGCGAAAGCTCTCATCCATCCTCACCTCGTTCCGTCAAAGACAAAAGCAGCCTGAAATGGCTTACTGGGACTTGCTAGGATTTGCAACATCCATTCTTGTTCAGCATCGGACGTTTCGTTGCGGGTTCAACAGTCAAATCTTCCATCAGTGTCGTATAAAATGATCCATGACACGCACGTGGTTCCGCATCATACATACCGGCACTTCAGCCCATCCACACGATAACCTGGAATGGCATCCAGACCTTTCAAACGCCCTTGCCGATCAAGCGACCTGCCGTATCGACCAACCGACATCGACAACGCAGTCGCAGCCTTGGGCGGGAGAACCCATACCATCGACCTACAAAACGATACGATACAGTCTCAAAAGGCACCAGTCAGCAAGGAGAAACGTCTGGAAGAGCTTGTGAGAGACTCTGGCCGCCTCCGACAAGAACTTGACTACTGGAAAGGCCTGGCCCTCATAGGAACCACTTTCATGTCCAACGTAGACGAAGCCGTGTCGCAGCTTCGAGACGTGGTAAGCAGGTTTTTGAGCGTCGTGGGAGAGACGAACGCCGTGGCCGCGGAGAACAGCATGGGTCCCGGTCATGCGTCTGGATGCGAGCTCAGCGAAGGCGTAGAGAGACGGGCTGCATACATTCAAGACTTGCCCGTACCAAAAGATAGCCTTAACGTACTCCTGGCCCCTGTGAGACGTGGCCGAGGAGGTTATGCCTTTGGGCCTGCTGATCTGCGGATGAAGCGAACGCAGCCACCAGACAATCCCGGAGGCTGGCTCTAACAGGAAGCGTACTTAACCTGCACAAGCATAAATCAAACCCATTTTCGCCGTGTGATGTCGTAGATAGGAAGTGAGATTTCATGTCTATACATACAACACATGCATAAAGTACTACAACGTCGCGATGGCCACTTTAAATGACTACTATCACCGAGTGTTGCCAAGTGCCGTGGCTGCTGTCGCAGAAGGGCTCGAGCCCCTCGATGTCGCGGTCCGGAATCGTCGTAAGCAACCTATCTCCGACAGGCGTTTGCCTTTCTACGCATGGGTTACGTTGCAAAACTCTCTCCTTTGGCTTACTTCCAGCCCTGACATTTTATTGAGAGGATGGAGTCGCGCAGATTGACGGCGGCTTGTTTTCCTGAAAGACTGCGGCGCCTCGTTCGGCATTGCACTCGTAGCGCGTTGATCTTGCATCCCGAGATTCACAGTCCGAACCCGGCCTACTTTATCCGTTATTGAACTCATCTCATATTGATTGCGAAATGCCCCGCGATCGCCACCAAGTTCCTCAACTAGGTGCTTTACCGATACGCCAGGAATGGCCTTCTTAGCTACAGGCATCTGTGCAATCATCACTAAGCGGAAGTCGTTTTCAGCTTTTTGATTCTGCAGTCAAGCAGAGACGGTCATAATGTGCGCCCCAACTCTCCAGTACATAAGGACGACCCCTAGCCACGACCTGGCAAGAAGCTTCGCTCAGCACGAGCGCCTCTAACCCTTTGCCCCATATGAACAGATCAACGAAAGCAGTCCTCGATTATGTTATGAACCTTTTGTTCGTCAAATAAAGTTCGAAACTCAAAAGTGAGCGGCGTTACATGGCACACAAGTCTCTCCTAAGAAGCAAATACGCACGTCTTCATAACAGCAGTGCAGCTTTCGCGAAGACGTACAGTAACATGCCCAATAAGCGGCGGCGTTGTTCTTCATTGTGTCTTTCAGACTTCGACATTAAGGCTGTCGGTCTATGCAAGGCCATGGCAATGTCTGGGGTCTATCGGCCGCTTCATTCTTGGCAACGAGTGCGGATTTCAGGCAATGAGGATGGTTCATTGTGCTTGTACGGCCTTATCCTATCTCGGCATAGCCGTTTGACACGGATAGATCCTCTTAGCACACGCGTATCTACTCGATAAGTCCCGATAGTTCAAACAGGGTTATGGGATAAGCTGCAAACCTTTACTGCAGGTTTTGAAGCCTCGTCTTAGTCCAGAGCGTATGATACCTACATCCGGTGGGAAGCCTCAAATTGACAATGCACATGTAACGAGTCCCCTGCCTTTTGGGGCACAGCAATCATGATTGTGACAGAAATGGCCTGGCTAGAGGAATGCCGTATCTGAGCGAGAAGCGTGATGTTAGTCTCGCTTAGTACATGAACCGATTGGACGCCCCGTGACGGCGACAGTTGCGTCCGCATGTTGCACCTCGAAAGCGTAAGCCGCTTTCCGTACAAGTTTCCATTGACGAAGTTAAGCCAACCAAGCTCGTGTCAGAGTCGAAGTTACTTTGAGCAATAGGCATCGTTCACGAAACCTATAATTGCAACCTCCCAAAAGTCTAACAACACGCTCTTCACATATCCGTCAAGTATTTCATTCCGGCGTGTCCCGCCGTGTTAATAACATCTTGTTAGTCCAGCGCAGCTGAGATAGGAACATCACGCACACCACCCCCCCGTAAAGGTCAGTGTAGCATAAGTACTGTTGATCTTATTGCATCGAAGCTGACTTAAAAGTATACCAGTCTTAAAGTCAATATGTTGGTCCTTCTTCCGGCCTCTTCCACGTCTACTAGCATCCCGCCTCCCCTCTGTCGATCATGTCGTGCGCCTACCACTCGACACGTGACACGATCGTCTAACCGCAAAGGAAACGCCGGGCGACCGTACTACAAGTGTCTCCCTTGTAACAAATTCCACTGTTTTGCCGATGACCGTGGTTGCGATCCACGTAATCCGAACTGCCCATGTGGCCAACCTAGCAGGATGCAGGTCGCGGGCCGTGAGCGCAACCCGCCCGGTGGACTTCACTTCGTCTGCCAAAACGGGGGATGCGACTTCTACCTGCCCAGGGTTGATGATAACGGCGTTCAGGAGCGCGTTGTTGGAGAGCGCATCATATCTCTTTTAGCTAGGCTTTCTATCATTTGAAGCTCCCTATGATCTGTATGGAGTTATGCATATCTTGCGCGTCAGTGGTCCTGTTTTGTCGACATTGTACTGTAACCTGCTCAATGAGGTCGGAAAATGGCAACGGAGTTGTGACATCTGTCCAAATCTCCATCATCCGAATGACCTGCCATATGCTGTATAGGGCAACGCTTCGGCTCATGTCGCCAGAAGCGCTTCTGCACCAGGCTTGGTCATGCTGTGTCTCATCGCATACAGTCAACTGCTGATCCATGAATGGCTGCGACGCAGCAATACAGGCATCAAGCCCCACAGCCAATTTCGAACCTGACTCTATCTCCAATGACGGCTGGCGCCGTATCGTGCGCAAGTGTTGACCAATCCCCAGACCCTTGCATTCATCGTCGCGCTCGCAAGGCAGCACGCTCTGTTTGCTGCTCGTCAGCTCATACCCCGGCTCTTGTCGTCCAGAGCAATTCCGCTCATCGACTTGAATGCTCGCTAAACAACCGGGCCTGCGCGAGGCGACACCGCCACAGCACAAGAAACGACACGTACCTCCACTCCTATTGCGACCGCAAGTCGGCACCCACTACGCCAGCGTAGATGATGGAATTCGAAACTTGTCGCTAGCTGTTCAGCCCTTTCAACTTAAATAGCACGGGAATTTCCTTTGTCGGGCCCTTCTTCATCTGCTCCATTACTTTCAACACTCAATGATCCGGCAAAGCTTACAATGATAATGGCTTCTCAGACCCCAAGACCCCATACTCCAAATCTTCGAATCTCGATACCAGACTTACTGACGCCCGATCCGGCCACGCAGACAGTTTTGGAGGAGACTGAGCCTTGTTACGAAGATGCCTCCGGACATCAAAGCCTCGCAGTAGATGATACGTCGTCCTCGCCAAACATCCAGTGTCAGCCAACAGACCAACAGACCATCGTCACGTCCTGTCCACGTACAACGAGCCGCATCGCGGCGGCGCACCCCCTACTATCGCCTGCAGAGCTGACGTCTCCGTGGAAACCCACCATCGAGGACATCAGGTCTACGAGCAAGGCTCTCCAGAAACATATGTTCGACGGGAATAGCAGTCTGTATGGCGCTGGCTGCTCGGTACAGATGTACCCTATCTGTTCGTATGATGCATTCATGTAGTGAGTAAGCTCTGTATTTTGTCGAAGAGGTAAGCAAGAGCTGATGAGTAGAAGTTCCTGGTTCTTCAAATCCCTGTATGACCAGCAGCTTCTCAATGTCCCTCACATGGGCGGATACGCTTCCGTTCCGCTCTATCCCGCTTGGAGTTGCCATTGCGGATGGTGCATGGCTTATATGAGTGAGATATGGAGGCCGACAGCAGAAGGCACGTCGAATGGCTACTTTAGCATGACCGCAGACCCCAAAGCCGACTCCCTTGATGAGCGGCTGGGTTGTACTCTGGGCGGTGCTCTAGACGATTCTCTAGACAGTCCTCTGGACGGTCCTCTGTGTGGCGCTCCCTTGGCCTTTGGCACGTTGGTTGAGCCGCTTCATCATTGGACGTACGGCTCCGGCCCTCAGCCTATCCCGCAAGAAAACAGTCTGCGTGCAAATAGCGAAGGTTGGGGCGTAGCAGACGAGACATCAGATCCCATCACGGTTTCTCCGTCTTTTTTCCCTACTCAGATGACCCCTTTGAAGTATCAAGGTGCTCCCTCCGGCCCTGCTTCGGTTTTTCCACATATTGATTAGCGATCTCCCATGTAAAATAACGTATGTCGTTTGTTTTCAAGATATTTTCAGCACGCAAGGCATGGACGAAAAACTGTCCGCGCGAAAATAGATAGAAGAAAGCATCTTCTTTTGTTATCATGGTTTATTAGCGTGGAAGTACGTCTAAGAGGTTCTTTGTCGAAAATGATAGCGCGAATGGAAGCACATTCACTCCAATCCATATTTAATACAACCGCAGTACCTGCAGTAATTGTACCAACGTCCCTTTGGTCTATGCTGCCCTTGTGGCCGTGCTCCCGTCTTCAGTGCAAAATCGGGACTGCTTCAACATGGTTGTGATCAAAGACCGACCGCTTGCTCTGCCACCCAAGTCCACGCGGCGGATAAACTGAAAATGTTCACCAGGTAACCTGCTGGCCTTGGCGGACTCCTCCCATTCTGTTGCCTCGGTCTCGTCTGCGTCGATGGCGCATGCATCGGGATTGTGACTGAAAGCAATGTGCTTAGTCTCTGCTCTTGCCGTTTTCGTTACACGCTCTGTCTGACGTTTCTTGTTGCAGAATGCGGCGCTTGACGCCTGGTGAGCACTTGCCGGAGACTGACGAGGTAAACGTTGGTCGCTGTTGGTGATGTGGGGTCGAATTTGCCTCAGGGGTCCCTCCGAGGGAAGTGCGGGGCAAGCGTCCCATGGAGACCGTGCATGGGAAGTGTCAGCCGAGGTCTCTCCATGCGAGGTGACATGGAAGAGACCCATTCACTGACGACGTCGAAAGAAGTAAAAGACTCCCGAGACATTTTGGTTAACTGGCTGGCGGCTCCTGGGAAGCAAGAGTTCTTGCTGTACTGGAACACCAGTCTCCAGCTCGTATTTAGAGATATCCTGTCTGAAGTTCACTACGAAGCCGTTGCTGAATCAGTGGGTCCTTTCGTGATCCGGAAGCGGCTCCTCCGTCTAGGGTGTGTGTAAAAGAGAGCTCGTTCTCGACTTGTCAGGTGCATTGCCGCCGGTCAGGTTAGAGCCAGATCGGCAACCCCAGGATTACTTACGGAAGGCAAGGCACCACCGCTGAAGCTCCACCCAACAGCAAACATTAGACGGGTGATTGCGCTGGTCAATGACCAGCCATTGTGTCTCTTTTGCCATGCACCGCAAAACAGGCTTGCTCTCTGGTTTAGCCTAGGTCTTTTCTATTGAGTCTAGGTTTCTCGGCTACAAATCAACACGCTGCGTGCTCGGGTCCACTTTTCGGCGACCTCGTCCCTGCCATTCATCATGTTGGTCGCGGCCCTCACGGCCTGGCCTGCTGCATTTGCAAACTTCGTCATGCTCCGCCAGCAATTGGCCGTAAGCTGAGAGGGCCTCTTCACCTTCCCACGTCGGACATGCATAGCCGTCCCACTTGACGGCGTATAGGACATTCCCGTCATCGGTCTCGTAGCAGCCCACGATACGCTGAAGACGGGACATCCAAGCCGCGGTACTGGGTCGGGGTCGCTCGACACATTCTTGCCATACCTTGATGCAATCCGTATCTTCAAAGATCCATAGAAGTTGACGAGCGTCTAGCCAATCCCAGACGAGGGAATCGCGGATTTCTACGACCACGCCATAGAATACGCGGCCGCCACCCGTGGCGGTGCAGATGACTTCGACTACCTCAAGACGTGAAGACCAAGCTGCATGGACTGCCGAGCCCTGCTGCACTGCCATGTCGGCTTTCGTTTTCGTGTAAATATGGGGAAGGGACTGTCCTCACAATGAGCGAAGCTTTGCGTAACTGACGATGAGAAATCAGGGTAATCGGCGTTGACCCTCGCCAGGTAGCCTGTATTTATGCATGTAAGTACTCAGTCGGCTCACTCTTGCCATATCACAAAGCCGTTTTGGCATTTTGTCATTATAACGGCCAAAGACGTCTGCGCTCTGGCGATGGACGTTCGTTTCGGTCTCAACCCCACCCTAGTACCTATCCGTCGCTGATCGTGTGAAATGTCGAAAATGGAGAAGTGTTGTCCCATAGCTGAAAGACATACGGTTCACGCACTTTTCTGCATGTGGCTTTGCAATGAAACTGATCTTGATGATTGCCCTGTAAACTTAACCAGTTTTCGCGACCATGACATATCCTCTGTTACACGTATGAACCGGCAACCCAGCTGGTGGCTCTCGCCCGTCGTTCTCACGCCTTCTCTGTATCATGGCAGCATTTCTCAAGAAGTTCTGATATCTGCTGTATCAGATAGCTGCTTGAAGACGAGATGCGCGTCCTGGAAACTGTCATCTCATCGCCGTCAATCTGCAAAGATATGGTCGTAGACCCTTTATCCTTTATAACATTTTCTGTAACATCCCGCTCAAAGGCAGCCACGGCACCAGCCGGTATGGTGGCATCAATCTTCCCATCACCTTCCAGCGCAAGGTCTCTATGTCTCGTTTGGGTGTCTGGCGTGTTTGGCGCCGTGCATTCGTCGTCAGACGCGACGGGGCTGATGCTAGCTTCATTGAGTCAGGAAATGTTAGCGACAACGCTGTGAGTAACAACGGAATGGCTTACTTGCCATCATCGATTCGTCTCCTTTTCCGTGCCGGCTCTTCTGGCGAGGTTTGAATTGCACGTTCTCGCATATCGGGCTCATCTATGTCAAGAAACGAATACGTGAGAGACGATGCGTCTGAGCCTAAGCAGCGAAGGTCAGAGACGAGGGGGGAGTCCATATCGTTTGAGGGACTTGAGAGGCCTATGAGTACCTTGTAAGTAAGCTTTCTACAGCGAGGCCGCGGTCCGAAGCCTTCTTGGTGTGTAAGGTAGGCTACAACTTATATGCTTTTACACCAGTGGAATCCTTGGTCTTCCTGTCGAAGACTACGACGTAGCCGCTTCTAGGAATGGCAGGACATTCATGATCATGCTCTTGCCATCAGGGATGTAAATCAATATGTCGCGCACCTGTTCATCATTTGAATAGATAGTATCCTCATGTTCTGGTGAATCTATTGGACCATCTACAAATGGCCTGGCAATTCAGTGGGTACTACTGCTACCTTCGCTGACGCATCAGGGGAACATCCTTGAAATGATAGGCCTCGACGTCCTCTGTTTGTTACATCGCAATACGTTGATAACTCCCGTCTTGCTCAGACTGATCCCTTGCTTCAGCAGCTCCCTGACCATACGCACGACCGGCCTGGGTGCGTCCTGCAGGAACTGGATCGCCACCGCATCGTGGCTCCTCGACGCGGCCCAGAAGCAGTGCGAATACAGCACATGAAACACTTTCAAGAGCTTCGGCTCTCGTGTCAAAAAACTCATGATATCCCATTGGTTACTCGCGTCCGCGAGCCGCACGAGTTTGTCCGTGATGGTACGCAGCACGTCTTCGTCCGGTTGGGCACCACGGCGCAACAAGACCGACGCCATCACGGGGTCCCCATGATACGTAGAGAGTGTCCAAGAAAGGGCCGTCGCACCGTTCGAGTCGCGTTGATCGATCTGTACGACGGCCGAAGACAGCAACATCTCCGCCTCCCAACGACGCCTTGAGCTGATGAGCTTGAGCAGAAGCGGCCCCGTCCAGTTGCAGCGTGCGGATATGCAGACCTGTGCGTTCGGGTCGGCGCCTAATCCAATGAGACGGTCGACGAGCCGTTGCTTCGTTGTTGCTGTTCGCCCATGCGTCCGCTTTACCCGGGCTAAGAGTGCCAGCTCGAGCGGTTTCTGCTCGTAGATGCGGAGTGCCGGGTCTGCCCACTCAACTAGGCCGTCTGCCTCGCCCGTGGCGTCCGCTCCGGCATGCAAAAGTGCCAAGGCGGTGGAAAACATGCCATCCTCGCATGCCATGCTCAAGGCCGTCATGCGCCACGTGTCGATCGTCGTGGTCTGGTTCACATCCACATCGAACCGCGCTAGGTGGGTTATGACTGCTTCTGGCGACGGGGACAACAGAGAGTGGATCAGCGGCGTGTCACCGTTGCTGTCGACCTCGTTCACTTGTGCTCCTTTTTCCTCGATCAGATAGGTCATAACATCGGTCAGTCCGGCGGCGGCTGCTTGGTGGAGGGCATTCATTCCAAATTCGGGAGACTCAAGACGCGCGCCGCGCCGGAGGAGCACCATAGACGTTTCTGCGTCTCGGCTGAGAAGAGATATAAAGACGGGGGTGCGCAGTCGGCAGTCCGGGATCCCATCGATATCCGCACCGTGATCGAGGAGAAACGAAACAATGTCAGGATAGCCTTTCGAAGCAGCGACGTACAGGGCCGTGACGAGGAAAGGACTGGGTTGATGAGCCTCAATCATGAACATGGTAGCCGGCTTGTTGTAGTCAGCGCCGGCCCCGCAGGTGTGTCTGAGTGTGGCGAGTGCCACCCGCGTGTCTGTGCAATGGTAAATCGTCTTGAACACGGCGGAATACTGCCCCGTTTTGACATCATGTCGGTAGAGCTTGGGGTTGAAGAACGAATGCCAAGCGCGAGAGCATTGTGTAAAGTTCGACTGGACATGGGGTTCGCTGTGATTGAAGATGTGCCACGCCACATCTAGGGCGATCGGCTTCATAGCAAGTGATGTCTATCAGCAGTGGGCGAGACGACGTGGTCTGTGACAAAAGGCGCGGCACTGGAAGGACACGAGACAGTCACAGCCAGGCTCGCCGCCTTCATATTCAATACAAGGGTTGAAGCATCATCCACAAGAAAGCGTTTAGGGACGGATATCGCTCATCGTTCATTGCAGATTTGCATTTAACGCTCCCATCGAAGAGAGAGGTTGCAGTCGTGCTATTCAGACGCTACGGTACGTTCTCCGGTTGCCAATGAGCCGTATCTCGCATTCTTGGGGCGGGCTGCTGCATGGTTCGCTAGCACTGTAGTTTCTGGGTCATCTAGAGACGAGCCGAAGCTGGCTGCGAGATATATATAAAGCGATTTGCAGAGGCTCTTATGGCCTCGGTCTGGGCTGACGTGGGAATTACGTGCAAGCCGTTTACACGGCATTGGACGCTTGGATTGGCCTGATCTACATGTACTGTACCATAAGCTGCTATGAATCTCCCACAAGCAGACCGGTGCAGTAGGATCCATAAGCAGGTCTTGAACATAACTTCTTCGCAGCTGAGGCAATGGACTGTACGTGAGATTGCCTTCGTACAGTGTGTATGTAATCGTAGCGTCTCAGAGACGCTTTCACGGACGAGGGCTTTCTTCCAGTGTTCGAGCACTGACCAGCTAAATACAGAATCATTGGCGGACAAGTGGTGCTTCTTGCATATTGTATGTCTGTCGTCAGCATCCAGAACGCGCTCCCTAAAGCCTCAATTCGCCATGGGAAATGGGCACTTCCAGCAAGCAACAACCCTGCTTGCACCGAGATCCAGAATTTGGATCGAATGCCGCCACCTCGTTGATACAAGTCATTTCTGCCACTAGGGCCAGACCCTCCCTGTCACGACAAGGATTTGACTTATTAACTAGACCCCTGTCTTCAGCATCCCTTTCTGGGACTTCTAGAAGACAGAAGTCGACTATGCCACTAGAAATCTCCGCCCCATTCATATCTAGCGTCTTTCAACCGCCGGTACTGGAATTGGCGACAATGTCACCAGCCAGACGACAAGGATCTTACTCCCTGATCCAACTCTGTATATGTGTGTGATCCAGACCAGGCTCTCTTGGTAATCGGGTTCACTTCTCTCCTCCAGCTTGAGAGACGACATGCTTGACCACGCGACTGGTGCCTTGCTTGTCAGTAACGAAGCGCCAAGACCTAGAGATCTAGCCCCAGTGTCGCCGCGAATCCGAGCCAGGCGCCGGTTCGGGCTGTTACTGGAGGTTCCCCCCATATACATTACATGCCCCACGCCTGCACATCTGATTTCGGCTGGTCATCTCAGCAATTCCACCAAAAATCTGGCAACTGCTTTAGGGGTGGTTCTACACATACCAAGAGCTTGTTTCGGCGCCCGAAGTGGACCAACCCACGGCAAGCACGGCAGCTGACAACGACAGTTACAGCGACTAGATGAGCCGTATGGACGTACGCGGTGGTTGCCATTTTGGATATGCTTAATGGCTTCAGCCCCCTCACTTTCTCCAAGCGAACGCGTCCGAAGTGGATTTTTTGAGCGCAGATACAAAGCATGTTCAGCAGATCACGCGTCTGACACATGTTTTCAAGTGAGAAACAACAAACACTCATAACTTGAAAGCCTCAAATACGTCGCAGTCAACATCTGGTAAAGCGACATCGACCACAAACATCATGTGCGCAAAGCTCCATTCAGTGTTCTCTCCTTTGCGCGTCTCCTCGCCAAGCGAGATGCCGTCTGAATGGAACACTTCACAGAACCATGTGTTGACCTTCCTCTGCTCTGACTCCGACGAAGAGAGCGATAATGTCAAGCAGGAAAGGATCCCCATGCGAGAGCACCAGCATCAGGAAACGACCTGCGCACCTAGCGTAGCGTCCGCAAAGCTCGCGGCTGACATTAAAATCGCTTGCTCAGCAGCGGCTCGACATCATGGACTGACCAGAAAGGGCAAAGTGAAGCCTTCGCCTAGGGTGGCACACGTTTATGGGAAATCCTCCGTAGAGCGGTCACTGCATCTCAGAACAACCAGCAATGATGGCGAGATAATCACACATTCCTTCGACTGGAACATAAGCAGCCGCATCACGTGTACTACCAAGTGTGGCATCCCAAGACCAGACTCGCCCACCATATGAAAATCTCCAGTCTCATCACTACAGTATGTCATCCTATCATAGACATACGTTCAAGTGCTCCTTGAAGAAGGAGGTAAAAGTGAGCGCTTGGCAAAAGGTTGTGCGATATGTCTGTACATGAGTATACAGACGTTCTTGTAAATTATCCAGGGCTGTCGAAGTACAGATTTTGACATAGACGATACCGAAGATGACTGTATTGATATACGCCAGTGCCTCGAACTTTTCACACACCCTCAGGTAGTTTTTCGTCTCGCTCCTCAATAGCTTATTGCTTCATTTACTAGGCTTATGATACTCCACACGCACACCTAGGTACACATGTTCCACTTATGTACAGCAGCACTGATCACGACTAGCCTCTCGCCTGTCATGATCTGTCAAGAACAACTGCGCATCACAGATACAGCGCCATATAACGCCCAATAGCACTCCATGCGAGGCGCAGAAATGATACACATCCTTTCCTGGTTGGCGGTAAGCATGCTCAGGTCATATTAATGTTTCAACGTCTGGTCCTGGGCCAGATCCTATTGTCCCCTTTGCTTAACTGTGCCGATTTGGGAATGTTGCCATGCGGTGTATGCATAAACCGTATCCTCCCTCAAACCCATACTTTTCAAGGATATCGATAGGAAAACCATGACGGGACAGCACACGCATAACATTGGATGAACCTCACAACAAACGACAGGTCTACGTCATGTCTGTCGCCCCTTTGGTAACGTGACTTATTCTTGTACCGTTGCCTCTTCCCCTCCTTCGGATCATGTTTCCCTACATGAGGTGGCAGCGTTTAAGACATCTGTAGGACTTATCAAGAACCTTCTCACTTGCAAATGATTAGCAAGCAGTCTCACGTGGTGTGGTAAGAGACGATACAGCTTGCCATCGTGCTGCCAACTGTGGCTTCTTTTTGTATACGGTCTGCGGGGCCAACATCACAACGAGTGCGCCTCTCAGATACAAACGGGCACCTTGACTTGGACCAACGATCTGGGCCTCCAAAATTGCCTCTTGTGTGTTTGTCGCAACTCCTTGAGCGGGCTTGCCTGCGTCCACACTTGCGTAAATCCTTTCGTGGCTGACCCCCGTTCGTTCCGTCAGCATATAAAGAGCCAATCATGGCTGTTCATAGAAATCACAGCAACTCTTTCAGCAAGTAGTGTTGCACTGCATTTACTTTCTGCCCGAAATTGATCATAAACAGATTCAACAAAAGCCAAGCAAACAGAAAATTAGAAACAAGATTTGGCTGCAGTTCGCTACCACCTGATGCCCTCTCAAGGCACGGCATGTCTAGTTTAAATCAAGTGTATTAGGACAAGGAGAACGATGTAAGGAAATTCCATTCAGAATTAGTTACCTAACTTCAATCCTCCTGTCACAGCACAATAAGCACATAGTCTACTCATGTGCATAAGACTCGGTCAGCGTTTGGCGCAGTCCGTGACGAACAAATCGACATGGATTCCCATGAGCGTCCACCAAAGACAAGAGACAGAACCAACGAAAATTGCGACAAGGCGGCCAAAAACATCATGTGGCGTTGTGAGCAGATACGACGACGATACGGAGCCGACGTGTACATCCAAATCCGCTACAAGAACAAGTACTATGAGTACACGTCTTCTAATGAACACAATTTCCCGAGGTCTAGACCTGAGTTGGTAAGTTTAGTTACCCCGTAGTCCTTCAGGGCTAAAACTTTGAAGGCAACGGCCTATCCGATCCCGGTAGCAAGGTCGCCACTGGATTATGAGGAAAGAGGATGTCGGAGCGAAGTAAAATGCCAATCTGGTGTGGTTGACGGTTGAATGCTATAATGCAACCGTACGGCGGAGAAGTCGTTCTTGCAATAATGCTGATATCGCTTTGGAGTCGTCGCTCTGACTGATGCTTGATTCTGGTGTTTCACTCTCCTCGTGTCCCCTTATCTTTGCCTTCTCTTTAGCAAAGCCGGCTGGCAAAATGATTCCGTACCGAATCTCAAATTGACGAGTCTTTTTCTGTCGCTGTGATTGTTTTTGCACTTCTCTTAGGTGCTTCGTTTCCCCGTGTCCGTCAAGGTTAGGGTTATTGAACAATGTCAATCGAAAAGCCACTGGTGAAAGGGTTTGCTCGGAGAATAGCTCTTGTCTTATTTATTCAAAAGCTTCGTCTTCAATGAGCATGTCTGGGTCCTCGTTGTCCCTGCCAGAGTTGCGTAGCTCTGTTGGGCAGCGAGGCACAACGTCGGTATTTCAACTCTCATCAAGCCTCTTAACATCGTCGACCGACGTCAAGGCCTTCCGCAAGCTTTTTCCAGTCCGAAAATGTCCTCTTTTGCGCTTGGTTCTTCATCGGCTTTGGAAAATATCCTGTTCCGACAAAGCAGGCGTGAATTTATGCGTCAGCTCTGGGTTATAGGGCCTGGCACGCGGTCTAGCGGTACACTTTCCCGCAGCGGCTGCCAACTCCTTTGCCAAGAAGCGGGCCAAAATCCGAGGTTTCCCTTAGGTTGCGTCTGCAGCCGATCCTGGGCGGGGAGTAGAGTCTATGGGCGGGCGGAGATTTACCTCGCCGCAGTTGCCTTGCCTGTCGGAGGATGTGCTTGTCGGCTTCAGACTGACCTCCCTGAGAGGTTGGTCTTAGGCAGTTGTGCCTCAATGTTGCGGTGCCTCCAAGACCATGCAGTGTAGTTTATCCCTACAGGTATAGTAGAACTCGGAACGGGGCAGTCGGGTGAGGCCGATACGGTGCCGGTGCTCAGGAGCTGTTGCGAGGCCGTGGCGGAAGGGCTTCAGAACGAAAGGCAAAGACTTTCGCTGCAAACCTTTGGAAACAGTGATGCCGGAGCCCTCGATAACAGAGCATTATCCTATGGGGCCATACCCTGTTGACGCGCGCCTTAACAGCCCTTGCTGTCAGCAGCGAAATCAGTTCCAATGAGACAACTTCCCCAGATATTGGACTAGACTTTCGCAGCACAATTTCGCATAGCATTTGGTATGCGTGGCAGCACTGCAGACGATTGAAAGACTTCTCTCAAGTTTGGGGCTCGTCTTTCGAGCGAAATGACGGGATGATATCGACTTCGTCAGGGCGCAGGCCGAGCAAGGTTGGTGGTGGCTGCTTGACCCAAGAAATATCATTTGAGTGACAACACCAAAGCGGAGGCGATCTTATCAGTTGTCCTACTACACCACGATAACAAACAACGTGTTTGCGTAAGGTGAGGCCTGTCTCAGTTGTGTTGCGACTATTGCTGACTACAGTTTCAGAGTCGCGCGAGTAAAGCAGATATTCGAACGTGAGCTGCCGGAAGACCGTGTCGGTATAGTTACAACAGTGGATCCAATGATTGAAATTGCCTGTATTCTTTAGCCTGGTGATCCGCATGTACGTGGCTCACGCGGATCGCAGACACACTGCTATAGGAGAGCCACAAAGCGTCAAATTATCTCGAGGACGTCAATCTAACAGGTTCTCCCCATACTTCGCGTCTCCTTCATCCATTTACCTCATACAAAGGCCAAGTAACACGCTCTGAAGGTCTACGTTGTCGTTGTCTCAAAATGGGCACACACAAGACGCTGGTTCTTGGCCAATGTAGAGGTCAAACCTTGGCTAGGGTTCTTGAGGGGGTGACTACTGTGCGAGCTTGGGCCGACAACGATGATGATGAACGCCCTGAACACAAGGTGTGCACTGCCAGTATAGGAATCGAGACAAGAGGTCCAGCTAAGGTGGCTGCAGCTTATGGGCCTTGAGGAGACGAAAAATTATGTTACGAACGCCTGCAGCTACATACCGCTCGATGATCGGGGTGAGAATACCCAAACTGGTGAGGGATGTAGGAGACAAACCTGCTTCCCGTCCCCACGTGGAGCCCTACGTTCGCGGTCTGGAGCTTCTGCGACTGAGCAACTAGCGGACTTTTTCCCCACCCATTCGACGGCGGTGCAGTTGTGGGAGTCAATCATCGTACTGTACATACAGTAGGTAACATTGCCGTTTGTGGATGTCGAATTGGTGACATGGGTCTGAAATACGAACACGGTCAGAAGCAGATTCTGGCTTTTGCGGTGGAGGCCATCGAGAGATGCATTATTCAGGTCCCATATATTATGTTATCAAGCGGATCCACCTCCTCAGAACATCAAAGCCGATTTTAATTTCTGGCCAGGCTTGATGGATGTAGCGACAACGCCGTTTAGTGCTGTGCCATTTTTGGGTTGGTAAACTTCAATCTAGAACGGGGACATCGCCTGTTTACGCCATTCGAGGCGCCTGAACCCTCATGGAATTTCGATCTGGGGAGGTTTCTACCGCTGGTTTCTCTTTTTCGTCCTCTTGCCGACTACCGACCAGGCATGGGATGGTGTCTTGGTGAAGGTCTCGGCACGCCAGTAAGCCACATGCAAGTCGAGCCACTATCCACTATCACCACGTACAATAACACCCAAGGGGATGGCACCATCAACGCAGTGTCTCAACCCTACCTCTTTTTTCTCTTCCATATGCTTTTTATTTTGCGTAACAAATCTATAGGGGGACTTGTATTGCAGCCTGGCTTTGCAGGTGAATGCAAAGCAGGATGGAAAACATACTCGACAACTACCCAGGTTACAAGTCGACGTCCCGTCTGGATAACCTCCGGGCGATAGACTACAGCTACCTCGATAACCAAGGTCATCTCTACCTGGACTTCACCGGCGCGGGCCTAGCTGCACAGTCCCAGCTCCGCGCCCACGAGGGCCGTCTCGAGAAGACGCTCCTCGGGAACCCCCACTCCACCAACCCGACGAGCCGGTCCGCCACCAACCTCGTGAAAGACACCAGGGCCCGCGTGCTCGCCTACCTGAGCGCGTCCCCGGACGAGTACACCGTCATCTTCACCCCGAACGCCACGGGCGCGGCGAGGCTCGTCGCCGAGGCCTACCCCTTCAAGAGGGGGACGAGACTGGTCCTCACGTCCGACAACCACAACTCGGTCAACGGGCTAAGGGAGTTCGCGCACAGGAACCATGCCCAGACCGTCTACGTCCCCGCCCGCGCGCCGGAGCTCAGGGTGGAGTCGTCTGATTTAATGTCGGCGCTAAAACCTCGCGAGCGAGGGCTGTTTGGCTCCTCCCACCCCCGCAGGAGCGGCTTGTTCGCATACCCGGCCCAGAGCAACTTTAGCGGCGTCCGTCACCCGCTCTCATGGGTTGACGTGGCACAGCGGCAGGGGTATGACGTGCTGCTCGATGCGGCGGCTTACCTGCCAACCGCGAAGCTCAATCTGTCAGCCGCCGGCGTGCGACCAGAGTTCGTTATCGTCAGCTGGTATAAGCTATTCGGGTACCCGACCGGGGTCGGCAGCCTGGTTGTGCGGCGCGACGCGCTGGCCCGGCTGGCCAGCAAGCGGCCGTGGTTCTCGGGAGGCACCGTCACGGCAGCCTCGGTCGGGGTACCCTGGCACGTCATGGCGCCGGACGAAGCGGCATTCGAAGACGGCACAGTCAACTTTTTGTCGATCCCCGACGTCCATTACGGCCTGGACTGGCTGGACGGCATCGGCATGCCCCTGATCTCAACCAGGGTCCAGTGCTTGACCGGATGGTGCCTCGACCGTCTTCAAGCCCTAGAACACAGCGACGGGTCACCGGTGGCCAGGATCTACGGCCCGACAAACATGGCATCACGAGGTGGCACTATATGCTTCAACTTCCTATACGCCGGCGGCCGGGTGGTGGACGAGAGGCTGGTGGCCGTGGAATCATCGGCGCAGAAGATCTCACTGCGCACCGGCTGCTTCTGCAACCCGGGCGCCGGCGAAGCGGCCTTCGGGCTAGAGAAGAGGCTACTGGAGCCGCTGAAGAAAGTCGATACCGGCTCGTTGGACGACTACGTACGGCTGCTAGCCCCCGCCGGGGCCGTCCGCATCTCTTTCGGCTTCGTATCGACGACAGAGGACATGGACCGCTTCATTACTTTTGCCGAGAAGACATATCGAGATAGATCGACGCCTGTCAATGGCCTACCAGCACACAAGTCTTACTGAGTCGTCCCACGTGCGGGCGATCCCCCATTACTCGTCCTTTGTCGATCGATCGGTCGCTGACAGACGCGGGTCATCCCGCCCTCTTCTCGCCCGTGCAGGCCTAGAACGGAATAGCCCGGGCAGACTGAATGATGCCTCTCTATCGGTTTATCAGAAGCGCACGACGAACGGCAACGAGGTTGCGTGGCATCCAGGGGGGTTTTACCTGCAGGGACAAGCCAACGACAAAAATCACACAATTTATTACGCCCGGCGGCGAAGCCGAAAGGGCCACTAAAGCTGACTACATGTACATTGCTGAGCTTATGTGTCTGTCTCCTTGAAGCCCATAAGTGCTGTCTCCATTTCCTGCTTACTCCTCTGATTCTGCCTCCTCGTTGCGGATTCCCATGGTGTAGTTTATTATTAACATGCCATCTTGAAGCCTATCCCAAGTGCTCAACAGCCTCTGTTTTATGAGCTCGACGGTTCCAATTCTACCTCTATAGCATCTGCTAGCGGTCTTCAACGCGTCCTCCTGCGGCTGGACCCGTCTGGAGGGGGCAAGGCGACCGTGGTGAGCCCGCAGGGGCGAACACTGGTCTGCTTTGCACCCTGGTTTCCGATGTCAATGGAGGAAATTCTCGAATACCTGTTTGAACTTGGAATCGACGGCTGTGTGGACAAGCCGGACTATCGGACGAACTTTGTTATCAAAGCAAAGGCTTTTAGGCCTAGATGCAAGCTATGGTAAATTGGTGGCCAACGACGGCAAGGAAACCACTAATGAGATACTACATGCTTGTTAATTAACTCGCTACTTGATACCAACGACAGCTTTCGTCTGAACTAATCCTTGTCTTCATTCTCGTGAGTCGTAGCATGGCTTCCTCAGTCCTCGCGAGAGCCTTTCTGACTCGGTTGCAGTCCTGCTTTCTTAGCGTGGTCCGTGATAGATGCTAGAATATCCACCACTTCTACCTTCTGCAGGAACACAGCATTGTCCTCTTCCTTGTACAAATCCGCGTCATGCATAGGAATCACAACACAACTAACGTCCCAGCCGTGACACATGGCCGGGACGTCTTCAAAACCAAACTCACCAAGAGGGGGAGGCTCGTCAGACATGGCTGTTACCTCACGCCATCGGGCTGATGGGTCAGTCGGCGACATTCGCGGTTGTATCCGTTCAAAAGATAACGGTATGGCAGTAACGCAATCTGGTAGGGCCGTAGCAACCACACCATCTGTGTACGCAACTGAGATAATTAAGAGATCAGGGTCTGTAGAAAGACGTTTAAGAAAACTCATGGGTTTTCGTCCATCAAGCCGTAAAAAGAATTCCACAAAAGGTATTTGACGGATACCGATCCATTCTTTGTCTTCATCGGAGTAGCAGGAACTTGCTATGGCTGGCTGGCTGTTGGTCGTCAAAATGACATACTCATGGAGGAGAAGCAGTGCGGGCACCAAGTCGAATGACTCTTCATCGAGGGGGCCAAGGTGATAAGGTGTGTGAACGTCTTGAATACCGGCTGCGCTTTTTCTGATAAACTCGGAATTCAAGTCGACTAAAGCATTCCAGTCTTTAGCATTCTTCCATTCATCCGCCCGGGCGGATCCTTCAGGTTGTTGTACGTCCATTGGTGTTGGTACCAGGTGCGATATGCTAAACAGGTTTGGGAGATCTACACTGAGCTTAGGCTGATAATGAAGGATTGGAGGCCGGTTTGGGATACGGAAGCCAGAGGCTGATGAGGATAGTGTGGCGTGAAGGTCTAAGAAACCACTTAGGTGAGCTTTACACAGGCATGAGCAGGCTCTTATACGCGGTTTCGGGCGCGAAGAGCCTCAGAGGCTGGGCAACTGCCAATATAACCGGAACGAGGGGATTCGAGGTCAATTGTGTCTTTTGGTTTACCGTCCATCAGCCGTTCTGGCTCCAGTAGGCCCGGTGAACAAGAGTACCCATCTCTCGGATACCGATGTGGCTCTTCCTTGGGCTTCTTGACTAAGGAAAGGGATCTCAATGGAACCAGGACTGACGGTGCCGATTCGCACTCCTTTTCGCCCCCAAGTTATAGCTTTTTACAAATGTCGGACGATTCAGCCAGGCCTGGAGACAATGCAAGTGTGGCTCGGGTCTGCGTTGAGGTCCAGCTATGGTTTGTGACGTGGAACCCACCCGGTCGAGGCCCCCGCTATGTGAGTTTCTAGATCCGGGCTCAGGAGAGCAGGTGACCGGCGGCCGAAGCGATGCACCAGCAAGCGGGTGAAAAGCCACCAATAATGTACATAGCGAGGAATGAATGAAGTTAATACCACATGCAAGGCATGGAGAGTGAAGTCGGGATATGCTGGCTGACTAGGGAGGCACGCACCAAGCCCGATCAGCGCGACAAGAACATGGAAGAGCAAGGCTTTTGGTTGGATTCTCACGCTTCGTGACATAAGAGAGACGATCAGACGGGATCGCATCCGCGTCCGCCCTACCTAGGCCACCTAGCTCTGCCGGTCATCGGTACTGGAACAAAACAGGCAATGGATAGTTTTGGCAAACCCACCAATTAACAAGAGCTGTACATGATGGGGTATTTGGCAGCAGCGTTAGAATGAGAGGCGCATGATCCCAAGTTTTCCATCTTTCATGCTTGTTAATAATATATCCCTGTTGATGTTCCATCCTCGTCCTTAACAGAGTTCCACTCGCTACTGGGATTATTCTTCTCAGAAGATGAACCCCTCAGCCCGGACCTTGCTTTCATGCATCATTCCTCGACCCAGAGTAGTAGGCAAGCGGCGGAAAGGGCGGTACGACTACGTCCATGTAGGGCCGGCGGTCAACCGCCACCGTAGTCGTTACGAGAACACCCTCACCTGGTCGTTGGTGCGCGGGATCGCTGTCTTTTTGCGTCCATATACGGCAGCGCTGTCTCATTTTATCAAACGTTGGCGAATTCTCTTTGAAGAAAAAGTTTTCCGACGAGGCGGGGCGGCGTCGCGGCGCGATCTTGATAACTAGCAATCGAAGAGTGGGTAGACTCGCACATAGCATCGCCGTGGACTGTTCGATGAAGGACCATACCACAATATCGACATGGTCCCAAGTCTCATCGAACGTCGTGCTGTACTCCACCAGATATTTGATCCGGATGGCCGACGTCACGCAGGCGCTGCCTGCCGCGTCAGCCTTCCTCAACCCCCCGGTGCCAGAAGCCAGGTCTCCGACTCACAAGGAACCGACGCTGAACAGCGCAATGACTGCCAGGCGCCGCGGAAGAGAAACCTTCAGCTGCCAAACGTGGGGGATCGGCAGGAGTAAGATGGCGATGTCTTCCGCCATGGCAAGTCCGCCGCTGCTGTAACCCACCGCCTGTAAGTTCAGACAACGACGGTCGGTGATGGTGCGGTCCCAGATCGATTGTACAGGTGTGCATTGCACCGCAAATGGGATGGCAATGAGCGTGCCATGAAGCAGGAGGACGGTCCCGATGCCCCGAGCGATTCTTCGGAAGGTCTGTGACGGGAAGATGCGGTGGAGGAAAAGCAGGATCGACAGTTTCACGGCGGCCTGCAGGACAACATAGACCAAGCTGCCGACGTAAAGCATCTGACTTGGCGTTAGCGAGGCATTGCAGTCAGTATTGCCGTCAGTCGGCGGGCCCGGATTCCCAAACCTTGCGGATGACAATGCCATTCCCCACCGGTATCGTCCAATAGTGCATGCCGAAACCAATGCTTGTAATATGCACGTAGACTGCAGTCAAAGTGATGAGAAGGACCTATCGGGTGACATTAGAAGAGTTCTGCCGGGTAGTTGGGACCGGTTACCGCCGCGAAGATCGTCATGTAGTCGTCCCCCCACAGGCCGCCGGCGTACTGGATCCGGGTAAAGAGTCGAAGTGCCACGACCAGAAACACGAAACTGCAGCTGATGATAAGCGTACGTCGGACTTCTGTCTTCCGCGATTCCTTGGGATACGCTTCGCACAGCACGCCTTCTACCGCCGCCGCAGGTTCACCACGTTAGGAAGAGCGCTGTAAATAGACACGGCTGAGCTCACTTAGTTGGTCGCCAAACGAACAGCGTGTTTGCACGCATGCTGATAATTCCGCTTGGACGGGGATGCTGGAACAGATACAAGCCGTCACGTCTTCTGGGTCGCAGGCGGACATGGAAAATGTGCTGCCGATACATTCTGACTAGATAGAGGACAGATTCAGCATGAAGGCGACCCAAACAGACGCAAACGCTTACAGCACATGGCGGAACCTGTGAGAGGACGTCGGCCGCTGACGTTGCCTTCACGACAGCAATAGCAAGCTGGAGTACCAGGAGCACGGAGGCTAGCGACTGACGGGGCATTTTGGAGGGCAAAGTGGCAAGAAAGCGCGAGGATGCCGAGATAGATGGTCGTGACGATGGTCACTGGAGGTCTCTGCAGTGCGGGACGACATACCGTATATCGGGGAGCACGCCTTGGCGTATTCCACACCCTCATGGCGAATGAAATATATGCGACACTGGAAGAGATTCATTTGGCGTCGCCCGTAGCAGACAAAATATGCTTCTTGTTCTTCTCGTAGAGGGGCGACGGCCCCTGGTCTCGCTCTAGAAGAAAGAAGCTACTTACGGAGCCGGGGACCAGCCCATTGTGGGTATCTGTACGGATGGGCGAACAGTAGTTGAATTAATACTACTAACAATACTGTTGGGATCACAAGGGTTAGTTGTGATACAGTTAACCGTACGTATCGGGTGGCAAGTGACGAATATAGGGGGTAAATACCAATGGTCTATTATGCATAACTAAGAAAAAGGGTTATGATCACTTGGTTAGAAAGCGATCAAATACCCTTGAATTCCGGGGAGTTCACCGGCGGAACATCTGTGCTTCCGCCGCCGAGATATCGGCGTAACGGCCGATATCTCCGGGCGATTGATATCGCAACAAATACACAATTATGGAAAATAGAATGGCTTAATATAATATTAACTGCCAGTTTAACTTTATTATGCACACATGCATGTTTGATAAGACATTCAGCCTGACACGTATGAGGCACTTTAATAGTACCAGTCTATTTATCTATCACGAGTTGTAGCGCATATTGAAAAGGCTTCAAAGACACTTAATCCTATAAAGGCTTAAAGTTGAAAGAGTGTTTCTATGTAAGTAATTCGAGTAACGAATACTGTGCCACGTGATAGGCCACATGAGGAGCCTGATTCCAAGTGCCACCTTTTTGGTACAGCTTGTCCTAGAAGGACGCTTCAACATATCGTTGTCTTACCTGTGGTCTCTAGATGGCTTGGTAAAGGCAGGCAGAAGGTGGTTCACTCAACACGTAGACACCAAGCGGAAGATTCAATGTCTAAGAGGGAGGGTTTATAAGAAGAATCTACAACTCGAGCCATCGGCACACGATGAAATACCGTACGCTCCAAAGACGAACTACCTGGCTAGTCTACATCATCCTCATCATCCGTATTGGACCTCGAGCTTTCCTCTGACACATCCACGCCTCCGACAAAGCTGGAATCGGCACCAGACGTGCTGGTGTACTCCTCATCGGATAGGTCTTCTTCGTCCATGCCACACATCGAATGACCTCCTGACTCCAGCTCCTCGTCGTTGAGCGGGTTGAGAAAGAGCTCGGACGCGTCTGTCGTGTTCAACTGAAAGACGGCCCTGGTACGGTGCGTGGATGACTCGTGGGTATCGGGGAACAAGATCCGCACGCAACAGTACATATAAAGCATCTTCCGCGACACCGAATCGTCGCAGACGTGGGGCGTCGGTGGCAGCAACCCCGGCTGTACGGCGTCTTCCGGCGCATGGATCTCCAGGATCCTTGCAGAGAACATCAGAACTTGCTCCAGCACCTTCACGATGACGGGTATGTTGCCAAAGTCAAAGTCCAACGCCTTATCAAACTCGAACAGAAAGTTGATTCTGTCGTCGGGTGGGCCGTCGTCTGGTTCGTCGTGCGCGTCGCGGAGCTTGAGGCATGCCAGAAGCGCGGCCACCTTGACGACGAACTCCTTGCCTTGCAGTGGCCCACACAGGCTGCTGATAATATAACTCAACCCCCCTACTTGCGAAACACCCCCACATCCGAAACACCATCATCACCACCATCACCACCACTATCACCACTTATTTCACCACCTCTGCCGCCCACCCATATGCAACTTTCGGCCTCACTGGGTAACTCTGATACGCTGGATTCATTTGGACTATCTATATTGCCGATATCTGGACTTTGCGCCCGCCGGATATCCCATATAGTGGCGAAGGTGCTGTTAGGCGATAGGGGAACCTTTTTCCTCTTGCGCTGCCGTAAGTCATCCAACTTGCCCTCTAGCTGGCGGACCTGGTGCTCTAGAAGTGCCACTCTAGATGCCTGGTCATCATACCCCTTTTGCACCTTTCTAGATAGGTGACGAATAGTATGGGTATCTAACCCATCCTTGCCCATCTGGGTTAACTGGCGTAGTTGATGCCGTAGCTCGGCAGACCGACGAGGGGTTGACCATGGGACGATAGATAGGGCTTCATCCCACTGTTGGCTACTAGGCTGGTTAGTCTCCTGGCTAGGCTAGCTGGTCTGTTGGCCCTTAGTTACCATAGGGTTAGATAGAGGCCGCTGTATGCATATTGGCCATAGTCCAGCTGACCTCCAGCCACTTCTAACGTTCTAGACTGTTATAGCTGCATCTCTAGCCCTTATATAACAGGCTAGAAATGCCCTCTTGCCAGCAACAGTCGAATCACTAACCCAGTCATCTAGATATCCAACCTCCCTTCGATAGACGTGCTTTAATGGGCTAAAGACTGATATATCTAGTGGCTAGAGGACAGCAGAGAAGTGTGGCAGTAGATATGGTAGATATATCTTGTTCTAGAAGCATTCCCACATAAAGTCTGTAGATATATAGCTGTAATGCCCATCTAGAACCAGCAGTCTGGCTGCCTCTGGCTCGCTAGGCATAGTGCCTAGGATAAAGACCTTCTTCAGCCACTCAAGGGCAGTCATCTCAGTCGTCCAGCCATTATCCGTATATGTAAAGTGCCATCCTTCATATCCAGATAGATCGGATGGGAACCACTGGGCCTGGACTGACTTGCCCTTATATATAACCAGTAGGCATAGGGACCTCCCATCGGCAGCCACACACTCGATGATAGATACCCATGCCCGGGATCCTGGCTGCTTTTTCTGGATATGCCGCGATGCCGCAGAGCCCAGCACTAGCCCATTAGATCCCCTGCCCTCCATAATGCCAGTCTCATCCATATTCCATCGGTTGGATGGATGGATTCCCTGGATGGCAGGGATATTGGTCAGACGATGGAAAAAAACCTGGATAACCTCGGAAGAATGGGCCTTCCATCGCCGGGCATCTATTGCTCTGGATCGCTGGGTCCTAATTGATGGGTTTCGCCGCAGGAACCGGTGTATCCATCTCTTGCCTAGAGGTTGATGGGTATCATGGGTATCGCCTAGCATACGCTCTGCCAGGCCCTTTAGTTGTTGATGGGTAGGGCCAGCGCCTAGGGCATCCTGGATTTGAACCCATCCAGCCAGATAATCCTCCTGGGCTTGGGATAATCGCTGCATATGGGTATAGGCAGTAGTTTTGCTTTGCCGCCCATGGAATCGGTGATAAAGTGATGGGTATGGTATAACCCCACTACCCCACTTACGAACAAGCCCTACATCCGAATATCCTAGAAATGCCGTTTTCTATCCCCTTCCATCAACATCACCACCTTTTTCAAACTATCACAACATTATCCATCTGCAACCAAATAACGCCATCTTTTCACAATACCTTACCTATCACACTATGAAGCAATATACCGAGTTTGAGCTCCAACGGGCCCTTCGTGATGCAGAAGATGGGCTCCCTATTAACCAGGCTGCTCGTCAATGGGGCATCCCATATGCCACTCTTTATCATCGGCTGAAAAGGGGTAGGCAGAGTAGGAATGCTGCCTTTGCAGATATGCAGCGTCTTACCCAGTCCCAGGAGGATAATCTAGTTGCCTATATATTAACCCAAGAAGCTCTAGGCTATCCCTTTTCCTATGGGCAAGTGAAGGGACTGGCAGAGCGCATGATGGGTGATGGGCATCAACCTCTAGGGAGGAAGTGGATGCGTCGATTCCTACGGCGACACCCATCTATTCGATCCAAGCGATCTAGGGCAATGGATGCCAGGCGCTGGAGGGCCCATGATCCAGAGGTTATTCAGGGTTTTTTCCAGCGTCTGGATAATATCCCTGAGATCAAGGGTATCCATCCATCCAACCGCTGGAATATGGATGAAACTGGTATTATAGAGGGCAAAGGGACTAATGGGCTGGTATTGGGCTCTACCGCATCCAGATATATCCAGAAAAAACAGCCTGGATCAAGGGCATGGATCTCACTGCTCGAATGTGTATCTGCTGATGGGCGATCCCTACCCCCATTAGTTATATATAAGGGCAGATCAGTCCAGGCCCAGTGGTTCCCATCCAACCTATCTAGATATAAAGGATGGCACTTTACGGTATCTGATAATGGCTGGACGACGGATTCTATTGCCCTAGAATGGCTAGAGAAGGTCTTCATCCCATATACCCAGCCCAGCCAGCCAGATAAGGCCAGACTATTAGTTCTAGATGGTCATCACAGCCATATAACCACTGACTTCATGTGGAAATGCTGGCAGCATCGCATCTATCTACTATATCTACCGCCGCACTCCTCTGCAGTCCTCCAGCCTCTAGATGTGGCTGTCTTCAGCCCATTAAAGAATGCCTATAGGCAGAGGGTTGGATCTATGGATGATACAGTTACAGATTCAACAGTGGCTGGCAAGAGGGCATTTCTAGCCTGTTATTTAGGCGCTAGAGATACTACAATAACCAGCCAGAATATAAAGGCTGGCTGGAAAGGGGCTGGATTATGGCCTATCTCTATACGTTACCCTCTATCTAACCCCTTAGTATCTAAGGCATCCTCCAGCCAGCCCAGCCAGCCCAGCCAGCAGATTAGTGGCAGCCAGCAGTGGGATGAGGCCGTATCTGCTATCCCATGGTCAACCCCTCGCCGGTCAGCAGATATTCGGCATCAATTATATCAACTCCAGCGGCTGCGCAAGGATAGGCTAGATGACCGCACTATTCGTCACCTATCTAGAAAGCTACAAAAGGGCTGGGATGATATAGCATCTAGACTGGCAAATGCAGAGCAGAAGAATCGCCATCTTCAGGGTCATCTAGATATCCAGCGGCAGCGTAGGAGGAGGAGGGTCTCTATATCTCCTAACAGTAGGTTTGCCACTATATGGCATATCCAGCAGGAGCAAAATACGGATATCGGCAGAATAGATAGTCCGGATGAATCCAGCGCATCTAGATTATCCAGCCCAGCCGAAAGTTGCATATGGGTGGGAGGAAAACCCGAGGAATAAAGTGGTGATAGTGGTGGTGATGGTGGTGGTGATGGGATGTGCGGATGTAGGGCTTGTTCGTATGTAGGGTAGTGGGGTTATCCCATTTCTGAGCAGCCTGGCGAAAAGAGCAACCAGCTAGCACATCGTCAAGAGCCCGTTGGAGCTCATCTTCGGAGTATTGCTTCATGATGGGTTAGAGAAGGTATCCTGAAAAGATGGCGTTGTTTGGTTATATATGGCAATTGTTATGATAGTTTGAAAAAGGTGGTGGTGGTGATGAAGGAGGAGAAATGGGGTGTTTCGGATGCGGGGGTGTTTCGGATGTGGGGGGGTTGAGTTAGAGAATGAATTGGTCTCCCGAGGTACTGTTGACGTCCTCTTTCACTTTGTCAAACGGCGGGTACCACGTGTCGTTGATCAGTCCGTTGTGGGGACAGTTGACGGCCAGGCAGATGGCGAGGCAGCACTGCTCATCTTGTCTAAGCAGGTTGGTCCTTGTTTCCTTAGCAGGCCATCCGCCTTGATGGAGAAATGATGTACGACTTACCACATAGAGTCCATTGTCTGTATTGTATAGGTACGATATATCTATGGCTATGGAACGGATTTGCTCACTTCACATTAACAAAGACTTTATATTATCTAGACCATGACTGTAGAGCCGGTTTCTTTTGGTAAGAAAGCCTTTTGTGCCCTTCGCACATAAACACTTTGGACATCATCTCCCTAAAGAAAGATGAGGCTCCCACAAGGTCCAATCGAAGCCATAATCGGCTGAGCAACTTCAGCAACAGTCTCTACCATGGGATTGAGATTTTAGACGTGACTGCAATATAATAGTAGATGTGTAGCTGGTATTCGCTGAGACTGGATTGTCTCTTGGGCCATGGGTGACTGCGTTGAGAAAGTAGCAACATTAGCGGTCTGATCTGCTTTGCTATTTGGTATGTTAGCTTCGCAACGAGTGCTTCTGGCTTTTCTTTTATTACAGTAAACTCTACCACAAAGAGCCCCTCGTATTCTATATAATGGCGATTACAACTAATGGGGTATCTTGGTGGCATCCGAACCATCCGCAACGCACGCTAGCATGGCAGCCAGACCCTTGAAACGCTCCCGTCAATCAGCCGGCTGGCCGAGCGAACCGACTGACATAGAAAACGAAGTCGTGGCTCTCGGCGGAACAACCCACGCAATCGACCTCACAGAGGCCACCATACAATCTCAAAAAGTGCCCGTCAGTAGAGAAAAGCGCCTAGAAGAACTCGTGAGGGACTCCGGCCGTCTGAGGCAAGAACTTGACTACTGGAATGGCGTCGCCCGGAACGGGTCCATCCTCCTAGCCAGCGTCGACGAAGCCGTGGCGCAGCTTGATGACATTGTTGGCAGGTCGAGGAGTGCTATTGGCGATGTCAACTCTGCGGCGGGGGAGAAAAGTAAGGGTCGTTGTAATCCGTCAGAAGGAGATCTGTACGGCGATATAGAGAGACAAACTGGCTGTAGACGAGACTTGCCATTGTCGGGAGCAGAAATCGATGTAATTCTAGCTCCTGTTAGCCGCCGTCGAGAAGAGTATGTCGTTGATCGGAAAAACAGTCTGAGGCGGGCACAACACAATGATGGAGGCTGGTTCTAGGGCGAAACACATTCACGGCAGCAATTATCTTCACCATAGTCTGAGCTTCCTAATCCTCTTACTTATTCTCTTTGTTATCCAACCTCATTCGGCAGGATTTCATCTAGGATTTCATGCCGTGGCTGTTTCAGCTCCTTTCCTATTAATCGCCACTATCCTGTTGAACGAGATCCTTTACCGTAAGCCAGAAATGGCCTTCTTGACTAGTGAGGATGTCGGGACGATTATTGCTAAGAGGTAGCCAGAATTAGCTCTTTAATTCAACGGACACGGCCATGAAGTATAAAACCATTGATCACAGCCTGCCAACAGCTTCGCTCGGCATGAACGCCTTTGATAGCTTGCCCCAGATGACCAGATCGGCGAAAGATGTCCTCAAATATGTTATGGACATCTTTTTCGAGAACCATAAATGGCACAAAGCTGCCGTCAACGTCAGAGCCAATCCCATTATTTTTGGGTCTGACCTCAAACGAGTTGCCCGTGGTGAAAACTGCCAAGAGCTGCACCTTGCAGCGGCATCTATGGACTGTACCGGAGATCTCCAATACGAAGCGAAGCTAGTTGATTCATTGAAACATCCTCGATACGACGGCAAAGTTCTTTCACGTGTCCAGGGACCCGATCCGCGGTTTACCTTGAACATTCGAGAGGATGACGAGGAAAACATGGATATAAATGACATTAATGACTGCACCAAAATAGAAGATTTTGGCACTTTGTTCAGCCAAGAAAGGGATAAGTTGACGACTTGTGTACTTTACTACAACAAGGGCCATGGACTCCTAGAGGAATTTTCCATTCCGGGCCACCAATTGCCTTGGGGAAAGCGGTATATAATACCTCTGCAATACTCTTTGTCGGCATATGACGAGAAGCCGCTCAAATGGTTCGTGGTCCAGAAGGTAGACGCAACGTTCGAGAGTCAAGGACAGCATAATGGTACGACCCAACAGGTTACAGGCGATGTTGACCCACAAGACAAGGCAGGACGCGGGCGGCACAACCTTCGTGCGACTGCCCAGGACCAACAGACGGATGAGGAAGAGCTCTGATACAAACCACGTGAAGACAAGATACATTCTGCAAATACCTTTGACCGTTCAACCTTGGTGATTTACTGAAAAGAAGCTATACGGGCTATCCCGCACGACGATTGACCACCCGACTGATCACCGCGTGATCAACAGACCAGCAAACCAGCAATACGGTTACCGAGTATCGACCTCAGCTATACTATTAGCGAAACCCTACTGTCGGATTACTGAGCGTAACACTCGGCTATACTATTGATTGGCGGAAACCCTACTATCGGATTACTGAGCATAACACACCAGTCAGCGGTGCAATCTTTCAATGTTGTCTTCGCCATCGATTAGACGCTGCCTGAGCCCCAAGACCCGCCTGAAAGGGGATCATCTTTAATTAATTCTTTTACATAAAGATTACTATAGAATATCAAGTTGTATTTCAGTTTGCGGGAATGTGGCCATCGTCCGAGCTTTCCCTTTATTTACTTCGTTCTCTTCGTCGTCCAATATCTTCTCCATACGCTTACGGAGTTCCTCTTCACGTTTCTTCTCCATCGTCAACCTACGATGTTCGCTTGTTGCCAACCTTACCTCATTTTTGCTGTCGTTATCTTTTCGTCCGTATTCCTGGTTAAGGAAATCAAGTCGGAACGTGACCGAGACTAGGGGAAGGCCTGCTAGCAACGACATGCACAAGTGTGACTAATCACCGGGTGATAAACAGGATTAACAGGCCGATTAGACCAGACCTACTGTTACTGAATATTGACTTTAGCTATACTATGTATAAGCACAAAACCCACAGTCAGGAATTTGGTCGTAAGCAGGGGATATACCTGCGCATGCGGCAGCTGGACTCGGACAATATAAGTTATGGAAGTGATCATCTCTACATTAGCTCTGCTATCTAATGATTGCTCTAGAATACCAAGTTTCCTTTTAGTTTACGGATCAAAGCCCTTACCTGAACTTTCCGTTACTTGCATTGGTTCTCTTCGTCGTCCAATATCTTCTGGATACGCTTACGGCGTTCCGCTTCTAGTCTTCTCCACCTCACCCGCCTACGATACTCGCTTGTTGCAAACTTTCCACTAATTATCCTCCAGTCAGGATTCTTTGACCGACTGGTAGGAGTCACAAGGTGACACGTTCCTTCACCGCATCCATAGAGACACGTCTTGGCCAGTTTTGGTCCACGGGATTGAAGACACTTGGTATGGGATACGTGACCTTGGAATCAAGTTAGCTTGTAAAACTATGGTATCAGAGAACAAGGTGAGACTTGCCACACGAAATGGCTTGCAGAGGCTCGTCTTGTGCATCCTCTCTGCAGATACCACAAGTCAAGTCGTAGACCTTGAAAACCTGCTGACCCTCACGGCGCCAGTGGTTTTCCTTGTGACAGTAGACCTCGATGGTCTTGTTGTAGTCTTGGTTGTTCTTCTTGCATTTCGAGCAAATGACCTGTCACTGTGTTTAGTTAGGCCTCGAGTCCGGATATGGGGAACTAACGCATGAGCAAGCAGGGAGCAGGAACTTCTCTTGATCTTGAAAGAGTTCAAAACACCAAGAGCAAAAGTACGAAAGCTCCTCGGCCTCGCTCTTGACGTTGTCGTCGGTTTCGTTGGTAAGGTGGATAATATTCATCTTGAGTTTGGACTACTGCTGGTAACGATGGAGAAAAAGACAAACGCATGAAATTACGTGGCGGGTTTTGGCTTTCTTATAGATCTGGTGGTCTGCTGCCTCTTTACACCTCATTTATGCCCGCCTATTACTACCCCTATTAGATACTAACGCATCTTGCTTTATCCCTATTAGTCTGTCTTAAGGGGCTGTCAGACAAATACACTAGGCTCTGTCGCCGGTGATACACTATTCATGGGTAAGCAGCGGAGCGCGTGGCTGAACATGATGCCAAACACCACTCACTGGCCAATACACGAGAGCACGGTCACGAACTATAACGTAGTATTGTGCATACAATGGGCTGTGTCGGCTTGTTGGAAAGGCGGCTGCCCTTAGATCGTCGCTCGTATTGACTGACATCAAACGACATAGCCGCATTGACGATTCCGCAGTCACGAAACACGTCCGGGACAAATTATCATTATCAGGTCGCCATCTAATCCACTAGGCTTGATTCTAATGGCTTCGGCAAGGATGAATCGCTGTACGGTAGCAGAGGGCACTTCCAGCTGTGTCGCACATCGTTCTGTTGCCTTATCCTTATGTCGCTGCGCTGGTGAGAAGAAGCGACCCGAGATGATTAGGCCCGCTGCTCAATGTACTCAGCGGTCATGTTGTTAAAGGCACACAGAAGGGCATATGAGGATAAGGTACTGTTGGTATCGCAGCAATTTGATGGGAATATCCCGTACACTTCGTGGAGGCACAAAGTAGGTAGGATCGTTGGTTGATATTCATGATGTGCAACTATCTAGGTGAAGTGGCTGATCCTAGGCGGCAGGGATATGGGCCTGCCGACTGGTGAGACGGGCTTTTCTGCCGTTGGGCTGTGATTCGCGTGATGAATAGGTAGCTCCCTTTCTCCCACCGCGGTTCCCCTGCGCTAACAGATGCATATCGAGGCTGATACTCAGTGTATCAACGACTCCACCAACCATCAGCGCCTCGCAGCGCCGCAGTAGTCTAACCGAGTTCAAACCGGTTTATAAGGCCTGACTGTAGGAATCCTAACCGCTCATAGTACTGTTCCTAGCCGCATTGACGGCATTTCTGCAGCATCTGGCGTCAAGGTCTGGCGCAGCTGTCCTTTGTGGAATCATTCCTTATCTTGCCCAAATGTTGGACATCCTCGGGGATAGGAACGGCTTCCACCAGCTCGTGACTGCAATCATCTGTCGCAACTGAATACAGTGGAGAGTCTTCACGGGCTGCTGGGCAATGAACAATTTCCGTGGCCCGGGATTCCCGCTCAACATGAGAGTACTGCCCAGCCCAACTCGATGTGCGTCCACCTCATACAGTCATTGCGACAGTGGCTTTTCCTACTTGACCCAAACCAGGCCCCGGTGATCTTGGGAGCGATACAGCCGCCGGCCCATGATTTTGGGATGATTGTGGGATGATTGCTTTGCTTTAGTGCTGTCATTGACGAGATGCTCTGTCTGACGTGAAGAACCCGCAAATAAGTTTCAAGCCAAGTTGTGCCTACGTATCGAAACGCAAGGTTATGCTGCTAAGGCTGGAGCCAAAATCGAACCTAAGCCGAAAGTAGACCCAGAAAGACCGCTAAGGCGGCAGAATAGCGAGCAATAACCATTCATCAAGTCAAGAGAACATTACACACACACACACAATTTATTACGCCCGGCGGCAAAGCCGAAAAGGCAGCTAAAGCTGACTACATGTACAATGCTGACTTTATGCCCTGGTCTCCTGAAAGCCCATAAGTGCTGTTATGAGCATATATCTCTTCCTCTTGGAAACACACTTTAGTTCTCTTAATTTGCCCCACATGGGCCCAGACTGTTAGCTAAACACTGTGTACAGCCTATTGCTGCATTTTGGAGGGAGAATGGCCCCTGTCTACAGCCAAAAATGAATATAATCAAGTATACTACAGGAGCTGGATACCACTCGCACTGTCATAGCCGACTGACTCCGCATTGTGTTTGCAAACAGGCAACCACAGCCAATAACAGACGTTTGAAACAGACATAACAGCAGGTTCTGGCTCTCCTAAACATTAAAAGCTTGTGCTAAAGAAGAAGATATTTATGCTCTATACTGTACGAAGTTCACAGTACACTACTAGCGCCGGCGATGACGTTGGACGCGGCGCCTGCCCTCGACCCGAGGAGCCAAGCTATCAGTCTAAGAAGCTCTGCTTGCGGCTTACTAGAAGCAGTAAGCCTATGTTTTGAAGCCATAAACAGCTCCAACTCCCCTGCGACCGCAAATATGAACTAGAACAGGGGTCAAATGACAATGGTCCATCTTGTGGCCCTGCAGTTGCATCTGTTGGGGAATTGACGAACAAGTGATGCCAGTGGGTCAAGAGCCACCTATTGCTTTTAGGATGTGTGTTACTTTGAGAGACCCTACATGTCTGCTCACGAAGAGAACCCAGTCACCAGGAGCCGTCTTGCATCAGGCTCGGTTGTGCCCTCACCGGCCTGCCGATCCATAAGTGGCTGCGATGCAGCAATACGGACATCAGACTCCACAGCATGTCAAGCGCGACTGCACGTCAGGCAATGATTGGTGTGCTTGGGTGCGCAATTCTTGACGAACTCCTGACCCTTTATTCGTCACGTTCGCATGACGGCGAGGTCTGTGAGCTGCTCGCCGGCCATCATCACCACACGCTTCACCGACTCGGATGCTTGTCGGAAGCCGGACTGGCGCAGTAGAAACCACGAGGCGTCGGCACCACCATTACCGCTTCGCCCAAGACTCGGCACCGCCTGCGCCAGCGGCGGGTGTGTGATTGAACAAAGATTTTCCATCGTCCTGCCTGAACAGCTAATTTATATAGTACGGCAATCCTCTCGATCACGGGCTCCACGTTTGCTTCACTACAGCTACACTACAGCTAACGGTTGAACGACGTGCTCAGCGACCCCTTCTAACGACAATGACTTCTCGAACAATCTCAATACAAGACTTGCTGGCGGAGGATGTGGACATGCAGACGGTCCCGGCTGAGGGCGTAGTTCCTTCTGAAAATGCGCCCAGTCCACAGACCCCGCCACAGCAAGACATGCCGCCGATAAACGACATAATATGCCATCAAACAGACGTCGAGGCGTTCTCCAACACGACGAACCTTGACTTTCCCATGTCGGATCATCGGCTGCTACCGCCTGCAAAGCTGACTTCTTCTGGGGAGCCGACTCTGAAGGACATGTTCTTGGTGCAAACGAAGCAGCCGCCTGTAATAATGTCGTTAAGTATGGCTCTTCAGCGACAGATGGTCGATGGCGGCGGGTGTCTAGCACCCCCTGACCACTCGTCTGAGATGCTGTCTTTTTGTTTTTGTTGTTGCAATGCATTCGTCAAGTGAGAGGAACCGCATCCCGCCAGGAGTCAAGAGAGCACTGCTAACGAGTTTAAGTTTTGCGATGCCCTTATGGCTTCAGCAGCAGCTCGGGTTTCCCAGCCTAGAGAACAATGAGCCGGATTTTCCTCCACCCACCGGCACATTCTACTGCGGATGGCATTGTGGTTATGCATCGTGCCTGAGCAGTTTCGCCCCGTTCCAACCCTTCACCCACGACCCCGTCGCCCAGCCTGTCCTACACCAGGGTTCTATGTTTGGAAGCAGCGGCGATTGGGATGCTGCAGGGGAGCCAAACGGACTTACAGCAGTTTTCGCGCCGTTTCTTACTGATGAAGTAAACTCATTGGACGCTTATTTCTCTGCTTCGGTCTGATTGCGTATGGTACATATATAACGCTGAGCAGCGACGTTTGTATAATTCCCACCCAAGAACTGAGCTAGGGTCCTGCGACAATACTGCGTAGACGCAAGTGAGATTCTTTTTGCAAGCATTAAGACAGAACTGCCCAGCCTGATAGCGCGAGCGTTGCCAATACAATTGCTTCAAATCCCGACCCAGAAGATAGTACGTGCATCATTCCGTTAAGCATGCTTCTCCCTGTGCCGCGCCCGCAGCTGCGTCTTCTCCGCAGTGCCGAGACCAGGCTGCTCCAACATGGTTGTGATTAAAGAACGACCGGCTGCGGTGCCATTCAAACTCACGCGACGGGCGAATCGCAGACGGTTTGTAAGTGGCTCGCCATCTTCGTCGGAGACTTCCCGTCCTGTCATTTCGCCTACGTCGCTGATGGCGCATCTGTTGGTGTTGTGGCCGTAAACGCCGTGGTTGATGTCTGCTCCGGCCCTTTTTGCTGGACGCCCTCGTGGACGATTCATGTGGTGACGCACGGCGCGCACAGCCCGATGCGCCCCGATGGGAGATGGACAACGGTGGTCGCTGTCGGTGGTGGGTCGGATCCGTTCCGCCTGTCGCTTGGAGGAAGGCTTATGGCGAAGTGCCCTGGCGAGACCAGGCATGGAGAGCGGCGTCTCGTGTGGCCAATCGCCAGTGGCATGTTTCTTTTCTGGCCGCGTTGCAGAAGACGGGTGGCTTTCCGCGTGAGGCGACATGGAGGAAACCCAGTCGCTCACAACGTCAAAAGAAGACGAAGACGAAGACTGACACGACATTGCGATTGACCAACGACCAGCCGGAAGTGCGACTTCTGCTTTTGGGCGTCGCGTCACGTTGAATAAGAAATCCCCGGGCCATAGTGGGTGGTTACTGGACTCCTCGCCCGCGACGAAGCCGCTGCTTGGGCGGCGGATGCCTGTACGCTCCAAAAGAGGCGCCTTGGTCTGGGGTGTGTATAACAGACAGAAAGCTCTTTCTGGACACAGTCCACTTCCACGCCCCCGTCTAGCTGGGACCATACCGGCCCAGTAAGAAAGCAGGGAGTCAGCCATTGGAAAACTTCCAAGAGCGACTGTTAGACAGCCGTACACCGTTTTTGCGCAGAGGGACTGCAGAGGTCACCGCATCCCACGACCAATCAATGTGCGTCATCTGCTACGCATAACAAAACAAGCTTGTTCTCTTGATTCGAGCTACATACATGTTTTCAACCGACTGTACCGGACGTCTTCGCGCCGCAGAGCGTGGTTCGCTCCACTTTTCGGTGGCCTCGCCGTTGGGTTCGTCCTTCGGTCTGACCATGCTACTCACGGCCTTTGCCTGCACTGGAAGGCCTCATCGTGCTCCACCAGCAGGTGGCTGTAGTTTGACATGTCTTCCTCGGCTTCCCACGTGGGACATGCGTAACCGTCCCACCGGACGGCGTAGGAAACATGGCCGCCATCGTTTTCGTAGCAGCCCACAACGGACAGAAGACATGACGCCCAAGCAGGATTGCTCGGCCGAGGTCGCTCGACACATTCTTGCCACACTTTGACGGAAACTCCGTCGTGATAAACCCATAGAAGTTGGCGATCGTCCGGCCAATCCCCCACGAGGAGATCAGAACTATTGGCGACTACGCTATAGAACACTCGGTCGTCATTTGCAAAGGTACAGACGACTTGAGTTACGTCCAGACGTGACGACCAGGCGGCATGGACCGCTGTGCCTCTTTGCACTCTCATGTCAGCTGCTAGGGAAGTGGTTTCTTAACAGTACACACAGTCAGGGTCTCCTTGAGGGAATGGATGGCTGAAACTGTGAAAAGGAATAGGGACGGAAAAGAACGGCCGTCGGATCTTAGCGGGCTGTCTGAATTTATACAAACTGCCATCGTCTACACTTGTGCGACGCAGCCGCTTTTCGATCCATCGACTTTTGCTTAAAGAAACAGGCCTACTCCTTCGCTAACAGACCACTTGTTCTGAATTATAACTCTGTCCTGGTATTTGATACAGTAGCTACCTATGGAACAAGACCGTGCTTTGCTAGTAACCCTTATATTATATTGCGCCTTCACTTGTAGGCAACTTCAGACGGATGGCAATATACGTGCCGTTTCCATGCGTCTCAGTGTTTGAGCACCGTCCCCGAACTAGGCTTGTTATCTTCTGAATAGCAAGCTCATGTTGATGAGAGATACGTGCACTAAACATTGTTTCATCACTGCCGTCGAATTCCATGCCAATGGTTACAGGCCATTCGTTTGTTGCAGCCTCCTCCATAACTTCTTGCACGAGAACGGTTACAACGCCAACTGGCGCGGTTACCTCAATTGCCACGCCATTTTCTGACCAAGAGTCTTTGTGCCTCATTTGTGCACCTAACGTGTCTGCCGCTGTGCAGTCATCATCAGGCGTAGCGGCATTGGTACTAGCTTTGCTACGTTAGCAGGTGGCAATGATAATAGCAATGGAATTACGTACAACTATCAACGCGTGCCATTTTTTGTCGCTCTTTGAGCTCGTCTTCATGAAGAAACGAACCCGTAAAAAGCCGTGCAGTCGAGTCGCTCAAACCGGAAGAGCTTTGGTGGAGGGAAGATGCCATGTCGTTGAAATGTCTCGGGAAACATGCAACAACGTGCCCAGGAAGTCTGCAAAGAGGAGAGATAGAGGAAAGATCCTGAGCTACCGTTGCAAGCAGGACGCTGCAATTTATATATTTCTGCAGCTGGGGAGGAACCCTCAGTCTTGTCCCTCTAGCGTGTTATATGGGGGCGATGGCTTCTCCTGCGCAGCCGCCCGGGGTGCATGTTCATGTTACGCCATCACGCCTTTGTTTAGATAGACACCGTTTCAGCCATTCTCGTCAGTCTATTGGCTTCAACCGCCTTCACTGCTACAGGCAACTCCTTTACGTACTTCTTTCCAACCCGAAGCAGCAAATACTCCCTACCTCGAGACGGCATCATGGAAACATCCTCGCAATGACAGACCCTGGCATCCCCTCCTTGCCCGTGTTGAATCGCAACACGTTGATGACCCCCGTTTTAGTCAGACTAATTCCGTGCTTCAGCATCTCCGTGACCATGCGCACGATTGACACCGGCGAATCCTGCAGAAATCTGGTCGCCAACGCATCGCCGCTTCTCGATGCTTCCCAGGAACAGTGCGAATACAGCACATGGAATATCCTCAACAGCTTGGGCTCTCGCGCCAGCGGGCCGATCACACCCCAATGATCCCGAGCATCCGCCAACTGCACCAGCTTACCGATCACGCCGCACAGCACGCCCTCGTCCATCTTGGCACCACGTCGCAACAAGATGGACGCTGCGACGGGGTCTCCGTGGCACGTCGAGAGCGCCCAAGTCAGGCTCGTCGCGCCGTGCGAGTCGCGTTGATCAATGTCCAAGAGCCCGGACGAGAGCAGCATCTCGGCCTCCCAACGGCGCCTTGCGCGGATGAGCTTCAGCAACAGTGGCCCTGTCCAGTTGCAGCGCGCAGAGATGCAAACCGTTACGTTCGGGTCGGCGCCTGACTTGATGAGGTGGCGGATCAGCTGTTCTTTCACCGCTGCCGTTCTCCCTTTGGTCTGCCTGGATCGAGCCAGCAGTGCCAGCTCGAGCGGCTTCTGATTGTAGATGCCGAGCGCGGGGTCGGCTCCCTCGACCAAGCCGTCCAACTCGCCGGTGGCGTCCGCTCCGGCTTCCAGAATCGACAGGGCTGCCGAGAACATGCCGTCTTCGCACGCCATGCTCAGAGGCGTCATCCGCCACGTGTCGATCGTCGTCGGCTGGTTCACGTCCACCCCGAATCGTGCGAGGTGAGTTATGACCTTCGCCGGCGACGGCGATAACAGCGAGTGAATCAGCGGCGTGTCCCCGTTGCTGTCGACCTGGTCCACCCACAGTCCTTTCTCGTCGATCAGATAGGTGATGACATCGGTCAGTCCCGCAGCGGCTGCTTGGTGGAGCGCGTTGATTCCAAACTCGGCAGACTCGAGGCGTGCGCCGCGCCGAAGGAGGACCATGGATGTCTCCGCATCCCGGCTGAGAAGGGATATGAAGACGGGAGTGCGCAACCGGCAGTCCGGCACCCCGTCGATATCGGCGCCGTGGTCGAGAAGAAACGAGACGATGTCGGTATGACCTTTCGAAGCCGCCAAATACAGGGCCGTGACGAGAAAGGGGCTAGGCTGCTGGTCTTCGGCCATGTACATCGTCGTCGGTTTGTTGTAGTCAGCGCCGGCTTGGTGTGTATGTTCAAGTGTGGCGAGGGCCACGCGCAGGTCCGTGCAATGGGCAATGGTCTCAAAGACGGCCGAGTACTGTCCGTTCTTGGCATCGTGCCGGTACAACTTAGGATTGAAGAACGAATGCCAGACGCGGCAACATTGTGCGAATCGGGATTGGGCCTGGCGTTCGCTATGGTTGAAGACGTGCCATGCGATATCGAGGGGGATCGGCTTCATAGGGAAGGATTTCCTTGGCTACCCAGCGATGACTCGGTCCATGTAAGAGGACACGGCGCCGAGAATCAAAGACAATTGCCCAGTCGGCCTTGCTGGTTTCATATTGCAATGTAAAAACTCGGTATTTTCTCTATCTAGTACGCCGAAACCAGATCAAACGTCCACTCCAGACGCTGTCGTCTGCGATGGGAGTTGCATTTGCTGAGACGATAACTGCTCTTCCGGCATAGAGGCATTCCATCCATACGTTGGGCTCATTACGTGATGTATGTGCAGTGGGTCGGACGCTTATCTGTCCTGCATGCCAGCTTTCATAATTCCACTGGTTTGTGGACATTGTTGGGTGCAAGTGCCTGTCAGCTTGCGCCCCTCCCAAAGCAAAGCCTTCACTTGACCCCTTCCAAGAGCTGTTTCTAATCCGAAATTATGGGCTAGAAATTCTCAGACCTGTAAGATGAGTGCTGCCTGACCTGACATGTGCCCTTTTCTTAAGATCTGTATCTGGCTTCATTCGTTGTGTTGGAGAGTCGAGATCCAGAAGCTGTCACGTGGCTAGTAGCCGTTCTGGCGACTGCTGGGGCAAGCCCTCCCGGCCAGGATCGCCCTTACTTGCTTACATCCCCTTTCCTCAGCGTCCGCATTTGGCTCTTGCCAAAAGCCAGATTTGGCCCGTCCTCCTAGCCACACACCAAAGACCTCACAGACCACCTCATTTACCATGTCGAGAAAGTTGGATTTGGCTCCTTCTAGGTGCCATTTATGATTTTCGCAAAATTCATTCACAACGCCGTTCTGACCGAATTTGTAGCAATACTATCCCCAACCACACGACAAGGATGCTTTGCAAGATCCTGATCCGGCTCTTTGGAAAGCCGTTTCTCACTTTTGTCCTGTCTCTGCACGTTCCGCATCTGACTCTGGCCAGGAACTAATTCCGGCTGATCTTGCCAGCCGTGCAATAGGGACCTCTTTTGCTCCTTATGGTGACTGCAAGATCCATAACTGGCTTCCAATGAAAAGCCCAAAACATGCTGAAAGGCTGTTTAGTGTTACGGTCAGTAATCCGACAGTAGGGTTTCCGGTATGTAATATACTGTACATAGTATCGAGCATAAGTCTCTTCCTCTTTTGCACAAACTTTCAATAGAAGAGCCAGAACCTGCTGTTGCGTCTGTCTCAAACATTTGTCATTGGCTGTGGTTGCCTGTTTGCAAACAAAATGTGGAGTCAATGCTGCTCACGACAGTGTGTGGTATCTCAACCCTGTAGTATACTTGATTATATCCAGTTTTGGCCTTAGACAGGGGTCGTCCTCCATGCAAATTGCACTGATACGTTGTATACAGCGCTAGAGCCACCAGTATGGAACTGTGCGGAGTAAATTAAGAGAACCGATGTGTGTTTCTAAGAGGAAGAGATATGTGCTCATAACTGTAGTATAGCTGAATACTTACGGCGAAAGAGCGCTTCTGGAGAAAGGCAGTCAATACGTGGACGGATATCCACACACTACCAGAGATGAACCCACTCCGCAGGATCACAACCCGCATGCGTCGGTTTAAAAAGCACTGCTCACCACTACTCCAGATAGCTGAGGCAGTACGGGAGGTGCCGATGGAGCAGCTCGAGACCATCAACCCGCTTACACTGTTGCCTTGGGAAGAAAGGATCAAGATCGTAATCGATGGTGCGGAAACGAGAGAAACCGACATGACCGACACAGTCCGCATCGCAAACCCTTGATGACTGGAGACGACCCAGAGCTTGAGCCGTTCTTCTTCACACTAGGGTTGAGATCGGAACAGAACCCATATAGCGGACAGTTGGCAGCTATGGAATACGCGCTGCGGAGGCCACTGTCAGGTTTCACAGGCAAGAGGATCACGGTGATGACAAGTAACAAAGCGGCAGTGTTTACGCTGAGACGACCCCACCAGCAGTCCGGCCAAGAGTTTATACGATGCATCTACGACTCTGTAGAAGAACTTCGAAAGCACGGCAACACCATCACAGTGCTGTGGAAGGCCGTAAGCGAGGAAGACGAACTGCCTAAGCAGGCAAAGGCACAAGCGCGTGACACGAGGGTGCGTAGGGGGTTAGTCGGCGGTTAGTGTTAGTGATGTTGCGCTGTGCGTTAGGCGTCCCGTCTTGTGCTTTAGCTCATCTGTGCATCGAGCCTTCCTGTGCCTATCGCAAACTTGATTGTCTCTCTAACGCCGTCCATACATGGTGACCAGTCGTCGGGGTCAGATGCGGCTTTTCCGCCTAGGTAGAACGATAGGTTGCCTCTGTGCGTATCTGTTCGTTGGATCATTGGTGCGCGTTGCTCTGTCCACTGAGTACAACGGAAGAGAAAATGCTCAGCCGTTTCTGTCGCTTGTCCACATGCACACTGGTCTGAGGCGACAGCCCCAATCTATTGCAGATACCAGTTGAGCCTCGCCATTCCGGTCCGTAGTTGCGCCAGTATGCTAGCTTCTTTCCATGATAAGTCGTCATATAGTTGACGCGTGTGCGTTCCTGGGAGGGCGGCATTGACCTTTTTCGAGAATTTTCCTACGCCCTCAGGTATTCTGTACTTGGTTGCATGTGCTATCAGTAGTGCATTTCCGAGTGCCGTTGAGTACGCCCTGGCTAATCTCTTCCTGGCTGTCTTCACAATTGTCTTTCCAGGCCGGGTGCTCTCTTTTGCCGCTGCCTTGGCCTCCTTCGTAACCCTCGACTCCACTCCAGCTGGCAGCCAGAATAGGGATACCCTATTGCCTCTGCCTTTGAGAGTGCAGATAGCCTCGTAGATACGCCGTATTGCTTGTTGGCCTCTAAGCTGTCGGGGTCTGCTAACTGCTAACACCGTGGCCTTGTTGCTAGCGAACAGGTATATAACAAGGTGACGGATCCTTTCCGCAAGTGATTCCAGCGCCTCTGCCATAGCTGCGAGCTCTGCCGTGAATGGATTCTGCTCCGTCCTGGGTCCGACCGTACGCTGTTCCGTTGTCGTAAACCCGCCTCCAGTATGTGACCGGGGGAGGTGCAATGCTCTCCCAAAGCCCACGATTTCGTTTCTTGCCGACGTGGCGGTCGCGACCCTTGCGGCCCAGCCTGTCTTGATTGCTTGCACTTGTCTTGTCTCCGTTGTCTTCGGCCACCGTCTGTACTCGATTCTCCCAGGGTGGCAGTAAGTACGCGTTGTGCCTCTTGAAGCCCTGAGGTCTGATGCGTTGCAGCGGATGACTCGTCGGTAGGGTCTGGAGACGCACCCAGAACTTGATCGCTTTCCTGTCGAATCGTTCCTGGGCCTTCTGCTTCGGCAACCGCTGTGGCCACCGTGTTAATAAAGGTTCCAATGATGGCTTGGGCTCCAATCCTCTGTACCGTGTTGATGACCCTCATCTGGGCTGTCCTGCACCTGTGTCTATGGTTGGTGCTACCGCCGCTACGAAGAGTTGTCTTGCTGTTGACGGAGACAGGCCCTTAAGTCGTCTGAGCTCCAACACCGCTTCGAGACCCTTTGTCGCCGCTTCTGCAATGTGTTGCAGAAAACAGAGTTTGGTGTCCATGATAACGCCCAGGACCTTTACGCGGTCTTTGGGCCGGACTGTGTCACCCTTGATGTCAAAGGTTAAGTAATCTTCTGAATGTCGCCAGTTCCGCGTGAAGTGTATGATGGCTGTCTTGTATGCCTCAAATGTCGCCCCGCTTCGTCGTTCCCAATCGAGTGCTCGGTCAATGATAGCCTGGATCCCCTGTCGGTTCGCCTGCCGTGATGGTCCAGTGACCCATGCCGTATAGTCGTCAACGAATGCTAGTGATCCTCCATTCTCATCGATTTGGTGCTGGACCAAGTCCGCGTTGAAGAAAAGGAACAAAACAGGGGATAGCGGTCAGCCCTGAGGTAGCCCAGCTTGAGGTAGGGAGCGGACCTTGGAGTCCTGGCCGTTGACTTGGATGCTACTCCTGAAGTAACACCAGCGCTTGTTCTGCCTACCTCTGCTTCCGGGCACTGAAGTGGCTGGTAGGCAGGAGCCCGTGTGTCTCGACCGCATGAGATATCCTCTCAGCCATCACCAACTCAAGCACCTTCCCCAGCGTCGATAACAGCGAGATCGGCCGCCAAGCCTTCGCAATGGTGTAGTCGTCCTTGTTCGGTTTCTTCAGCGGGATGATCTTGGCATGCCTCCACTGCCTCGGTAGTTCTCCCTCGTTCACCGAACCTTGGAACAGCGCGTGCACCTGGCGTTTCACTACCGGCCACGTCTGCTTCCACACGGCTACCGGCAACCCATCTTCTCCGGGTGCAGTCGTCAGCGAAAAGGCCTTTACCTTCTTCAACTCTCTGATCTCTTTCCACACGGACATATAAGCTGTTTTTGATGCTTACACAGTGGACATTTACCCCCTGGCCTACAAAGGTACCTGACAAACGCAGTATACGTCATCCAATGACCGACCCACTCATTCAGGCACACTATTCATCGCCAATAACAGAGGTTGGGTAATCCACAATTGGCTCTTCAACCCACTTGAGACCCCTGCTGGTGATGACTCCAAAACCAATGTTTGCTCCAAGCGATGAATGGAGCACCCCTGTCAACTTGAGGTTTCGCTGGGTCAAGTACCACCGTGCCAAACCAGACTGTGTTGGTGCCAAGATGTCAAACGGCTGTGCGGAAAGAGAGAAGAGTGTTGAATATGAGGCGAACCCCATTATGCTGACCCCTGTAGACTAGAAATGCTGATGTTTGCTTTCATGATGTTTGTGTATCCGAATGGTTTGTTTTGGCTCTGCTCAGGACAGGATTGACATGGACGGTTGGGTGCAAGTGCCTGTCTGTCACCTTACGGCCCCGCTTGAGATCGGGGTTGGACGTCCGCAGGATCCAATGCTCGCTCATCCCCCGATTCTCACAGTGGAGACCGAAAGTCGACCTTTGGCGTTGGCGCAATTACGCGCTGCTGAGAGCCGTTTATGGCTTTTGGGAGTAGGCATCCCAGCAAGCAAAAAGAGATATGCAGGTACGGATACTACTAGCACATCGCTTGTCCGTCGGACCCGCAACTGGTTTTTTTTAAGAGCCAGTTTCGGCTTTTGGGGAGATTTTCTGGCCAGGCGACAAGGGTCTTGCTTTCCTTATCATTCTTTCCACCACATAATTACCCTGTCTGTTCATTACCGGGTCATTCCGCGGTTTACAAGCCTGGAAGCCTTGAAATTGCATATTAATTATGTATCAAGCTGGCTTTGTGTAACCAGATTAAGCTTTGCCGCCGGGCGTGATAAATTGTGTATGTGTGGTGTGTAACAAACTGGAACCCTACTGCCACATTATTTGTGGCCCCTATCAGTCCGCCATCAGTGGCATAAGGACGCTCTAAAGTCCTGCTGCGACCGGGTTGCAGAAAGACGGACGATCACAGCGTGGAGACGCCCAATGTTGGTCGCGCTTGGGTTGCTTCGCTGTCTTCCACGTCGTCAGTAAAGTTCCCCATTACGCAGCGTCCTACTGTACAGTAACCTCACAGATGGATGATATACAAAAAGCGGTGATGGTTTAATACAAGACAGAACCCCGGGGTAGACGAAAAAACCTCAATCAAAGACAACAGTCACCCTTTACATCAAATCGACTTCATCTATCAAACAAAGAGGCTACCCTGCTAAACAGTCCTCTGTAACATCTTTCTTTGACCTATGGACGTGACCCTAACCGAAATAATGCACCAAACAGTCAATTTTTTATCTTTGATCGATATAGCAGTTTTGCATCCTTAGAGCGGTTGTCTGTTCTGTGTCTGACCATTATCACTGGCTCGTGCATATGATTGACAGTATTTCTTGTGCTCTTCTATCTCGACGAAACGGTAGATGCAATGCCCAAGTATATGACAGACTTCACTCTAACGCAATCCGTTGCCATGATCGTTGCGGGGGTTGGCAGGGAGCGATTTGGGGATTGACTGAATCGACATCAGAGACGCGGATGGTGCCCGACAAGCACCTTTGAGAATGGTGTGATGAGGTATTACAAGGCTTGCGTTTAGTGGGCGGCAGGAGGAGGGGCTGGCGCCAAACGACGAAAACAGTGGAACAGGGGGAGGGTGGACCGGCAGAAAAGCATGGTAGAACACCCTTGTGAACTCTAGAAGCGGCAAAAAATTCATTGAGATAAATTAGAGGGGCGGCAAGATCCAGCAAATGGAGCGGCAGAAAAACTTGGACATCCGGCAGGAAAATGCGGCAGAATTGCTAGTGGGGACGGCAGGAAGAATTCAAGAGTCTAAGCTGGTAAAATACATGTGGGGCGGCAGAATGCCCCGAAAATTCTAGGATGGGTGGCAGAAAACCTTGCAACGGCAGAATTGAACGGGGTATGGCAGAATCGCTGAAATTGAAAATAGGCTGACAAAGACGGCAGAAAAGTAAGTGGGGCATGTAAGACTGCGGAGACGGCAGAATAATCTTGATCACGGCAGAATTAATGTGGGGTGGCAGAGAGGACTACGGGTCACTGGTGGGAGACCTGATCTCCTTCCAACGACACACTTATTGTCAACGCAGTAGTCGAACGCGCAAAATAATTGCAATGTCGGCTATTACGGACATTTCAGAGAAAATTGATTCATCATGCTGCAGAGGCAGGGATCATCATGTTGACAGCTAGATGTTCGTTCCCACGCATGCACGTTGCAAACGACTAAGGTCTCCGTGGCTGAAAATACTTAGAGTAGAAGGTGCTGGAATGGGACGATAGAATGGGACGATAATTGCTATGTTAGTAACCCAGCGTGGTGGTCTCTTTATCTGCTGGGGCGTTGCCGATCCCTCGTTGATTGTTCACTGCCATATGAATTCCCTTTGCTGCGTGAGACTTGATGGTTCTAGTGTTGCTTGAATTTTGTGTTTATAAATATCGCGGGCGAGCTAGGAGCTGAAGACCTCGCTTAAGGGTCATCCATCATACATTGCATCATATATTGGAGCCTTTCTCACGCAGATTATGCCCCGACCATTTGTCTCTGTCGTGCTTTCTTGGCGCGTATCTGCGCGACCTGGTCTGAAGTCCTCAGTGAAACCCCATGCTCAACCCGCACATGATTCCTGAAAGCATCTAGCGATTTCATTCTTTGAAATCGTGGGTCATCCCGGCACTGAGGATGGTTACAACGGATAACCCCACCGTGTGTTACAGCGCGCTCTTGTTCCTCAAGGTGCTGGTTATCAAAGTGATCGTTTCTGACTGTAGGCCGGCAGTACTTGAAAGCCCGCTCTTCGAAAGGAAGCCGCTCGTCGCCAACGCAGACAGGGCATTGGTTCGCATTCAAAACAAAGGGAACAGTTTTTGGCGGGTGAACGTCCTCTGCAACAGATGGCTCCGCGCGAGCCCGTGGCTGGAGGCGGTTCCGTCTGACTGATTCTCTCTTGTCGCACAAAGCCACCATTAGGTCTATGGCCTCGATCCTCCGCTGTAACACTTCGTCCTGCGACCAATCGTCGGACTGATGGCACAAAATCTCGGCGAGACGTGCGCGCTCGGGGATCCGCAAGTCAATCTTTGGCTCAACATATTCTTCTTGCTCTTCGCCGCGAGCTTGTGCCTCGATGTCCCATGTGGGACGGTTGTAGAAATAGTACTCGCGATATTCCTTGACAATGCGTAAATCGCGTTGAGCCTCCATCATGCGGATTTGGTTGGTGAGCATCCGGATCTCAGCCTCCTCATCCTTGCCCTGTATGCGGTATTGGCCGCCTTTGAGTTCTGCCCGGCGCCGCTTCAGTTTGACAATGTCCGGGTCGGGTGGCAAGTCGTTCCAAACTTCCACGGGCACCATGTCTCTTGTGGCACGAGGGTCGCGTGTTAGGCTGACGTGCGCGAAAAGTTTGTACATCTGGTCTTCAGCATCCTCCTCTAGAAAAGTATTCTGCAAGTCGAAGTTGACGTTCTCATTGATATACGCATTGTGGAAGGTTGCAAATTTGGGGTCGTGGCGCATCATCTGATCACGCACAGCGTCGGGAGCATTTCCTACAATGTACTCGTCAGATCGGCCACAACAGATATCGTGTCGCTTGACCTACCATTAGCCGAATTCCCTGCTCCTCTTCGTGCAAAGCGCGGCGTCCAACGCTTTTCAAAGCCAGCGTCTAGACTTTGCCGGCCCATATCATCCCGTAGCTTGGAGTATAGCATGGCCTCATCCGCCACAAGCTGTGCGCCATGAATGCGTCGAAAGACGGGAATTTTAAGCATAGACGCCTTCCAACGTAGCGGGGTACACTGGGTTGGGCCTCGTATCTGGGCACCTAGTATATGGGATGCGGACATCAAACTTGCTGCGTCGAAGGCGTGGTCGTGAAGAGCCAGAGCGATGATGGTACTGACCGCACAGAAGATGAGCTTCTTAGCTGGAGTAAAATAGAAAATAGTCCTGGGGGTTGTTAGCACTCTCCATGCATACGACAGTTCGTCAACATACGGTCTCGGCCTGTTGTCTGCTCCCTTGTGATGAATGAACTTAATCGCCATCGCTGGCGTGGGTACGCCTGTCACAGGGTGCCGAACGATCATGAGGGAAACATCCTCGTAGCACAAAGCCTTGGGGCGACCCCGTTTGTTCACGAGAGCCATGAGGAGAGTGTGGACGAGGAATCCCATCGCAGGAAGCGACCAGTCACAACCAGAGACTCCGCTCTTTCCGGTCGGGTGGGATGCAAGGACTGGGGAGCGGGGGTATGAAAACATAGATAGGCGTGGGTGAAGGCATCACTATGGCTTTGTGGAGATAACTAACAAATATCTGTCTTGCGGATCACTCTGGGGATTTTGCTGTAGAGGCTTGATGCACTGTATCAAAGGCACGATAAGATTAATAAGGCAATTGAACTACTGAAGGATTGGGTGAACAGTGGATGTTCCGGGGCGATCGTTTCGTACGAAGACAGGTTTTCAAACCCTATTATGTATTCCTTTTGCACGTGGTGAGGGTGTCTGGAAGCTTCGCCTGTTGTAACTATTTTGCCGGTTTGAGTTGTGAAGAAGAGATTGTCTATAACGATTACAGGGTTTTACACCCAGTCGCGGTAATTCATTCCTTGCTTCACATACTTTACAAAACAGAGCCTAGGTAACAAGAGAAAGGCGAAAACAGCAAAGCATAATTTGGCCATTCCGGACTGAGATGACTCCTGTAATGGCTAATCGTTATTAATCAGCAAAGCGCTGGTCACTTTCCTTTTCCCTTCTATAGGCATCAAACTGAGCTTTCTTCCGTTGCAAGAACGCCTCTTTCCCCTTCAGAATCGCACTGTCTAAAAGGGCCTCGCCCAAACCATCTTTATGTAACACCTCCCAGTAAATTTCGCTGATATCGAAGCTACTACGCGATGCAAGGTTGAACCAAAAGCGCCCGCTGTCCCAGGAATCTCGCATGCGAGCCGAGAGACTTGTCTCATCTGTGGCCAGCCGTGATTTGGCCTCGGCCCTCTCCATAGCCCGAATGAACTGCTCTTTCCGCGGCTGAAAAAGAGTCAAGAACTCCTGAAGTTTGCCGTCACCAATCCATACGGCCGGTTGTTCGAGCAACAGCCACCACGGCACATCATCAGCAAACTGTGCTGGCATGGCGTTGGTAAACTCAAAGTCGAGTACTGCGCTTATCTTAAGCGTTTCCGGATCGACAAGCATGTTCGTAGGCCTCAAGTCGTCACAAAAAAGCTTAAATGGCCCATTTTCGTTGACAGTGCCATGTGTAGGGATTATATGTGCGAAACAATGTCGTGCTACGAACTCGTTCCAAGCAAGCTCTTCGTCATCAGCAGCGATGTTGCGCTGGGCCTCGAGGTGTACTTGAAAAGATTTGCCACGTGCAGCAAAGAAATGGCTAGCACAATCGAATGACGCCGCTGAGTCAAGGCTGTCGGTTGGGTAGCCACCAAGAGTAACAACCTCATTCATGTCGTACGTCAAGGGTCGTCTAGTAACCTCCCACTGACCAGACGTCGCGTCCTGGGATATGGCGCCAATGCGTGGGAAACGGTGATGCGACAGTTCCAGCATAAAGCCTGCTATCTGCTCATAGACGAAGTCGAGCTTTGCGTTGTCGATATCTGGGTCTAGAACTACTGCGTCTTCCTTGTTCTCAGTTGGTTGTTGTAGGAGGCCACTCAACTCCTGCCCTTCTACAAAATCCATAATAATAAATGGACCCAAGTGCTGCGGACTGTCCTCAGTGAGGCCCCAATCGCGCACAAGAGGAACCGGAATGCTGGTTAGGTCGTGAAGATATTTCATAACCATCACTTCGTTCTCAACTTTTTCGTCTCGCCATGGCTCGTGTATTCTTCCGGGAATGGGGAAACGAATGATGACCTGCTCGTCGCTGTCGGCACGTTGTACTTTGAAGCTTATATTGAAAGAGCCTTTCAAGAAACCGGTATAGGAGCCCGTCCCATTCCAATCAAGTCGTTTGTGGACGAAAGCAACAATGTCTTCTTTGGCGTCAATGAGACTGCAAGCAAAGGTGTATTGAGCATCGCGAATGTTTTTCTGTGCGATAAAGTCGAAGGGTGCCATACTGAGAGTATAGGATAGAAAGTTGAACTGTGCTGAATGGTTTCTTGTATTATTGAGGTTGAAGGATGGCGGTAGGATAAATGTTGAAAAACGCGAATTATTTATCTAAGCTAGTGAGGTAGGGATGGGGATTGGGCCCCACACCGCCTCTTAAGTGGGGAGGTTGGCGTACCGCCAGGTCGTCGATCTAACAGCCACCATTTGCTTACTATTCTTACAACAGGTTAATCGCCACCACCAATCAATAGGGCCTATTTTATACCAATGTAGAATCTCTAGACCTGTATTCACATATGAAGGATTAAATAGTCAAGTTTAGCAATGGGATAGTGACAAAGTATCGGGATCGCTGGCCTGGGAGGAGAGGGAATCCACACCCACCTCCAACAACCTCCGACCATAGTGGAATGTACACAAATCGATAGGTCAAGTGGTTTTTAGACTTAATCTATCAATATAGTTCAAAAAAGATTCAATATTCGCTGAGTAAGTGATTTATATAGAGATAATAAGAATGGAAGTAATTGTATGGTAAGGACTGTGTATTGCTGCAGTAGCTAGCTATGTGCGTTCTGATGTATTTTCTGTAATGACAGCGACAGCCCCCTTATCCGGGGTTTTGGCCCCTAGCTAGCCAATCCCTTCATAACAGGCCTTTTCCCAGGCAACAGATCTCCTTGACAGGACAGTCCTGGTATCATGTTTTGATTGTGACTCCTCCCCTATTCTGCGAAATAAACGCATCATATCCCTGTACCAAGCGCTTCTGTCTTTGTTAGTGTGGTGAATCAGATATTTAAATCCCACTTACTTTATATAAATAAACTGCGCCTAGATTCCTTTGTTTCGACGTCGTTGAGAATCTGTTCCGGCATCTTGAGTCATCTTTTCCGCCTCTTCGGCCTTTTGACGTTTTTTTGAAGCCTCCTCTCGCCTCCGCTGAGAGTCAGATCCGCGGTCGATTAGGAGGTCCGCATCCTTAGGATCGAGAATCTTGCCCCCTTTTTTGTTGTCTGGCATGGTGAACGTGCTGATAATTCGGTAGGGTGATTGTTGGATGAAAGAACTTTCGGGGAGAGGATTTGACGGTGTTTTTGTATGCTTCTCGGTAATCGCTCGTCTGAGAACACGAACAGAGTAGGCAGTTCCCAAAAATCACAACCGATCCATTGCCATGCATGTTGTACCCCAAAGCGCCGATACCAAGCATGTTATTGTCAGGGAAGGGTTGACAAGTGGGTGCAAAGCTCCAAATCCGGGCAATCATTCACTACAGCTAGTCCTGCAGTGTTGGCAACGCTCTTAAAGAACCAACCCGCGATCGTCACGCATTAGACAAGGGCCTGTCAAGGCAGGCTGAAATGCGTCTTCAACTCAGCCTCGCTTGCGGGCGTACCAAGCACGTCATTAGAAGTCGAAGATAGCCAAGCAGAGTGTTGATCTTGGACGCGGTGGGGTGCAACTGTTCATTTCCTGCCGCTTATGGCCCTTCCAACAGCGGATGTTGATCCAACAGGTGCTTTCCAACAGCGCGCCCCACCCCAAACCGATCAGGGATCAAGGGTCGCAGTATTTCGGGCAAGCATCTCGAAGATTTTATCTCACGGAGAGCGCTTAAGTAGCCTGCGGATCATCCGATTGGCTCCTGACGGCTAAGGCGGGGTACGCCTTGTCCTGTATGCGTTTAGCCCTTTGATAGACCCGCTGGACCTTTTTCCCTGCGTTGACGGACTTCATCTCCGGCCAAAATTTTCCGACCGTGAGGGAAAATGGTACGATGGAGGGAGGCCAGTAGCCTCGAGCCAGCAATGGGGCGGGGGCACAAGGGGGTGGTGTTCTGCCGGTCGAAGGCGAAATGAGAGCAGGTGTCTGGTGTACCAGGGTGATCATGGACAAGGGGTCAGAGGCACTGGAGGCACGATCGAGCGGGCAGTCGGGAAGCTGTTGGATCGTCGTAACAACTGGGGCTGGACGGTCGAGTCGGTCGTCTTCATCAATGGGAAGGGCCCCATGACCCGTTCGCTAGTGACGTAAGGCAGATGGACTGACAGGCGGTGGAAAGCTTCATGCGGGCGGGAGGGTGCGGGCGGGCGGGCGATACTTGGGCCTTTCATGAGTGCGGTTATTCGGACTGTAATCATTATACGGACGGACGGTCACCCGGCACGACCACCACCGCCGCCACCGCCACAACCACATTCAGATTGCCGCCACCATTTGCTTTGGTGGGCGCAAGATGGCTTCGACTATCGGCTCAAGCATGGCTATCCGAATAGTCCCCAATAGGCACCAACAGTCTAGCCGGTCAGCGAATGGCAGGGCATTTTTTTCTGAGAAAGAGCCTACCAAGGTGAAGAAAAACTATTTTCTCACAAGGAGAGCGCTCGTGCAGCTTTGCGGATCATCCGATTGGATACCAATGGCTGACAACAAGTTCTATATGTTGGTCACATTGCGTTTGATGTCGTAACGGACTCTTGGTTGTGACATAAGTGCATGAACCAGGGGAGAACGCAGCCGGCCTAATTAGTCCAGAGGTGGTCAACTCACTCATGGATTTTAACGGTTTCCGGTCCTCCGTGTTAACGGCTTGTCAAATTCTAAGTTATGTGGCTAGCATTGTGAAGGGGGGTCTGTGTATGGACGTGAAATGTGATATCTTTTGCCAAGTCCGTGTTCCACTTTGGCGCGCAACGATATGGTCGTCTCTTGTCGCCATGGCGCCTGGCATCCATATCAATGTAACTGCTAGTTGAGGTTTAACAGCACCAACAAGCCAATCAAATAATCAACAGGCTAGGTGCAAATAACCATTCACATGCCATGCACTAAGAGGGACAGCCAAAGTGTCGGCCTGGGACGCCGATGGGGAAGAAGGCGCTACTGTTCTTTTCCTGTGCCGCTTGTGGCCCTTCCAACAGCCAGGCTTGATACAACAGGTGCTTTTCCAATACCGCCATGCCAAGCAGATCAGCGGCCGCAATAAACGACCCTTCGACTCCGTCTTCTGTCCCGTTGGAAGAAAGATGCACTCATTCGTCGCGGAACTCTGGATGGTCAACGAACGACAGGGCGCCTTTTCTGATAAGGACCCTCTCACAGTAAAGCATGGCCGATTCTTATCTTTCATCACACGGAGAGTGCTCGAGTAGCCATGCGGATCATCCGATTGGATACCGATGGCTGAAGCGGGCTACGCCAGTCCTGTATGTTCGTTGCATTGTATTTGATCCTTTGATAGATCTGCTGGCCAAGGGGTCCAGCTACACCCCTATCCTAACAGAGTACGACCGAAAAGCCGACAGCTTAGGCAGGTAGTAGTCACGCAGGTCAGCGTTCCGTTTTCGCTGAACATGCCCAGCAAGGGTTTCTCAGTCTCAATCACATATGAATTAATCTTTCTTATACAGTAACAGACAATGTCACAGAGCAAGAATCAGAATGCAATCTACGAATTAAGATAGGGTTGGGTTATTGGAACTCGTAGACTGGACGCCTGCAAACAAAGCCGAAAGTCTCACGTACTTCTGATGAGTGCCCCAACAAAAACTACACTCACTGAGCCGAAACGAGGCATTCACGCCACACCAACCACAAAAGTAGACCTAATGCGCACTTTCCCCTGAAACCCCTTGTACTTCCGAACAGCTATTGGCTAGTTTGATTACTCGATTTGGTGAGCAAATTGGTATACACCGGAGAGGTTGAGAGGCAGGCCAATGCCCGAGAGTTGCAACGGCTGTGGTGTCTGAATTACGCTGACACTAATGATTATATGGTTCTTAAGGCGAGCCACCTTGTTGCAGCGGGCGTGGGAGACGTCGATCACGAAAGTCACCCTAGATTAAGGCCGAAGATGTGAATTGCTGACTGAATGCCGCTTCTGGCTCTGCTGGTGGCCGCCAGCCCACGCGTTGTACGCAACCTAGACATGGCGCACGCGAAGGGGTCGCTCAGCGGCATCTGGAAGCCATAGGCGACTGAGATGTCCCGCGCGACAACTTCCGCCGCGGGGATGACGTGGGTTTGGTGTACGCCTCGCCTGTTCAACGTCGTTGGTGTGGTAACCCTTTAGTTGTCGACACGAGCTACCGGTTCTACCAACACCGACGCCAAAGCATTCTACCAGTTGTCCCCATCGATGGAGCTGTCCTTGCCGACTTCGACGCCTAGCGCGTCATTGTTTGCCATATGCGGGAGGCCATAAACTCAGAGGAGCAGATCGGCAAACATCTGTCAGTGGTGATCGTTAGATCGCTTAGATCGACTGGCGAAGTACAGGCCGGACACAGGCGCATGGTCAACGGCGTTGACGGTGCCACGGTTTGAAGTTGGTCATAGGCGGCCTTGTTGAGAGTAACGTCACGGCCAATTCGTTAGGCAATGATGAGGGCGGGGACCTTGCTGCGACAGAAGACAGGAAGGGTCATGATGTGAGTCATTTGACGATCTGCAATATCGAGAGCAGTGAACGCTTCCCGTGGGTTGCCCAAGAGGCAGTGGAGGGCGGCGGAGCTCCTATCGAGATACGTCATTGACTCCATCGGCATGATCCAGTGGCAAGAGCCTAAGGTTCCCGCGGACTCGTGAATGCATGTGTCTGGCTGTCGCTAACTGTCTCCTTAGGCTTGGGTATCTCAAACTCAAACTTCGTTTTCTCAGATACGACTGATGCAAGCTCGGGCCCTTGAATGTTGTTCATTCGGGGTCGTTGCGAGGAAGGTGTTGAGCGGGTCTTCCACTCGAGACGGGCATTGGTCAAGCCTTCTGAAGAGACGCTTGTGGGACTTTGACGGCCTCCGGTATCGTGAATGTGTATCCTTTCATCTCTGGCGTCAGTCAGACGCAGCTCAAGTTTCTGTCGGCGTGGACTAGGGATCGATTCCTTGTCGGAGTTCAAAATCTGGGAGCGTTTGCTAGGCTTCGAAGGGGGGCGCGTTGCTAATTGGCGTGCCCTTTCCCTAAACTTGTCAAATTTATCTTCGTTCAAGCCAAGTATGTCCTCCAACTTCTCAACAACAATATCGGGGCGGTCAAGGAATGTTTCGTCATCGCTACTGTCGTCTTCTGAAGGATAGTCTGCAGTTCTGAGTTGAACATCGTAGAAAGCAGCGAGATATGCTAACATGGACCGGTGCCTATCCGATCGAGGGTCCCTCAAGGAATAAAACTCGTTCGCGTTTCGGGGAAATCGTGAAACTTCGGGTTCAAGGATGCCTTGTCCAGGGCGATAGACAACGACAGGACGGATGGGGAGAGTCGGATTCTTTAAAGCGTTGTTCCGCATGTAGGCATGGGATTGACGGATCTGGGCTTCAAGGCGCTGGTTTTGGGCTTCAAGGCGCTGGTTTTGGGCCTCGACGTTGTCCTTGAATTCTTTAAGCTCCTGTTTGACGAGACCGATATCGTTTTTGAGCTCTTGTTTGACGAGGCCGATTTCTTGCCTGACGAGACCGATATCGTTTTTGAGCTCCTGCCGCACAAGATCGATAGAACATCGAACGGACGTGAACTCGGCGTTCAACTGCTGGTCCTGGAGATTGCGCAAGTCGATGTAATCGTCGCGCGTAAGTAGCTGGTGATGCTTCTCTTGAGACCAAGGGAGAGGAGAATGCGATGTCATGACGACAGTGGTAGTGGAAACAACCATATGGTTGATTGGAGATTCTTGTTCGACGTTGTAATAATATTGATCGCTGATGAACGTGACAAACGTTAGGGGAAGGCCGGTTACTTATGGGCGGAGCCCAAATGACAAGCGGGGCGAGGAGAGACATTGATTGGCCTGCAGCCTCGGAAGACCGACACCGACCCCTGGACAGATCGAGTGCACGGTCCCAATGAGTCAGCGCAAGACTACTAGCCAATCAAGTGACACTAATCAATTGTGTCTGGGACCGGTGCATTGGCAATCCCTTTCAAAACACCTCGTTGGACTTGTTCACTCTCAAGACTCTATTCACCTGGGTCAAACGGTATTAAAGGCTATAGGTATTCCAAAATTCTCTGATCACTTTTCTGCGATCCCTGAAGCGCTGTATGTGGCTGATTTAAGGGAAGTAAATTTTTGGATATATGAAATCCAGAACTCAGTGGTCATGTCTACCAAGGAGCGTCACGGATTCCGATTCTCATCTCGATCACAACATTGTTACCTTGCCTGCTTGAGTCTCGGGCTGCATCAAATCGACAGAGATGTGCGCGTAGCGATATAGTCTGGCTTTATGTTTCTTGTTGCTGCTCAAGGAGTGATATAAGACATCGCCTTGGAGCGATAATGAGTTGGATGTGTTACCACTTTATACGTGATGCAATAATTCTATGTTTATTCACCCGGGGGCGTAAAAATGTCGGGTTGCGACATATCTCTCTAATTCGGTTGCTTTCCTTAGATGCAGGAGTATGGTTGGAAAAAGAACGAAGGAAAGAGCTGTCCGGCTAATCTAAGTACCTCAATTGATGGGTTTCCTAGACTGACGTACACAATAAGGAGTGGCAGTAATTACAAATCCAAAGCATTAGGAAGTTTATATCCAGTCCGCTCCAAACTCAATAACTGTGAACCCAAGAATCATTCCGTTTCAGCCCTTCGTTTCCTCTGGCTTGGGACACCCATCTCTCCGCGTTGTTCAAAGCGCCAGACGGAGAGCCTCTGTTTGCGAGGAGGAAAGAGAGGATGTCAGCTGGACTGAATTCCGACTCGGGTACCACGCCTGCAAACTCAACTGCCAACTGCTGAACTTTCTGGTTGTTATTGGCTCGCTTTTCCACATCAGGCAGTTCCTCTACTGACTGTTCAAATACAGTTTGAAATAGCTTTGTGATCACATCGGAACCGGCAAGCTGGAACTCGATTTTCTTGTCGACACGGCCAGGTCGTATCAGAGCGTCATCTAGATGCTCTATGTGGTTTGTTGTCATGATGAGAACACGTCCCTCCTGAGAAGCCACGCCGTCGAGGACGTTCAAGAGTCCAGACAAAGAAAGAGTTCCGGACGTCTTGGATGAGCCTCGCGATGTCTCTGATCGAGAGTCGGACTCATCGGTGTCGGCCTCTCGGGATCGTGTCGTTCCGACTGCGTCGACATCTTCAAGTAAGACTACACAACGCTGAGGAAGCTCGGTGAACAAGGCACTAAGTTGCACGTCGTTGATGCCGGCAAGACTAAGCACGTAGATATCCAGCCTGAAACAGCCAGCGATGGACATACTGAGGCTTGATTTTCCAGTTCCAGGGCAACCATATAAGAGGTACCCTCTCCGGTAGGGTATCCCTCGGGTAGCGTACCAGGCTCGCGCTTTCGGGTCGAGGAATGAGCGAATGTCCGCAAGAAGCATCTGCTTCAGCCCCTCATTCATTACTACGGTATCGATCGGTCTGACGTCTCGGGTAATGGTCCTTTTCCAGCCGTTATTTCGATGCTCGAAGATGGTAGTTTTGTTCTCTGAAAGTCTCAGGTATTGAAGTCGATATTCGTCCATAAGCTGCCGAAGGATCTTTGACGAACGGCCGATGCAGGAAACCGTCATCATCTTGCGCGGGAATAAGGCGGATTCGTTTTCCGTGTATTTCAAAGTAAGAAGATGCCCCTTGTACCAGAAAGACAGTCGTTCTCCCCAGGGTGCGAAACGGAGAGGTTTTTTATCCACGACGTCGGAGTTGAACTGGGCGAGGCCTTTTCCTCTCCTGCTATCAACACTAGCAAGCGAGGAAGGGGCGTCGTTGGCAAAGGCCTGGGAAGAGATCCATGATTCGAGCATATTGTGCGCTTCATCTGAATCGTGAACCTCTATTCTTGAAGCTTGGAGATGTTAGGACCATACCACGGAACTTAGAGGGGTTGCTGACTGAAGTAAGTGGACACAAAGCCTCCCACGGTCCGCCATAGAAACTTGCCACAGACCACCAGCATGCCGCAAATGCATAGCAAGCCAGCATAGCTGTCCAAGTTTCCGTTAAGAAGCTGATGGAGCGCCGCTGTGACGCTGGTGAAGCCAGGGAAGAAAATGTCCAAATAGGGACTTGAGGAGAACTAGGATGGTGCATAGTGTGAAAGAGTGTCCTGTAAACTATGTCTGTCAGTGACCAAACCCGCAAGTTGAAATAATTTGAATTCGATTTATCGACTGCTTTTGGACGTTCAAATAACAAAGACACAGGCCTGGCATGTTTGGAAAAACATAACCTCTGTGAGAAGAGCGGGCATAACTGAAGTTTTATAGCTATTGTGACTACCCATCATTGCTGCCGAGGCCACGGATGGAGGCCATAATGCCAACTGTTCTGCAACTCTTGCCCCTCCTCACACACAGAAAGGCTGTTTCCAGTAAGTCAAGGGTTTTGGGATGTTGGTGCGAAAGCCCTTGTTAGGCTTGGCAGATGCTAGGTTCATGCGTGACGAATCGGTGGCTCTATGGATAGCTGAGGTACTTTTGACGATGTCCCTTGTCTCTGAATCCCCGCTCTCCACTCACTCTATTACGAAAGCATGCACCATGCACCGTGCACTAACGTGCCTCGAAGCGTGCACCATGCACCAAATTGCCTCAAAGCGTGCACCGCGCACCTGCTGGAAGTCCCATTCCTAGACATTTACGTTTGGGCTGAGTTCTGCTACACGGGTCAGTATTCGTCAGCTTCAAGGATATTATGTTAGCCCCAGCGGCGGGAGTAATATACATAATATTGTACTTGGAGATAGCTGGCCTGCAGTCATGATCGTTGGCATGGATTGATACATGCTGCATCACGGAGCGTCATAAACGGTCTATACCAGTACCATTTGAACTGAAGTAGATATCCCATTTAATCGCAAATTACACAATCTCCTGCCCAATGATATCTGCTGTCGCTGATGAGATCTTTGGCGCACTCTGTTTTCATCACCACTATGTTTGAGAGTTTGGTGATGAAGTCGAACTCTGTACGGTCGTTTCCGCTGTGGCCTGCTGGCTTTTGCATCTCGTGCAAATCCAACCTTCTGGAGTTACACCTTCCGTACAGTACCGGCATGCAGGCATGTCGACGTTTTTGGGGGGAAATTGTGCTTGAAACTGCTGCAGCGTTAGTGCTGTATGCAAGAGAAGATTAGAAAACGCACCGCAAAGGTTGGAACTTTCGTTGAAGACAGACAACTTTGTCATCAAACTACGCACCTGCGTCAGTGGGCTGACTCAAATATATATGACATATGAGGTGGCGAACTCATACTTGCATGTGACTCCCATGACGCTCGGTTAAATACATTGAGTATACCCAGTCCTTCGGAACAACCTTTTCGCGGTAAGCATTGGGCCATAATGCGTCACGGCTACCAGCCCGATCTCCAGCTTACTTCTGCACATAGTATTTCGCAAACAGTTCCCGAAGCACCCCTATCCCTCACATAGTGCCCGCGAGAGATAACTTCAGCAATGACGACAACGAATCCCGATCCTAAACCGTATGAACTCTTCAAGGAATGTGGAGTCTTCTGCCTAGAAGACGAAAACATTGGGAAATTGGTCCAGGAAGTCGATGACCTAGGCCTCTCTACCAACCTCGAGAGTTGGAAATTTTTCAAAGACACGGTTCAAGGAAACCCTGTAAGTACACAGGCACCAGTGGTCATTCAAATCTAACTCTCCTAGACAATACGACAGATACTTGAAGGATTTCTCGAGTCGCCCAACCCCCACAGTTGTCATACCTTTGGCCCGGAACCCCATCAGGTCTTCTGCTTCTGGCCACAACCGAATCAATCCCATCGCCTGGTCCTTTCAATGTGGAGTGCGGGCACGAAATTGGAATTACACGAGGGATCGCATAAAGGTCCTCTGAAAGCCGTCCTAGCCTCGAACGGTCTGTTCGAAGTACCCAGTGCATCCTTAGAGAAGCATAATGTTAAAGCCGTACACTGTGATCTGAGAAAGGGTGGCATGTAAGTGTGATACGTTCCATGCTTCTGTCAGTCTCATAACACGGAGCAGCTTAATCTCGGACGTACGATTCGCTTTCGAGAGGAAAGCCGGCTTTACGATTGCATACAGGATGGAGAGTGTAACTCCCAGTCAAGATGGCATACCCAAAGTTGGATAGTATTACAAGCAGTCGAACGATAGCTCATCCTGCGCCTCCGCCCGCGCCTCTACCCGCGCCGTCGTCTCGAGAAATTGCTGCTGGCCCGACATCGATCCAGGGCCAGACACCAGACCGTGGCGTGATGGTAACGAGGTTGACCCTGCGCCCAGGGAGACCGTAGACCACAAGGGCATAGGGAATTCCGGCAATTGACTCTGCCAATCAATCCCAAATGGTAAGAAAAGGGGTGGATGAAGTTGCGGGGAGCGGGACAACAGCGCATCACCGGAAGCGACGAAAGCCGAGTCGTCAGGGTTAAGTATGTCGCTGGTTTGTCGAGAGGGACCATGGTCTCCTACTTCCTCAAATCCCTCCATGTCTGAAGATGGTAGAGGCAGCCGGCGTCGAGTGTCATTCCCGTTTCCAATACCTAGAACCTTTCTTGGTCGACTTTTGGTCTGGCTTGCTGTCTCCGCCACATAAGTTGTCTTAGTTTTCTTAGCGTATAGCTCCCGCTTGGCCTCGGCGCATAGCGCGATGCATCTCCTTTTTGTGTATGTTCGCTGATTGGGAAGTCCACTCTTTGCGCACCTGTGAGTGATGTACTTTCTTGCCCTAGTGAAGGTGTTCGAACAGAACTGGCAGAACTCCTTGCATTGATAATCTAGTCATAATGAGTCAGTTGTTGACCGAGTCGTGGTGATTGAGTCTTTACGAATTGTGTAGTGCCGTTCAAGATCTTGCTTCCTCGCAAGAACAGCTTCACATTCCGGACAGGCAAATGTCCTCTGGTGATCTGACGGGTTACTCCTATCTGCTGTTCCTCGACGCTGAGGCTGGGATTCTGCTTCGTCTGCCGTCTGTGCCGTCGGCAACAGAGGCAAGGGATCAATGCCGGATTCGATATCAACTGTGTTAACAATCGAGGGAAGGGAAGCGTGAGTGTCCGCCGACGATTCGCTAGTGTCGAGCTCTGTGCTTTGGTGAGCAAAGAGTTCATGCAACTTCGCAAGCAGTTTCGCAATTTCGGTCTAGAATGAAAGATTAGAAAGTTCACGTAGCCGATTCCAAGTCTTACCTGGTAGTGCCAAATATGCTGTTGAAGCTGCTGCTGCGTTGGAAACGGCAACGAACAGATATGGCATTGGATTGAATCCATGATTGCAAATCGGGATGTAGGTGAAGGGGAAAGGTTGCCAAAGACAAAAGAGTCGCTGAGCTTCTCCTCATCTGCAGCGGTATTGTTTGAGGATAAGCGCTCATGTGATATGTGGATACCAGCATCGGCAAACCCCTGGAATGACGTTTTGGCTCTCGAACCATTCACGGAGAAACATACTGTATACAGCTTGGTGCAGCATATACAGGTCGATCCATTGACAAGATTCCTGCTCACGCCTGCAGACTCCGAGGTTCCCCGGAAACTCTCGCTAAAGGATAGGTACCTTCCGCCCAAAGCTCGCTATGGTCCCATAGTCTTATTACTGACCCTGATCATCCCGGGCATCCTATCTACACAAGGCTCCAACAACCGCGTCGAAGGGCATCGGACCTTACCAGCCAGCGGGGGCTTCCTGACCATCGTCTTCAGTTGTCGATGGAGCGAGCAGCCGTTTTTCTACCCTACCCTAGGGGACAAAGCCGTAGAGTTGCTATTAGTTGGAGATGTCTCGTCCTCAGAGTTGTGATCGTGATCGCTCTCGCTCCGTAGGTCCATGGTCTTTTCCATTGGCGAGTCGCAACTGTAGGCACAATCTTATCGATCGAGGGTGCTAAACAGCGGCAATAGTGAGTGTGGTTATGTACATGCAGCATAGCCGCTGCAGCGGAGGTGGGCTGGAGAAGTCGAGGGTGTCGGTATGGGTGCTCGAGGTACCAAATTTCAGTGCACGAATCCAAGCACGTCAGGTGCATAAAAGCGTGCACCTTAGATGATAGCCTACCTCCTGGTCCTGGATTTGTGCACTTGGAAAGGGCATGAAAATGTGCACCAGCAAATAAGGCAAACTATGCTTGTGTTCGTCGTCATGAGTAGATACCGTTGATGCTAAGCCAGCCAAGGTTCTGTATTGACCGGTTGGCATCTACCAACATGTCCATAAAGTTTATAGATTCTCCCACATCCGAAGTCATATATGCTGACGGCAAAGGTTTTCGCAGAGATTCTTGCTTTGCTTTTCGCCGTCCACTTTACACTGTCTGTTTGCAATGGACTCACCTGCCATCCAGCTCTACAGGACCGCCCGAGTGGCAGTGCGACAATCTCATAAAGCCCTTGTGACGACGGAAGGCGAAGAACCGGAACTTCTATACATCACCCAAGACGGCATGATAGGTGGAACAGGCCAGGTTTCTGTGTACCTGATGCAGCCAGAAATGGCTAGTGTTCGGGCAGAAATTATTCGCCGTTCTACCCATCCTGTGTGTGATTATATTTGGAAAGCCAAAACTGATTATTGGAAATTGTAAGGATGCCTTCTTGACTTTAAGCACTGGCCTAATGAGAAGCAGACAAGTGAGATTTACGTCTCCGTGGCAGCCCTTTTCTCAGCTGGCGTGGTCCCCGTCTCCCGAAGGATCTCGGTGTACAGCAACTGCCTGCTTTTCTCGTTCCCCCGGCGAGGTGACCGTGCGGATCGGTCCGTCAGGCCGGGCTGTCGGCAAAGCTACTCAAACTTTCGTCGCCGGCCGGGGCTCGCCCGCCACTTATTCAATCGATATTAATCATATCACAGAAGGCGACTTGTTCGTCGTCTTTCAGCCAGATAATTCAGCTTTGGCTCCTGTGATTTCCCAGGCATGCACAAGATCACCCTTAAAATGGAATGCAGAGGCTCTCCAGCCAATTTCGGATTGCATCAACGACGCTATCAGCATGTCAGACAAAATCAGTACAGTCCATACAGCTGAAGCGGAATGCCGCATGGACATCTGCTTCCCACATCGGAGCAGTAACATCTCTCCTTCTGAACTACAAGTCGGCTGGCAAAGTTGCGTTGCTTGTCAATACCAATCGCCATATACAGATGAATCTAGTTCGGCTTCGGAATCAACACCCGAGATATGCTCGGATGATCGACTTAGTGCACACTTCGGCACCACGAACGAGATTGGAACTCAACAGGATGACATTGATGATCGATGTATTATCGTCAAAATCCTGCCGTGAACCGATGAAGGGGGATTAACGACTGGGAAATGACGACTCTATAGGAAGGTTTTCTTAGTTAATGGGACGTTTTTAGTGGCAATTATTGAGCTATCTATTGTGTCTTATTTGGTAGAATTGTTCTTGGATGTTTAAGTAACCTGCTGCATGCAACCCATGCCCGGCGTATCGGCTAGGCACCCGCCACTTGTGCTGATTATATGGTATCAAACTCCTAGCCTCGTTGACTTCTTAGACTATAAGTATTAGGATACATAACATTACCTAACGTACATGCATAGCGAACGGCCCACTCTAACAGAAGCGAAGAATTCCGTGACCGCTTTGTCGCCTCCGAGCTCTTCTACTCTATCGCTCTTCACCCAATCAGGGCATAAGAAGAAAAGCTGACACTGGATACACACATAGCGATAAGCCCCGCCATTACATAGATATGGATACCTACATCGCAGCCTAGGTTCTAAGTGTGCCTCTTCAGAGCAACAGAGCTCGGCGCCGAGATGGCTGATATATAGTTCCATTGCGTAGTAGTAAGCCTTTGCGTTTGAGGGCAGCGTCTTTTTAGGGGGCAGACCATGGTGACTCGAAAAAACGAACGCAACCCAGGGAATATAATCTCTGGAGCAACTTCTGTTGCTGATTGGACCACTAGTTGTGTATTCATGAAGAACGTCCACTCATGTTTTCATTACCGAGTCGCTTACCATTCTATCTAAAACACGCAGCGTGACGCATGACTAGTGTACCACACAGGCGACAGGATGTTTGTGCTGGATGTTTGTGCTGGATGTTTGTGCTGGATGTTTGTGCTGGATGTTTGTGCTGGATGTTTGTGCTGGATGTTTGTGCTGGATGTTTGTGCTGGATGTTTGTGCTGGATGTTTGTGCTGGATGTTTGTCCTGGGTGCGTGTCCTGGATGCGTTGGAGACTCTGTGTAGCGTCAAAGAAATTGAGACGACAGTGCTCCGCTAACATGCACTGTCCGATTAAGGGGCAGCCTGTTTAGGCACATGGGTCTGCCGCGGAAATGGTGTTGCTTACCTGAATAGCATCCCCCTCATTTGGGGAACTTATCACAAGCCTCAATACTCATTCATGTTCTGGCAAAGGTTGGCTGATGTCCAGCTCGACAGCAAGAAGTGGCGCCCATGCACTCTGAGCGTACCAGCGATCTTAAAAATCCATTGTGGACATCCGCCTTGGGCACCCCGCCTTGAGGACGTTTCTGGCTGCAGATTTTGGTGCACGTTCTGATCAAGCTCAACATGAGCAGCTCCTTCGTGCAGAATATGTGGATCACCTACTGTTCGGCACCAAAGGTCCACAGAAGGTTCGAGAAGAACTCTGGGAGACCAAAAAGCTAGGCAATAGGTGACAGACCAAGAAGGTCTACCTACAGTACAGTAACCTATCACAATGTGCCAAATCCGCTTACATACTTCATAGCTGACAACGGACGACGGTATGAGCTCCTTAGAGTAGGAACGCAACGGTACAGCAGCACCCGGCCTTGTAGAGAGGAGTGTAGGCTTCGAAATGGATCAAGGCCGTTTTGGGTCTCTTTGGTTTCTGGGACCGACCTCAGAGTAGTCAAGAACGACGATTACCCCGGCGTAATCCAGCGGATGACATAAACGGTCTATGCAATAGCCATTTCTAGCCGAACACAGACAAGATGCTGAGATTATTGTAACATTATCCATTTTTGGCGTATGCGAGGTATATAAGTACAGATTATCAGACGATGCCCATCCCAGCCATTGTGTCGTAGCGTAGGCTTTGACGGTCTGAAATGGCGCCTCTGGATCAGCGCCCGCCCAAGAAGCGAAATAGGACGAACGAAAATTTTGACAGGGCAACGAAGAACTTGTTATCGCGATGTGACCAAATTCGGCAGCGATATGGTGCAGACGTATACATTCAAGTCCGCCGGGGGCCTAAACACTATGAGTACACTTCCTCCAATGAGCCATCGTGGCCCAAGACCAAGGCGGAGATGGTGAGTACAGTTGTGGAGCAGCCGCTCAAAGCTGACATCGTAAAGCAAAGAACGTACCCCATCCCTGTGACTAGGACTCCTACGGACTTTGCCAGTAGGCAAAACTGTATCCCGGCCAGCCGTCCCCCTTGTACGACTCATAGACCAAGGGGGATCGCTGACGGGACAAGTGATGCCCAGCATGGCAGTGAAGAAAGATCGGCAAAAGTAGACAGCCGTAAGGTTCCAGTTCAGGTCCAAGAAATTAATAAAGATCATTGCGGCGACCCAACGGAGCAGAGAAGAGATTTCATGGCGAATATGTGCAACGTGCCACATGGAACTGTAGTCGAGGGTGGCAGCTTGAAGGAGCATAGTAGATAATAAACTTAGTTGTCCATATTGAAGGCGCTTCCGCATTCTATCGCCGCCCTTTGGTCCTCTTCTGAAAACACACCTGGGACTCACTTTGAGTTACAGCTGAGTTAGATAAAGGTGTGAGTGGGCCTTTAGGTGACAAACAAACAAACGAACAAACAATTGCATTCTGAAGATTGGCCCTTTCGAAATTTCCTTGTGATGACGTCATATTGTAACACCTGGATCTTACGCCGACAGGGTGTACACAAGTATTAAAGTCAAACTGTGCTCCCTCCCGTAGTTTCTCGGTTCTTCCTTTGCTCCCATCTCCCGGGAACCTACGTTGAACCATTGACGTCGGCTTACCAAAATGCACACAACTCGGGACGCGTTGCAGCAGGTAGTGAGAGGCCTTCCTCACAGCGGCTGCTCAACTAGCAACTAACCTACAAGAAGTTGCGTGACGTGTGCGTCCTTCTAGAATGCGACTTTGACGCGTTTCGCTCTGTCCTGTATTAAGACCCATCAGTTCGCATTCAGTTTACGACCGTAATTGCCAGATATACGAACGACTTCCCAGTCACCCCTAGTGCCTCATCATCATCATCATCGCCATTTACAGAGGACGACGGCGGCGAAGTAGCCCTCCCCATTGGGATTAATGCTTTGCAGATGGTACAGGACCCGACAGTTGGACTACCAGCTGCAAGCAAAAGAGGTCAGTGCGAAAATCCGTCGCAACTTCTTTCCAGTGAAAGAGGTTCTACATCTGAAGGCTCCAGTAGCTCTTCCACAGACTGCACTTCGGACATCCTGTCGCCCGAATCCCCTCTTACAGAGATGGCCACACTCGATGTCCTTTTGCCCGACGAACGAGTTAGCAGAAAGAGACGTTTGGAAACAGTTGACGCCAGGCCGTTCTCAGACGTAAGAAAGATAGCAAGGAACAGCGCTTTCCTGCGATCATCGCAAAGATGGAGAACATCGCTAGCCCCAGTACAATCGTGCGTCTTTGGAGCAGCTGTAGAGCATCAAGGAACGGAATCGTGCGTCTAGGAGGCCACAGGCAGTACTGCCAGTCGAGCCAGAAACCCATTTGGACGGCCCATCCGTGTTGGAACGATTGGACACCCTGAACGAGCAATCAGCACAGGCTGGGTCAAACGTGCACTTCTCCACAGCTATTGGACGCTTCCACCACGTGCAGATGGTGCATTTGTATCTAAGGGCTAAAAGTCTAGACCAAAGCGCTGAGAACGTGACAGAGTGCGGCCCGAACGGCGCCGTTCTCTCGCTTGTCGATGAGTTTGCCAAGAAGCTCTTTCCTAATAAAGCATCGGCAACATTGCAGAGTATACCTAAAGAAGCTAAGAGAAACCCGCTCAAGAGTGCATTCAATAGATGGCTTACCCTTGGAAAGAGGCTGGTTGTTTTGGTAAGTAGGTATGGGTGTGGGTTCCTATTGTTACTGCCGGTCAATCTTGTAGATGAGAAGTCAGTTTACCTCGCACTATGACAGATCCTATGCTGATGATAGTAGTTTCCGAAGATTGCAAGAAAACGAGCTGATCGCTGTTCTGGACCGCCTTGACACACAAATGGAGCTGAAGGAGAGTATAGAAGCTCTTACGCACTTGCTACCAAATCTGGCGGCAGGAGCAGCGCTGCCTGAGAAGAAGCTTCGGCTCGAAATGTGTTCTTCTGAGTCGCACGTGTTCGCTTTGGCCTCCGCTTCTGCTGCGTTGAGAGACTTGCTATCGTGGTGTGACGATCCACTGTCATTTCACTTCGATAGCCCGATAGCACCGGGATCGTGATCAACAAGAACTCTTCCTCGACCATACGGATTGCGCGTCAAAGACTCGGCCGATGTGGGATACTTGGACTAATATAGCCATAAGGTGAAAAGCTCAAGTACATAAGTATTTTGATTTGGTAGTCATGGCGCATGTGCCGTTTTTCATCTGGAATGCTCATCGCCGTCATGTACAAGAAGCTTTGTGGTAGCACGCAGTTTCACAAGTAACCTAATTGCCACGGAATGCCCAATACTCCTCTACCGCCAATAACATTGCTTACATCCTTCGTATCGATCCTCCTCTAGTTGTTGTCACTCGAGCCCGAGCCGAGAATTGGACTATAGTCTCATCAACGGTAGGGTCGGTACTGGGCGAAAAGAAGGAGGAGTCCTTGGTTTGCTATTGATGGGCCAACTACCCCTAATACATGTCAGGCATCAAGGCTTCGGGCCCGGGCCGGGACCTGCTCTTGTGACCGGCTGGAACGGAGCTTGGAGATGTCAATGCGGGGCCGCTGGAGCAGTAGTAAGAGGCTGGGTTGCATTGATCAAGGAGTGATCGCTGTGCCCCGTGGAAGTATGGCCGGAGCGGGATCCTCTCTGCCTTGTGTCTATCCGTTCAGTGCAAACACCATACCGAAACTGGCGTGCCAGTAGTACGACCGTTCTGGCTCCCAGTCAGCATATGGCACGAAGGCAAGGGCACTTCCGGCGGGTCTCAGCCGGCTTGTATGGGTCAAGGATGCAGGCTCGGACGACTCGCTGTCGGAGGAAGAAGGGTTTGAAGTATGGGAGTCGCTCGCATCGTCAATGGTCCAGGCTTCGGGCTGATTCATCGTCACACGTTAAAGCAAGATGGCGTGGATGCTGCGCATAAGTTCGAGACAGTCAGCTTCTGCCCCCAACGCAGGCTGTGGTACCTGCATCGAAACTTCCATAGAATTCCATTGGATTCTGTAAGCATGCGAGGACGTATCTCGGTTGATTATAGCACGTGACATGACAGGAGACACAATATTCGCTTCCTTGCTGACAAAGACTGCTTACGATGATAAGAAACGAACTAAGTACCTCTGTAAGTCGAGCTAAGTAGTCTGCTGATCTGCTCGCACTGCTGCAGTGGATCTTCGGTTAAGCAATGGAGTGGAGCACTCGCAGCTACCTCAAGGTACTTTGTCAGCTAGTAATCGGAGCAAAAAGTGGATATCTTTAGCCGATTCTGTGGCCAAATCTGGATCTTTCCCCAGTTCACTAAGTAGACACAAGTATCCTCAGACGGTCTCCACACTTCAAAGATTGAATGTCTGTGCTGAAAGCGGAAGATGGATTGCTCCAAACTTTACAGTAATGTAAGCATTCGAACGTGTCTTTTGTAGAGGTGGAAGACGAGGAGGAAAGCAGGGAGAAGAGCAGGTTGCAAAGCACCTTTCAGGTGTGTGTGCTGATCCCCAGAACCGGCTTACCAGGGCTTACGGTCAGCAGCCAGTTCTGGCTTTGTTAGGGACCCCGTCCTACATATCTTGTCGCTACAAGGATAATCTACCAAGGCTTACAAGCCACAGGCCCACCCCACCATCACTAAAGATGTTAACTAAAAATCAAGCGACAGCCGATTCGTCTTCTACTGTACATAGTGACTGTACTTAGGAGATAAGTCTCAATAGCAGAAGTTTGCCGCCATGGGTATGTTCTTGACGATTTGCGCCGAAGACCGTACTTCGGCGCCGAATACGTCCACTGTGCCCACCTGTCAACGAGAGGAGGTCAAGTAGGGCTTCTGACAACCCCTATACTTCCCGATCCCAGGTCGGCAGGCCACCGCTAGCAGAATCGGATCAGCTGACAATACGGCAGGCTTCAAGCCCATGCGTGTCAGTCATAACGGCAGTTTTCGCGCGTGACTCACGTCTCTCCCGGACAATGAAGGGTGAATGGATGTATAGTATTTCCAGTTCCCGCACCCATTCTGGAACCCGTTCCGGCACCCGTTCCGGCACCCGTTCCGGCACCCGTTCCGGCACCCGTTCCGGCACCCGTTCCGGCACCCGTTCCGGCACCCGTTCCGGCACCCGTTCCGGCACCCGTTCTGCAACCCGTTCTGGATGTACCTACTTTTCTGTTTACGTGATTATGTTTAGGTATGCATGGGCGATAACGTAGCTATACATACAAGCGTTATGTACACTTAGGTGCAGTAATCACCTAAACCATCGAACGGTAGCCTGGCCCTGCAATGACCTGCAATGACTCAGCTTATTGTTTGCTGCCTGAGATCTGCGACTACGAAAGCTATGGAGGCCTGCCATTCCAGCCTTTTTTTTTTCTTTTTTCTTCTTTTGCGTACCGTTAGCTTGTGGCTATGGTGAGAACTTTATCCGTTTGTAGATGCCATGACGGTTGTAAGGTTGGATTTGATTATCTTTCCCATCCTCAGCAGTAATTGATTCATCACAGTGTTGTGTGCAGTCTCATACATGCCAGAACGGTTGTGTAAAGAGAGCTGATTGTTGCTTTCTGGGCATCTACTACGACCCATGCAGTGACTAGAGGATGTACCCGGGGGGTGTTAGTCAGACTGCTGACTAAAACCCCTGGGTGACTGGAGTGTCAGAATCGACCCTCGCTTAGAGCAAAAACTGTACATGATACCGCTTGCGCAGATGTGCTTAGGTCTAAGCTGCGTCGGCGAAGCTGTTTTGTACTATTCTTCGTACGCAGCCGTTCTTACGCACTAACTTTCGTACACCACCGTTCTTACGAACTATTCTTCGTACGTAGCTGTTCTTGCGTACTATTCTTCGTACGCAGCCAATCGTACGCACCATTCTTCGTATGCAGCGGTTCTTACGCACTATTTTTCGTACGCAGCCATTCGTACGCACCATTCTTCGTACGCAGCTATTGAGCCTTGATCCTAGATGCGATACGTAGATATGCCTACGTGGATGTGCCTACGCGGATGTGCCCACGCAGATGTGCCTACGCAGAAGGATGCCTACGCGGATGTGCCCACGCGGATGTGCCCACGCAGATGTGCCCACGCAGAAACCCGCCGTCAAGAAGGTCGCCTACGGCCTCGCGCTTCCTGGGCTGGTCGTCTCGGCGGCCGTGATGCTCCACGTAAGTTGAAAACTCCAACACAACGAGGGGGGGGATTGATTCGTGGGCTGACTGACTTTGCTCCACAGCTGGCTAGCAAGCACATCTTCGTCCGCGTCCTGAGGGGTTCCAAGCACCTGGCGGCCAACACCTTTGTGCACTGGTCGACCTGGCTCGGCTGCACCTTCACCGTCGCCCTGGTCGCGTACCTCATCGCCAGCGGCATTCCCGTCTTCAACAGCCTGATCTCCCTGATTGGCGCCCTCCTCGGCACCATGATCTCCTTCCAGCCCATGGGCTGCATGTGGCTCTACGACAACTGGGGCAAGGGCAGGCAGGCCCCCACGCCGAGCTGGTATCTCATGGTCGCCTGGAGCTGTTTCGTCGTCGCATCGGGGACGTTCCTGACCATCGCGGGCACGTACAGTGCCGTTGTCGGCATTATCGACGATTACAACCGATCCGGGGGTTCGGCGGCTTGGTCGTGTGCCGACAACTCGAATTCCACCTGAGCTATCCGTATTTGGTAAGCCGTATCCCAGGGCGTGAAATCAGGTTGAATAGAAATACAATTGTTGCTATCACCAGGTTGGTGTACGGTTAACCATACGTATCAGTGGCAATCGAAGCATAATAGAGAACCACAGTTACCCCCTATACTCGTCAAGATGGCCTTGAGCGTCTCGGTCCAGAACGCCAGGGTCTCGGGCGGCACGGTGCCGGAGAAGCCCAGGCTGCCGACCATGCCGCACCACACGTCGTCCACGACAAAATCGGGCGTCGTCGGGGTGGCGGGGCTCGACCAGGCCTCGTAGAAGGCCAGGAGCTGGGCCTTGGGGTCCCAGCAGCCCTTGGCCCGCGAGTCGGCCGACTCGTAGTCCATCGAGGTGCCCAGCGGCAGGAGACCCAAGATCTAACCGCCGTCCGAGTTAGCCTGCAGTCCAATCCTAATCCTAGGTACAAGACACGATAGGGGGCCGTCTTTTTTTTTCTTTCTCTGTAAACGGGGTACCGTAAACGGCATCGTTAGCGAATGCGGACACGTACGCACCCTCTCAGGGGCCAGAAGGGCCATGCGGGTGACCATCCACCCGCCCTGACTCGAGCCGAGGGCGAAGGCCTTGTCGACGCCGAGCGCGTCCATGACCTGCAGGGCCATGATGGCCGTGTCCCAGTAGGTGAAGTGCTCGGCCGGGCAGCTGGTGGCGCCGTGGCCGAGGGGCTCGACGGCCAGCAGGTTGGCGGCGTCCGTCAGCGTCCTGCTCTCGAACTGGGCGTCGTAGAGGGCGGCCGTCGTGCACATGGAGTTGACGAGCACGACCGTCGGCTTGGCGGGGTCGATCTTGTCCCCGGACAGGCGGTAGCCGGCCGTGATGCCGCCGAGGTGGGGGACTTTGACGGTGGTCGTGGCCGCCATGTTGGTTGCGAATGCGATCTCGACTAATATTCGGCCTGTCTTGAGCGTCTGAGCGTCTGTGTGGTGTGTGGTATGGGGGTTTCGACACGGGGGGGGAGGGGAGGAGTTGCTTTGGCTTCAGGTTCAGAAACAGGTTAGAAAGAGACGCAGATTCCTACATGTACTACTATATCACTCTGGGAGCAACGATTCCGCCCCCCCTCTCGATGCCCGCCCCCCTGGAGTGTCACGTTGGAGATTCACCGCCAACCCCCGCCGAGCCTTAGCTGAGCCGCTCGAGTACGATTCGTCCCGCAGTATTCCGTACGGATAGACCATAGACCGCGGCGGCTTCATTCCAGCCATAAGGCCTCTCTTCGTAGTTGAGGGCCTGTCCTTGTCCCGGTGTGGTGGGTAGGGCAGGAATCACGGTAGCCGAGCTCCAAGCATCCACACACCGGGCGACACTGGCTTCCCGTAACTGGCTGCTGGCCCCCTAAGGAGGGGGGTGGTTGTTGTTGTTGTTCTTCAACCCCCAACGTCTCTTTTGATAAGTGGAAACGAGGCAGCTTGGCGAGATCAACAAGCACGCGTCGGGCTAGAGGTTTGGCAGGGTACAGCCTGTCTGCCTGCTCTGGCATTGCCAAAACACAGGCATTTTCGACAGGGACAGGGCATACATGACTCGGGAGTTTAGTCCGGGTGCGGAACGAGCACCGCTTTGGGCTGCACAGGCGGATCCCAGCTATTTAGCGTGCGGACTGGGGAGGAGTCTCGGTCAAGAGCCGGCATTGAATTAAGTTGCAGCGATGACGGCGGGTGGGTTCAAACTCATGCCTTTTCGGTATCGTGGCGTCAGGGGTGGCCATGGGACATACATACATACCTACCTGTACGATGCAGAGACGCCGGTGTTTGAGAGAGAGACGGAACGTACTACTACTATGTACTATGTACTCTGTTCCCGTTCGTCCAAAAGTTTGGTTGACTTGCGTGGCACAGAAGAAGACTGTGTGCACGTCTACGGATACTGACGACCCCCATCATACGTATACTACATAGTATGTTCAGTCAGGTCTGCAACCAAACACCACAAACACCTAAATGGCCCTCTCTCTTCATTCCCATCGCAGGCGTTTGAACTTGATAAGTGATAATATCCCCAGCCGGAGTCTGGAGAGGACGGAATGGTTGCCACGCGGAGTACGGAGTTATACTCCGTACTCCGTAGCTTGGCGATCAACTGCCCACCAAACCCCGCTCATTAGTGACACGCCTTGCTCGGGATGCCCAGGTCAAATTGTGTTGCGCCGTATTACCAGATGCCGGCTCGAGTCCGTGTGCGGAAATTCAGCGAGCAACGCCAAGAAACCATCGCTGGGGGCCAGCAAAATGAATACGTGCCCAGACACTCACTCTGTATAGAGGTATATATCAGCAATAACAGGAGAGAACCGCGCCACCCTCGTCTGTTCTCGAAAAGACAGTGTCCACAAAGCAGTCTTGGAAGGCAGACGGTGCTTCTCACGGCAGCCCGCGGAGAAAGACGACGGTGTCTTCCCGGGATCGTCCCGACTCCCCCGTCCAGCCACTGCGTCCACCTCCTCATCGTCTGAGAGCCTGCAAGAGTCTCTCTCTCTCTCTCTGTGTGTGTGTGTGCTTGTCTCCGCTTTGCCGCTAGCAGGGCAGGTCCACAAAGTGGGCAAAACATCTTATGTGAATATTGTGGACATGTCTGCTTCATCAAGATATGTAACCGGGGCGATCATGCTCGAGCGAGAAGCCAATCAAGGCCGTTACGAATACATACACACGCATACGGCAACTAAGAATAAGACAAAAGGGGGCCCACTTGTGCGTGTGTCCGCCTCGTTTCGCTGAAGACATTCGCTCGTGTGGTTAGAACAACTGCCGGATTTCCTTCTCCTGTCGGTTCATCCATCGGGTATAATCTTATTTTTTTTGTCCCCTCCTTTATTTTCCCTTTCCTTTTCTTCTGAGACACACCCGGTTCCTGCTCCGGGCCGGCCAGGATCTCCCATCTGATAATATACCGAGTTATACGTGGCCCCATCGGCTGGTCGCCGAATGGGGAATAAGACGGCAGCGGCTGATCGAAAACGATCAACAACCTGTTTTCCCAAACGTCCAACGAAGATGGCCAAGAGTGTGTGTGTGTTACATCGCCCCCGTTTTTCTTATTTGATTCCTTAGCAGTAGAAGATTTCTGGCCCCATCTGTCGAACGGTCGTCCCATGGTTCTCGTCAGGGGGCGAGAGGAGGGGGAGGCCATTCGATGCACTGGTTCGACACTTGTCAAATAATGCGAACCGGTCCCGTTCCTTATGAAGTCTCGTGAAGAAGTCTGCCAGGTTCGATGAGAGAGAGCCTATTTGATTGTCTCGTTTTGCTGCCCATCATCCTCCGCCCTCCCCCCCACCAGTCCCTCTCTCTGTTTCGAACCCATTTAGTTGGGTCCAGTCCCCAGCGCTCTTATCATTTTTATTTTTTTCCCTTTTACGGATACACGTACGGATAACAGTAGACGCACTTCCCCACGCTCTTTGTGCAACGGAGGGGGGGAAAAGAAAACGTTGGACGCGAACGAAAGGAAAGAAATGGCGTCCGACTCGGGCCCCTCGAAGCTACCGGGCCTCCCGGGCTACAATCCGGAGGACCTCCAGCCATGGATAGTCCAAGTCGTCGTTTCGGTCACCGTTCTCGCAGTGGTGGCCGTGGCTTTGCGCCTCTACAGCCGCAGAGTCAAGGGACAGAATCTGTGGTGGGATGACTATCTGATAGTCTGGTCGATGGTACGTCTTCGTAAACCGACAGCCGGGCCTCGTGGTCGACGCGAGGAGGGATGGGGACAAATAAAAAAACAAAATCGACCGGCTGGGCTAACCGTAAACCAAGATATGGAACCTCTTCGTCGTCGGCTTCATCTTCGCCATGTACTCGGCCGGCATGGGCCTCCACGCCGACAAGGTCGAGCTGGACAGCATCGTCATGATGGCCAAGTACCTCGTCGTGGCCGAGATCCTGTACGCCTGGAACCTCGGGTGGACGAAGCTGAGCCTCATGCTGATGTACTACCGCATCTTCCACGTCCCCTTCTTCAAGAAGATGACGTGGGCCGTCGTCGTCTTCGTCTTCGCCTGGGTCGTCTGCATCACCTTCCTCTTCATCTTCATCTGCGTCCCCGTCGAGAAGCTCTGGTACCCCCAGCTCCCCGGCCACTGCATCAACCAGGTCGCCACCTGGATCGCCAACGCCGCCTCCACCATCTTCACCGACCTGCTCATCCTGCTCCTCCCCCTGCCGCAGGTCTGGAAGCTGCAGCTGCAAAAGGCCGAGAAGATTGCCCTAACCTTTGCCTTTGGCCTCGGCTTCTTGTGAGTCTCAACCCCCGCTCCCGGGCCGATAGGCATGCATGTTCGGGCAAAGCTAACAAGAGCCTCCGTCTAGCGTCGTCTTCACCTCGGCCTACCGAACCAGCGTGCTCTTCACCTACACCTCGTCGGACCCGACTTACACCCTGGCCCCGACCGTCGGCTGGACGGCCATCGAGATGTCGGCCGGCATCGTCTCGGCCTGCCTCCCGACCCTGCGCCCGGCCATGCAGCACCTCGCGCGCGCCTGCGGCATCACGGGAAGCATGGGCGGCATGTTCCGCGCCGGCACGGCCCTCGGCTTCGGCTCGAGCCGCGGGAACAAGTCCAACTTCAGCAACGGCACGGCGTCGCAGGACCCCAGCAACGGCGGAGGCGGCGGCGGCTCCCAGATCCCGCGCAGGTACTCGGCCTCGAAGCACGGCGTCGGCAACGAGGCCTTCTACCGCCTGTCGGACGACGGCGGGTCCGACGGCGCCGGCCACCCGCAGCAGGCCGTCCGCTCGCCGGGGCACTCCAACTTCAGGCCCGACACCACCGGGTTCGGGTACTCGGTCGAGAGCTACCCGGCCAAGGAGAAGAACGACACGAGCTCCGACGAGATCCCGCTCCACGCCATCCGCGTGCAGAAGGAGTTCAAGAACGTGACGGAATGAGGTCGGAGGAAGTGTTGGGAAATAAACTGCAACATGATGAGCATGGATCACAGCTGTTGCGCATGGTTTCACCAGACGGTACGTTATTCACGATGTGCCGTGGGCTACTATCGTCGCCCTCGACATTACGCGGTCTGGTATATGGTCACAATCAGGCCCCGGTCAGAGAATGGCATTCTGAGAAATGGTTGATGGACGCTGGAACAAAGGCAAAGCGCGTGCCGGCAAAACGCACGTAATGAAGTCGACGACCTGAGGATGTCGGCTATGGGAGCTGAAACACTGGTGTCGGAAGCTCGAAAGAAGTGGCTACAATACATAATCAAACTAATACGGCATGCAATGGTCGGTACAATAATGACTCGGCTCCGGATCGTCTAGCTGTGGGGATAACATGCGTCCCCAGGTGTATGTAATACAAAATATCACATCTGAAGCTACAACCGCACTTCGCATTTCGTAGTCGCTTGTTCAGATCAACTTGTCACCAGCATATGTTATCGTGCTTCTTGGACTCTTTTGCTCTTTGAGTACATATCATACATATCATTAGACTTGGTCTGCAACGGTCCAGTGCCAAGATAGAGGGAGCAATGGCCGGTTCTCCAGCTCTTCGTCTTTTATCACGTACATACGCACATGGTGGTACGTGTACAGGGGCTTTGATATTCATCGCTTATTTAAGGGTCCATCATCAAAAGACGATCATCTCGGGACCACTTGATCGGCGGCCCGACTATCGTGAATATCGCAATGATCTACACCCAATGCCGAAGCGGAAGCACCCGACGTCCAGTGAGTAACCCTTGCGCTGCATTTCTTACCCACTCTTGGTTCTTTTGACTACGCATTATCGATGCCGCACGGTCGTGATCAGCATCGCTGTTCAATTTCCAAGCAAGCCGAGAAAAATGATCAATTGACTTAGTTGACTGGGGTCCGGCGAGGATGATCTTCATCTTTCACTGCATGGCTGGGGACTTCTGGCTTGTGTGTTCGAAGCGTCGATGATGAGCTTTTGGCATCACGGCCCGTGTTACCGAGCAGTTCATAGTTTATATTAGCTTGCTGGAGGCACACAGGAGTCTTCGGGGCCGCAGCATGCTGTCACCGGCTTTGAAAGTTTGTCTTCGCCCCCTGGTGCTAACGCAAAGTTACAGGTAATCTTTCTGCCCTCAGCCTTATTATAAGAGGGGGAGTATTATAATTATTATCCATTATGTCGCCTCTAGTACTAGCTGGTCTAGCTGGAATAGAAAAAAGAAAAAAAAAAAGCCCAAATATGGCTATTAATCACACGAAACACCTGTCCCAGAGCCCTCCGCTCCTCGCGAACCCCAAGCTCTCCACAAACGACCCCAGCCGGCACCGGCCGAGCCTGTCGGCGCCGCAGCCGAGCAGCGGCACCACCCGGTCGTTAACAAGCACACGTACCAATTCCTTATTTCCCTCAGAGCTGCACCTCATCTTCTCCACGTACATGCGCGCCGCAAAAGGCACCAGCCGCGTGGTTGTAAACCCCTTGGTCTCCAACATAGACATCCGCCGTGTTGTAGATAACTTTGGCGTGTTGCGGTATAGGCCTAGTGCGCCATAGATACTAATCATATCAACATCGTGGCTGAAGTCAGCGTATAGCTTCCTATCAAGCGGGAATGTTGCTGGATTCGTGTTAAGCGTTCTGTTGGTTGATGTGTGGTCCACCACGGGCTGCTGCGTTAGACGCGCGATAAGCTCATTAGTGAAACCGACGCCCTGCGTCGACCCAAGCAGGTTTCCATCGTGGAAGCGGTAATATTTGTCGAGTGTGTCGTAGTATTCAAAGTCTAGAAACTCTTCTGGTGTAAAGAGGTCGCAGAACGGTGACCTGATTCCGTTAACGGCTGTATTAAATGGGCATAGCTCCATGAAGCTAAGGACGTCCGCAGCTGTGAAACGTGCGCCAGGTAGGTGTTGGTTAAGACGGGCTATAATTGGACGTGTAAAGATATTAAGCCATTCAACCCGCGCCGCTTTGCCTGCGTCGGAGTGTATGTCATGTTCCCAAACAGTACAGAGCCCGTGATGTAGTGAGTTATTAACACCATGGGCTTCAGGGATAATGAGCATGTCCCTCTCGATGCTACCGTCGGCATTCATAGAGCCATGGAAGCCTTGTATCCACTTCAGGCCAGATTGAATTACACGCTCCATGCCAGCAATTCGGATGAAGGGTTTGTTCGTAGCAGCAAGTGCCTGGTAGCGTTGACGGAACGCTTTACCCGATTCGACCATCTCCCTCTCACCGAGAGGTGTGAGGTGTTCAGCGCCCAAGGAGTACCTATAGGCCTTGATGAACTCGTAGCCTCTGCTGTAGCTGGTGACGCTTGCGTGTAGGCGGTAAATGAGGTTCCTGAATTTTGTTGACATGACCCGAGTAGGATCCCGAGCGCCGTGGCGCGACAGGACCTGGGCGAAAGTGATTTCGCAACCGGGAGGTATGGCAGGGCTGATTTCAGATGCCTCTGAGAAGTAAGGTGTAGGATTGCCCCAGAACGGCTGGCTGTTCAGAGGACGGCCGTATGGTGCCTGGCCGCTGACAAAACTAATTGTGATGTGAGTTTCCAACACATATAAAGGATTGGGGCACCAAAGACAGGACTCACGTGGAGGCGGCCAAGGCCAACAAGATTAGGATAGCAAAAGCCATGGCAATATGTATGAAGAAGAAGGAGATTCAGCCTTTATGGATTGGTATGCTGGCCCCCCTTCTTTCTCACCTTCCTCGCCTGGGATAGCATTATATTTATGTGCCTTCTCTGCGATGAGATTTATAACGGATTCGTACATAGTTTACCAAACTAGCGCAGCAAGCGACGCCTGTCGCTGTAATAACGCCGATGACCGAAGTTTGGGAAAGGGGGTCCAAAAAAAAGCAGAGTGATTCCTTGAGTTTGGTGTTGTTGTTGTTATTGTTGTTGTTGTTGCTGATGCTGTTGCTGTTGGTGTATTTTACGCCGGGCCGTCCCTGTATAGGGCAAAAGGCGCCAGGGGTGGCTAGCTTCTAGAGTAGTACCAGGTAGGAGAAATCTTCCCGACTCAACATCCATGTGCCCATTCTTCCAGGGTCTGATTGTGTGTGTGTGTGTGTGTTCACATAGTATATTAACTGAAAAGTTTCACTGTAAATTACCTTATATATATATAATAGCAGCGGTATCAAAAATTTTCGGAGTAATTTTAAGAAACATAAAAAGCGGGCCCGCCCATTACAACCAAACATAATAATTTCGGGGTGGCCCGTTAGGCGCCTGGCGGCCAGGACACAAGATATATGCATAGTAAATACTTACGGCCTCACCGGTCGAGGAAGAACTGCAGTATAGGTTGCATCGAGATAAACAACAATCATTACTATTGCCAAAGTCCATTAATTTTTATATTAATCAATCTATCTTATTAAGAGCTATCTGAAATGGCCCCCTCTAGCCCTGATACCTATCGGAAGCCTCAGGAGGCTGCATTGTACTACCTTGGGTTGCTGGCCTCCAAGGGCCGAGGCCTGAAGCGGGGTGCAAACCATCTACTTGGCCGTTTAACGCGAAGTCGCCTGTATCGAGGCCAGCAACAAGGGCAAAAGGAGTAAGAGCAAAAGGAGCAGGGCTTCTAGTTAACTGCTAAATCTGTATAACAAGAAGAAGAGTAACTATTAATAACCCTCAGCTGGCTGGTTGACCGGCCGGCTGGAGTAAATCTAGCCCAGGCAGTGCGGCCAGCCCGGGCAACCCGAACCGCCGAGTCCACTGTGTGCGGCCTGTCCCACTCTAGCGGACGAGTACCCCGCTCTAGCGGACGGGGAGACTGTCATCATAATGTATCCTCCTGGTTTAGGCCTACTATAGTACAATCTTGGTTTTATCAACTTTTGTAGCTAGTCCTTGGTTTGCGTTATTAGTCTTTACCTAAACTCACGAGAGTTATCGGAGGTACCGATTAGACCCTAACACATGTAGTGTATAGATTATATGTCAAAAATATTTTCAATGTATTAGCAGCATCTAGAGGTTGATTACTAGCACACATTCGGGGTGATACAAGGACAGGCAGTTTTAGTATAAATTCATCAAGAACTCTAACTAGAGGAAATCCCTAGGCAGCTTAGTTATCTAACGGGCTATTACTTGTAAGGTCAGAAGCACCCTCCTATTTAGCCAGACCTAATCTTTTCTCAGGCTGTTATAGAGCTCATTTTGCTTCCTAGCTTCCCATCTTACTGTCATTATCGCCAAAGAAGCAACGCTGTGTCGACCTCGTCCTTAATCATGCATTTCTTTTCGGCCAAGCAGAGCGCCGTAAGGCGCCTCATTACTTGCCTCGTTTTTGCATTTTCCTTCGCCCCCTCTTTCTCTTTACCCACAGATGCCTACCACGATCAGACCAAGGATTTGTCCTTGCTTCCCCGTCAGCCAGTGACGAGTACAGACACCTTGGTCCTGTATTATATCGACAATGAAGCCAACCCGGGATTCAACAAGTACGACTACAGCCGCTTCAAGTACGGAGATGTGAGGTTCGCAGACCAGTATGGTCGGGAGATGGCCAACCTCGCTTGGAAGCAACTTGTCAAGCCTATGCTTGACAAAGACCGGGCACGCAACAAGCCGCTGACACGATTCGCAAGCATGGTGTCGCGGGGGTCGCTGCCTACGGCTGCCACAACGTTCGAAAGCTCCTTCAACCAATACCTGAACCGCTACCTAGCCGCAGAGGGTGCTTACGCCGTGCTAAGCGTCCCCATTCTGAAGGCCACGTCGGCCTCGCAGACGGGGGACTACGCCACCATGTCGGACGCAGACAGGGAGAATCTCATGAACAACGAACGCTTCACCTTTGACAGGGAGGCCGTCGAGGGTATGGTCATTTTCAACCTCGACGACATCTACATCACGGGTGGCCACGAAAGGGCGATCCGGAGAACGTTCCGGGAGGAGTCGGCTGCTGGTCGCCACCACGACGTCTACTACCTATACATCGCCAAGCTCAGAAACACAAAGATCGACCCGGCCATTGAGACTCGGCTCAACGAGGTAGCTGTGCCCCAATTCGGGGACTTCAAAGGCATCATAGAGGGGCCCCAGTTTGTCATTGAGAACCGGTTCGTGAAGCGGATGCTCAAGGCAAGCGGCGTCGAGCTCAAAGGGCTTCTTAGCAGCCTGACTTATGGGAAGGTGTTTGCGGGGAAACTTTATGATGCTGCCATCATGAACGACTTTCACATGGGAGGCCAAGCTTATAGACCAAACCTTCAGCTTATAAAAGCGATGGCTGGACTTTAATTTCCTGTTTATGTCTTGCTTTTCTACGTAGATTTAAAGAGACAAGCAACCGCATAGGTTATACTTCAACTAACCTATTCAAGGGTTAATACTATATTAATTAATATACTATATAATATATATATACTATGAAACGTAGTATACTTATAATATTTATATACTGTCGCTAAAGATGTCTATTTCTTCCTAGTTTCTAATAACCTAGTTAAATAACAACATTTAAAGGGGCGGTTTAAGAAATCGTTTTTACTTATGTTATAAACAGGTCCAGGCAACCAACTCTAGCACAAAGCAAAAGCGTCGGTAATGATGCGCCTGCATCATCATCCCCTGTTCTACACTAGTAGTTACGCCGGCCAACACTCTAACCGGTTGGGCCGTAACAACTCAATCAGTCTTCATCATAGTTGAGGCGGCCATAGTTGAGGCGGCCATAGTTGAGGCGGCCATAGTTGAGGCGGCCATGGTTGAGTGGATAATTTGGTGGTCGTTCGGGTTCCAGCAGAGGTTCCCGTCGACCAATGACCGGCTTATAACTCCTCTGCGTGATGGTCGAAGAATCTGGAATCAACTTCACGAGGCGCCGCCTAACAATGCGGTTCCGTGGCCAAGGCGACGCAAATTCCGGCACAGAAAGTCCCTTTTTCGGCCATTAATATTAAATTTTACCTGCCAAGGCGCCAGAGCGAAATTCCTGGTTCGGCGGCCAAGGTGACGCGACCACACTGCGAGGTCGAGTTCTGAGAGGGAGGGAGCAGTGATCGCTCAAATCCGAGGAGTCTTCAAAGCATTGATTGACTTCGGCAACTCGTCGGCTGATTGACTCGGCGACGATTGATCCGTCCGCCGGGCTTGCCGGTGTGAATCCTCCATGATGTGAATCCTCTGTACCCGTTGTCCATCGAATCCATCAACCATATTAGCCATATCCGCCATATCCAGCTGGCAGCAAGGTGATGGGCATAGTCGTGATAGCCCTCAGGCAGAGCAGTAGTGTTGGTTTCACAAAGGGAATTCCCATATATTGAACGTAACTGTATTCAATGAATAGGATAGTGGTGATGGTGTTCTTGTTATTTAGAAGTGAAGTAGCCCGTTTGAACGGGTAGAATGATATGGGCTGGGGACCGGGAGGGTCACGTGACCACGTATCAGTAATTACGTATATGGTCACATGACCCCTTCCGGGACCAGATCGTCCGCGTTCCGACAAGTAGTTCGTATGTAACCAGCTAGGATGTGTACGGAAATGTACGGTTCAGTACGGATCAGGCAGATGACTCGCTTTCGCTATCCGACTGCACAGGGATATCGATTTGCGCGTCGGCGCGATATCCAGCATCCTCTAGCTTGTCCGCAACGCTCGCAAGCGCATTGGCTAGGCGCCGTACATGTTTCGGCTTCAACCCGCGAATCTGCGCGAGGAAATCCAGCTCTGCCCGGGACACCTTGACCGACTTCGCCTTGCGCGGAGTGGACAGCTCGCTGCCAGCCCGTTTGTTGTTGTTGTTGTTGTTGCCGGGAACGAAGCTGCAGCCACGCGCGCCGGAGTTGTACGTGCAGTTTGCGCAAGAGGTCATGCCCGGCACGACCGCGCAGGACATGTACGGTCCGTTGCCCTTCTGGCAGCCCGCGCACGCGTCCTTGCCGTCGCGTACGGTCCCGTACACCTGCATGAGGATCGCGTTGGAGTTCTGCGGCCGCTTGTACTCGAGCCTGCGCTTCGTGCGGGCGCCGTCGTGCACTTTCGTACGCAGATCGAGCATGCGGGGCTGTCTGTCCTCCAGTTCAAGCAAGGTTGCGACGACCGACTGGGATGCGAAGTCGACCGCGTGCTTGCAGTAGTGTGCGGTGGTCTCTACGTCTGTAGAGCTCTCGCTGAGCTGTGCGGGTATGTTGTTGCCCTGTGGCAGCCATACGCCGTTGATCTGGGCCGGGATAAGCTCCGACATGATGGGCAGAGCTGTGAGGATGTACCGTATACGTAGACTGGGGGACGATGGTATGGTATTAATGCGTAGGTGACGCCGGGCACCTGAGGAAGTGTACGAAGCTGTAACATTTACGTACTCTGGAAAGGTAGAGGTAGGTAGAGACTCCTAATTTAATTGATTAATTTGATGAAAAATATAGGGCTGGTACAGTAGACTACAAGGCCAACTCCGCCAAAACTTTCCACTCAGGGTGCGATTTGAGTCCGATAACGTCTGTACTACGATAAAAAAGAACATGGGGTTGGCCAGGGTTAGGGTTAACAAGAGTTACGCTGGGGCGAAAGGTTAATTTAACGAATGTACCCCTACTGCCACTATCACCCACTATTACATAAGCACTGCTGCACACTGTTGCCTACTGTTGCCCATTATTGCCCACTGTTGTCCACTGTTGTCCACTGTTGTCCACTGTCGCCCACTGTCGCCCACTGTTGCCCACTAAATATCGCCAGCGCCTGCCCGCTATTGATAAAACTCCAGCTTGACGCTGTTCTCGACATGCAACGGCGCACCCATCGTGAGACAAGTTTCAACCAATATTCATCAGCATCGTATCCAGCTGCCCTCTTCCTCCCGACGGCACACTGATCGTCTCAACCGACTTCCCCCTCAACTCGGTCTTCTCCCGGCACAACTTGGCCACCGACATGTAGAACGGCGACCTCGTCAGCTCGTCCCAACCCCTCTGCCCCCGCGCGACAACCAAGCTCTCCGTGGCCCTGACGCCCGCCTTGAGGCGCGCCGCAGCAATGGCGTCCTTGGTCTCGGGGTTGTCGATGCGCTCTACCCGCACAGCCGACAGCTGGCTCAGCGGCATGCCCGCCATCGCCCAAACCAGGGCCATGATCTCGCGATCTCGCGCATCTTCAGGCGCGGCTGCCTGTCGAGCTCGTTCCAGGCGTCTTGGATAGTGATTTGGCGCAGATAAGTGTTGATCGCGAACTTGTCGACGACCATGCCGTTGCGCCGCACTTTCCACTGCGTGCCGGCGTTGTCGACGCTATAGCCCATCTCCTCGAGCGCATCCTCGGGCGGTTCCTCGACCACAACACCGGAAGTGACGGTGAGGAAGGCGAGGAAGGTAAGGAAGAGGTGGAGAAGGTTCATTTTGTACGAGTGTTATAGGTGAGTTGGAACCAAGAGCGAGAGTGGTTTGGCGAGGGCTTCAGTGCCAAGTGAACGAGTCCGGATTGAGAAGTCCAGAGTCACCTCAGCATCTTTCAAGGGCATCCGTATGCCATGAATTTTTCTTCTTCTTCTCTTTCCTGCTCTATCCGCCCAATATGTCAATGATTCCGTGGCCAACAGCCAAAGTATTTCTACCCGCTGCCGCTGGTCCTCAATGAAGTTGTAGGCCAAGATCCTGGTAGTGTCTACCCTACTAAACACGGGATCAATATACAGCCAGGATTCTGGATAGGTCCAGTTACTATGCCGCGACTCCAGATTTCCGGCTATGGGTTTCCATTTGAACTGCCTAATTCCATCAGAGGCTCATCTGCCCATTTGCAACATCAATAACAATCAATTTCGCAAACAGTTCTCTCTTATTCATGATTGAAATCATATCCCTAGTTTCACGTACGTATTCGGTGCTTGAGGCGTTGCTGGAGTACACGGGTGTCACGGTACACAAACCAGAGATGCAAAGCAGGACATGGAGGCGGCAGCGTCATGCACGGAAGCATGTGGGTGCTGGGAAGTGTGGGGAGAGAGGGTGAAGTGCAAGGCAGTGCAAGAGAGTGCAAAGCAGTGCAAGAGAGTGCAAAGCAGTGCAAGAGAGTGCAAGGCAGTGCAAGAGAGTGCAAGGCAGTGCAAGAGAGTGCAAGGCAGTGTTGGCGGGCAACAAAGGTACAGATGCCATAAGAATTATGATCTGTGGGGGTGCAAGGAGGTGCAATAACAATACCGGGCCAAAGGAAGCAGGACTGCAGGGCACTGGGGCCAGGTTCCAGGCAGTGAGGTGCAATGGGGTGCAACAAGGCAAACTAGGGAGCATTACAAATCTAGACGAATGAGAAGCGGGAATTAGGGGACAGCTGGTCAATGTTTTGCATTAGCGAAGTGGGGCGGTTCGGATTAACCTTTGAACGCGTCGGCCGTCTGCCAGACCCCGCCATCCAGGCATAGATAGCTGCTGACATAAGAAGCGGCTTCATAACAACCCTAGAGTGACGAGTGGGATCATTCCGACAAACTTCTCTATCTAACACTCACCAACAACCATGGTTCTTTCTATCGCTCTCAGACTGAATGGGCTTGAGTTAGATGTGTTCCAACAACCAGAATTATGCAATGGGGCTCATACATTGGGGGTTCAATTCTTGGACATCTTTGAGGTAATCGAAAAACTGCTGATATCATCTGGATTGCAGATCCTACTTCCCAGGAGGTTTCGTCCTGGTTTTGGTCTGTTTTAAGGTCCAACCCCTGTGTGATGTTGCCCTAAGACTTGCACATGCTTGTGACTATTACCTGACGCAAGCCACTGGAATTGTGTGGCTTCAGCTGGACGGTCCGCGGCACGCGCAAGATTTTCCAAGGGATTGTGGTGCAGTGAAACCCAATTGTGATTGGTGACTTCTACAAAAAAACTGAACTCAGCTTTCAGCTATGTCTTGCTTGCGGCTGGAGGTTTGTCTTTAGACAACTAGGGGTAACCCCAACCCTTGCTCCAGAACCTCATTTGTCAGCTGCGAATCAATGAAGAAGAAAAAGAAACATGGACAAAATATTCCATGTGTATATAGAACTTGGCATATTCTTATCTTGTCACCTACGCCGCAGATTCATTCTTGACAACTGTCAAAAATCTATTTGTCCAAATCATCATCTCCAGCAGCACTTGTGATTGATAGCCTCCTGACGTGCGGTGGCTTATGGCTGAAGTGAGACCGCATTCTTATGTATTACTGATGTCTCAATGAAGTGTTTGCTGAAGTGACAAAAGCATCAGTGCACTATCAATAAGCGGCGATCCAATTGTCCCGTCCTAGGAGCAAAAGACATAATAACACATTTCATATTAAAACCTAGATATCACGCCTCAACCTTGGGAACCACATCCCATCCTAGCGTGCCAGGAAATATCACAGAAACGCTCAACCTCACGTACCAGAAAGTATGGATGCAGCTGGGTTTATCTCGGGACTTCCAGGTGTGGTTGCCTCTTGCGTCGATTTATACAAACTGTGCAGTACCGCGCGCACTTTCAACCATGACCTGGACGTTTTCCTCTGCAAGGTCAGCATAGAACAGATGAAATTTGCCATGTGGCTTGAAAGTGTTGGTTTTGTAGAGGGGTCAAGGCCTCTACTCAAGATTCCCGCCACCATTCAACCTTACCTCGAACAGTTGCTCAAGGGCACTAGAAGCAAGTAAACATCAAACTGTTCATGAAATCTTGCAAAGCTTTTCCCCGTTTATTTGCTGACTGTTGATACATAGGCGTTCTTAGAGACCTTGCCAAGATTGTCGAAAAGTACGATCGTCCTCAAAGGAGCGGTCAAAGCTCAAAACCTGTCATCGAGCTCCCTGAGACCTTTTGGCGAATGCGCATTGAGATTGGACAATCTTCAAGGAGCCGAACGAAGAAGGCAAGAGAATACATCAAAGGAGAGTTACAACCCATTTCATGGGCCACTGGAGATCAAGACAAGGCGGAGAAGCTTCTTGGCAACCTCCAGAGCCTCAATGAGGGTCTTAGCTTTGTGTCTACCCAGGTCAGAAACTCCAAGAACACCGCCAGCCTGCTGCCATCACGTATGCTGCCCCATGTCCTGGGAGACCAAAATCTCGAAACTTTCATCGAAGCTACGAGCCAGCATAGCCCCGATCTTGCTCAATGCGGTGAAATCAAACGGGAGGTTTTGATGGCGATGAAATCTCAAGCAGAGTCGTCAGCTGCAATACCTTTGTATCGGCTTCTTCCTCAATGCATCAAAGATCGTATACAAACCCCACTCTCTGACTTTGTGGGTGCTACTCTGGAGAGAAGCTCCGAGGAAAAGGAGTTGGTCCTGCTTGAGGACAAAATATACAGAGCCAATCAAAGCAACAATGAGGCATTCGTTGAGTCTCGCATCAGGGAGCTATGCGCAATACTTTCCAAATCACCAAAACCATCACAAATGCATGTTTTGGACTGCATTGGCTATGTACCGAACCGAAAGGACCAGAGTTTCTCCTTCGTCTTTCGGTACCCACAAGGCTTCGCGGACGATGTCAAGCCCATTTCACTACGCCGACTTTTGCCATCAGGATCAGCCCGCTGGCCCAACCATCCAAAGAAAGATGCAAAACAGGCTGATGGGCTATTTACTGAGAAGCCTTCTCTTTCCGATCGTTACAGTATGGCCTTGTCTCTCGCAAGAACCGTGTCTTTATTGCAGGCGTGTGGTGTTCTGCACAAGGGAATCGCACCTGAAAATGTGGTTTTCTTCAGTCGTATGAAGGCTGACTCCACAGTTGACCGCAAATCCGAATTCAACTTGACGAAGCCCTTCCTAACCGGGTTCACTTGGGCCCGTCTACATGGGTCTGAATACATTTCCGAGCGAACGCCCAGCAAGGATTTTCTATCCATGAATGGTCAGCTGCAGGCGCACCCAGCCTATTCTTTTCACTCTGATCAGCGGTATCTCAAAGTGTTTGATCTTTACAGTATCGGTATGGTCTTCCTACAGATCGGCCTGTGGAGGTGCACCTCCGACATAGCCGATGAGCTTTTTCCGAGTCCGAGATCCCAAGTCAACAGAACTGGATACAGCCTCGATAAAGCTGAGGCTGATGCAGAAGGCAATGATTGGCTCCAAACTAATGTCGCAACCTGGAAAGAAAAGCTCGTTGAGCACCAAAAGGTTGTGGCGCTCTCTGACGGTCTTTCCAGTCAAACAAATCCTCGGCATGCATTCCAAGAACGGCTTGTAGGGGATTTGGAAAGACTTCTCAAGCCTTGCGTTGGCAATATCTACACTCGGGTTGTAGCAAGGTGCCTTACGGGTGACATCGGGAATCCTGGTCTGCCGCAGAAAATTTTGGATCATGGATCGGACGAATCTACTCAGGAGTACGTGTTACAAGACAACATTGTCAGAAATATTATAGAAGAGCTGGATAAGTGCTGTGTGTGAGTCCGCTCACGGGCCAAATCAGTGTTCATATTGATAGCCTTATTCAGAAACAACGGTGATACAAATGTGTGGTTCTTAACTGTCATAGTAACATGGATTTTTTCTGGAATGATTACAGTAGATTTTAAGTTTTAAGGATCTTACTCTCTAATTTCTAGCCCCTTAAAAAGACTCCATTGGTACATGTAGCAACCTTGTACTTACACACCAAAATCAACATAAGGAACCCGCATTGGCGTCCCAGCCTGCTGAACCAGCACAATATCCCCGGCAGCTCCCAGACCGTCAGCATTAAGTCTCATATTGCTCTGATTCCTCCGCTCGTCGCGAAGGGTTCGAGTAGCATGGTGCAAAGCCAGTGCAATAGCATCATCCTCCATCCCCTCCGTCCCAATGTACTCATAAATCCTCTTAGCCATGTCTACACAGAAACTATCGTCCACTTCCCATAATGATCCCACTATATCCAGAAAGCCAGCTAATTGAAAAGCCCTTATGAGATGAGTACTTTCGTCTACCGAGTTGTTATGAAGAAGCTGACCCGTTCCACAGGCTGACAAAAAGGCGACAAATAAAGTCTTAAAATAGAATCAACGTTAAACAGACTCTTCACGCTTAAAGGCCGGTCTGTCAATGGTTAAAGTGGCATTATATTAAACGGTGAGCTACATTTTAGTCTCCGAACTAGACCCTAGTGTGTTTATATTAACGAGAAATATATCTAACTGTCCTAGGAGGTTAAGATTATAGTTCTGCATCTCACGTATAAAGTAGGTACATAGAGTGCTAGGTAGGGAAACAGGAGATAAACCAGGGTATAAAGACTAACAGTGGGTAAGATCCATAGATTAAAACACACCACAATAGGGATCTAGATATAGGTGGTGGAAATGGTCTGATGTATGGAAAGGGGGTATGGCGCACAGACAAGCCAATATATACTATGTACACCCACGGTCCCACACGTCGAGGCCGGGTCGGGCCTCCGCGTAACAATACAGAATAGCTTTTACTTTTAGGCGTGTCTCGGAATGTCCCAAGACCCACACATATGCACCATAATATATCGGAATATCCGTACGGAGGAGCGCGTCAAAAGTAGTGATCCAGAATGCTAAGACCATACCCTGTTAATAACAGGGGTAATTGCAGGGGTGCCCTCCATGGTTAATTATTGCTACTATTGTAGATAGTAGTCTAGCGGGTTATTTAGTTGCTCTTAGTGTTATTAAATTGCTAATAGATTTAAATTAATAGGCTTTATTTACTATATTTAACTTCTAATTAAGACTTACTAGCATGCTGGCCCTCCTTATATTTATTATTCCTATTAAGGGTAATAATAGCCTTAATATAGGCTAGTATCTATTTAATTTAACCCTAAATTTTCTCTTAAGGTAATACTTACTAGTACTATTATTATACCTTTTTAGTAGTTACCTAGTTAACTAGAGCCCCTTTTCTTATTATAAATTACTTTATCTAAGGCTAGTAGGGCTTAATAGGGTTAAGATTAAGGCTATTATTATACTAGAGTAACTTCTTAATATTATAGGTAGTATATATATAGTAGATATAGTAGTAATTATAAGAAGGTACTTTATCCTCTTAGATAATAATGCTAGGTAAGTATTAATTAGTAATAAATAAAAAGAGCTTAGGTAATAGAATCTCCTTATAGTATTAATACTAGTTAATTCCTTCTTTACCCTTATAGACTTACTTACTAGTATAAGTATTCTAGTAAAAAGTTAGTTTATAGCTAGAGATTTATTAGAGCTATAGCTAGGCTATCCCTTTCTTAAGTTCCTATTTAAGGCGCTTTACTAGCTCTAACTCCTTATTTAACTTCTTAACCTTAGTAATAGCCTCTTATTATATTATAGCTAACTTAGGTAACTAGTAAGAGTAAGGGCCCTTCTTATTATATATAAAGTAGCCCTAAAATATTGTCACAGGACAATCCCCTACCTGTCCGAAGGATAGGCATATAGGTGGTGTTGACAGCAGTGCTCTCGAGGAATCTCGAGCACTGATGGATCTTTTGTCCAGATGCCTCAATTGGTTAATTGGGCCATCAATCATGGGCGATACGTCTATTGTCGGGCGCGTCACTGTCAGCGCGCCTGTTACAAATATAAACTTAAAGAATCCCTTTTATTAAGTATATATATATAACTTTATATAAGCGACTATAAAAAGCAGGCCTGCCCCTGGTTATGACGGGAATTAGCCTTAAGTAGGAATATGCCCCTAATTAATATTCTAACACTTTATATAGGCCTTATATATTTATCTCTATATATAGTATTTACTATAATAATAAGAGAGTATAATAGAGGTCTTATTAGACTATATAACCTTCTTTTAATCCTTAAGAGTCTAGTAGTAATACTTTAGATACTAAGAAAGCCTATCTTGTTTTTATCTAGCTAAATAAGCTAGGTTTATATATAAGCTTAGTTTTCCAAAAGCTATATTAATAAAGGATCTAGTAGATAATTAAGGCTAATATATCTATATTAAGCTCTCTTTATAGCTTACTAGCTATATTAGTATATATTTTTTCTTTACTATAATAGTTATAGTAAACCTTTTATATAATAAGGCTAGTAATAGATAGTGTTACCTTCTTTAGCTAGCTAGCTTAAGGGGCATCTTTAATATATCTAGGCAAGAGAGAAAAGGTAGGAGTTAAGGGGTTAAAGCTATGGTTTTTTGCCTAGGTAAGAATCTTATTAACTATGACTTTAGGTATATTAAGAGCCTCTACTACCTCGTTAGCTAATTTACCTCTAGCATAGCTTTAAAGGGCAAGAATAGATGCCTATAAGTAGGGGTTAACGCAGGCTATAATAGGCAATAGGTAAATAATAGTAATAGGTAAGATAGGTAGTTATTATTATTATTATTATTATTATTGTTGTTAATAGATAAAATTACTCTTGCAGGGGCCTAGAAAGAAGAAAAAATTCTATTGCTCTGAATGGTTGGATAGACATAAAGTGGGTCCAGGAGGAGGGGGTGGTCTTGGCATTCTGGATCACTACTTTTGACGCGCTCCTCCGTAGTGGTAGTAAAGACTTCATAACTTTTATACTACTGCAAGGCAATACTAGACTAGAAACTGAGATAAAAATCAGTTATTTACATCCTCTGAAGATCGAAACAATTTATCCTTCACTATACCACGTCTCTAAAACAAACTCTCTTTATAATCTGTTATTCACACTACTTTGTAGTACTTTTTATCATGAAGCCTTCCTATGTGTTAAGTATTCTGCTTACTATAGCCGCTGAGGTTTCAGCTACTACATGGTGGTGCCAGTAAGTAAAGTCCAGTGCCTACCCTTTATCTCGATGATATTAATATAGATTAGATGCCATACTGCTTTTATTCTACATGGCCGCCGTCGTATAAGACCTAACAACTCTGAGACAAATGAGGCATGTCGGTCAACAGGGGAGATGATTAGTGATAGCTGGTGCAAAGTCAGCATCCCTGCTGGTAGGACATGGGAATCTGCATGGTCATCTGTAAGATAGGCAACCTAATCCTTTACTACAATCACTAATAAGCATAATAGCGCTGTTATGGCAAGTACGGCTACTGCACCAGCTCGGAGTGATACAACTAGTAAGCTCCCTTGACAAGTCACTGCCTTGTCAACTGGTATATTGTGTGAGGACATCAACAGAAAGCTCGAATCTCGGGCCTTTTTTGAGTACTAGCGGTGGAGTAGATATATACCACTTAATACATTATTCACGTTTCTTTCATTTTTCTCCCTACGTGCAGCTTTCTATGCTGTTGACTGGCCATGGCTTTTCTTTCTGTACTTGTATTGAATGGCATGGTGTTACTAATATGTCACAGGAATCCTGGATTCTGTGTGGCGCATAGCATCAGCCACGTCATGTGCCTTGTTACACGACAGCCCATGGGACTCCTATTTAGCCAGGCCCACGTTCGTGGATCCTGACTCTCTTCAAGCAACTCTTCATTACCTTACATGACCCTATTATTGCTGTGTGCCCTAACTCGTGAGATAATAAGAGATCTTTATTAAAAGAAGACCTTTAAGAATTACACTTGACGAGGTGCCTTGGCAAGGAAATGAACAGAAGGATTTAAGAATCATCAGTTTCATTTGTAACTGTGTTGAAAGAATGTGTTAATTACAATAAGTCTTACCCTAACAGTAATACAAATACTAAGTCTTAATTAAGACTAGTGATGTCTAATCACAATATACTAATGCTTGGTTTTATATGTGTAAGAAAACAAATACATTTTTACTTATTTAGTGGTTTTCTTTCATTTACCTTATAGCTTTCTCTTAAATATAAACGTAATAATACATATTGAAAGTAAGAAAGACAAGAAGAAGATACAAGGGGCTACAGGAACTATAGGCTGTTACTAAACCTTTGTCTTTATTAGCACACTGCGCAACCGTCTAGATCAGACAAGATTTGGTCCCAGGACACAGTTCTCCACTAACAATAGGCCTGGGTTCGGTGGTAATTTTCCGAGACATTCTGACACAAAACCTAGGCAGCAAAGACACGTGGTCGTCATGGCTGGCTGAATGATGAACGCCACTTAACCCTTACACGCTAAATGATGTAAGATTGATTCGGATCTGTATTCCAACGGTTGTTGCAAGCAAGTACCTACTGCTGCTTGGCTGTAGGCGTTTCGCTCTCGGCTGTATCTAACCACATCTGATAGGCAGAATCTACTGCCACAGCCATAAAGTAGGCCTGCCTACAAAACTTAATGTATCTTGATTTTGCAGTATATAATAGAGGTAAATATTGCAAGGTACCCAGGATTTATAATAGAAAATATATTTTAAGCTAAAGCAATGTTATTTAAGGAGATAATGAAACGTAATCAATTCACAACCTCTTCTAAGATGGGCATCTCATACTCGAAATTCTTCAATTAGGGAGTCGCAACGAAATCGCGCACACCCTAACGCAGGTCGGATGCAATACTACCACAACAATATATTACAAAGGCGAAAAGAAGCACGAACATCTCTTTCCAGGTACGTCAAGTATACGCGAATATGTTCTAAGCCCTGACCACCTACAGTAACTTTCGAAATCATCGGCATGCTCGCAAGAACTATCCACATAAGGGATAGGTGCTTTAGATTCCTTTCAAACCCAACTATATTTCCCTGGGATCACGACTCTCTGTCGCTTATCCGGCTCCTTGACGCGTTCAGAGCATACATCACTAGGGATTACGACACCATAAAGACTGTTCCTCGCAGCAAGCCGATCGGTGCCGATGTTCAGCCTGACATCGACAGGATTGGCGAGCTTGTGAACGACGCTCAGTCCCTGTGCGATGAAGTTGCGAATAGTGAGCAGCTTACCTACACCAACATGAATAGAATTCACGACTCAATAGACCGTGCGGACAAGATACTTACGGAGGGAGAATCGGTCATGTATCTGGATCTAGCTTACAAACTAGAGTAACGGAGCGATTTAGAAGGCAACTAGACTCTAAGATATCTTTATGTATTGTGACCTTGACTGTCGTAGGTAGATGCAATCTCACTTCCAGTTCCCAATCACGACAATTTGCTTAGAGCTAGCCAAAGTAGGCATCGAAGTATACCGAATTTACACGAACCTGGCATCCATAGACTTGTATATGCCTTGAACCCTCTTCCATTTCACTCCCCTGGATCTCGAAAAAGCATGTTTGGTGGGGGCCTGCAGCTTTTCAGTCGCATCGGCCCCGGCCTGTAACCTGTCGATTTGCTCGCAGATGAGATACTCTTTCTCGGGGTCTGGAGTATGAGCAATAACTCTTAAGTCTGTGCCTCTTCGGAAGTCAAGGCACACCAAGGCATCCCCCTTGGCCGTGACGACTTTCAGCATCGTCATTCCACTCAGCAAGAGCGTCGACGAACTGATGGGCTTGTCGATGGAGAATCCCTCGGTTGATCTCCTGAGAAAGGCCGAGTTGTAAGGCCCGCGGATATTCAGCGCGCTGCCCCGTCGTTCGTCATGCAGTAATTTGGCCGTGATGAGCTGTGCGTTTATTTTGCTGATCGACTGCAGCTCGGATACCGAACGGCAGCGGACTCGTCGTCGAAGAAAGTCATTCCAGGCCCATTCGTTCACCTGCAAGCTCTTGCCAATCAGTATGACGAACGCGGCCACGACCCAAAGGTAAGTCGCCAGATTCGACGGATCGACGCCATGTATACGTTCTCCGACGCTGAAACCGATGCCCAAACCGCCGCCTGCAAATAGGGCGGCTATGGATATCACACTCCAGACATATCCCGGACATGGAACCGTCACGCATGTCTCATCGACAACCCAGTCGTCCATATACTTTGTCAGCTCATTGAGCTGATGCAAGGCGCACTGCTGAGCTCTGGGGCCAGTGCCCGAACCCCTCACCAGACTGGATCGCGAGAAATGGCCGGACGCCAGAGCTTGGGAAAGGTGGAGCACGTCTGTGTCCTCCTTGAACTGATTGGTGTACATGCGGAAGAAAGCATTGAACTGGCCTTCCTCGAGCGGCTTGAAATCGTCTTGGATGAAGCCGGTCAAGGCCATGACATGTCGGAAGCTTGTAAAGTTGGACAAGAATGTCGGACAGGTCGTGGCTAGAGAGACCATGACGGCGATGACCTCGTCCATGGATTCCAGTTGCAGACTCTCGCCGTCACCTGATAGATTGATATCGGCCGAGCCATATGGATCGTTTTCTGATCCGCAGTATGCCCACTGCAATGTTGTCCCCAGGCTGTCGGGATCCCGCCTCGACTCCCGGCCTTGTCTGCGGGTATGGAGAGACCTAACTGTCTGATTGAGAATGTTGAATGCCGAGTGTGCCGTGTTCATGTTGTCGAGATCCGATGTTGCCGAGTACTCCAGATCTCTGTCTTGGTAAAGAAGGGCCTGTAGTGGAGGTGTAAGTCATTATCTGAAAGACTGAAAGCACCGCATGGAATAGACTCCACACACCTTGAAACCTTCAAACCCTGTTTCGTAAGCTACGGCACAGATCTCGAATGCTGTTGCCGGCAGACCTGAGCGGTTGATGAATCTCATGGACATCAGTACCTCTCTCAGTGCCGAGTTTAGCCCATAACGGAACTTGTTCTGCTCGACACAATGGGTGGCGACCTGTTTCTCCTCATACGAAGCGGTTCCCTCCCTCTCGCTCGCCTCGATCATTCGCATATACTCCTCGCACTCCTCTTCTTCATCTATTTCGCCACCTGTCCATTGTGTATCGCCTGACTCGGAGACATTCGCCAGCACGACTTCTCCTGCCCGAAGGGAGATTGCGGAATTCGTTGGAAGATCAATAAGGAGCAACTTGATCTTGGTGATTCGCCGGATAAGGACACTCAGGACATTTGTTTGCCAGTAGGGTCCTGGCGAGGTCTGGATGATCAACCTCGTCAAAACTGCCGAGATGTAGTTGAGCAAACTGTATGTAGCTTCCAGACTGGATTCTGTCCCCTTTCGCGCGACGGGATCTTCCGCGCTTGCAACGCTCTCCATGGCACCCTGGCCCTTGGAGACAGACTTGATAAGGCCAGAGAGTCTTTGCGGGTTTGAAAGTCGTCCGCAGTGTTTCGCATTGATGCATTCGTTGTCGAGAAGACATATTGTGAGGGCTGTCAAGATCTTCTGGCATAGTCTTGAAATGTCCCGATATCCCTTTTCGGTGTCTCCCTTGAAAAACCCGTTGCTCGAAAATCCAAGCGGCTCGTTTGGACTTTTCGCAATCTTCATCAAGCGCTCCGTTTCTTTTACCCACAGGATTCGTAGAATAGCTGGATCTTGAACATATGACCCCCCAGCGTCAAACTCGGGATAATTCGTTCTGGGCAATACCTTCTCCAGAACCACGGCGGGATCGCAAGGAGCTGTACCGGGCCGGGGCTTTGATGTCTTGGGATGTTCTTCGGTATCCTTGGAGACCTCTTTCAACGCCTGATCCATAGGATGACGCCGAAATCGGCGAAGAAGCCTTTTTCTCTCGCCGAAGCCAGACCCAGTTCTCGTGCGACGTGGAAGCTCGATCGGTTCGGGAGGGTTTGTGTTTGAGTGCATTGGGGGAGATGTTGGGGGACAAGGTTGATTCCGGAAATCGAGAGGAGCAGGAGACTGTTTCTTCTGATCACTGACGGAACTTTTCGACTCTGACGACATGATTTCCTTGTGAAGAATACTTGCCCAAGACTGGAGAAAAGGTGTTGATGTGCTTGGCCGAATTCCAATGCAAAGGGCGCAACAGAGAGGGCTGTGAACATGTAGCTTGGGTTCCCTCTTAGAGTCTTAAGATCTCTTGAGATCCAGGCTCACTGATCAAAACTGGCACTTGAATGACTCATATTATCATATCAAGTGTCCGTTTGCCTAGTTTTCCCGGCGTCTCGGGTGTTCCCACTATCCCCGGTGTCTACCTTGTGTATGCCTCTCTTGCGCCACCTCAATACCCCGTGTCTGCCCGACAATGCCACTGGAGTAGTGCTAGTTTTCCTACTGTTTCTTATCAGACCGTTATCACAATGCTTATGACTGTATGCATGTCAGATTGTATGGTGGACTACCTGGTTGACTTCATGGCGGACTGGGGTGGCAGTGATGGCGGTCTGACAATGTCAACACAAGCCACTTGCATCATATGGTACGGGAGGCGGGCGTAAAATTCAAAGACCTAACCATCTGCCGGACAGTCCTATGCACCCCTGCCTGAAGCGAAATCGCGTGAGGATGCTGTGTAACATCGAAGGCAGGCTGTACAAACAAGGCGCAGAGGCATTGCCTCACTCATAAGGGCCTGGCTCGGGCTTCAGGGGGGCATGGTCAAAGACAGCGATGATATTCTATGAGATCCCGTCGAACACAATATTCCTTGCAGACATTATTCCACAATAGTGTAGAGCAGGGAGACGGTGACAATGACTTGTGAGAGTGCCGGCTCATGCGACCTCAGCGTCTACCTCAAGGCGCTAGGAATACATGGACATTCAACCAATGGATCCCCCCCTGCAGTGGTTGCTACTGAAGCATCACACACGCCAACAGCCACTGTCAACTCAAACGACGAAATCACACCAGCAGATCACCAACAATACAACCCGAGTATTCCATCGCCTGAAGGAGATGAAGACCAAGCGCTCAACTCAAATGGCCAATCACCCGAGATGACAGCACACATCGAGAGTGAAGAATCTTCAAATGGGGATGCAAAAAGCCGGCAACATGCCGAGAAGATGGACGAAGAACTTACAGATGTATCCTCGTGCAACGATCCCTCTGAATGCCGGCCTTTCCGGATGTTTCGAAGCCGCCACGCACAGTCTGGGAGAGCCATTGGCAACATGACTGATAATGAAGATGACGAGAGTGATAACAATGAAGGCATAGATACTGCCTCTGAGACCGAATCGGATCCAGCCTCTCGAGAGCCAGGTCGAGAGAAACATGCGCATAAGATGCGGAAGTGGAGAACGCTGGCCAAGGGCCGATTCGAAAAGATGCTTCTGGATAGTATCGTCAACACGGGTAAGCATAATCGTCAAGATGATTTTTATATGAGTGTGGCTATTAATGCTGTGATTTAGACAAGATTGCACCAAACTACCGAGAAATCCACATTGCCCAGTCGACAATTCATAAACTCGAGAAAGTCACTTCACTGTCACTCCTCCGACCGAAAGCATTCTCCCATGGCGTGCTCAAAGGCAACAAAGTCACGGGTGCCATCCTCTACGGCCCTCCAGGTACAGGCAAAAGTCTTTTGGCCAGAGGCATGGCGAAGCAGTCAGGATTCAGCATGCTCTCCATTTCCACTTCCGAGATCTGGCAAAAGTGTCACGGCGAAGACGAGAAGATGGTTAAAGCCGTGTTTTCCATGGCCCGAAAGCTGCGCCCCTGTGTCGTCTTCGTCGATGAGGCCGATGCAATGCTTGGCACACGCAAAGCTGGCGAGAAAAGACACGTCAGATCCATGCTGAACCAGTTTCTCATGGAGTGGGATGGCTTGGCCACCGACACCACGGCTCCGTTTGTGTTGTTAGCTACGAATAGGCCGTTTGACCTGGATCCAGCTGTGCTTAGAAGGGCGCCGGTTCAGATACACCTCGACATTCCGACAACAGAGGAGAGAGTTGGGATTCTAAGCCTTCTTCTGCGCGGGGAGAAGCTCCAGCAGGGCATCAGCTTGAGTATTCTTGCCAACTTGACCCATAACTACACGGGTTCAGATCTCAAGAATCTCTGTGTTATGGCTGCGACGAACTGTGTCCATGAACAACCGATAGACACGGCCGAGCGTGTTTTGACAAGGGCACATTTCTTCATGGCACTTGAGAGTATTCGTTCGACCACCGTAGGGAAGGTGAACGCGAACGAGTTCAAAAAGTTCGAGGACAGACTGCAGGAGAACAACCACATGCCAGGTGGGAATGAAGACGAAGACTAGTTTAGACGCCAGCCATTCCGTACCTTGATTCTTGAGTTTCTTTATCGTATCAAAGGCCGCGTACACTCACGTGTAAATGCCTTTCAACCAATTCTGGATCTTCAGTGACTGTGAGTACGACAGGTGCCCTATCTGCCGGTTAACAGATTACGGAGTGAGGCTCTTGCCGGGCCGGATAGAAGCGGCCCGCCACAGAGACGGGATGCAAATTGAGTGGTCTGCAAGTCTGGTATGGAGGCGTCTGTGATCCCACCAAGTTTCCGTGCATAGCCACGTTCTTGGAAAACCAATCAGGCCTCCTGGCGGTATCATGTCAAACTCAACACGCTAGGGGAGGGCTACGTGGCACGCTAAAGGACACCGAATTCTGCTTCAATGGCTACAGATGTATGTCAGACTGACTTTGGCTGATATGTACTGCCCTGGATTCTGTTGGGCGGTCTGCCTCACAGCCTGATCCTCGCTGCCTGCTTTCTGTTCCTTTCAGGGTTGGCGAACCAGCGGGAATAAGACGGCTGTCCATATTGAACTTGAGCACTATCTTCCTTCAGATTAATATTATGCCAGCTACGATCGACTTGCTCATAAAGATTCACCTGCTTTCGCCTTCAACCCCCCCTTCAGGCCCAGCATGAAGCCGCCCAATGATGACGAGGAGCAAAGGAACCACCAGAAATCGAATGGGGACTCGACAGCCAAAGATGAGTTGGTCAATGGCAACGACCCTGCTTCAACTGTCAATGGTGCCACCCCAAACGGTGCCTTTGTGAATGAGAATGCCCGCAATGGCCACAGTCACACTCAACAGTTGACGGCACTCCCTGTTATCAGCGTTCATCACCACACAGAAAGCAATGCGCAACTTCCAGGCAACAATGCCGAGACCCAGGGCGACAAGGAACACACCTGTCGGACTCTCGTCGAGATCATCGTCAAGGGTGCATCGGATCCAAAACCGGAGAAAAACCGAGGTCAACAAGGCACGGGCGATGCCGACAAAACTCAAAGTCCAAATGGAGCAGCGGATACTAGTTATAACAGCAAAGACGAGCAAAAGCCGGAGGGGGCCTCTGCCCCCAAGGTCCAATCCCCAAGGTCTCTCAGGCAATCCCGCGCAGCATGGAATGCTATGAAATTCTCCGACGATCTCGAAAAGGTCTTCAAGAGTGATTCCGATTCCGACTCACACTCTGACTCTGACTCAAACCCAGACGTCCGACGTCCATCACGTCCATCACGTCCACCAGGCCCCAAAAAGGAACAGAGAGTTTCCTCTTGGGCAGAAACCGTTGTCATTCATACGAAACCAGAGGAAGTTGACGACAATTCACCATCAAGACTGGAGTGGCTGAGACAGAAGCGTGACGACAAGGAGGAGAACCCATATCTTGACCAACTCATGTCGATGGTCGGCCTGGAAAATGTCAAGGCCCATTTCCTGGCTGTCAAGGCCAGGGTGAAGGCAAGCAAGTCTATGGGCACTGCACAGGAGAAGTTGAGACTTCACATAGTTCTCAATGGAAAGGATGGAACAGGTAAGCTTTACCGGAACGAGAAGACAACATGTCACTGACTTCTTATGAAAGGCAAGAAGTCCATCGCAAAACTCTACGCTCAGTTTCTTCTCTCCATGGGAGCCGTGAGCGACGAGACATTTGTCAAGACATCGAAAGCCCTTCCCAGCACCCCTCCGCGTGGCAAAAGGCGCAAGGGATCATCTTCACCCAAACCAAAGAACCCCACAGTAAGCTAAGACTTCATCGACTTGCTGATCATGGCTAACATTGATTAGGTAGTTTTCTACGACAAGTCAGGCGACGGTGATGCGAGGTCGAGTTCTTTGTGGCACAGATACTATCCCTATCACGATAGCAGCAGTGGAAGCAGCAGTGACATCAGCTTCGTCGACCGTTACAATCATTCCAGCGGCTCAGATGAGATGGGAAATCTCATGAAAATGGCGGAGAAATCCATTCTCATTATTTCTTCGAGGACAAAAGCCTTGATTGACTCAATCGAGAGCAGCGAGAAGGCTCTACAAGAGTTCCAGGCGCCAATGACTCTCCCAGACTACACAGAAGACGAGTTGAGGCAGATTCTTGTGCGTATGATGCAAAAAAGGGAGTTTTCTGTCCAGGGAGGGTTCGAAGATCGAAGTCTCCGCGCCTTGGTGAAGCGAGTGGCACGAGAGCGGGAGTCGGAAACGTTCTCAAACGTCCATCGCTTGCAGAAGGAATTGGATAACGCGTGCAGAAGACGAGCTCTCCGACTCCAGCGGGAATACACACGATGGTTTGGAGATTGCTCGACGCAGGATTTCCAGTCATCACTTGTGTCAAACCAGCATGGGCACGACATGACGGACACTGGCGACCAACCCAAGATCACCTATGGGACCAATCGACAAGAGCTCGTTTTCAAGGCGGAGGATCTCTTGGGACCGGAGCCGAAAGACACAACACGCGACAATGTCTCATGGAAAAAGCTACAGGAGATGATCGGACTTGACAAAGTCAAGAGCGAGTGTGGCGATATCATCGACTATGCCCAGATCAACTATCAGCGCGAGATTCTAGGAATGGAGCCACTGAAGATTGGGCTGAACAGAGTCTTTCTCGGACCCCCTGGAGTGGGCAAAACAACTGTCGCGCAATTGTACGGCCAAGTCCTCATCGACCTGGGGCTCGTTTCCCGCGGCAAAATCATGTTGCGAAACCCATCCCATCTGATCGGCGCGTATATAGGCCACTCGGAAAAAATGACGAAGGGAGTTCTTGAAGAAGCCCGAGGGAACGTGCTGATCATCGATGATGCGCACATGCTCTATCCAGGAGCAAAAGGACAAAGCAACAAGACTGACGTCTTTCGCGTCGCTGTCCTTGACACGATTGTTGCGAACGTATCAGCGGACCCAGAGGACAGATGCATTATTCTTGTCGGGTACGACCACGAGATGGGAGAACTCTTCAACAACAGCAATCCGGGGCTTCAGAGACGATTCCCAAAGGAAACGGCGTTGCGTTTCGACGCGTACAGCGAGGACGAACTCTGCCAGATCATGGACTTGAAAGCCGGCAAATGTGGCCTTGAGATGACACAGGACGCTAGAGCGGTATCCAGACGAGTTCTGGGTCGTATGCGCATCAACCCGAAGTTCGGAAATGCGGGAGACGTCGAAAACCTGATCAACCAAGCAAAGGTTCGCATCAACGCGCGAGTTAGATGCGCATCTTCACAAGGCACGGCATCGGTCCGAGTTGTTCTGGAGCCCGGAGATATTGACCCGCACTGGGACCGGGATTTGCGAGCTGAGGAGAGTCGCGCTGCTCTGTTTGAAGACTTTGTCGGGTTCCGAAAGATTGTGAAGCAGTTTGAGGGCTATCAGCTCTTGGTGGACGGCATGCGGCTGCATAACGTTAACCCCAAGCATCATGTCCCATGGGCTTTCATCTTCAAGGGCCCACCCGGCACTGGGAAAACGTCAACGGCTCGGAAGGTTGGACGTCTGTATTATGACATGGGCCTTCTTTCCACTGACGAGGTTGTTACCTGCTCTGTGACCGATCTTGTTGCAGAGCATGTCGGGCAAACAGGACCGAAAGTTCTCAATACTCTGGAGACTGGCCTCGGAAAAGTCCTGTTCATCGACGAAGCCTACCGCTTGGCAATGGGCGCCACTGGCACAGAAGCCAGCTTCCACATGGAGGCAATCGGCGAGCTTGTTGACGCAATGACCCAGCCCCGATACAAAAACAACATGGTCATAATCCTGGCAGGGTATACCACCGAGATGGAGTTTTTGCTGCAGATCAACCCGGGCTTACGGAGCAGGTTCTCGGAACACCTCACGTTCCACCCCATGACTCCTCGCGCATGTTATCAGCATCTCAAGCATGAGATCCAGAAGCTGAAGATTAGCATCTCGGAAGAGAAGGGTGATGAGAAGATGAAGAAGGTCTATCACTTGTTTGACCGTCTTAGCCACACTGTGGGGTGGGCCAGTGGTCGTGACGTGGAGACCTTGGCCAAAACCATCATTGGGAACGTGTACATGCAACAGGCAAAGTATAAACAGAAAGGAATCGTGGAGTCCCTGTACATCACTCTGGATGAGCTTATTGAAGCCATCGAGGGAATGCGGCGCCAACGCAGCAACAGGTCGGAGGAATAGTTAGCAGGTCAAAGGTGTTATATTAGACTTTAGTTTTGCTCTGTGCATGTAAATGTCGTCTTGGTTTAAGTCCAATCAAGTTGGGGAGAAGATATGATGACATGCACTTTTACAACTGTATTGATGAATCACAGTGTCTATCGTGAAGTGTAAAATTAGTTGTCTCTCCAGTGAACTACGTATAAACCGGAGAACGGGATATCTAATTTGACTAGGATAGCATGCAAGTGGTTAACGCCTTCTCGCCTTGTTGAATGGCGGTAGTTTAAATATCATTGTCGAGATACGGAGGATTGGTGGACCTGGAGAAGCTCACGTGGCCAGGCATATGATCATGTACATGGCCATCCTCTGGTCTAGCAAATATCCTCCTACCTGTTCAAACAGGCCTCACCTTGTACGAAGAAAGACCATAATAAGACAAATTCCACTTATTACCACTATTGGCAACAGAATATTCCCTTGTGTAAAACCAACAGACATTACATAGTAATCTGGCTGGTTGTTTAATACCCAGTGCATCATAAAAGCTGGTTGGGAACATGTAATATATAATGGCCAACTCTCACTATCTTTGCTAACAAATTTGGCAGTCTGCGGCGAGCAGCAAAACGTTTTGTAATCAAATCAATAAGGCTGCCGACCTTCTTGTTAAGCGCATCCACATCACAGTTATAATACTACCCATACTTTAATAACAATCTTGCTATAATACATTCCCTGTAGTGTCCTAGAAAGTTTAGATATTAGCTTACAGGTGGCTAACCCGACATTGTATGTTGCTGCCCCACTACTAATATAGCTTGCTCGCTTATCTCCGGGTGCTATTCTTGTACCCCCTATATTAGCTCCACCGAGGTCAAGGAACGTTTACTGCCTAGCATCTTAATACCTATAATATCATGTAGTATAAGAATATTAATAATCTATTATTAGATCTAATCTATAGTAAATTGTTTTGTAAGCCTTTCAAGTTCTAGCTGGAGTAGTATGTTATTTACACAATCTATTTATCCACGCTATATCTTAATCCAATGACCTCAATGTTCCTCTCTTCTAATATAATGCCCGAGTCTACAAACAGATTCTCTTACTAATCAACAGATAGACAATGCGTTTCAACGCAGCCAGTTTCATTGTTTTATTTGTCAAGTTCTTTGCTGTCTGGGGCATACGTATCATTCAGTCAAATGATGACGGCTGGGCCGAGCTTTATACCCGCTGTTTGAATGATGAGCTGCGCGCCGCAGGCCACCAAGTCTTGCTCTCTGCTCCAGCTCATGACCAGTCCGGAAAAGGTATGTTGTCGCATAATTCACCGTTTCGGGTGGCCATTCCGAGTACTAATAGAGAGGACTGCCTCAGGGTCGCTTGATGAGAACCCGTTGCCACTCTCGAGACCCTGCCAGTACAACAGCTGCCCAGGTGAGCAAGGGCCGTTTGGTCATGATAAGGCCCGCTCAGACCTCTGGTGGGTCAACTCATACCCTGTAACGGCTATGCGTTATGGCTTTGAGCGATTTGCACCGAGGTTGTGGGGTGGCAATTTACCGGAACTGGCAGTTTCTGGTCCCAACGTCGGATCTAACCTGGGAAACCTACGCTTTTCAGGCACTGTCGCCACCGCTGCATATGCCTCGCAGGTAAAACGAACCGCTGCTATTGCCTTTTCAGCCGCCTCAAACAAAAGGTTACCCTGGGACACCAGTCCGCAGCCGGCGACCTGCAAATTGTATGCAGCACTAGCGACACGACTTGTCAGCAAACTCACTGAGGGCAGGAAACCCTACTTACCCCGGGATACCTGGCTTAATGTCAACTTTCCTGCGGCTAGCGACACGCATTGTTCAGACCCGGATGAGTTCAAGTGGGTGCTCAGCCGAATCCACTCCAAGTTTGCATCGCGACCGGACGTTAAGATATGTGGAAGTGAAAGACTGCCAGACGAACGTCGTGTAGTGGGCACGCAAGGTTGTTACATCTCAATAAGTGTAGCCAACTCGAACGATAAGGCAACAGCGTCAAGAGAGAAACAAAGAGAAGTCGTAGCAAAACTTAATAATTTCTTGTCCTGTCTACCTATATTTTAGCTAAATAAAGATGTAATATAACTAATTTCACTGAGATACACTAACTTCAGAGGGAGGCCGAACTCAACTAGACTATACATTAACTAGTAAACAGAATCCGCCTATTAAAGAACGTTTTATGTAGTCTAATATAGATATATTACTAGTAACTATTGAAGGATAGGTAGCCCTATTATTTAACCATAGTTAATTATACTACAATACTTACTTCCTACTACAATCTAATATATATATGTCGTGACGCTGGGACAGCTTCGTGTGGCTGGTACCAGTGGTAAGCGCCACAGGTGTGGATTACCAGGCGATGACCCACATAGAGAAGGGTATTTCTAGGAGACTTTCGTCTCGTAACTATCTTACAATAGAACAACAACTTCTCTTCTTAATTTCAGACACTGTGGTTCATCACAGTTATGAGCCCAGCTCGCACACGAACCCTGGATATTGTGATAACCCAGTACTCTGTTACCTCTTTCTCAATCAATTACCATTACATTCACTTCTTTCAAACCTCTTTTCACTTCGAAACAAGCTAAGACCGACGATGTCTCTCGAATCCGACAAAGCACAAGAATTCGACCAGTCTGTCAAGCTCGTTACCAGACGAGACTGGCCGGAGTGGTTTATTGCCCTCAAATACCATGCCAAAAGCAAAAAGGTGTGGGAATACGTCGACCCAGACAACAAGTCCGACAAGGAAATCGACGATGAACCCACCCTCCAGTCGTTTGACGACTGGTTGAAAGACTTCAATAAGGGCAAGGAGAAGGCAGACCAAGCCGACGTGGAGACTCCGAACATAATCACGCTCTATTCTCTCAGTACGAAGAGAGAGTTGAACAGTCACGCAAAGAAGGAACGAGCCTACGAAGCGATCGAACGCTGGGTTCGTGCCACAGTTGACGTCTCCCTCCTCACTCCGGCCCGGATGCAGCTTCTGGATGAAGGACCCAACAAGTCAACTACCTTAGAAGAGGAAAACGACTTGTCGCTCAAAGCCCTCCTCAGGGTCCTGAAGCGATATTGCGCTCCAAACGACTCTTCCACCATCACCGCGGTTCGGGAGGAATACAATGGGATTCTTGCAAGAGCCAATACCAACGTCAATCCCGCCTCGTGGTACTCAGACTGGCACAAGTGCTATCTCCGAGCAAAGCAATACGACATTCCCAACGAATCAAACCCGCCTCGTATGCGAGAGTGCCCCTGTGGAATCCCCTCGACCAACCAGCCAAGCGACTGTCCCCGTGTCGAATTCGCGCTACGAGGCGTTTCCCGCCAGGCATCACTCAAACAGACCCCGGACGAGTCAGCTAAAATACGAGAGCGACTCAAGGAGGAAAGGTGGAGGCAAGTCTCGTACATCCTGATCAACAAGGGGTGGATGGACCCGCCTAGCAAGAAGCCTAAGAAAAATTTTCCGCCTAAGAAAAAGGACGCCAACCAGAAAGCAACAAAGGAAGCGGTGAGCGCTTCGGGATCCACCACTGTCAACTGCGTTACCATCGACCCCTCACTCCTGGGACAGGATTACGAATCGGTTAACGCGTCGCATGGCCATTTCTCCTACAGCTACAACGGTCCACACGCACTTCCGAAGAGCACGGTGTTTGACACATGCGGTGCCACACATCTCGTCAATGACTTGAGCCTTCTGGAAGCCGATTCTCTTCGCGACGCAGGTCCCAACGAAACCGTCCAAGCGGGATCGACCTCATTTCCGATTACCAAGAAGGGCATCCGAATTATCAAGGGACTTCTTAAGGGATCAAATGGACCAATCGATCTGGTGATGAACGACGTGTGCTACGTTGAGAATTTCCACGTGAATGTCGTTGCGGAAACGCGTTTACACAAGGCAGGCATCTGGTACTGTGGTCTTGACTGTACACTCCGTTCCGGCTCGTTCGAGACAAACGAAGTGGTTTATCGTCTCATCCGCAAGTTCAACTTAGTCTTCCTTCAATACAACCTTCGTTCCTCCTATCCTTTTCCCTACAGTAGTGCAGGAGTCTTCGCCGTCTCGCAACTACGAAACCAACGCCATAGGCCTTCGCGTGATCCACCAATGGACAGATCAGACGATGCGATGCTATGGCATCTTCGGTCTGGTCATCTGGGACCCGAAGCGCTTCAGGAGTTGGTTGCGAACGTACGCGGTGTAAAGATCCGAGCACCTTCTCGTCTCGAATGTGAACATTGCGCAACCACCCACGCCTCACAAGTGATCTCTCGCAGAACATCAGAAGCCAAGTCAATACGACCCTACTATCGCATCTCATGGGACTTGTTTGACTACCCGGTTGGTTTCAACGGTGCGAGCTGGTTGCTGGTCATAAAAGACGAGTTTTCAGGACGCCCGTTTGCCTTCCCTAGGGTCAACAAGACCCACGATCAAGTTTTCGAGGTCCTACGTCTGTTTGAACGTTGGACACGAAGGCAAAAGGGTCTGGCAATCTGCAAGATCAGACAAGACGTAGAACGCGCAGTAATTGGTATCCGGGGCTATACACCCTACGAACAGTGGATCCAAGAGATGGGAATCGAACTGGAACTCTCTCCTCCTCATACGAAAGAACCAGTTGGGGGGGGGGGAAAGGGCAGGCCAGGAAGTTATCACTCGATCGATCAAGATGATGACAGCAGCCAACTTACCAACCGATTTATGGCCAGAAGCAGTAATGGCAGCGGCCCATGTGATCGCAATCAGTCCACGAAAGCACAACAATTGGAAGTCCCCAGTCGAAGTGGAGGAAGCCTGGTACCGACAGTATGCTACGACGTATTTGCCGGCTTTCATCACAAGTGCGACACGGGATCTACGCCCGCACTGGGGAGGACTTTTCGCATATGGCTGCCGAGCCTATCCTCTCAAACGCGAGAGGGAAAGAGGCATTGAGAAGAGACTTTTCAAGGTTGTTCCCCGAGGGCATATCGGGTACCTGGTGGGTTACGTGCCGAACACGCACAACCAATACAGGATTTGGGTTCCTTCTCTCCGCCAGGTGTTTATTACCCGGAATGTGACCTTCGACGAGACGAAGTTCTACACGCCAGATGACTCTCGCCTCGCAATCAAACCACGAGTCGCGAGAGAAATTATCGAGCTCGAGCTGCCGCCAACTAACTCGAACGCGGTACTTGAAACTCTCGGGGTAATCGATCCAACGGATCTCCTGACGGAAACACCTTCTGAATCAACAATCGGAACGGACGCGCCGGTCGTGCCAACCGAGAAAGTCGTAAAACCCGAATTGCCAATACGACAGCCAGAAGGAAATCTTCTATCACCAGAGTCCACACCGGGGCCAGAGTTGATCGCCGAGCCTGTCGTCACAACTGAGGACAGTGTAGAAGCTCAATTGCTGGCGGACTCCGTGGGAGATGGAAGTAGTGCTCGTACGAGCACTGCGAGCCGATCCCCTTCAGGGGAGAGGGTTGAGGACGTTATACATGTCCGAACCGACGACAACCTCGTACCAGCGCAAGAGGATCGTCGCACGGATCGCCACGAATCGGTCTCCGGGGTGGAACGGCTATCCAGCCCGGCAAGACCAGCACGTGCCATCCGCACATACCGAGCGTCAACAGCTCGGGGGGTGACTAGCCAAACCCCACCGGTGCGAATGAGCAGAAGAACGAGAGGATTACCACCTGCGACTTCAGACGAGGAAGCAGATTCGCCTCAATCACGAGGTAGGAGACTTGTTAACTTCTTTACACACATAGAAGGCACAAATCTGTTCGGAAATGGCAATCCAGACGGGACGAAACTCGCTCACAACACCATGGTCCCAGTAAATGGGTTACCACACACTGTTCGCTTCGCGGACGAGGAATGGGACGATTTCTTCAATACTTTCTTGCCTGATCAGCAGAAGGCGATTGACGAGTCGAACCATGCCCATCTAACCTTACACGCTACCGTGTCGGGTTCAATCCGAGGCGCTACGCGCCCCAAAACAGCACCTAAACCAAGCGAAAGATACCTGGTTTCAGAACTGCCAGATCCACCAGAGAGCTACAAGGACATTCAGAAGCTCCCTCACAACCTCCGCAGGCTTTTCATAGACGCGTGCCTTGTCGAAATTGATAAACTGACCGAAAAGGGGATATGGAAACTTGTCGACGCCACGGAACTTCAGTCTAAGCCTCTTCCGCTCAAATGGGTGTTCACTTACAAACCGGATAAGGATGGTTATCTCGATCGGTGCAAGGCAAGAATCTGCGTTCGAGGCGACTTACAACCAGAAAATGCGCTTCAACGGACGTATGCAGCAACACTTGCAGCGAAAACTTTTCGGGTCGCAATGGCTATTGCAGCCCAGTTTGACCTGGAGATCAGACAGCTCGACGTCGTCAATGCCTTCCTGAACGCAGAACTAAACGGAGAACCAGTCACTTGTCATCTTCCAAGCGGATTTCGTATCGCAGGGAAGTACGTCCAGCTTACACGAGCCCTTTATGGCTTACGGGACGCCCCTTTACTCTGGTACATGGAATTCTCGACGAAGCTGAAAAGCCTTGGCTTGCAGCCTGCCACTGAGGACCCGTGTCTTTTCACAAATGCTACCAGGAAAGTCTTTGTCATCTTCTATGTGGACGACATCTTGGTCCTTTACCATCGAGACGATAAGGAGGCTGGGGAACAAACTATTGCCGCTTTGAAGAATGCTTACGAGATGAAGGACCAGGGAGAAGCTGAATACTATCTCGGGATTCGAATCGTCCGAGATCGCCGCCTGAAAAAGCTCTTTCTGGTCCACGACGCGTACATCGAGAAGATGGCCAAGCGATTTGACCTTATAGAAGGCATCTTCACCGCGACCCCCCTGCCAACCGCGAAACTCAAGAAGAACACGGGACAAGCGACAGCAGAACAGGTTCATGAATACCAGACGAAAGTCGGATCAATCCTTTTTACAGCAATCATGATCCGACCAGATGTCGCGTTCGCCTGCTCAGTACTGTCGAGATTTCTGACGAACCCCTCGAAACAACACATCGCCGCCGCAAACCAAGTGATTCGCTACTTGTATTGCACTCGCCACTTGGCGATCAGCTTCGGCGACGTGGGGGGTGGTACAGCCCTGATGATCGCAACCGATTCTTCTTTCGCAGACGATGAGGAAACAAGACGATCGTCGCAAGGACATATCTTCCTCTTGTTCGGGGGTGCAATCCAGTGGAAAGCCACTCGCCAAGCGACAGTCACTACGTCCACGACGGAGGCAGAACTTCTCAGCCTTGAACAGACGGCTAAGGAGACAATGGCTCTCAAACGGTTGTTCCGAGACTTCAAACTGGCCGTAGGAGACGTCTGGAAAATCCATTGCGACAACCAACAGACAATCAGACTAGTCGTTCAGCAAGGAGAACGCCTCGCAACCAAGCTCCGACATGTGGATATTCACAATATGTGGCTTAAACAGGAATTCACAAAAGGCAGCTTTGACGTAACCTACATTACCACGAACGAGATGCCAGCCGACGGCCTGACGAAAAACCTCTCGCGCGCCAAGTTCGAACACTTCAGGTCACTGCTCAATCTTGCTGATGCAAGCGATATCATTTCGAAAAACAGGAACCAAGCCTCAGAGCAAAAGCAAATCAATTCGTCAGCCAAATCGGTCGGTAATGACCTTTCCACGTGGGATCTCCTCTCAATGGGAGAAATCTAAAAAGCAATTCCAATCGGAAATCCTGGTCCGGTGCCAATCATGGTATAAAACTTTCCTTCCGTGATTCCTAGGCCAAAACCCAATGGCCTCAAACCCTTTTTCTTTTGTTACTCCAAACGCCAAACCACTCAAAACCCTATTCCGAACCGGAATCTATTTCTCATTACGAACCGTCTTCTCGAAGTCGTCAATGAGTTTGTCCAAACCAGGCAAAAAGGCACTGGAATCGCCTGGGAAAACCGCAGTGAAATACGATTTCAGAGCCGTTTTCTTCAGAATCACTTCGGATCCAGATCCCGTCTTACGCTTCTTTGGGGTCGCGCGAGCTTCCTGGCGCTCCTCCTGCTCGTACGACTCACGCGGAGGAAGACTGGGACCCTCCTGGCCAAACGGGCGAATCGAGGGATCGCGAGGTCCACGACCAGTGAGATCAATCGTCTGCACTCTGCCAGTCTTTTTCAGCTCCTTCTTTTGCTGCGCGCGAAGTGACTCAATTGCAGCAATGCCTTTGCGAAGAAACTGACTCTCGAACTTCAACTCCTACACGATTTGTTAGCAACGGAAGCCATTTCAGATCAAAAAATCAACCATACCGCCGGCTTCGCATCTCTACTGCGAGTGTGCTCGATGAAGCTGTTTGCGATCTGAACCATGTCCTCCGTAATGGGGATACAAGTCGAATTGTTCTTCAGACAGCGAGAACAAGCCCCATCCTCCTTTCCTACGGCGCATTCGCCCCAAGAACTTCCGTGAACGACGCTTTTGACGCATCCGAGGCAGACCGAATCCCGGTAGGGACCCTCATCGAGAATCGGTTTCTGGTTGGTGTCGACTGCGCGCTTCTTGCGAGGACGCGACGGTCCACGCCGACCACCCGACTTCGGCTTCGGGCCAGTTTTTCGAGGCGGAGTGGGTGGAAACTCTTCATCGACGCTATCGTCCTTCTCCGAATCGTTATTCTCGTCATTCTCGTCATCCTCGTCTATGTCGTCAGGCGCATCCGGCTCGGATTCTCTATCCGAAGCGACTTCCTCGTCAGGACGCGTCTCGACTTCTTCATTTTCCTTCTCGAACTCCTTGCGCGAACGCTTCTGGAGCCTTCGAAGATACTTTCCCGCTTCATTCGAAACGAGCGTCTGATGGCGTCTCACACGCGAGAGTGCCTGGGGATTGGTTTCCTGCATCTGTTCCTCAACAGCTTCAATGATCTCACCTACTGCCAAATCGGGTTCTGCTCGAAGGATCAGTACCAAACGAAAACCGGCTAGGAAACCATCAACACTTACTCTCCTTCGCGCCGTCCACCAGCAACCTGTTGTACAACGAGAGTGCGGAACGGGTTCCTTTCGACGTCTTCTTTCCGAAAATGAGAAGCGACCGGTGAATATCCTGGCTGACACCCGGATTATCATCCGGACCGAGGGATGGAGCCGAACTTGTCGCTGGAGTAACGATACCACCCTGATCCACATTGGCCGGGGGATCTGCACTTCTTGCGAGGGCCGTTGCCAAGCGAAAGAGTATTCAAGGTACTGAAACCAATACTGCCAGACAAACCGGGTCTGGGTCGACGAAGATTCTCTGGGTGAATCGGGTCGTTTGCTACCATACGAGTGCAGGCGATTTCGAAGCGGGAATAGCCGGCGGAAAGCAATTGCGCGTCGGAGAGGAGGTTGAGGTCGCTACACACCTCAAAATTCGTTTTGCTCGTCTTCTTTTTTGCGTCAGCCATCTGGAAAGTCTCTCAGAATGACGTTCTCAACTGACATTCGTGTCGAAAACTCATTACCAAAGGGGAGAATTTCACACTTACCTCGTCGATGGATTTGTTGGTTGGTGAAAAAAAGGAAAAGAAATTGGCCAGCGAGAAATCGATGGGATATTTATTATTGATGGGGGGTGGTTGACGGTTGCCCATTTTGGAAAGGACGGGACGATTCAAATACTCGAGGCAAGAGCAACCCGTCAAAGCCGTGAACAGAATATTGTGTTGAACAAGGCATTCACACAAGAACACTGTTCACTTTGTCAACTACTTCTACCTTTGTACCCTTATTGTCAGACGACAACAACTTTGTTTTCTTTTGTACTCAAAATAACCTTTTCTTTATTCTACTTTGTTTTACCAGTTACAGATATTATCTGCAACTGGGGGGGTGTGTCGTGACGCTGGGACAGCTTCGTGTGGCTGGTACCAGTGGTAAGCGCCACAGGTGTGGATTACCAGGCGATGACCCACATAGAGAAGGGTATTTCTAGGAGATTTTCGTCTCGTAACTATCTTACAATAGAACAACAACTTCTCTTCTTAATTTCAGACACTGTGGTTCATCATATCTGTATATAGGACTTCTTAGTCTTATTGGCTTTTTAGCCCCACAAAGTTCATCTCGAAGCTTCTGTGGACCTTTGGTTAATAGATGATCCCGTACGTAACATAGTCTGCACGAAGGAGCTGCTCTCGTAAAGCTTGATCAGAACGCACCAAATTCGCAGCCAAAAACGTCCTTAAGGTGGGGTGCCCAAAGCTGAGGCCCAAAGTGGATGCCGAGAATGGGTGTCCAATATGGCTGTCCGTTCAGAGCAGCATAAGCTGTGCGCTTGACATCTGGTGCTCCTCGGTGACAGTGTAGACCACGCAGTGTCTAGCTTACCTCCGTACGATGCACAGTGCTTCTTCAATTCCAATCATCAACACCATCACGGTCATCATCCACACCGCTTATCATATTCACTCTTCAGCTGGTAAAATCAACACTGTACATTTAGTCAGCTTTAGCTGCCCTTTTGGCTATGCCGCCGGGCGTAATCAATTGTCTGCGTGTGTGTGTATTTTAGCCTTAGTGAGTGACTCACTGTGTGCGAACTTCTTACGACTGTGCAGATACTAATCTCCACCTGTTTAAGGATACGCGGAAAGATGTCTGGGCGGGTGTGCCTGAGCAGAAAAACGCCTACGCGGATGTGCCTACGGAGATGTGCCTACGAAGATATGCCTACGCGGATGCGCTTGAGCAGACCCCTGCATACCCAGTCATTCGTACGCATGTTTTCGCATACGTAGCTTCGAGGACGAAGGTGGCACAAACGCCGCGCTGTTGGTTCCTGTTGGCTGCTGCAGGGACGATTGCTCTTGCTGGAACAGGAACCAAGCAAGTTGAAGATGCCGGTGCTGTATAATGTTTGCATCGGCAACGCAACACTAAAGACATGCTTGCCCCTTTGCTCATAGCCCATTTTTGGCTAATGCCTTGCTCCTGACTGATGATGCCTCGTCGGTATCCTTCCCTCAAGTAGGCATCAGCTGCTTTGTTCTGCTATATCTCTCCATCGGCTGCATGCAAATAAAGCTTTCTTGCCATCTGGCAGCGCAACTCCTTTCGGACTTGTTGATGTGTCAATCCTCGAAAGCATGAACGATATTCAACTTGATCATGAGTGATCAGAGCAGCGCTCAAGCAAGGACCTGGATCCGCGGTACTGGTGCGCTGTCTGATCTCCATGCGGCGACGAAGCCTCCCTGCGCAGTCAAAGAACCCATACACAGCTTGGCATAACCCACCAGGGCCCTTCAGCCTACCGAGCCTGATAGGCTTGTAAGTCATATCAGCAGGTATTCTCCGCGTGGAGGGTGCGTTGGTTCTCCTCTGCCGTCTTTTTTGAGGCCCCAAGTTATTCAATAGTATGTGGTTTCGACGCACTTGGCCGTTTCGTTCGGTTTGTGTTCGAGAAACATCGGTGGTCCGACAAAGGTCCTTTACTATGGTCTTGTTAGTTGATCCGTCGCATTGTAAGGCGCTGCAGACCTTTGAAGGTGCCGAGATAGATCACATCGTTATCGGTTTGTTCCTCAGGTGACTGGTGACCAACCGCCATAGTAGTTGCGACCGTCTGCTCGACCATCCTCGGTAATTATTTATCACGCCTTTTGAATGTATTGAAGGGGGACAGTCGAGCTCCAACTGCGAGCTTCGTTAACGTGGTAGAGAGAGTAGAACCACAGGCCATCAATCAACGAAAGCGTAACTTTGGGGTGGGCATGCCCTCCTGTAAGAAGCAGAAGAGAGCGCTGCGCTGTTAGAGGGCGCGTGCCGACCTTCGTTCATTGGACGGCCAAGAGGTAGAATGGAGACGCGACGCGACGAGCACGACGCGAGCTTGGTGGAGAGGCTACTCAGGGCCCATTGGCTGGCTACCCGTATGAAAAAGTGCGGTTGTGCTTTCTTAAGTAATCGCATTGCTACTCACTCAAGGGGAAATAAAAGCAAAGGCATTGCGCCCTCAAATCGAAAAACTTCGGTGGGCATTCTCTTCTATTTCATCACACAGCCACCAAAAACGAGAGATCAGAGGAATCTATAGGGTGCTCTATCTTTTTGCATTGCACCGAGAGGTGGAGACAGACTTAGACGGTCCACTGTGACAGTCGTGCAAGGAAACAGTGTGGGATTACATACCTTAGTGGACTAAAAGGTACCAGAGCAGCAGTGAACAGGGTTTTTAACAGCAGGTTATACACGATAAGAACGAATAAAGGAAGTAGCCGGATACCAAAATGTCAAGTACGGCCACAAACGAAGTAACGCGAGGAGGTACTGAAAACCTTGTCGGCACGACCGGATACCTCGAGGTGAGGTATGGTTGGGGGGTAGTTCTTGGAGACAAGCTGCTGGATCGGGTTCAGCAGAGTCGCGTGGTTAGACACCCCACAGATTTTGTCTCAGACCCAAGTAGCCATCTCGATAGCGGTCAAAAATTGATTAGTGTCTTGAAAACCGGGCTGCAATCATTTCTTACGTCACTTGAGGAGTCAACGATGTTGGAAGGCGACATGGAATGGCAGCCGACTACCTCAGACGATGTAAGGATCTCTGAGGCCCCAAATGATGAAGTTCCTCCGGTCGACGATCCCATGGATATTGATGGGTGAGGTTCTGGTCGGCGAACCCATGGATCTGGACTAGGAAAATGATCCGATGGCGGATGCAGGATATGAAGGAGGCACAACGGTGCAAGAGAGAAGCGCGCCTGAAAGGGCACCCTGGATGGATGATGGTGCCTGGGAGTATAGGTACGAGAATGGGTATGGGGTGGGAACTAGAATGTTAAGGGAAGGAACGACTGTAGGTGTAACAAGGTAGTCAGTCGATCAACGCTGCATGGTAGTAATACAGACCTGACATTGATCAAATACGATCCCTCCAAAGCCGCGATCCCGATCAAACCGTGCCGGGCTAACCTAGCGGCCCACTGGCACCCCGCCGGGGTCGTTGTCCCCAACTAACCCACAAGATCCGGAAAGTACTTAGACATACTGTGATTGCTCGGCAAACTTAATACCGAAGTTTTCCCTTTTGATGGAAATGCACAAGGAGATCATAAGCAAGTGAGCCTTGTCTTTTAAGAGGCGACTTTGCTTCATCCCGGCCTAACAGATCCCCGTGTTGGGCAAATACTTCAAGGATGACGTCCCGCAACCCCCGATCAGTATCGATGGTAGAGGTGTAAGCCTCGCTAGCAGCATCGAGAAAGTCACCAGCATCCCATGTTGTTTCAGCAGCAGTCCTGAATTTAGTCACGGCAAGGTCTTTAAGACCGCCAATGACATACTTTTCTGCAATCGCATATACCTTGGCGTGGAGAAAGAGGCCTGAAAGATCCGTGCAATTATCTTGCTGTTCTGGCGACTGTGAATGGTTGTTGGAGTCGAGAAATTGATAGTCGAGACGATAAAAATATTGGATCATCATATCTACCACGTAGGGTTCGTCGTCAAGAAGGGAGATAACGCCATCGGACGCTTCCTACGCGGTAGCCCACGTTAGCAATGATGATATCGTATGGAGACAGAGACGTGGGTACTTTTAATGGGCTACGGCATGCAGCAGCTAAGAATTCGGAGCGAGGACAGACGATGGCGCGGTGGACTGGATAGCTCTTTGCAGCAGAGGATATAGTCAGGTCCGAGTAGTCTCCAGTGGAGTAGAGGCTGTTATAGAGTTAAAATTACATCGGAAGGGGAGATAATCAGGGAAGATGCTTGCGTCTCGAGAGATTCATAGAGGTCTCGCTGTGGCCGACCAGGAGGTGCCACGGTGGGCCAAAATGGCATGGAGGCGGAGAGAGGGGCGGGCGCTGGTGGGGTGGGCTGTTGTGGCGGAAAGAGCTCTGGGAAGGCAGCCCGGGCGTTGGAGGAATACTTAAATATGGAATCCTTCAGGAGGGATCGTAGGACGGTGATCAAGCGTTCGGTTGAGAAGCCAGGAACCCATAGATTGCGTTGACGGACGAGGGTTGTTATAGCCTTCCGTTGACGTAGTTGAGAGTTGTCGTACTCGGAAAAGATGGCCCTGCAGTCGCGATCTCGGTAGACACTAATTCTTTCAGATCTAGAGGGTTCTGCATATACGCTGCGGGTATTGTTGGCTGGACGTGGCATCTGAGGCGGCTCAAGTCAAATGGGAAACATTAAGTCACGTATGCGAGGCGGCGAACAGTGGCCCTGAAGACTCCTGTGCGTGTCACGTGAGATTTAACAGGGGGCAAAGCAGACAAGGAAATTCTGTAGAACACCGCTGCGTAATCACCTAACCAGGCTAACACCATTTTCGCATTCAAGTATGCAAGTAAACTACATCGGGTGTTTCTTGATTAAACGTTTGAGAAGTACAGTACTATGGGCCATCACATCAAATAGGTTAGGATATCGCATCCTACCAAACAGAACGTACTGGTGCACTGGGTGCACAGATTTGGCAGCTGGATCCGTGCCCTGCTAGTAGAGTGAGGCCCCGACTTGGTTCTTGTGCATCCCCCAAAAGCATCTCTCAAAGACATCCCACAAGGTCATCGCCTAAAGGCCATCCCCCAAAGGCCATCCCCAAAGATTATCCCCCTGTGCATCCCTGAAAGACATCCCTGAAAGACATCCCCCAAAGCCCATCCCCCAAAGCCCATCCCCCAAAGACATCTCCCAAAGACATCCCCTAAACAGGATCCCTCAAATCAGGTTTAGGCTAGCAATATGTGACCTATCTATTTAAGCGAGTGATACTGGCTCATTCAGGGCTGGCCCTTGTAGATTGACTACCCCTGTATTTACACTATAAGCCTGGTCGGCGATGTGTTTCTGGAGTCCTTGCCTGCGCAAGCCTTCAGCGTTTCAGCCCAGGGTGTAGAGAAATGCCTGCCTATAATGTCTTTTGGGCTGTTGCATCTCACGGGTCCAGATGCACCTCCGCTGTGCGGCTTCTGCGAGGGATGAAATTGGCTGGCGTCTTTCTCAGAGGCACGGGATAGACCCTTTCCTTCAAGGAGTTAGCGATATAATTGAAGAAGGGAACTACCTACCATATCAGCTCTTGATATCGGCCACGACCGGCCCTCAGTAGAACTATACTCGTAGTGTTTATGTTTCCTTCTGAACATAATGTAGACATCCGTTTGATAGCGGCGGCTTATATCATTGCATCGCCGCATAATGTTCTCTCTGACTTTTTCAAAGTTCTCGTTCGTTCTATCCCGTTTCTTTTGCGGCAGTGATTCAAGTTTCGGGACATCCATGTTGGTGTTGAGGTTGCATACGGAGGGTTGGTACCGAAATGTGACATCTATGCTGGATAATTATACACCATCTGAACGATAGATAATGGATAATTGGCATTTGAATTTTAGGATCTAGTTTCCACGATTCGAGCATCCTTGGCTGTGCCGGCAGGATTCTAATCACTTGTCCCAGCGGCACACCATCGGTGAACGACACCCCGAAGCGCCTGTCCAGACCCCACTATTATACCGAGCACCGCCGCACCGAACTTCGCTTACTGGTGGGCGCTTCGGTTGCGGGACCCATTAATAATAGCTCGCCGGCGTGGGTGCTTCCGATGATCACTAGAAAGATCCCGGCACTCCCTCCGGGTTACTAGTAACCGACCACCAGAGCGCCGGGCCTGCTAGTAACCGGTCCCATATTTTTACGGCGCTTACGCCGGCACCCTGGTACTGTCTCCGATTTACCAGTAACCGACTCGTAGAGCGCCGAGCCTGCTAGTAACGAACACCAAGAGGCGCGTATGCCCGACACCTACTATCAAAGAGGTTTCCGAAGCGTGGTACCAGATATGCTATGGGTGAAAGAAGGAGGGCATGAGCTATTGCTAAGAATAGACAATAGTCAAGGTGCAGAAATGGAGAAAAGCTGTTCGTCCAATCACCATAGAGGGCGTATCGCTTTGCGTGAACTTCAGACCAATGAGTCATGGTGACCGCACCTCGCACACCACCGCCAATCAGATCGTTCGTAAAATGGGATCCGGGAAATCTATAGATAGCGGGCGACTATGCCAGAACTGTGACAACTTCCAGTTTTCTCAATACTGCACTAATTCCAGAATGGCCCTATTCCAGAATAGCGACGGATCTCTGTATCTCAACAGTAGTCGTTCCAGAATGAAACCACTTCCGTCAAGTACCTCCATTCCAGAACAGTGACATATTTCTACTTTCTCAAAAAATGCCGTCATTCTAGAATGATGGTACATCCGTAACGTACCTCCATTCCAGAACAGTGACATATTTCTACTTTCTCAAAAAATGCCGTCGTTCTAGAATGATGGTACATCCGTAACGTACCTTTATTCCAGAATGGTATCATAATTCTGTTTTGTCAAAGCCATAGGGGTTCTAGAACCAATGTCATTCCAGAATTATGGTGCATCTGCAGAATTTCTATTCCAGAATTATGATGGCATGATTCTGTTTTGTCGAATCTACAGGTATTCTAGAACAAGTCATTCCAGAATTATGGTACATCCGTAACGTACCTTTATTCCAGAATCGTATCATGATCCTGTTTCGTCAAAGCTACAGGTATTCTGGAATCATCATTCCATAATTGCAGCACACCCGTAACGTACGTACTTCAGTTCTGGAATTCAGCTGTAGGTTACTAGCAAAGCGTCCGGATGTGAAGCCCTCTAATAGTAGCATGGCTGGGATGGGCGCTTTAGCCGCCCTGCAGACGGACGCTTGGGCGACTGTTACTGGTAAGTGAGACGGATGCGGAACCCATTGATAATAACTCGCCGGCGTAGGTGCTCCCAAGGACCCACATCGGGACGCTTCAGCGGCAGCTCGGATGCGCAACTCGATGTCCCGTCTGTGGATCCCCGAAGCGCCCAGCCCGGCCATGCTACTATTGGAAGGTTCCACGTCTGGGCGCCTTACCAGTAACCCACGCCGAAGCACCCCGTCCATGGGGACCCCGAAGCGGATGGGCACTTCGGCGGTCCGCAGACGGAGGCTTTGGCGACTCTTACCCGTAAGTCACTTGGGTGTTGTCTCGCCTATTGATAAGTTGAATGTGGTCAAGGTAGTCTTCAAACCCCATCGATATACGGGTAAGCATCTTCCGAAGTGCCCGTCCGCGAAGCGCCCACAACCCAGTGATGCTTCTGCTGGTTGAATCCGCTCCCGGGCGGCTTGATTGTAATAGTGCTCAGAGCCGCCGCTGGCGGATAGCTCCAGCTCGATCGGCGCTTGTTGTGCTGCCGTCAATGGGACACTGTTTTGGGAACTCCTGATCTCGGTGCCCCTTCGTGCTTCAGCCGTTAGGACCATGAGTCAGCATGGTGTTGCGTTGAAGGCACAGGAAAAGGGTGTAAGGAAACATTCTATGTCCATCTATAGGTCCACAATACATACTGTGTAGATCTAATCTAGGCCTGCTCCTCTGTCCCTTTGGCCATCCGTCTACGCTTTACCTTTTTTGATCTTCTTTGCATGACCTGACCTGATGTCCTGAGCGTAACGCCATGGGAGGTCTGTACATGCCGTCTGAACGCGTCCAGCGTCGCGAAATTTGGGTCATTCTGGCACTGAGGATGGTTGCACCGAATGAGATCACCACGTTGTACAGCACGCTCTCGTTCTACCAGATGCTGGTCGTCAAAGTGGTCATTTCTAACCGTTGGCCGGCAGTACTTGAACGTCCGTTCTTCTAGTGAAAGCCTGCAATCCCCAACACAATCAGGGCACTGATTCGGATCAAGGAGTAGTGGAAAGGGCTTGGGTTGAAGAGTCTCCTCTTCGATGGGTGGCTTGGGTTGAGGATGAGTGCGGATGCGGTCTCGTCTGACCGTCTCTCTCTTGTCACAAAGTGTGACCATCAAATCGATAGCCTCAATCCAAAGCTCCATGTGTTTGTCGTGAGAACAGTCGGTTGGTTGGTGGCAGAGGATGTGGGCCAGTCTGGTGCGCTCGGGAATCTGGAGGTTGATTTCCGGTTCTGCATACTCTTCCTCTTCTTCGCCATTTGCTTGCCTCTCGATATCCCATGTTGGGCGGTTGTAGAAATGATATTCGCGATACTCTTTGACGACGGTCTTGTCGCGTTGATCCCGCTTCGTGCGTATCTCCTCGGTTAGCCTGCGAATCTCGGCTTCATTCTCTTCACCTTGCACTCGGTATCGACCGCCCTTTAACTTTTGTCGCCGTTGCTCCAGCTCCAGAATTTCCGGATCGGGTGGCAAGTTCTCCCAGACCTCCTTAGGGACCATGTCTCTCGTTGCCCGGGGATCGCGCGTGAGGCTGACATGCGCAAACACCTTATACATCTGTTCCTCGGTTTCCTCTTCTAGGAAAGTATTCTGGAGGTCAAATTGAACGTTCTCGTTGAGGTACGCGCCTTGGAATGTGGCGAACTTGGGATCGTGGCGCATCATCTGGTCGCGGACGGCATCAGACGCATTCCCTGGGGCCGAAGCTGTTATTATTTGTGGTCCTCGGCAGCCGCTGCTTACTTCGACCTACCATTTGCTGCATTCGCCGCCCCTCTTCGGGCGAACCGCGGCGTCCAGGCCTTCTCGAAACCTGCATCAAGGCTCTGTCGGCCCATGTCGTCTCGTAATTTGGAATAGCTCATGGCCTCGTCGACGGCCAATGCACCGCCGCTGAGCTTTCGAAAAATCGGAACCTTGAGCATTGATTGCTTCCACCGTAAGGCCGTAGACTGGACTGGACCCCTGACCTCTGCTCTTAGTACCTGAGTCGCATCTGTCAGGCTCGCTGCGTCGAAAGCCTGGTCGTGGAGCGCGAGAGCGATGATGGTGCTGACGGCACAGAAGATGAGTTTCCTTGCGGGCGTAAAGAAAAAGACAGTCCTGCCAATAGTTAGTATTAAATGCACCAGAAAGGCTTGAAGGCGCGGCGCTACGTAGACTTACGGCCTTGGCTTATTGTCAGCTCCTTTGTGGTGGATGAACTTGACGGCCATCGCTGGTACGGCTCGTCCTGTCACTGGATGGCGAACAATCATCATGAGTACGTCCTCATAGCACAAGGCTTTTGGACGCCCCCGTCCAGCTGTTTCCTGCAGCAACAGCCTGTCGAGGAGAAGGGAGTCTTTGTCTTGTGGAGGTTGGTCGTCATAGTCCACGTTCTCTGTGTCTTTGTCACACTCATGATCGAGGGACTTGACGCCTTTGGGCTTGAAAATCTCGTCCGTGCATCCGTCTTTAGGTTTTTTCCTTTCGGCATGGACGATCTCGGCAGGTCTGGCACCAGTGTAGCAGAGGAGCTGGTAGCAACCAGCCAGCTGAGTGCGCTGCCGTTCTGATGGGAAGATACCAGTATCATACGCAATGTTGAACGTCAAGATGGCCAGTAGGTTATCGGCTCCGAGGACTGGCTTCCCGTTGATATTAGGTGCGCGGTATCCGAAGCGCGGAATCAGGATCGTGTGGTGAAACTAGCCCAACCCATGTCAGCATCATTGTGGAAATGTCGACTGGCGCAGTTGGTGGATACCTTGTAGAGCTCTTTGGCATCATTCCTGTCCACGTAGCGACCGGCGACGGTGGTGTATAGCTGTTGAAACTGCCGGATATATACCTGCGTCGTACCCCATGATTTGATTTTCCCTATCGACCACTCGCAGACCCGGAGAAAGAAGCTCATCATTGTCTCGCGAGTTACGTTTTCCAAGGCCGCTTGCCACTCGCCGAGCTTCTGCTCGTTACAGTAACTGTTGCAGAGGTCAGTCAACCAGAAAACAAGCCAGTGATTCTCGCAGCGAACCGTTTCCATTTCTTGAATACGACCGCAATATTGATCTCGGTTTCGTCTGCATATCTCGGCTTGATGAAGTGGACGTTCTTAAGCTGCTTGCGTAGGTCGGCATGCTCCTCGGCCGAGAACGGCTTCGGCTGGTTCGCGATCCGACGTTGTGTTTCTTGGTCGGTGAACCGCTTTAGAAAGTCTGCGGTTGCTTTTGTTTGTCGAGGGCGACAATCGGGGAGCGTTAGCCGGGGCATGGCGAGATGGTCGCTCGTCGTATCGGCAGGAGAGGGGTCGTGTGCGTGTACTGAGGCGAGAAAAGACAAGAGAAGACAGCGGGCGCGATGCCGCTCTTTATGGCGGACGGCGCCATTTCCTCAAGCAGACCCTCAGCAGCCTGAGCAGCCAGAAATCGCTCCAACGGATGCCAGAAAGCGAGGGAGTTGGCAACAGCAAACCGGTCGGATGGCAAACGGACAGGGTAGAAGGACATGGCAGGCGCTTGGACCAAAATAGCTGCCTGGGGCGCACTGCCATGACCAGGGTGCGGGCGTTGGAGGCAGCAGGACGAAGTATTTAATACCTGGCAGTGTCCGCCCCTCGACCGGTTCCCTCACACTGCTTGTGCCGCGTAAAACGGCGACACTTCCCGCCGGATTGGGCGGCCCCAGCAGCGACTTCTCGCTTTTTAGAGTAATCTGATTTCCTTAAGGTTAATATATTAATCTTCCGCTATATAATAAAGACTAAAACTAAATTATCTTTCTTTAAAGTTTCTTTTTATAGTATATATCGGTAGGCTATATTAAACTAATCGTAAGTCTAAGCTTTATAATATGTAACGATCTCTATAGCCTTAACCTAATCCTTATCCAGCTGTATAAAAACGTAAAGATAGAGCTAGGTTTCTTTTTCTAAAGTCTAGACCTTATCCTAATTAAGGGTCCTCTATATCACTATTCGTCCTTTAATTAGGGTTACAGTATACTAACTATAGATAAGGTAAAATAGAGTGTAGCTAGAGGAGATATAAATAGTTATCTAATCTATAAGAAGAGCTATAGAAAGTATAGACTAGATATCTTTTTTTTCTTAATTAGAGTAATTTTAAAAAGTATATATAATCGGTTAGTAACCTTTTTTTAATAGTCTATTTATATATAGGTTATAGGCCGATATAACTTTATATCTTATACTATAACACTGATTTAGGTAAATAACTATACCTATATTCTTATATCCCCTATCTATAACTAGGGTTCTATATATACTATATCGGTAGATTATATCTTTCTAAAGGAACTTTATAATACTTTCTAATATAGTATACTTTAAAATCTAAGCTTGAGGATAACCTATAAATTTATAGTATACCTTTACCACCTTCTATTTACCGATATATTAAATATCTAGTGAAACCCTTGAAAATAGCTGATAGATCGATACTAATAAAATATATAGGTTATCTATTTACTTTAACTAGGCCTTTTAATATACTTTATAGGTTATAATTAGTCCTTTTATCTAGATATATATCTCTAGCCAATAGTATCGCTTAGCTAGACGATAGTAGATAGCCTTTTATCCCTAGTATCCTGATTTATTATATACTTTAGCGATCAGCTTAAGGTAGACCTACCCCAAGTTAATTACACAGTAAAGGTAAGGCTGAGATCTTATTCCTTACTTAAATAAGAGTCTATCTTAAATAATAAAGCTGATTACTTTCTATTTAAATCGGTAGAACTTCTAGATTAGGACATCTAAAGGGCGTTTTGAGGTAAAAAGAAAGTAGATAATCTATTTAGACATTGTTAACTATTATTTCTTAACGGTAAAGAGGTTAATAGGGATCTTAATATTGTTATTCTGATCTAGGTCCTTATTACTGTGACTGTATACTATAAGAAAGAAGTTCTTCACTATATAAGTATAAAGAACCTTTATATTAATAAATTCCTTACTATCTTCTTTATTCTCAGCTTTATATAGGTCTAAAGCGCCAGGAGGTTTTCTTAAAAAGCCGTCTGCTGTAGTGTTCTTTTTTTTATTAATATACTTGATTTTAAAGTTAAAAAGTTAAATCTAAGTAATCTAACAAGTTATTATAGCGGATGGTAGATTATTTACCGCTTTATTAATCTAGGTGATTAAAACCTATATATCTATCTTAAATAGAAAATAAATATTAAAGAGATAGTTATATAGTTACTTAAGACTTATTAGAACCTTATATATCTCTAGTTTTCCTAAATTATACATTAGCTTTAGGCCTCTCTAGATTCTACTCTTAAAACGTGTGACCGCCTGTTTCCTATCGATAATCTAGCTAAACGGTAAGCCTTAACCTTTAATACTTATATCGGTTATTAGAATAATTAGCCCTATATTAGGACTATAATCAATATGAATAAGCGCTAGAGCTATGATAATATACTTCTTAAGAGTCTCTATTACTTTAATCTATACTTACTCCTATTTAAATAACTTATCCTTCCCTAAAAGTAAGTATAGCGGCACTACTATACTAGTAAACTATTTAACCTAATACTAATAGAAGATAGTAATACTAAGAAACAATCAGACATCTCTAATATTATTATACTTCTTCTACTTAAAGATCTTAATAATCTTTACTTAATCTAGACGGCGCCTGTTAATACTATAGATATATCTAATAATAACTATTAAAGGTTACCACTATGAAGACTTTACGTCTAAAACAGTATAGCCTGCTGATTTAATATTAACTAGGACCTAATCGATATTATATAGATACTTATAAATATATCTCTAGATTCTAGGGTAGTTAGGTAGCTCTTTATTATTATAGTAAAAATAGAGACCTTTAACTATAACATTATTAATAAAGATATTATAGTATTTAGGGATTAGATTATAGAGGATTCTTATTATAATCTAGTAAAACTAGGCAATAGAGTTTATAGCGTCTATTGGTAGTATACAGTATTAAAATAGACTAAATAGGGTTAAAAAGGTTGTTAGATTATAAGTCTTTTCTATAAATAGGATTGAGTTATATCCTAAAAAGAAGTCTAATAGAGAGATAAGTACTTATCTAGTAAAATCTGTAGAAAATTCGTCTATAGATAGAGGTTACCAGGCGTCTTAAGAGTAACTCTATTTACCTTTATTGTTAAGTTAATTAGTTAAAGTCTGTTATCCTTCTTTATAATTAAGAACTATAGATTCTAGTAAACAGTATAACTTTCCTTAATAATTCCTTATATAACTTATTATCTAATCACCTTAAAAGCTTTTAAGAGAAGCGCCTTAGGAATTAGAATCCCTTTTACTTATTATACCTTATATAGAATTATCTAGATCTCTTAAGGAAAGGCTACTATTAGATTAATATATCTATACTTAGGGAATTCCTATACTAAAGCTTTCTCTTTATTAAGTAGAATCTGCCTAAAAAGTTCCTTCTCTTCTAGTAAGAGGTGGCCGTAATCCTTCATAATTATATTCTATTAGTCTACTGTAAGCCTTAATCTAGCTTTAATATTAGAAAACTTTAGGGTGATTAGGTCTCTATAAGGTCCTAATTAATTCTAAAGCCTCTCCTTAACTTCTTTAACCTTTTTAAGTTTCTAATATAGGTCTCTCTTAGGTATTAATCTATCTAAAAAAACGTTATCTACTAGTTAGACCTTTTAATCTTTCTATTTATATATAGTGTTGACTTTTATAGCCTATAGAGTCCTATCGATTATTTCTTTTATGATATTAAACTAGTGTATTACTCTCTTCTAGTGCTTATCTAGCGTCTATTTAACTAGTTATTCCTTTTATCTAGAGATAGGTTTCTTTAGGAATTCCTAATAGATATCTTTATAGTTATTTAGAAGACCAAGCTTTTATACTTTACCTTTAATAATCGCTATTATTCTTTAGATCTATATAACTTATAGCTAAATCGCTTTATATATAATCCTTAATATTAGTTTTTTAGCCTAGTCTTAATTTAGGACTACTATAATCTACTTATCCTTATCTAGCTTAGGTTCTAGGTAGGGGTTATCTATTCTAATAGTACTCCTGGTTATACTATCAGTCTTTAGTTTTCTAAACCAAAGACCTTCTTAATATATCGATCTAGCTATAGTAAAATATCTACTATTTTAGAGGGCCTATTTATCCTAATTATACCTATTAGAATCTATAGAAAGATGTCTTTAGTATAGATATAAGCTGTAATTAGGTGTTTACTATAACTAAATAAGAGCCTTATATCCTATATAAATAAAAGACTAAACAGTAATAGATTAGTCGTTTTATACTTATCTTTAATAAAGAAGTATAAATTAAATTTATATCTATTAATCTAGATATCTATATAGTAGAATCTATTAAATATAGTTAGAATGTCTAGATTTAACTTAAAAGTCTTTATCTATAGTTTAATATAAGTATATAGAATTCCTATAGCTTTAATATATTACTTTAATAAGATATTAACTTAGGCGTTAGTATCTAGGATTATAATAATTATAGGGCCTTTATTTATCTAATCTAGGATAGATATCTAGACCTCTAGCTATAGATATATATATAAAATAATTATTATTAGGGGTATTACTACAGCCTTAACACTGTTAAGACAGGTATATCACTAGGGTGAAGAGCGAACACACTACGTCCTTAAAGGAAGGTTGTAGTAGTTATATATACTAAAAGCTGCTTCCTCTCTATACTTACTCCTCTCCTTTTCCTTTTATAGGCTTATACGCTGTATATTAGCCCTTCCTTTACTTAGACTGCCCTATATAATATATATGGCCCTATAGCGCTGGGCCGTTTACTTTCTCATATACGATATAATACCTCCTCCTTTAGGGTTTCTATCCTAGAACCCCTAGATAGTTACGTCTATACTCCCTACTGCTTTACTCTATAATAGCTTTATAGTCCGGCGTATGCTCTATAGGTGTCTGTTTTCTCTCTATATAGTTATATAGGTTATACTGCTTTCTTTTTTTATCTTACTATAAGGGTGTTTCTTTTTATTGTTTAATAACTGTTGCTTCCTTTAATATTACCCTATAAGATTTTTTATTATCTATATAAGGGCGATTTCTTTTTGGCTAGTTCTTCTTTTTTCTTTTCTTTTTTTTAACCTATTATTAATATTATATATTACCTTTTTACTAGATTACTATATTATTGTTACTTATTGTTATATAGTTATTACTTTTTATCGTATTATTGTTTTACTTATTAATCGTTATTACTTTTAGTAGCAGTATTATATTATGCTACCACCTGTTATACTATCACTATAAGCGATCCTCCTACACTATATACCACGCTTATCTTAGTTATTTACTTACTTATACTATAGAACCTGCTTATTATTTATAATATTACCCTATTTTTATTATATACACTTATACCCTATATATATACTACTTACTTACTAATATTTTATAGATAGCTTCTACTTATAATAATAGTAAGAAAAAGCAGTAGTATAAGGTCTATACTTATAGCTAGGTCTATAATACGTCTTATACTTTATATATATACCGTCTTACTACTAATAAGAATGCTAAGCGATACTTAAACCCAGCTGGTATATTGTATAGTTTAAGTTGCTTAATTATTGCTTACTTACTCTCTAGGCGTTAGTACCTACTATATCTCCTATACTAACAGTAGATATACCTGTCCTGGTCTAATAGGCTTCTTACCTATGCTATATACTTACTGTTTATATCTTACTTACTTATTACTAGATTCCTATAGTTATACTACCCTATTACTATATCCTTAATACTGTTATATATACTTAGGCTGTAGCCTCTACTAATACTAATAATACTGTTAAGGTATATCTCTCTTACTACTCCTTCTATATATCTAAGCTGACTATTAGTAGCTCTATAACAGCTTTTCTCTTACTAGTGGTGACTTTTAGCGTGCTCTAAAAGATTCTAATATAACTATATAAGCTGTTAGCACTGCTGTTTCTATACCTATGCCGCTTGCCCTCTCTACCGGTACTTTTATATCTTACCACACGGCCGCTCTGCGTATACTGTCCCTACCATGCCCCTTGATGCCTTTACCATACCTATAGTGTCTCTCCTTAACTTTAACATTAAACAGACAGGTCACCTTATTAACACCTTTAAGATCTTTACTATTATATATATATATATATATATATTATAATTTCTTCCTGCTTATATACTGCTCTCTTACTAACTTATAGTAGTACTATAGAAATGCTACTGTTAACGCTAAGATATATACTACTATGCTTGCTTTGGCTACTATATATATAGAATATAATAGTACTGTTCATATTAAGCCGCTTGTGAAGGATAAGGATGATACGCTTTCTAAGCAGGAGGATATTACTCCTAAGGAGGAGGTCGTTAATCCCAAGTATCTCTATCACTATAGTAGCAAGGAGGGTTATCTCTCTTACTAATTATATACTGCCAGGGCACAGCCTCTATAGTGTTTAGATAGTGCTTATGTACTGTTAGGTTATAGCCCCCTTTAGTTAATCTTTACTTAGATAATACTTTTAAGCTATACTTTACTTGCTTTCTACTTTTACTATAGCTGATACCCTTAGTCTATAGACCTTAGTCGTTAGGCCTATATACCCTTAACGTTGCTATTTTAATACTCCTTTAATGCTTATACTTATCGATAAGTGATTAGCTCTTAATATAGTATTATGGTTCCTATATATCTTTCTTACTACTATAGCCCTTCTATTAGACTAGATATTATCTATACTTTACTGGCCTCCAGTGATTTATAATTATATCTACCTTATAAGATAATTCCTTTTTAACTTTATTACTAGGTAGCTGCTCTAGCGGTACATTATCCTTACTTTAACATAGCTCTAATAGGGAGATTAAGAAGACGTTATAAATTTAGTATTAGGATAGGATATCTAGTTAGTATATTAAGTTATATAACCTAATAATACGAAGTATATAGAAAGGTCCTAGCTATTTATCTATAAGCTTTCTGTTTAGGTGTTTCTGTTTTATATTCTTACTTACTAAGAGTATCTAGTTATCTATTATAAATTATTTAGGGACCCTTTTTTTTATTATAGGCCTAGGTCTAGCGAACGCTTGCTTTATATAGTAGTAACTTAAGCTTTAGCCGTTTAGTATAAAGCCGCTATATTCTCTCTTTAGTTAAGATATTTACTAATATTACCTCTATAGAGCCTATAATACTAGTAGGTAAAAGGAGGTCTTGTCTTATTAACGCTTTATTTAGAGATATACTAATTAATAAATAAAGTATATTATTATATATAAATTAGGCTAGGTATAGTCACTAAGCCTAATCTGTTTAGTTGTATATATAGTAGTAGAGATAGTACTTAAGGTTTTAATTCTACCTTTCTATCTATCTATCTGTCTGTAGGTAGAAAACGGTGCTTAGGCGCCGCTTAACCCTTAGTAGGTGGAAGAGATAGCTCTAGAAGTTACTTATAAACAATATACTTCTATCTAATATAATCCCTTCTAGAATCCTAAATATTAAGAATACCTAAGTAAAGAGTAAATTAGCTAGGCTGCTTACTGTAAGCCGTAAGGTGGTAGAGATATAGATACTATATTCTATATACCGATTAATAACTACCAGGATTAAGTTATAAGGTTTACGCCCTAATAGTGTAATTAAAGCTAGAAGGCTAGTGATATAATCTATTAATATTTCAGTATAGGGGCGCCTTAGTATTAATAGTAATATAAGGTACCTATAGAGGTAATAGTGCTATAGCTTTATTTTCTAGTATACTATATATATATTAATATATCTCTTTACGTCTTTTTTTAACCTATCCTAGTAATAGCTTTATTATAGTAGCTTAATTATCCTGCTTATATTAAGGTGTCTGGTATACTATATATTATAGTAGTCCTCTATAACCTTCTTTCTAATTCTCTCTCCCTATAGTATATATATCTATATATCTTTATATAGTAGTCCTTTTATATTAATACGTTAGGCTTTCTTAGTACTTTTACCCTTATTAGGCCTAGCTTTATTACTTTACTTTTACCTTTTAGACCACTACTCTTTTACTATAAAGGTGTCCTTTTATTATAACTAGAGCAAGATAGTAATTATTAGCTCTACTTTAGCTTTTACTGTTTTAGGGTTATATTAAATATCGTTTATATATAGAATATATAATTTATAACTTACAGCTCTAGGGATAGGCTTAAGCGGTTAGCCCTCCGCTCTATTACCTCTCTAGTACCTCTCTTATACCCTTTAGTTGCTTCTTTCTATTTAGTTAGGCTAAGGTTAGGTGTCTACCCTTAAGTCCTGGCCCTTTATCCCCTTATAATCCTCCTAATTATCTCTTTTGGCTTACTATCTCCTTATTATTATAGCGACTTTTAGCGGCTTCTATACTTCTTTTATACGCTATAGCTGCTTAAGGACTACTTTAATACTACTGTCTAGTCTCTTTTTATCATTATACTCTATACAGTCTAGTCTTCTTAATAGCCTATCTATTAGATTCTATTTATCTAGCTTAAACTTAATACTAATACTAAGAATTAAGAATTAATAACTCTTATTTCTTATAACAAAATCTCTATATAACACTATAACTAAAGGTTATATAATAATATAAATAAGATAACTAGATTCTACTAGTAAAATGGATAAGAAAAGTATATAGGTTGTCTCTAAGACATTAGTAAAACTAGTAACTAAGCTAGTCTTACTTAAATAACCCCTAGATATCTAAAGCAGCTCCTAGATATCTCGAATAACCCCTAGATATCTAAAGCAGCTCCTAGATATCTAGAATAACCCCTAGATACCTAAAGTAACCCCTAGATATCTAGAATAACTCCTAGATTCCAAAGATAAACCCTACATACTTTATAACCCCTAGATATCTAAGATATCTAAAAAATAATCTATTACAATATATCTTATAACCTTTTATATAAGAAGATAATATTTCCCTTATAGAGAAAGAATTATGATCATGAATATCAACACTTTTACCTCTACCTTTTACTCTTCTCTATCTTTCCCTTGACCATCGTGAATTTATATTCTTAGTGGTTATGAGCCCAGCTCGATAGAGAAGGACTTTATCTCTTTACTTCCCCTTTTTACCTTTAAGACTTGCTACAAAAAGTTAAAAAGGATTTATTTATCCAAAAAGCTCAACCTTATCAGGGACAAACCACATTGATAAGGGAACTTTATGGAAGAACAACTCTAAGGCTACTACACCTCATACCCAGCAATCCATATTCAACGGAATAGAGGGATCGGCTTACCGGGCAAGTTACACACCAGCTATATTTTACGTCACTACAGCTCCGGACGGATAACCAACCCAACAACGCTCAGAAGGTCTATCGGTTACTTTAAGATCCAACCGATAAAGGATCTTTCTTCTTGCCTCCAGCTGGAATTGAACCCAAGACCTCTCAATTGGTAGTCAATCGATTGAGTTAATTTAGTAGTTGACTAGACTACTAGACTAACTGGTCTGCTGTCTGGCTGGTGAAAGCTTTGGTGGATTACGCCCATATATATCATAAAATCGACTTCCAACGCAACGCAAGCCAAATACAACAAACCCACATACTTTCAATATCTATTTTTCACAACAAATCCAACCATAACCTTCAATATCAAATCCAACCACTTCCTCATCTTTTAAAGATGGAAAGATCTATCAATATCCCCGCCTTTCAGGTAGCTCTAACTACCTAGTTTGGGCAACCAGATTTGAGGCTTTACTTATAAGTAAAGATATAAACTCAAGTCTTATAACACCTCCTATAACTCCTGCTCAGCAGAAGTCTGATAACAAAACTTTAGCTTTTATGAAGCTGTTTTGTGAGGATGCCCTTTACGGGTTATAAAAGATTCAACTACAGGATTTGAAGCTTGGAAAAAACTGAAGGATCTATATGAACCTACAGGATTTACCAATGAATATCTTACTTGTAAGGAATTTTTCAATACCTCTTTAGACTCTTTTGATTCTATGGAGAGTTACCTAAATAAGGTAAAAGAGCTTACAGACGACCTATCCTCTAAGGATATGGGTTTACCAAAACAAGTTATTATAGCTTGGGTATTAAATAGTCTGGATAATAGTTATGAAGGCTTTATAACCAACGTAACACAAGCTCTTAGAAAAGATGCTGATTCTTATACTATAGAATCTCTTTTTGCAAATCTTATAGATGAAGCAAAAAGAAAAGGCTCTTCTACAGTCCTATATACTTCTTTTAGGCCTAAGAAACCTTGGAAGAAGATAAAAGGATTATATTGCACATATTGCAAACTAAAAAACCATTTGGTTGAAGATTGCAACTTTTACATCCAAATAAGGCTCCAAAGTCCTGGAACCATAAGGATAAAGAAAGAATAGAAAGAAAGGCAAATAATAAGAAGAAGAAGCTTTATAGAGCACAGAAAGCTCTAATAGCTAGAAAGGCTATAATAGAAGAAGATTCTGATTCTGATATACAAGAAACAGTAGATAAAATCACTGAAGAACAAGAAGAAGATCAAGAAGATCAAGATCTTATAGATCTAGACTTTGAAGACGTAAGTAATTCCTACGCTTCTATATATATGACTTCTTCTAATAAGACTATAGGTTGTAATATAGCACCTATAGATAGAAATTCAGTTCTTTTCTGCTTAGATACAGCAGCTACTGTAAATATTATAAATAATAAATCTCTTTTTATAAAGACTACATCTATAAACCATAATATAAAGGCACCTTATACACATGAACCTAATGGTATAATAGAAAGAGCTATAAGGACTATAACTAATAAAATAAGAGCTTTATTACTACAAGCTAACTTACCCTTATATCTATGGGGAGAAGCTGCCCTTACAGCAGTCGATTTATATAATATAACTCCTCATAAAGCTCTAGAATATAAAACACCATATGAAATAAGGAATAATATAAAACCTAACTTAGATAATATAACTACATTTGGATCTATATGTTATTATAAGAATAAAGATCCTAAGATAAAGAAGTTAGATAATAAAGCTATTAAAGCAATAGTGTTAAATTCTAGAAGCAATATATATAAAATATATGATTTTCAGAAGAAAACTACCTTTTGGACTAGAGATATAGTAGTTCTAGAAGATCAATTTATGCCTTCTCCTATAAATAATCCCCTACGTGACAATAACAGTGGAAGGGAAGCCTTGAATCTAGGAGAAATAGATAATAATAATAATAATAATAATAATAATAATAATAATAATAATAATAATAATAATAGTCCTATAACTAATAATTCCAAGATAGTAGTAGAAATTCCTAAGCTAGATAAGGAAAAGCTTAAAGAATATACTTGGGTAGCAGAACAAGAAAGCGCTTTATATACTATAAAAGACTGCCCTATAATTAAACCAATACTTTCCACTATAAATAATAAAGATAATCAAATAAATAGGTTTAATAAAGCTTTATATATCTTATCTATAAATACAATCGATGAACCCTCAACATATAAAAAGGCAATAAACTCTATATATAGAGATAATTGGATTCAAGCAATGGTTGAAGAGGTTAATAATCTTCATAAGATGAATACTTGGAATATACTTCCTCTACCTAATGGATATAAACCCTTAGGAGGAAGATGGGTATATAAATTAAAAACAGATATAGCGGAAAATCCTATAAAATATAAGGCTAGATGGGTAGTACAAGGGTATAACCAATATATAGGTATAGATTACCTAGAAACCTTTAGTACTACCTGTAAGCCAGAAAACTATAGAGCTATATTAATAATAGGCATAAAGCTAGGATGGTATTTTAGACAATATGATATCTCTAATGCTTTTGCCATGCAGATATAGATAAAGAAATATGGGTACAACTACCTACTGGATTTTCATATAACCATAACATAAATACCCTGGAATATACTAATAATATAGAAAAAGTCCTATACTGTAAGCTAAATAAAGCTCTATATGGACTAAAACAAAGCCCTAGACTTTGGTATAAATGGTTAAGATCTATAATAAATAAGATAGGCTTTAAAGAATCCCCTTATGATGAAGGAATCTTTATAGCAAATAATAAGAATATAAGAGCTATAATAGTATGTCACGTAGACGATATAATAATAACAGCTCAGTATGAAGAAGACATACGGTACTTTTATAAGGCTGTATATAAATATATAGAAATAAAGGACTTAGGAATTCCGCATACGTTTTTAGGGAACGAAATAACTATAAATAGAAAAGATAAGATCTTATATATACACCAAACAAAATATATAAATAAACTACTAGAAAAGTATAATAAAAAGGATATAAATCCTTATAATAACCCTATATTACCTTCTATAAAACTAAGGAAAAATATAGAACAAGCAACAAAAGAAGATATAACAAGATACCAACAAGAAGTAGGATCGCTACTATATGCTAGTTTAAAAACTAGGCCAGATATAACATATCCAGTTAATTTATGTGCTAGATATATGAGTAACCCATCTAGAGAACACTTTGTAGCTCTAGATAGAATATGGGGATATCTTAATAAATACCCTAGCCTTGGATTAATATATAACTGTAATATAGACCTACAGTTAATCTTATTTTCAGACTCTAATTGGGCTGGAGATCTAGATGATAGAATGTCTACAACTGGATATATAAGTACTTTTGGTTACTATAATATAATAAGTTGGAATAGTATAAAACAGAAAACAGTTGCTTTATCTACTTGTGAAGCTGAATATATGGCTCTATGTGAAGCTATAAAAGAATCTATATATCTATATAACTCTTTCTCTTATATATATAAAGAGTTGAATTTAGAGTTAACTCTTAATAAGCCTATTATATTAATAGATAATGAAGCAGCCCAAAGGATAACTGAAAATCCAGAACTGCATAAGAAAGCTAAACATATAGATATAAGATACCACTTTTCTAGACAAGCTGTTAATAATGAGTTAGTCTCTTTATATCATATATACACTGGAAATAATATAGCAGATATCTTTACTAAACCAGTTAATAAAGAAGTATTTAAATACTTTATAGAGACAATAAACTTAAATATAAAGGGGTTTTTACCTAAAGAAACTATAGATAATAAAGAATTACTTTCTAAAAGAAAGGTTAAACAGCTTATACACTAGGTTTCCCCTTATAATTTTTTTTATTTTTTTATAAAGGTTTTTCTATAACTATAACTATACAATTTTCCCTTAATAAAGGTTTTTATAATAAATTTTTTTTTATAAGTTACACTTTATAAGTATAACTTAAGGAGGAAACTAAGAATTAAGAATTAATAACTCTTATTTCTTATAACAAAATCTCTATATAACACTATAACTAAAGGTTATATAATAATATAAATAAGATAACTAGATTCTACTAGTAAAATGGATAAGAAAAGTATATAGGTTGTCTCTAAGACATTAGTAAAACTAGTAACTAAGCTAGTCTTACTTAAATAACCCCTAGATATCTAAAGCAGCTCCTAGATATCTCGAATAACCCCTAGATATCTAAAGCAGCTCCTAGATATCTAGAATAACCCCTAGATACCTAAAGTAACCCCTAGATATCTAGAATAACTCCTAGATTCCAAAGATAAACCCTACATACTTTATAACCCCTAGATATCTAAGATATCTAAAAAATAATCTATTACAATATATCTTATAACCTTTTATATAAGAAGATAATATTTCCCTTATAGAGAAAGAATTATGATCATGAATATCAACACTTTTACCTCTACCTTTTACTCTTCTCTATCTTTCCCTTGACCATCGTGAATTTATATTCTTAGTCTAATATTATATACTATAATATCGTTAAGCCAGTATAGCTATTACAGGTTTAGACGCTTCTTAGTATTAAGGAATTAAAGGTTAAAATGGTCTACCTAGACCGCTATAGTACCTCTATAGCTATTAATATATTAATACTAGTTCTATAAGCTGTTAATAATTATAAGTAGCTCTATATTGCCTATACCGTAATATATTTTTATATCTTATAGCTTCTATAATCGGAATATAATTAGATGTCACCCTCCTTTATAGAGCTAGGTTAATACTACTCTAATTATGAATTTTAAAGTATCTATATAGATACCTATTAGTAGTATTAGGTTGAAGTGTTACAGTATTAACGCTTTACTAAAGGTGGTAATAACTTGCTTAAACATAGCAACTGCCTCCTATAGGAGCTCTAGCTGCCTTTTTCTATTCCCTTTAAGCTTGCCTGTAAGAGGCATAGCGATCTTAGAGTAGTTCTTAATAAACTGCCTATAGAACCCTATAAACCCTAGAAATATCTATATATCTTTTCTACTTTATAGTAACAGCTATTATATTATAGCTTTAATACGGTTTTACTCTATAGAGATATTATTAATAGAGATAATAAATCCTAAAAATCCAATTATTATCTTATAGAATTTATACTTCTTAATATTTAAGTAGAGCCTCTACTGCTTTAATCTTGCCAGGATACTATAAATATACTACTTATATTTCTTAGGGTTATTACTATAGATTATAATATTATCTAAGTAGGTAATATAGACTATATCCACTAGGCCTATAAAGGTCTTATTAATATATTCTTAAAATATTACCGGCGTATTAGCTAATCTAAAAGGTATAATAAGATACTTAAAATACCTATAGTAGGTATAAAAGGCCGTCTTCTATTTATCGCCCTTATAGATATATATCTAATAGTATATATTCTTAACGTCTAGTTTTATATAGACTTTTATATTACTGAGATAGTTAAGGATTTTATTAATTAGTAGTAACAGTGTATAATCTCTTTAAGTTACCTTATTAAGCGTATAGTAATCGATATAAAGTTATAGCTTGCCTTTTTTCTTTAGGATAAATAGGATTAGGGTGCCTACTAGGCTGGTTAATAGCTGGATCTATCCTTTTATCTCTACCTTTATTAGGTATTTATATAGCACCTCTAGCTCTCTTATAGATAGGGTATAGATTGGTCCCTATAGGGTATCTATTTCCTCCTTAAGCGTAATATAGTGCTTGTATATAGATTGTTCAGAAAGGCTTATCGTCTTGATTTTTAGGAATAGTTTTTTAAAATCCTTATACTTAATAATCTATTACCCTTATTTCCCTTGGCTTGTTTCCTTCTCTAGCGTTAATAGGGTAATAAAAAGTATATACACTATAGCTATAACTTAAAGGTAATAAAGCTCCTTCTTTAAGCTTATAAGCCTAATAGTATGCTTATAGAAAGGGTATTACTATCGTTTTACCTATCAGTCTACTATAGGGTTTACTTTCTTTAACCACTTTATACCTAAGATAAGTGTTACCTACTATAGCTTTACTATTATAAAGCGGTATAGTTAATATTATATAATACCCCTGCTATCTATTACCTTAATATAGAGGTAATAGGCTTTTATCGTTAGGATTAGCTTGTTATCTATATCTATTAATAGGGGTAATAGGAATATATATAGCTATTCTTTTCTCCTTTTTAGTATACTTATTAACAGTATATTAACTTTTAATCTATAGTTAATAAGCCTCTTTATTGCTATCTATATTTTACTTTATTATAGTATAAACAGGATCTTAACTTGGTGCCCTTAGCTCTATATCCCCCTTATAGTAGTAACTAGAACTTTATTTATATTAGTAGCTTCTTTACTATAATTTCGCTATATATACCCCTTTTTACTATACCTTTTATAGACTACCTTTAGACAACTATTAGTATAGTGTCCCTTTATACTATAGGAGCAGTATATTCCTATTAACTTTACTACTTATAGACACTCTTTTATAATATAGCCTTACTCCCTATAGTTATAGTAGCTTTTAGAGGCGTCTTGCTTTATACCTTTATAGTATATCTAGAGCGTTACACCTTAAGAGCTATTTTACTCCCTAGACGCTTATAGTTTAGGCCTATTATATTTAAGCCTACGCTATAAGTCTTATACTTATTTAATACGTCTTACTAGTAAGATCAGCTTAATATATATCTTTAGGAGTACTAGCTATAAGCTAATAGCTTAACATGTATTAGATTATAGCTTAGTTAGAAGAGATAAGATATATTGCTCTTTACGGATATTATAAGGCAGCTCTATCTCTATTACCTTATACTCTATTAGGAAGTAATTAAGCCTTTAGGTTGGTCCTTAGTATAAGCGGTCTAGCTACAGCGTTACAGCTACTATATAGCTTCCTGGATCTAATATCTAGTCTTTAAGGAACTCCTCTAAGGCCTCCTATATTTAAATTATAGTGGTTGTTAAGCCTTTTTTCTTCTCTATTAGCCGTTTTATCTATACTGCTTTAGTATAGCACTATAAGCAGCTAGTTATAAAAGCTATCTTATTATATTTACTATAAATTTATTTTTACTATAGCTTAAATTATATATAACAGTTAAATAGAAATATCTATAGATCTCTATAGGATTTACTAAAGTAGGTGTTACGACCCAACAAGTTACAGGCAACGTTAGCCCCACCAAGCTGGAAGCGCGGGCGGCACAGCCTTTGTACTGTCAAAACAAACAGGATCGCCAGACGATCGACTCCCTAGAACGGAAGAACTATGGTATAAGTCACGTGATGATAAGAAGGACCGACGAACGATAAGCGCTCCAGGTAAAGGACCGATCGGTCAACAGCGCTCCACGGTGAAGGACCGACGGATGGCCGTCGCTCCATAACACACCGAGAGGAACAGGACTTATATATAGGATAGACTTAACGCACTTAAGAACAGACTTCCATAGCTCTTTAGTAATTAACTTATAATATATTCTCTAAATACCTTTTAGTATCCCTTTAGTGATTTATTGACAAGAAGCTATACAAACTACCTTTACGACTTTTAACCATACAACTGATCACCAGGTAATTAATAGACCAATAAGCTAATAATACTGTTACTAAGTATTGACCCTAGCTATACTATTAGTAGAAACCCTACTATTAGATTACTGACTGTAACACTTTAATTGCTTCTGTTAAGTAAGTTGACCTTGATACTTACCTAACAGTATTCCACGATGTCTACTCCTACCCCACACGCTGCCGCTTTAACCCCGGTTACAACCGGACCAACTAATCAACAGCTGCTCAAAGTAATTACCTAGTTATAGGAAAAAAATCAGTAACTCCAAGCCCAGCTGTTGGCACCCAGGCCTACTCCACCCCTACAGGCCAAGTACCTAGATCCTAAAGCCTACAACAGGACCTTAGGAACTCTATAAGGATTCCTTACTTGAACTAAGGCCTACTTTAAGTTCTATGAAGATTCCTTTGCGACTGAGGCCAACAAGGTGTTATATACCGCCTTATTCTTAAAGAAAGACGCCTTAGCCTGGTTTAAACCTAAAATATGGGACTACCTGGATAACGATAAAGAAAACCAAGAAGATAATACTAAAAAGATCTTTAGGAAGTTTAAGAACTTTAAGAAACAACTTAGAGAAGTCTTTAGCAGCCCTGATGAGGAACGTATAACGGAACAAGAACTTATGACCCTTACTTAGAAAGGATCAGCTAGCAAATATACCGCCAAATTCCGACGTATCACCTCTAAACTGGAATAGGGAGATAAAGCCTTAATAGCCAAGTTCTATTAGGGACTCAAGGAAGACATTAAAGACGAACTCAGTCAAGACAACCGACCAGACGAATTCTATAAATTCATAGATAAGGCCGTCAAGATTGATAATCAACTATATAAACGACAGCTTAAATAAAAAGGATAATAAACATGGCCTAACAGGGTTAATACCAATATCAGCCAGAAGTATAGACTAAAGATATCACAACAAGAAAACCATGGCAGCACTGCCTACAGATATTATATAGGACCTATAGACGTCAGCGTTGCTAAAAGACAAGATAAACACCTAATACAGGATCCTAACACTATTAAATGTTTCAATTATAAAAAAATAGGATACTACACATAAGATTACAAGTAACCCAAGCAACTCTAAAACAAACTGCTACCTAAGCATGCTAAGAAAGCCAAGACGGCCACTAAGGAAACACCACACAATTAACTCTCTTAGACCGCCTGCTATAACGACAACTGCCTGACATACCAAGACAGCAAAAAGCAAGCAGGATGGTACCCTAAGGGACCTCACCATAAGATTCTTGCGATAACTAGGAAAACAAGAAAAAACCAAGTAACCAAGTCAAATAAATAAGACGTCATTATAACCCTTCCTAAGAAAACCGTCGATAGCGATACCTTTTACACCAATAGAATAATAAATTAAATAATAGGGGAACATAATGAAAGCGTTCTAAGGAACCTTAAGAAAACACTTAGGAACATATAATAACAAGCGAGATACCTCCAGAACCAAGTAGAAATCAAGGAGAAGGTATAAGGTAAGCCTGCTAGATAAATATAGATCTACCTATAACTCTATAAGGAACTCAGGAGACATATTAAGAACCAGGAGAAGTCAACCGACACATTAGAACTTCTAGAACTCACCCGATGGATACAGGCCGAAACCTAGAAAATCACTAGCCCACCTACCAAGATCATAGCTATAGTCAGAAAGGTCATAAACTTCCTAAAACCTAGACTTTAGATGAAAAAAAGCCTTAGTTAGAACCAAGATAACGACTTGTATACTAGAGAATCCCTTAACGAATTTATTCTATTAAGCAAGATAGAACGATAAGCAGCTAAATAACTAATGGAATTAAGGAACGCTACAACCCCTATAGTGAATAAGACTAAGACTTATTCTCAGTGTATTCAAATATAGGCAGAAAACGTTTCTTTACCATCAGCTCAAGAAGATAACCTATATAACGTATATAAACCCTCAACCGCACTAACCTCTATAAGAAACCTACTGATAAGGAAAGACAAGGCACCAGGGTTTAGAGAAATCAGGAAGGACACCAACGATCAGGAAGTCTGTTTCTATAGAACTTAAGACCTAGATTAAGACCACATACCAATCCTTAGAGTTAAGGAAACATCTATATTTAGGGACAATAAACGATTAGATCCTAATCACCTTATATATTGTGGTGTATTCTAGATAGAATATATCTATAATAATTATAAAAAATATAAGGAAGAAAAAGGACTGTTCTCCTTCTACCTATAAAGGCGGAATGAATAGCTAATTCCTAGAATCTATATAGATTATAAATTAAGAATATAGGAAATTAAAGAATACCATAACAATTAGCTCAGTTTTCAGCCAAGCTTAAAGAAACCAATCGCTTATATATACAAGATAACCAAACATTGGTCTAACTATATATACAATACATACATCTTACACTATGAAGGAAAAACACATGCATGGCAAACCTAGTTACAGAAGGACGCTTCCACCAATAACAACAACGCCAGGAAACAGTTAAAAAATAACAAACACCAACTGTAACAAGACCATAGAAGGCAATATAGGGCAAGAAGTCCCTATATGTAACAACTATAAACAACAATAATACACCTAATACTTAAAGTCCAAATCAATAGACAGCCCACTTAAGTCATGGTAGACAGTAGAGCACAGGTAAACCTGATATCACCTTAACTAGTGAATCAACAAAATATTTAATAGCGATATAAGGATAACCTATACACCCTTTAAACCGTTAAAAGAGAAGTAGTTATATATAGCAAAGGAACTATTAAATTAGAGACTATACACCTCTCTATGGTTACCTATAACTATTATAAACAACTAGTCTTTAATATTACGGTAATAGGATAACTAGATATTATACTTGGTATCCTATAGTTAAGAAGGAATAATCCTAACATAGACTAGAAGTCTGGCCAACTTTAGTAGAGAGATTCAACAGTAAGGCAGCATTACATGCCGTAACCCCTATATAAATCATAGACATAACCAAAGTATATTGTATATATCTAAAAGATTAAACCTACCAAAGAAGAAGGGTTTGGATTAATAAACCAAGAATAAAAAACAATAGAATGACTTTTAGTGATCCCTAAGATCTGTAGAAAATACGTAAAACTGTTTGCTAAAGAACTAAAAACAGGGTTACCAGAACATGGTCTATACAACCATAAAATCAAACTGCTATCTGGAATATACCCTAGGTTAAAACCAATCTACAACTTAAACAAGACAGAATAAAAAACACTTAATAAATAGCTAGATAAAAATCTCAAGAAAGGATATATCAGACCATCAGACTTACCAGTAGGATATCTAATCCTGTTTATACCTAAGAAGAATAGGAAATTACAACTATAAGTTGACTATCAACAACTCAACGACATCACTAAGAAAAACGTATACCTACTACCACTTATCTTAAAGCTATAAGACCTTCTATATAGAGCCAGATGGTTTATAGCCCTTAATCTAAAAGGAGCCTACAACTTAATCTGTATTAAGGAAGAAGACAAATGGAAAACGGTATTTTAAACATGATAAGGCTTGTATAAGACGCTCGTTATACCCTTTAGACTCACCAATACACCTACAATATTCTAGACAATAATTAACCATGTTCTCTAAGAAAATCTCGACATCTTTATTATCTGCTACCTTAACGATATCCTCATCTTTTCAAAAATGCTTAAAGATTATAAAAAACATGTATATTAGGTACTATAAAAACTTTAAGAAGTAAAACTGCTAGTTAAACTAGAGAAAAACGAATTCTATATATAGAAAGTTAACTACCTTAGATTTACTATTACACTAGGTAAAATCTGAATATAAGAAAGGAAGATTTAGGCAGTTAAGGATTAGCCTACACTATAGAATATTAAAGATATATAATCCTTCTTAGGATTTATAAACTTCTATTTAAGATTCCTTAAGAACTATACAAGCTATATTAGAAGACTCCAGAAACTCATATATAAAAACACCGAATTTATATAGACAGAAGAATACAACAAATCCTTCAATAAGGTCAAGAAGCTTGTAACTTCTGAACCAGTCACTTGAATACCTGACCTAAATAAACCCTTCAAAGTTGAGACTGATGCCTCAGACTTTGCCATAGGTGGACAACTAGGACAACGAGACGAGGAAGAAAGACTCCATCCATATGTATTCTACTCTAAAGCTTTCTATAGACCTGAATTAAACTATTAGATCTATAATAAAGAACTTATGGCTATTATTAAAGTATTCTAAGAATAGAGACCACACCTATCAGGAACTAAGCACTAAGTCTTGGTATACACAGACCATAAGAACCTCTCCTATTTCACAACCTTAAAGGTTCTTAACAAGAGATAAATCTAATGGTCAGAATTCCTTTTAGAATACAACTTCAAGATTATCTATAGGAAAGGCACTAAAAACGGAAAAGCGGATACTCTCAACAGAAGACCAGACTATAGGGTCCTGGTACCAGAAGAAATATAAGTAATTCTTAAGCATAACAACGATAGAAACATTATGCCAGTATAAAAACTTATTATAATCGGCAAACATGTTAATACCAGCATGACTAGCAGAATAACAGTAGACCAGATCTGTGAGATATATAGCGCAAGGGCATATAGACACCAAGGAATTATAAAAACCTTTAAACAAATCAGATAACATTCTGATAAAAAGGTCATGTGAGAAGAAGTGGCTTTAGTAATCAGGGACTACAAAATATGCAAGAAGAGCAAAAACAGTCCTCACAAGCTATACAGATAAATTCAACCACTACCAGTGCCACCAGAAGCATGGCACTTAATCTCTTTAGACTTTATCGTTAAACTACCAAAGTCAAGAGAACCACTTATAAAAACCTGTTATAATAATGTTCTTATAATAGTTAATAGACTTATAAAGTACGCTTATTTTATTCTATACCTAGAGTTAAGCATGGCAGAAGACCTAACGTATATATTCCTTAAGTATATCATCAGCAACCACAGATTACCTAAAGAAATCATGTCAGACAGAGACAAGCTGTTTATATCTAGGTTTTAGAAATCCCTGATCTCACAACTTAGAACAGACTACAAATTATCGACATCATTTTATCTGTAAACCGACAGATAAATAGAAAGAATCAATCAGATACTTAAATAGTATCTCTAATGCTATATCAACTATAACCAAAACAATTAGGTACCTCTACTATCTTTAGCCTAATTTACCTATAATAGTGCTATTAGAGAAAACATATAGCACTCACTATTTTATTTAAACTATAGATTTTAACCAACCGTATATAGAGAACCTTAACAAGGATCACAGGCTCTAAAAGCTGTGGCCGATTTTAATAAACTACAAGAAATCCAGGACAAGGTTACTAAGGACCTTAAATCCGTCAGATAATAAATAAAAAAGTACTCTAACCAAGCAAGGATTAAGGGACCAACCTTTAAGGAGGGAGATAGCGTATATCTTATCTGCCAAAACATCAAAACCAAGCGACTAAGTAACAAACTTAACTATAAAAAACTTAGACCTTTTAAAATCCTTAAGAAAGTCTTAAATATAAACTATAAACTTGACTTACTGGATATAATAAAGATCCACCCAGTATTCCATGTTACACTGCTTGAACCAGCACTATAAGGATTAACAGCACAGGATCCCATTATTATGGACGGAAATAAACCAGAGTATAAGATTAAATAAATCATTGACTATAACCAGCCAGGCTAAACAACGGGCAAAAAACCAGAAACATAGTACCTTATTAAATAGAAAAGATATAGCTATAAAGATAATATATGGGAACCAGTATTAAACCTGACCTATATAGAAGAAAAACTTGAAAACTACTAGGCAGAATTCTATATAAGGGAAGAAACACTGGCACCTATAGTAGGGCCCTAACGTAATAAACCAAGGAATAAAGTAAAGCAACCATAACCGCTATAGTGACCGTATAAGACAAACCAGCTATAAGACAAGAATCCATTCATTTGCCTAGGAACACCAGTAACAAACTAAGAACCCCCCACAGCGGCCCCTAAACCCTCACAGGAACCTAGACCAGACGCCTTAGCCAACAGGCCAATATCAACAAAACCCTCACCAAGGCCTAAAGATCCCTAGTCTATATCGTTAGGAACGCCTAAAGTTTATAAATTATACACCATCTAGGATTTATAAGCCGATAAAGTAGAAGCCAGCTTATCCTTTTTATCTAACTCCTGTATTCCCCGCTGGAAGGTTTCCTGCTGCCTCTCCTTTACTTTCCTATAAATCTGATGAATGCGCTAAAGACGACTTGTAGCCTTAGCCATCTGTAATTAAAGCTAGGCAAACTGAGAGTGTAGGGCTATAAGCTCCTTACCAGCCTCCTCTTTTTTTATATCTCACCCTTTATCTTAAGTATTTAACTTTTAAACTATATAAATCAGCAAAACATAGCAAGGACATATTAAAGAAAAAAACTTATAAGTCAATGCTATTAATACCCTATTATATGACTTTTTTACCTCTATATAACCATAATAATATAAAGAGCCTTTGCTAAAACAATAAGCCTTTTTTAGGCAAAAGTAATAACTATACGGTATATCGGCAGGAATAAGATAAGAATCAATAAACTTAAGAAGTATAAGACGCTTGTGATCCTTAAGCTTAGATTTCTGTGATTTCGATTTTAATTTTTCTATACGACCTGACATAGTGTCAGCATTATGGATAAACAAGGAAGCATAATTGACGACTCTTTAACCTAGGAGACACAACCTACTTATAGGTCTTAAGGGCAAGACCTTTCAATGGGAGACCTGAAGTTACAACCCAACAAGTTACAGGCGACGCTAGCCCCACCAAGCTGGAAGCATGGGCGGCACAGCCTTTATACTGTTAAAACAAACAGGATTGCCAGACAATTGACTCCCTGGAACAGAAGAACTATGGTATAAGTCACGTGATAATAAGAAGGACCGACGAACGATAAGCGCTCCAGGTGAAGGACCGATCGGTCAACAGCGCTCTATAGTAAAGGACCGATGGATGGCTGTCGCTCCACAACACACCGAGAGGAACAGGACTTATATATAGGATAGACTTGACGCACTTAAGAACAGACTTCTATAGCTCTTCAGTAATCAACTTGTGATATATTCTCTGAATACCTTTCAGTATCCCTTTAGTGATTCATTAATAAGAAGCTATACAAACTACCTTTACGACTTTTAACCACACGACTGATCACCGGGTGATCAATAGACCAGTAAGCCAACAATACTGTTACCAAGTATCAACCCCAGCTATACTATTAGCGGAAACCCTACTGTCGGATTACTGACCGTAACAGTAGGTTAAGGTAGATAGAGATAACGGCTTATAGAGATATAAACTGTTATTAGGGTTAGTAATAGTAATTATTATAATACCTATAATATCCTTACATTAGGCTGCTCTCTATACTTATAGCCCCTTATAGGTGAGAGGTTGCTAGGGGTCCTTTATTGTCCACTAAGCATGGCTACTGCTTTATAGTTACTTAAGCTCTTTATATTATCGGTATATATAGTCCTTACGTTATATAATATCTAGCTTTTCTTTTAGCTGTTGTTTTTCTCCTTATAATATCTCTCTTCTTAAAGATAAGCTATAGGTTATAGCGCTTTAAGGGGATAAGGAGGCTATAGGTGGTAGAGGTATATCTAACTTAGTTACTATATTATCGATACGGTCTTTATGCTCAGGTATATAGACCTTATAGGTGACATAACGGGTGTTTATAGGCATATTACTCTATAGGCTAGTTAAGGTAGGTAAAGCTTTTAGACTGTTAAGGCAGGTATATCACTAGGGTGAAAAGCAAACGCGCTGCGTCCTTAAAGATAGGTTGTAGTAGTTATATATACTAAAAGCTGCTTTCTTCCTTTGCTTACTCCTCTCTTTTACCTTTTAAGGCTTATGTGTTGTATACTAGCTGTTTCTTTACTTAGACTGCCCTATATAATATATGTGGCCCTACAGCGCCGGGCCGCTTGCTTTCTTATGTGTAACAAACACCTCTTACACGTCTAACCTTTACGATTTAACCTAATATTGCTATAATCGATCCGTTAAAATCGTCTAAAAGCTCTTTTATCTTAGCTTACTGTTACTCTAACTTTACCAGCTCTAATAGAGACTTTAAGGCCTTAATTAAGACCTTATTTACTTCTATATATCTATATTCTTATAAGGTAGAGCCTATTATAATATTAAACTCTAGCCAGATCTACTAAAAAAGACTAACAGGAAGGGATATTAAGGTATTAAGTTTCTTTTCTACCAGCTTGTTGGCTTCTAGATAGAGATCTAACTCTTATAGCTGTTTAACGGTTATTAATCTAGAGATCTCTAGCTATAGTTTGTCTTAATTGCTTTTTTTTTCGTCTTACTTAATATAAACTAGGACCTTATTGCCTTTAGATCTTGAAAAAATTATAACTTTTAATCCTATATTCTTTTTTACTAATTAAGACGACTTAGCGGCTTAAGGGACTTTTAACTTATTATAATTATCTATAACTATAGTGCTTTTTTTATTATTAGTAAATAAGACGGTCTTTAGTTTAGTTAGTAGTATAAGGTCTAGCTTTTTTACTTTATAAGCTTCCCTAGATTTCCCTTAGCTTTTTCAGTCTATTAGGGACACTTGGTTTTTAGGCGGCCTTCTATATTATACGGTATATATATCTATATATTCCTGATCGGGAGACTTAGGGTATACTATATAGATATATCTAACTAGGGTTACCTAATTTTAGGGAGGTGAAGCCTTATTCTGCCAAAAAAAGCCGATTTACTTATCTAAAATCTGTTATATAATAGCCTTACAGTCTTTATCTATTAATATATTAGCTATATAAGAGAGTAAGATTACCTAATTAATAACACTATACTTATATCTATCTTTAATTACTAGAAATAGAATATTAATTATAGGGTTTTAGCTATCACGCTTACTATAGTATTAGGCTCCTTAGATTACGATAACCAGCTAGATATCCTTATCTAAGGTATACTAATCGTATTCCTAAATAAAGCGATAATCTCTAGACTAATAATACTAGTATTAATCTCTTAGTCTAAAAGTGTTAGGACGATCGGTCCTTATCGTATTCACTTTAAAGACCTAAGCTGGACTATTGTAACGGTCCAAGGCGAGGTATATTGCAACCAGCTATGGCGACTACGTACGAGTATCTAAAGCTAGGGAAGAAAGGAGAAAAGCTCCCTAAAGGTTCACCGCTTCTCAGGTCTGGTCAGGGCGAAGGAGCGCACAGGCCGTCGGGTTGACGTTGTTGCGGTTCCGTGCCTCCGATCAAAGGTGATATGTTTCCTGGCCGCGATATCCAGCAAGGCTTCTTCAGGCCCAGCCCGTTACAATACCCCCCTTCTCCCTCTCCTAGGGATAGGGGTCTCCTTCTGCTGAAAGGCAGCCCACGCTGCTGTGTCTTTGAGGTTGCTTAGCGGTTCCCAGGTCGGTTTGGCGTAGTCTGTCCATTTTACTAGAACTCTCCAACCCTTTCCTCTACGCTTCATCTGTAATATCTCCTTGACCTCGTACTCCAGATCAGGCCCGGATGTTAGGGCGGCAGGTTGTCTGTCATCTTGTTGTTGAGATGGAAAAAGGTCATCCCCTACGTGTTTTAGGAGTGAGACGTGGAAGACGTTATGTATCCCAGGTGGTGTATCTAGGCGGCATGCGTGGGATCCAACGGCCTCTAGGACTGTATACTTGGCGCAAACCTAGTCAAGCTTTTTAGATGGCCGGTCTGTCCTAACGTTTGATAGCTGTAGCCATACCTTATCCCCTGGTTTAAACTGATCAGAGGGTTGACGACGGGCGTTCGCATAGTGCTCTTGTTTTTCTTGCGCTGTGGCCATGGCAGCCTAGGCCCATGCCGTAGCATCTTTTATTTTCTGTACCAGATTCTCAGCTTTTGCGATAGGGGTAGTGCCCTTTGTCCTAAGTGTCTCCTTGACTTTGATTAGGTCTATGTTGTATCCGTGACTGAAAAAGAATGGACTGATTCCTGTGGAAGTAGCTGGTCTGTTGTTAATTGCCATTATAGCTACTGGTGACAGCTCATCCCAATCGTCTTGGGCGTAAGCATAGAATGCTCTTAGGTAGGTCTCCACCACTTGATTAGCCCTCTCAGTTGCTCCATCTGTCTTGGGGTGATAGGCTGTAGACAGCCGTTGTTTTATGCCACACAGTTGGCAGAGACGCTTCCACATTTGACTAACAAACTGAGTCCCTCGGTCTGAGACTATTGCCTTTGGTAATCCATGGTGTCTGATTAGGCCTATAAGTAGGGTGGATACAGTGGTTTCTGACGAGATTTCCTTCATAGGCTTAAGGACAACGTTCTTAGATAGCCTATCTGTAATAACCAGGAGGTTGGTTCGTTTATATGTCCTGGTTGGTGGTAGGTCGGTCACAAAGTCAAGCGATATTTCAGCCCATATACGCTCTGGTATAGGGAGTGGCTTTAGTAAGCCTTGTTTCTTCTCTCTCCAGAAGTTTATCCTTCCGTAGACGTCACAGTTCTTCACAAACCTCTGAACGTCTTACGATAAGCCTGGCCAATAGAAGCTCCGACTAATCAAGGCCTTAAGCGTATCCTTTCCTGGATGCCCAGATAGGGTAGAGTCGTGCATTACTTGGATGATTTTGGTCCACAGAGGCTCATAGTGCGGGATCCAAATTCGGTCTCTCCACTTCAGCCTTCTCTTGTTGTCTATAGTGCATTCTGACAACATAATAGGTAGTCCCCAAGCTAAGGGTAGTTATCGTGTCCCTTTCTTCACTGCCTCTCTAATTAGGTAGTATCGGGCGTTGTTCTGAAGGCCGGTATCCCATAGGGCTTTTAGAGGTTCTTCTCCAAATGGGTTCTCTGGGGGCATCCTATCCTCTGGGGAGTTGTCCCCCTCTTCGTCGGCGTCTGCGCCACTTATAAATCCTGCTTTTACAGATATAGCAGTCTGATTATGTCTAGTTAAGGCAGCTTTATTGACTTGTAAGGCTTTCTTTGATCCTTGGAGGAGTTGGAGTTCTCGTCCCTTTAACCTAGTGTCCTCTGTGTTAAAGGGCATGTCTTGTTCTCTCCTTAAGAGGGTATCTAGCGTTATAGCTAGCTTGCCTAGGCGGTACTCTATCTTGAAGTTATACTTTGAGAGTAGTTCGGCCCATCTGACTTGTCGTTCGCTCAGCTTCTGCTTCTTTGTAAAATACTTAAGGTTAAGGTGATCGGTCACCACAGTGAACTCTTTTACACTCCTCAACTCAGCGTCCCACTGCTCTAGGCATCGTACTATAGCTAGTAGCTCCTTATCATGGATTAGGTAGTTGCATTCTGCAGGGAGGTTCTTCTTTAAGAAGAAGGCTACAGGGCGTAGGAGTCCATCGTCGTCAACTTGCGATAGAGTGCCTCCTACTACGTATCCTGAGGAGTCTGTTTCTAGGATTGTTTCCCGTTCTAGGTCCCAGTGTGCCAGTACTAGGGCACTGATCAGGCGGGTTTTGAGCTCTTCAAAGGCCTTCTGGCATTCCTTGCTCCATATGAAGGCGGTGTCTTTCTTAGTCAGTTCCATAAGTGGCCTCACAAGTGCTGAGAACTAAGGAATAAACTGTCGGTAATAGTTGGCAAATCCCACAAAGGATCATACTCCTCTTACTGACTTAGGGGTTTCCCATAGTTATATCGCTTTGATCTTCTCAAGGTCAACTTTTATCCCTCAGCCGACTTCAACAATAAATCCTAGGTACTTGACGCTCTTTGCTTCAAAGTCGCATTTATTAATATCGATCTGTAGGCCGGCTTCTCTTAACCTAATCAGGACCTTCTTGACTTTGTCCTGGTGGTCTGCTAATGATCTATTAGAGTAGATCAGGATGTCATCGATATATGCTGAGCAAAACTCATCCAGGTATCCTCGCAGGGCATGGTTGATATAACGCTGGAACGTAGCTGGTGCACCAGTCAAGCCGAAGGGGGTGACCAGCCACTCGAATAGTCCGTACCTCATGCGGAAGGCTGTCTTCCATTCTTCTCCAGCCTTGATTCAGATCTTATAAAAAGCGGCGATAACGTCCAGTTTCATTAACCACTTTGCTTGTGCTAGTGATCTTAGGGTTTCGTTAATCAGCGGTAATGGATATCTGTCCTTCCTAGTGATGCTGTTTAGGCCCCTGTAATCCACACAAAACCTCAATCCTCCTCCTGGTTTCCTCACAAACAATACAGGAGCAGATGCTGGCAAGCTGCTAGCTCTTATAAACCCTTTATCCAGGTATTCAGTAAGGGTCTTCCGGAGGACTATCAGTTCTTCTCGTGACATCCCGTACAGTGGTCCCCATAGGACTTCAGGATCAGTGCCGTTCTTCGTTTTTTCCAAGGGTATCTCGTGGTCAATACCATCACGGTGCAGTGGTAACTTGGCAGCCTGATCAGGGTCAAAGACGTCCAAGAACTGGTGGTATTCCTTTAGCAGTAAGGCTTGAACGTTAGGCCTTTTCTTTGGCGCTAAGGCTTTCGTTATATCTGCTAGACTTGCGGCGAAAATCTGTGTCCTCTGTTGGGGTTATTGAGTCTTTAACTTCCTTCCCCTCCTGATCAGGGCCATGAAAACCAAGGCTATCTGCTGGCGGATAGACGAACGATTTTCCTTCTGGCTTGGGTCTCGTCTGTGGACTGTATGGTTGGCCACGCCAATATGTAACAGGTTCCTGGCTAGACGGATTGTGACGTCGTCCTCTACCATCCAAGTCTTGCCGAGGATAACGTCCTCAGTCTGATTGGGGATAATATAGAAGAATAAGCGGCTTCTCTTATAACCATCAAGATCGATTTCCCCATACATAACTGCAGTGATGGCGTCAGGGATAATTCCGTTAACGGTCTCAAGCGCTCTAGGCTTGATTTTGATACACGGCAAACGAAGCTTCTTGGCATAGTCCTCACTCATGGTGGCAGTGGTAAGGCATCCCAAATCAACAAGGGCATAGGTATAGGCAAGTTGGTTAATTCCTATGTTGATGAAAAAGGGGTCACTATCCATGGTCTTTCTGACTAGCCTCCATTCCTTCTTTACGTCCTCCTGGCCGCGCTTTTGGCCAGGAGTTACTCTTTTCCCGAGTCGTCTGAGGTCTGGCCAGACCTAGCTTCGCTCCATTCCCCAGAGCTGGAGTCGGTGTCGGTCTCTGGGGAGGACTTCGATTTCTTAGCTGAAGACTTCTTAGCCTTTAGTTCTGTTGCTTTTGATCTCTTGGCTTCTGAAGGTTCTTGTCTCTTTGGGCAGTCCCTTGCAAAGTGGCCTGTCTTGCCACAGCTATAGCAGTCAACCTCTTTCAACTTGCGGCGATGCTCTAGGCCCTTCCGCCCCCTAGGGTGCTGGACCTTAGTAACCTTGGTGGGTTCCCAGTCCATCTTGTCCTCCTTAGAGCTTACAGATGACTTAGGCCTGGCCTGATCAGGTGTAGGAGGGCGCTGTTTATACTTCTCCTGCTTCTCCTGGTAATTACGACTGTCCAACCGGGAGCCTATCTTCATAAGGAGCCTGGTGTACTCTAAGTATGTGTCTGGGATGTCTACTACACTGATCAGGGCGTCGCAAAGGCTCTTGTTGATAGCTCCGTCTAAGTAGTTGATCCTCACTTTATCCGCCCAGTCGCTACCCCCACTCTCAGCTAGTTCCTTCTCAAACCTAGGTAGAAAGGAGGCAAAGCTCTCATGGGTTTTCTGCTTAATTGTGCGTAGTCAAGTCAAAGCTTGGGCTTGGGCGTCGGGGTCTCCATAGCAGCTTTCTAGGTAGCTCATAAACTGGTCAGGGGATTCCATTCCATCGGTTCCCCTGTAGGCATAGTAGGCTGAGGCCATCGTCTGGGCCGCCCCTTCGAGTCGAGCGTATATATATCCAAAGATGTCGGCGTCGCAGTCGAAAGCCATCCTATCTAGGCGGATCTTCCCTTTCATCTCTAGGAACCATCGTTGGAAGTTCTTATGTGTCCCATCAAACTTGGGGGGGTCAGGTATCTGGTGTTTTCTTTGTCTGGTTGCAGTATTTGGGGTCTGATCAGGGACAGGCGTTGGTGTGCTTGTTGTGGTGACCAAGGTAGGTGTCGTTGTGGGTTGCCTCATGCTTGTGAGGGCTTCTTGCAGCAGGCATATCTGCTCCCGTTGAGCCTCTCGCTCGTTGGCCTAGGCAGTTCGCATCTCTTGCAATTCGTTGGCTTATGAGGTTCGCATCTCATGCAGTTGAGTGGCTAGCTGGCTCACCACTTCAAGTAACTACTGCGATCCCACAGATGGCTGGGCTTCTGTGTTACCGTCCATCTTGTCTATAGCTCCCTCAACTGCTCTAGTTGTATTGGGGCTCTTCCTGTCCTTGCTTATGGGCCTCACTTTGATCAGGGAAAATCCTTCCTGTATCTGGCCAGACAGGGAAACCTGAGCTCTTTCGAAGCACGTAGGCTGATGCGCAGCCTACCGTTCTCAGCTCCTCCAGGGCTAATCAGCTCAATCTGATTAGACCTAGGATACAGCGTTTCTGGCAGCTATTCTCGTTAATGGAATCCTTTTATAACTAAGCTGCGTAGGCGTATCGCTCTAGCCTCCCTCTCTAGGTCTATTATAGCGTAAAGGCTTGCACTAAGGCCTAAGCTATAGTGTACCTAATTAATTCTCACTAGCGGACCACACGTCTAGTCTAGAGAATTCTAGTGCTTCTTTTGAGCTTTAGATAATGTAACGGTCCAAGGCGAGGTATATTGCAACCAGCTATGGCGACTACGTACGAGTATCTAAAGCTAGGGAAGAAAGGAGAAAAGCTCCCTAAAGGTTCACCGCTTCTCAGGTCTGGTCAGGGCGAAGGAGCGCACAGGCCGTCGGGTTGACGTTGTTGCAGTTCCGTGCCTCCGATCAAAGGTGATGTGTTTCCTGGCCGCGATATCCAGCAAGGCTTCTTCGGGCCCAGCCCGTTACAACTATATATTTACACTATACTCTAATAAATCATCAGCTTACTTATACCGTTAGCTAGGTCCTAATTAACCTTATTTAGAACTAGCCTATTAATCTAGACGTCTATGGTTAGCTGTTAAGTCTACTAGCGATTCTAGTATCTATACGGCTGGTTTCTATAAGACTGCTGAGAAGTATTTTAGAAACTAGAGTCACTTAATTCCTAGCTTTATATAAAGAGGGGTCTATATTTTTTCTTCTAAGCGATCTTATTAAGCAGATTTCCCTTAAATATTAAGTACTATATTAATCTAATAAAGTTTTTTATACTTATTTCTATCTATTTAGCTACTTTATCTATAATATTAAGATAGAAACGCTTATAAATGGCTTTAACTAGGCTTTATTAAAAATAATATATAGATCTTATTGCTTAGTATATATAATAATATTATTAATCCTGGTAAATAGGGCCTAAGCACAGCTTAAGTTGGTATTAGTAATTAAGGCTCCCTTAATAGCTTTCTTCATCTATTCTTTCTTATCTAGGAATCAGTTAACATCCTGTCATCTATACTTCTTTAGTAGGTAGGCCTTTATATAGTCCCAAGGTATACCTCTAATTATATCCTTAATAGAAGTCTAATAGTCTCCTTCTATAGTATATATAGCAAGTTTTCCCCTAAATCGGTCTAAAACCCTAGTAATCTTATACTAATCCTTAAATTTCTCTAGGAACTCTACAATATTATCCCCTATAAAGATAGCTATACCCTTCTATCTAGGGAAAGGAATCTTATAAAAGTTTAAGTTATCTATCTAATTAATAGATACCTAACTCTATAGAATACTGGTCTAAACCTAAGCAGTAATTACTTCTAGAAAAACGTTAATTAACTTGTTATTCTTAAGAGGCTTTAGAGCCGGTTTTTTCCCCTTATTAGCTATTAGTATTAGCTAACTTAAGGAATTACTACCTTTATTATTATCTAAGAATATAATCCCTTTAGGCTCCCTATATATTAAAACGTTTAGCCTAATAGCTGGTATATCTTCCTAGAACAGCGTTAAGGTAGAAGCTTAAGGCTGATTTAGGATAGCACCCTAAGGAAAAATAAAGTATTTATTACCTATTGTAGTAAGTCTTTATTAATAATAAAATAATCCGTTAAGTTATTTAAGTATTTATATAATCTTATCTTACTTAAGTATAATTAGACCAAGCTTTATAAGTATAGATATAGCTTAATTTAATACCTAAGTCGATATAGCTATACCGATTAAGGCTGCTTATAAAGCTATTATAAGTCCTTAGTATAACAGTTACTATAATCTTGGTAAAGACCGTTTCTTAATCTACTATAGTCCCTTGATAAAAAAGAAATAAGATAGTTAAGTACCTTAATTCATAAATACCCTTAATCTAAGGGACCTATATATCCTGATTAGGTACTTTTTAATATTCTAAGTTATACCGATTAACAGTAAACAGTTTAATTATATAACTAGTTATTACTTTTAAAAGCTTTTAAAGCTAAGGCCCTTAATTCTATCTCTAGTTAGTTACACTATTATTATTTTCTATAGTAATTAAGGCTTATTTATTTCTAAATATACCCTTTTATCTTTATTATTTATCGATTTATCTTGATTTTCTTAATCTATTATCTATATTATCCTTTAATTACTCTCTTATTAACCGATCTATCTTATTTAGTATTTATCTTATTATCTATCGTTTATTATCTATTATCTTAATCTAGCTTATAGCCGCTTACCTTAGCTCAGATCATATTGTCTTTTTACCGCTATTATCCGTTCTATCTTAGTTTCTAGAAAAAGACACCATTAAAAGTGTATAGGGTAGAAAAAGGCCTATACGGTATAGTAATCTAAAAGAAATACTAATAACCTTATAGATAACACAAGATATTTCCATTAATTAAAGGTTAACTTATTCTGATCGGAATAATATATATTCTTTAGTTAATATAAAAAGATGCTTTAATCTAAAAAGTAACCCTCCCGATCGTCTTACATTATTATATTAGATTATAAATTATAAGAAAGGCTCTAGGTCTACTTAGACTATAAGAGTAGATCTAGAAAAGAAGAAGGAAAAGTTTATTAATTTCTATACTGTCTAGGAAGCTCCCGATCTGGCCTTCTTATACCGGAATTCTTCTAATTAAAACAACTTGTCTCTATATTCTCTATGCTATAAATCCCTAATCTAAGCAATAAAACAGGGCAGATTATCCTGCCCTATTCCATTATTATTAGATAACGGTAGTAGTAGTAATAATAATAATAGTAAAAAAATAAATAATAATAATAATATAAGGGTATTATAATAGTTAAAAAAAAGAAGGAAAAAGTTAGATAAATAGAAGATTTTTTCTATTAATAATAAATAATATAACTAAAAAAAACAAGTTATAATAATAACTTTTTGTTACGACCCAACAAGTTACAGAGGATAGTGCCCCACCAGGCCAGGCTGCTAGACGAACGGCACAACGTGTTGTATGGACAAGACAGTCGGACAAATAGATGGCTCCTTAGAACGGAAGAACTATGGTATAAGTCACGTGAAGATAAAAAGTGATCACACGATAAGGTGATCACTGGTAATCACAAAAGTAAGCGCTCACTAGTATCCACTAAGCGCTCACCTTATACAAAGACAGTGATCACTCACAGTTATTAGATAATAAAGGAACCTGGGGACTTATATATAGTATAGACTTAGACACACTTAAGGACAAACTTCTATAGCTCTTCAGTAATCAACTTATGATATATTCTCTAAATACCTTTTAATATCCCTTTAGTGATTTATTAATAAGAAGCTATATAAGCTACCCTTACGACTTTTAACCATACAACTGATTACCAGGTGATCAATAGACCAGTAAGCCAATAATACTATTACTAAGTATTAACCTTAGCTATACTATTAATAGAAACCCTACTATCGGATTACTAACTGTAACACTTTAATTACTCCTGTTAAGTAAGTTAACCTTAATACTTACCTAACAGTATTCTATAATATCTACTCCTACCCTATATACTGCCGCTCTAACTCTGGTTGTAACCAGACCAACTAATCAACAGCTGCTTGAAATAATTACCTAGCTGCAGGAAGAAAATCAGCAACTCCAAGCCCAGCTGTTAGCACCCAGACCTGCTCCACCCCCACAAGCCAAGTACCTAGATCTTAAACCCTATAACGGGACCCTAGGAACCCTATAGGGATTCCTTACTTAAACCAAGGCCTACTTTAAGTTCTATAAAAACTCCTTTATAACTAAGGCCGATAAAGTGTTATATGCCGCCTTATTCTTAAAGAAAGACTCCTTAGCCTGGTTTAAACCTATAATACAGGACTACCTAGACAACAATAGAGAAAACTAAGAAGATAATACTAAAGCGATCTTTAGGAAGTTTAAGAACTTTAAGACACAACTTAAAGAAGTCTTTAGTAGCCTTAATAAGGAATATATAGCGGAATAAAAGCTTATAAGCCTTACTTAGAAAAGATCAGCTAATAAATATACCGCTGAATTCCGACATATTACCTCTAAACTAGAATAGGGAGATAAAGCCTTAATAGCCAAGTTCTATTAGGGAATTAAGGAAGATATTAAAGATAAACTTAGTTAAGACAACCGATGTCAGAGGCTGGCGAAGTACCGAGTGAAGGAGTCAGTGGTTAGGCAGTTGGGGGTCAGTGGTAACTATTATTCCAATCTATCCCTTCTAAAACTCTAATGCTCTTATGAAACCCCTTTTTATATCCCCTCGGTCCAACGTTATTCCGTCCCACGGCGCCCCTAAGGCCCCACCCGGTGCCCCGCCGGTCCCCTTCTCCGTGCCCATGTCCCGGAACCTGACACAATCCCCCCCCTCCAAGGTCCTGTCCTCAGGACCTGGTGGCTCGGTTGGCCCCCTCTGGTGACCCTCCATGTCCACACTAGTACTTTGGCTAGGGTCTGGGAACTCTGCCAGGCCTGGCGGACTGCCAGATAGGTGATTGTCTCCCCAGCCGACCACCTACCCTCAGCCTTGCCCTCTGTGCTACGGTGGCCTGGTATAGCCAACAGCCATCCAATCCCCACCAGATCTAACTGTCCTATGCTCAGGGCATAGGTCTTAGGCTCCCGTTATTATGAATACAGGGCCACCCGCTCTACCATAGGGACGCCTTGTCCACCTATAGTACACCCTCTCTTTTTGTCCCTATATGCTCCCTTATCCCTCTTGTGACCTAGCCTTTTATTAATAGTGGTGGTATAGTTAGCCTGGTTGTTTATCCCTTTATTTTTCTAGCAACCTAGCCCTAAGTTATATCACTCTTAGTGTAACGGTAAGGGCTTAATTAACGGTTATAGAGGGGAAGCCAGTGCTCCCCTAGTGCTGCCTATTACCTTCTCTTTATGGTGATATTATTGTTTCTTTATAGGCCAGAGTTATTATTATAACTTGCTTATATATATGCCATCTGGCGGAACAACTAGCCCTTCCTACCCTTTTTTTCCTTTTATCTGTTTTCCTTTTTTTTCTCCTTTTTACTTTATAATATCCTTATGTTATTATTGTTTTTTTGTTTTTTGTTACACTGCTGCCGCCCTTACAGCAGCAGCACCAGCACTAATAACAGCAGTAGCAGCAACAGCAGCATCAGCCGCTCCCCTGCCGCCGCCATGTCCGCCACACCTCCTCCCCCTCCTGGCCTGCCTGGCCTATCTGGTTTGCCTGCTCCCCTGGTGCCCCTGCCTGGCCCCTTGTGCTGTACCTGTGCCAAGATTAAGGCCGACAAGAGTGTCTGTGAGATCCCTTGCTGCCGCTGCCTTTAGGCAATGGCCGACTGGAAGCCAACTATGGCGCATGCTTTTAGCACTAACCTCCCCTATTGTATTGAGACTACCAGTGTGTCTTCCCCTATTGCCCCCCTAGTGTCCCCTTAGTGTTCCTCTTCCTGACAGCTCTCAGCCGCCAGCAATAAATATACTTGCTGCGTTGGGCTGTACGGCAAGATTTACGTTCCGGTATGTTTATCCCTCCCCTTGTTTGGCTGTTCCTATGGCCGTGGGGCAGTCGCTGACCCTCCCAGGGTACTTATTCCACCGCTATGGCCGCCTGTAAGCTGTATAAGCTCTTTGAGATCCTCTAGAAAGCCCCTAACGCCCACACTGTCCTCCCTGATATATCTATATATATTCCCCTGTTGCCCCTCTAGTGCTCCCTAGCCTAACACTATCTCTAGGAGGAGCTTACTAAGGCCCAAGTTATAGGCAAGAAGGCGCTTTAGCACCAGGTTAATTAGACCAAAATCCCTGACGCCAAGCGTAAGGCTGAGGCAAAAGAGGAGGAATAGCTCCTCCGCCAGCGTTGTGTTGCTGCCCTTAAGGCCAGCGCTAATGCCGCCAAGCGCCAGGCCTGTTCGGCTAAATCCCTAGCGAAGACCGCCCAGGTCGCTGCCATGGCCCTTAAGGCCTAGACTGTTGCCCTTCAGGAGCAGATCGCCGTTGTTATAGCATAGACCGCCCTCCTCTAGGAGTAGTCTAAGACCTATTCCCAGGTTGTATATACCCCTTGTCCCCTAGTGCCCCTCTGGTGATCCCCTTCTTGCTAACTTGTCCCTTAGCATGCTGGCAAGCTTGACTCTAACGCTGGCAACACGTCCGGTAAGGGCGGCAAGGCCTCCTCTGGTGATGAGGAGGGTGAGGAGGATGAGGAGGATTCTGAGGGCGCCGCCTCTAAGAGCGACCCAGACGCCTAGTTTTCCCCCACCGGTGCCCCCCAGAGCCCCCCAGGCTTGCCCTGTCTTGTCTTTTTTGTGTGCCCCTAGGCGTTAGATACCTGGCCTATGGGCCTTTTATGTTCCTTGGCCTTTAGGCCACCAGGAATACACTTTTGGCCGATCTTGGCTGCATGACCGTCTGTGTTAGTTCCCTTTTACTGCCCTTCTGGTGATCCCTACCTTATATTCTTACCGTAAATCCTCCGCTATATTTCTCTGTGGCTCCCAGGAGTTCTCCTTATCCCTAAAGCCCTACCACTTGATTAAATACCACCTGTTTCTCTATAGGCCTTTATATACCACTATCTTATCTACCTAATAGATGTCCTCTTCTTTCTCTATAATAGGAACCACCTAAGGCCTAGCTATACCTCTATAGAACTTCTCTAGCTGGGATGGCAAGAATACATTATAAATCCGGTACTATGTTCCTAGGTCAAGCTTATATATTCTTCCCCTATTAACCACCTATGTGATCTTAAAGGGTCCTATATACTTATCTGAGAGCTTCTGTAACGGCCGCTTTTGCCGTATAAACCTTACTAAAAGTAAGACTTACTCCCTAACGTGAAACTTAATAGTGGATCGTTTTGTATTATACCACTTCTTGTAGTTCTCGTTTGACGTTTCTAGGGCTTATAGAATTGCTGCCTGCTGGCTCTACAGCTGTTAGACCTTATCCCTTGCCGTGGGGACCTCTGTAGGCTGTATCCCTTCCAGACTTACGTTATTTAGGTTATATGGCATATAGCCTATCAGTGCTTCCGCTGGTGCCACCCTAATGGCGCTGTGCTAAGCCCTATTGTAGACAAACTCTGCCATTAGCAGCCATTTTACCTAGTCGTCTTGCTCTAGATTACAGAAAGCCTAAAGGAAATATTTAAGATTCTGATTTTGCCGCTCTGTCTGCCTATCTGTCTAGGGGTGGTATATGGTACTCAGTTTCCTCTTAATGGCCAGTAGGTGGCACACTGCCGCCCAGAAGCGACTAGTAAAGAGTGACCCTTGGTCTAATACCATGGCCATAGGGATACTAAACCGTAGGAAAACCTTCTTAATAAGGAGGGCTGCCAGCTGATCTACTGATAGGGTCTCCTATATCGGTATATAGAGGGCATACTTTATAAGCCTATCGACCACTATTAGGACGCTATTATAACTCCCCCCTATGAATCCTTTTGACTTAGGTAGCTTGGTGATGAAGTCTAGGGTTATCTGTTCCTATAGGCGGCTAGGTAGCGGCAGGGGCGCCAGTCCTCTGTAGGGCAGGTGGTGCTGTGGCTTTATCTGCTGACAGGTTGTATACATATAGATATACTCCATCACGTCTTTCTTTATCGATTTCTAGAAAAATATATATCTGATCCGTTTTAGCGTACAGGTCACCCCTAGGTGGCCCCCAGCCGGCTTATTATAGAACACCATAAGTGTCTTCATCCTCAACATATGCCATTCAGATATAACGACCTTGCCCTTATACCTTAGGACCCCGTCCTATCCTTCCGCCTAGTGACTGCCTTACTGCTGCCACCTCTTTGTGCAGATGCTCTTATTGTCTTGTTACGTTGCAATAGCCTCCTCCTTTAGACTGGGGGCTAGCTTTTTAGTAGGGACTGGTATACCCCTAGTGTCCCGCTATATATAATTGCTGCCACCCTCCAGGTAAACCTGTTCAGGAAACTCTCTAGAAACATGCCCTGTGCCTCCTGGTCCTCCATACCTAACGGCTGGTGGTCTGGTCGCCTAGAGAGCCTGTCCGCCGTATTCTCCTTGCCCGGCCGATAGTCTATCTTAAAGTTAAAAAGGGATAGGTCCTGGAGCAACCTTGCTTGCTGACTATTAAGCTGGGGCTTACTAGTAAGGTAGCAGTGACCTAGATGGTCCGTTAGGAATACTATCTTGTGCTAGGTGTACAAAAGGTAGTACCTCTAGTGTATAGCGGCCTCCCTAATCGCAAGCAGCTCCACCTCTAGCACGCCATACCGTAGCTCAGCACCCCTCAGTTTCCTAGATAGGAACATAACTGGGTGCCACTGGTCCTTAGCCAGCTAAGAGAGGATCACTCTAATCATAAAGTTTAAGGTATCCGTTTCAACCTGTATCGGTAGAGCAGGGTTAAAGTGTTATAGTATAAGGGCCTAGGTGAACATGGTCTAGAGCTTGTGGAAGGCCTCTATTACCTCCTTAGTTATCACCTGCTCTCTAGCTGCCTTTGCTGTTAGCCGATCTGTAAGCAGGGCATATACCTTAGAGTAGTTCCTAATAAAGCGTTAATAGAACCCTATAAACCTGAGGAAGACCTATATATCTCTCACGCTGGTGGGGAGCGGCCACTGAGTGATCGCCTCTATATGGTCCTACTTCATCGTAATGCCCTTGGGGGATACTATAAATCCTAAGAACCTAATTATCTTGCTATAGAAAACACACTTCTCTGGGTTGGCATATAGGCCAACAGCATCCAACCGGCATAGCACTATCTGTACCGCTTCTATATAACCTACCTTATCCTTTATAAAGATCAGGATATCGTTAAGGTATATAATATAGGTAATATCTACCAGCCTAGCCAGGGCATCATTTATATACACCTGGAAGGTCACTGGTGTATTGACTAGCCTGAATAGCATAACGTAATACTTGAAGTGCCTGTATTGTGTGTGGAACACTGTCTTCTATTCATCGCCTATATAGATCCTTACCTAGTGGTATATATCTTTTAAGTCAAGCTTGGTAAACCATCTTGCCTTGCCTAAGCGGTTGAGGATCTTTCCTATCAGCGGTAGTGGCATACGATTCTTTACAGTGATCTTGTTAAGACCATGGTAATCTATATATAGGTGTAGCTTGTCTCCCTTTTTAGGCATAAAGAGGATCGGCGCCCCTATAGGGCTTATTGAGGGTCTGATCTAGCCTTTTTATAGCGCGTCGTTAATATATTTTTATAGTTCCTCTAGCTCTTTCTCTGTGAGGGGGTAGATGGGGCTAAACGGTGGCTCTGTCCCTGGCTTGAGGTCGATAGGGTGGGAGCGGCCTTTATCCCCTACAGGCTTGGCCGCTAGGTCTATATTGAACATGTATGCCTATTCCTGGTACTCCTTTAGCAACACAAACTCCTTTGCTTTATTCCCCTGACTTATATACGGCGGGAGCTCTGGTGGTCCCTTAGTGCCTCCTATATATAGGTAGTATATAACTCAACTACCCTACTTGCGAAACACCCCCACATCCGAAACACTATCACCACCACCATCACCACTACTATCACCACTTATTCCTCGGGCTTGCCGCCCACCCATATACAACTTTCGGCCTCGCTGGATAATTCGGATGCGCTGGATTCAACCGGACTATCTATTTCGCCGATATCCGTATTTTGCGCCCGCTGGATATCCCATATAGTAGCAAAGGTGCTGTTAGGCGATAAGGGGACCTTTTTCCTCTTGCGTTGCTGTAGGTCCTCTAACTGGCTCTCTAACCGGCGGACCTTTTGCTCTAGAAGTATCCTTCTAGATGTCTCCTCATCATATCCCTTTTGCACCTTTCTAGATAGGTGACGAATAGTATGGGTATCCAACCCATCCTTGGCCAGCTGGGTTAACTAGTGTAATTGATGCCGTAAGTCAGCAGACCGACGAGGGGTTAACCATGGGACGATAGATACGGCTTTATCCCACTGTTGGCTGCTAGGCTGGTTAGTCTGCTGGCTGGTCTGGCTGGTCTGTTGGTCCTTCGTTACCATGGGGTTAGATAGAGGTCGCTGTATAGATATTGGCCATAGTCCAGCTGACCTCCAGCCACTTCTAACGTTCTGGACTGTTATAGCTGTATCTCTGGCCCTTATATAACAGGCCAGAAATGCCCTCTTGCCAGCAACAGTTGAATCACTAACCCAGTCATCTAGATATCCAACCTCCCTTCGATAGGCATGCTTTAATTGGCTGAAGACCGATATATCCAGTGGCTGGAGGACAGCAGAGGAGTGTGGCGGTAGATATAGTAGATATATCTTATTCTGAAAGCATTCCCACATAAAGTCTGTAGATATATGGCTGTAATGGCCATCTAGAACCAGCAGTCTGGCTGCCTCTGGTTCCCTAGGTATAGTGCCTGGGATAAAGACCTTCTTTAACCATTCAAGGGCTGTTTTTTCAGTCGTCCAGCCATTATCCGTATATGTGAAGTGCCATCCTTCATATCCAGATAGGTTGGATGGGAACCACTGGGTCTGGACTGACTTGCCTTTATATATAACCAGTGGGCATAGGGACCTCCCATCGGCAGCCACACACTCGATAATAGATACCCATGCCCGGGATCCTGGCTGCTTTTTTTGGATATGCCGAGATGCCGCAGAGCCCAGCACTAGCCCATTAGATCCCTTGCCTTCCATAATGCCAGTTTCATCCATATTCCATCGGTTAGATGGATGGATTCCCTGGATGGCAGGGATATTGGTCAGACGATGGAAAAAACCCTGGATAACCTCGGAAGAATGGGCCTTCCATCGCCGGTCATCTATTGCTCTGGATCTCCGGGTCCTAATTGATGGGTTTCGCCGTAGGAATCGGTGTATCCATCTCTTGCCTAGAGGTTGATGGATATCATGGGTATCGCCCAGCATACGCTCTGCCAAGCCCTTTAGTTGTTGATGGGTAGGGCCAGCGCCTAAAGCATCCTGGATTTGAACCCATCCAGCCAGATAATCCTCCTGGGCTTGGGATAATCGCTGCATATGGGTATAGGCAGTGTTTTTGCTTTGGCGCCCATGGAATCGGTGATAAAGAGATGTGACTGGTATACCCCATGTGCGAGCTGTTTCCCGGATACCCTTCCCAGCTGCTACCTCTAGAAGGGCCTGTTGGAGCTCATATTCGGAGTATTGCTTCATGATGGGTTGAAGAAGGTATTCTGAAAAAATGGCGTTGTTTGGTCATATATGGTAATTGTTATGATAGTTTAAAAAAGGTGGTGATGGTGGTGAAGGAGGAGAAATCGGGTGTTTCGGATGCGGGGGTGTTTCGGAAGTGGGGTAGTTGAGTTAACTAGGTTATGTATTAGTATATAATTATATCCTTTTATGCCTTCTTTATTGCTCTCCTTCCTTAGACGAGCTATAGGTGGCCCTCCCCTAGTGGGTAGGTCCAGCTAAGTGTTACCCACTCAAGGTTTAGTTATGCCTTTTGTCTTTAGGGGATCCCTAGGATAGTGTTATAGGCGCCTGTATCGCTCACCTAGAAGGTGTAATACTACACCCTTTTCATATTCATGTCGTCTGTCACCTCTATCACCACCCCTTTTAACCTATAGTCAGACGCCCTGCCTCCCTATATACCAGATAACCTAGCTCCCCTACTGTATACCTTTAGGGGTACCTCCTTATATAATATCTTCTAGTATAGTATATTCTTATCTATACCGGGATCAATTAATACCCTCCCCTTCTTCCATACATCGGCTACCTTGATATAAAAATCCGCCTTAAACTGTCGACACGGCTCCTCTTTTTAGGCGATCTGTATACTGTTGACCCCTATACCTACAGGTGGGGCCACCGGTGCACAGCGTCTGCCTGTGTGGTAGGGCTGGTTACACTTATAGCATGTCTTCTCTATACACTCTGTCGATATATGTCCCGACTTGCTACAGTTAAAGCATGTTAGTAAGCCTTAGGAGTGCCTTAGGGGCTGTCGGTGGCCCCCTAGTTCCTGTTTAACCTATGGTTCCGGTGTAGGCGTATATGTAGCCGCTAAAGGTGCTAAGGCCGATCGTTGCCTCTCCGACTTAACTGAAGGAGTGGTCCCTATTGGCGTTGGGGTCCTAACTGGTGTCCACTGGCTCCTCTTCTCCTGTGACTTCTGCCTGTCCTCTATTATCGTCTTGGCATACGTCTTTATGAGCGTCTCTACCCTCTTTGCCGCGTTATCTAGCTCTTGTTGAGTGGCTGGCAGTCTGTAGGTAAGGATATAGCTTCATAGGTCTGGGAGTAGTCAGTTTAAGATGTATACCACCTGCTGCCTCTCCGGTTAGGCGTCTGGGATCTCTGCCTTAACAGTCTTATACTGGTTGATGAATTGCTGATACGTCTGCCTAGGTTTCTGGTGTAACCCGTCCAGCTCTACAGCCGTACTGAAGGCCTGTGTATCATCGTCGGCAATACTGTTACAGAGCTAGGCCTCTATCTGTCTCCAGGTGACAGTACTAATATTGCCACTGTGGTGGAGGTTAATATGGCTCCTCTAGCTATGCGACGGGTTGCCCTCTAGGCAGGCCCCTGTAAACCATACTTTGCTTTTATCGGATATAAATTCTTCCTTAGTAATAGCGAACCGCCCTTACAGCTTAAAAAGGAAGTCCTTAAGGTTGTTCTAGTTACCCCCCTTGTATTAGATAGGGGCCAGCTGCTTAACAAGCGTGTCGGTGCACGGGCGCTTGGGTTCCGGCTGGGCAACGGCAGGTCTACCTCCAACTAGGTATATATTCTTGAGGGGCTCCCTATTCCTAAGGGCTATAATCTGATCGATCATCTTCCTTTTCCTTGCTTTAGCTGCTTTGTCGTTAAGGAGGGCCCTCAACTGCTCCTCTGTTATTCCGTCTAGGTCGGTTATACGCCGCTCCTCCACAGATATACCGCTGGTGTTCGGCATAAGCTGCTCCATGACTAGGCTGCCCTGTTAGGTAGCAGATTAGGATTGGGTTGGTTGTGCTGGTGCCATCACTGCTCTAATGGTCGGTACACCTATTAAATAGGGAGAGATTAGAACGTGTCACAGGCTGGCGAAGTACCAAGTAAAGGAGTCAATGGTTAGGCAGTTAGGGGTCAGTGGTGACTATTATTCCAATCTATCCCTTCTAAAACTCTGATGCTCTCATAAAACCCCCTTTTATGTCCCCTTAGTCCAACGTTATTCCGTCCCACGGCGCCCCCAAGGCCCCACCCGGTGCCCCGCCGGTCCCCTTCTCCATGCCCGTGTCCCGGAACCTGACAACCGACCAGACGAATTCTATAAATTTATGGATAAGGCTGTTAAGATTGATAATTAACTGTATAAACGACGGCTTAAATGAAAAGGATAATAAACATGGCCTAACAGGGTTGATGCCAACATCAGCCGGAAGTATAGACTAAAGATACTATAACAAGAAAACCATAGCAGTACTACCTATAGATATTACGTTGGACCTATAGACATCAGTATTACCAGAAGACAAGATAAACGCCTAATACAGGATCCCAACACTGTTAAATGTTTTAATTATAAAAAAATAGGACACTATATATAAGACTGTAAACAACCTAAGCGACTTTAAAATAAACCGCTACCTAAGCATGCTAAGAAAGCTAATACGGCCACTAAGGAAACGCTACATAATTAACTCTCTTATACCGCCTGTTATAACGATAATTGCCTGATATACTAAGACAACAAAGAGCAAGCGGGATGGTACCCTAAGAGACCTCACTATAAGATTCTTGCAATAGCAAAGAAAACAGGAAAGAACTAAGTCACTAAGTTAAATAAATAGAATAAAAACGTTATTATAACCCTTCCTAAGAAAAGTGTTGACAGCGATATATTCTATACTAATAGAACGATATATCAAGTAATAGGGGAATATAACAAAAATATTCTAAAGAACCTTAAGAAAATATTTAGGAATATATAATAACAAGCAAGATACCTCTAGAACTAAGTAGAAATTAAGGAGGAGGCATAAGGTAAGCCTACTAGACAAGCATAAATCTACCTATAACTCTACAAGAAACTCAAGAAACATGTTAAGAACCAGGAAAAATTAACTAATATACTAGAACTTCTAGAACTCACCTGATAGATATAGGCTGAAACCTAGAAAATCACTAGCCCACCTGCCAAGATCATGGCTATAGTCAGAAAGGTCATAAACTTCCTAGAACCTAGACTTCAGGTAAGGGAGAGCCCTAGATGGAACCAAGACAACGACTCATATACTGGAGAATCCCTTAACAAATTTATTCCACCAAGCAAAATAGAACGATAAACAGCTAAATAACTAATAGAATTAAGGAACACTATAACCCTTATATTAAACAAGACTAAGACTTATTCTTAACGTATTCAAACATAGGTAGAAAACGTTTCTTTACTATTAGCCTAAAAAGACGACCTATATAACACCTATGAACCCTTGACTACATTAACCTCTATAAGAAACCTATTAGTAAGAAAAGACAAGGCACCAGGGTTTAGAGAAATCAGGAAGGATATTAACGATCAAGAAATCTGTTTCTATAGAACCTAAGATCTAGATTAAGACCATATACTAATCCTTAAAATTAAGGAAACATCTATATTTAGGGATAATAAATAATTAGATCTTAATCACCTTATATATTATGGTGTATTCTAGGCAGAATATATCTATAATAATTATAAAAAATATAAGGGAGAAAAAGGACTATTCTCCTTCTACCTGTGAAGACGGAATGAACAGCGAGTTCCTAGAATCTATATAGATTATAAATTAACGTGGTTGATAAGCGAGTGTCGCAGACAAGCGAGTGTCACACGCAACCACAAACGTGCTACCTACATCATCACAAAGCATTCTCCTCCCACCATAGTAATGTCTATGCAAAACAAAGAAGCCCAATTGAACTTAGCTATCCAGGCTATAAAACAAAACCCAAAACTCAGTGCTCGGGCCGCAGGGAAGATCTACTCAGTCTGCTCAAGGACACTTAGCCGACGATTGAAGGGTACACCATCACGACGTGACACCATGCCTAACTCACGGAAATTGACGGGTCTTGAAGAAGAGAAGCTAGTTAAGTATATTCTTAACCTAGATTCCTGATTATTCCCTCCCTGGATCAGTGGTATAGAAGATATGGCTAATCGACTGCTTGCCGACCGTGACGCGCCCCCTGTTGGCAAGCGCTAGGCCTTAAACTTTGTGAAGCGACAACTACAACTTTGGACGTGTTTTTTTTGGAAGTATGACTATAAGAGAGCCTAATGTAAAGATCTTAATATAATAAACGTGTGGTTTTCCCTTATAGTGAATACAATTATAAAATATAGTATTATGGAGCTAGATATCTACAACTTTAATGAGACTGGGTTTATGATGGGCCAGATTGCAGCCGGAATGGTTGTTACAAGTGCTGAAAGGCGTTTAAATACAAAAATGATACAGCCTGGTAATTATGAATAGGTTATAGTCATTCAGGCCATCAGTTCGTCAGGCTACAGTCTTCCGCCATACATCATTACCATAGGCCAATATTACCTCTCCACCTGGTATATAGAATCCGGTCTTCTATACGATTAGATTATCGTAATATCTAAAAATAGATAGACAATAAATAAAAGAGGCCTATATTGGCTCTAACACTTTGAACGGCATACAAAACCATATATGAAGGGTCGATATCGCCTCTTTATCATTGATGGCCACGAAAGTCATCACTCTATAGATTTTGAACTACTTTATAAAGAGAACAATATTATTACTCTCTATATGCCACCTTATTCGTCTTATCTACTTTAGCCCTTAGATGTTAGATGTTTTGGGCCCTTGAAAACGGCGTATGGTCGAGAAATCAAGGAGAAGATGCGCAGGGGTAATACCTATATTACAAAGGAGGACTTCTTCCCTGCATTCCATAAGGCTTTTATCAAAGCAATCACAGAAAAAAACATCTAGGGAGGTTTTAGAGGGGCTGGCATTGTCCCTCTAAGTTTAGAAAGTATACTTTCTAAGCTTGATGTGAAGCTATATACTCTAACACCTCCGGGATCCCTCCCAACGACGCCCCCTCTATGGACTTCTCAGACACCAAACAACCCAACAGAAGCACTTTCTCAGTCCGAACTCATCAAAAGGAGAATCTCCTGTCATCAGAGTAGCTTACCAACCTCAATTATTAAAGCGGTAGAGCATCTATTAAAGGGGGCATGCGCATTTATGCACAAGATTGCCTTATTGAGGTCTGAGGTCTAGATCCTTTGGGAGGAAAATAACCTACTTAGCCGGCGCCGGAGAGCTAAGAAAACACGTTTGCGACAAGGAGGAAGTCTTACTGTAGCCGAGGGAGAGGACCTTCAATCCCAGAGAGAGGCTACAGCCCAGATTGAGGACGAAACGCGTCGGAGTAGTGGTCGTCGACCGAGGACTGAGACGGGCCAACGGCGATGTGGCGTCTGCGGGAACACTGGTCATAATGCGCGAACATGTCAGTTCAATGAAGAAATATCTGGAGAGGAGGATTCTGAGTATTTTCAATTGATTTGATTCTTCTGTTGTTGATATCTCCTATATAATGTGTCGGGGGTGCTGTTGCGTGCGACACTCGCTTGTCTGCGACACTCGCTTATCAACCACGTTATAAATATAAGAAATTAAAGAATACTATAACAATTGGCTCAGTTTTCAGCCAAGCTTAAAGAAACCAATGGCTTATATACACAAGATAACCAATATTAGTCTAACTATATATATAACAGATATATCCTACACTATAAAAGAAAAACATATAGATAGTGAACCTAGTTACAAAAGGACGCTTCCACCAACAATAATAACGCCAAGAAACAGTTAAAAAACAACAAACGCCAACTATAACGGGACCATAGAAGGCAATATAGGGCAGAAAGTCCCTATATACAATAACCACAAACAACGACAATACACACCTAATACTTAAAGTCTAAATTAATAGACAGCCTACTTAAGTTATAATAGACAGTGGAACATAGGTCAACCTGATGTCAGCTTAACTGGTAAATCAACGAAATATTTAATAGCGATATAAGGATAACCTATACACCCTTTAAACCGTTAAAGGAGAAGTAGTTATATATAGCAAAGGAACCATTAAATTAGAGACTATACACCTCTCTATGGTTACCTATAACCATTATAAATAACTAGTCTTTAATATTATGGTAATAGGATAACTAGATGTTATACTTGGTATCCCATGGTTAAGAAAAAATAATCCTGACATAGACTGGAAGTCTGGCTAACTTTAGTAGAGAGATTTAGCGGTAAGGTAGCGTTATATGCCGCAACCCCTATATAAATCACAGATATAACTAAAATATATTATATATATCTGAAGGATTAAACCTACTAAGGAAGGAGGATTTAAATTAATAAACCAGGAATAAAGAATAAGAGAATAACTCTTATTAATTCTGGAGAACTATAGAAAATATATAAAACTGTTTACTAAAGAACTAGAAACAGGGTTACTAAAGTATAGTCTATATGACCATAAAATCGAACTGCTACCTGGAATACACCCTAGGTTAGAACCGATCTATAACTTGAATAAGACAGAACGAAAAGCACTTAACAAATAGCTAGATAAAAATCTCAAGAAAGGATATATTAGACTATTAGACTTACTAACAGGATACCTAATCCTGTTTATACCTAAGAAGAATAGGAAATCATAACTATATATTGACTATTAACAACTGAACGATATCACCAAGAAAAATATATACCTACTACCACTGATCTTAAAGCTATAAGACCTTCTACATAAAGCCAGATGGTTTATAGCTTTTAAGCTAAAAGGAGCCTATAACCTAATCTACATTAAGGAAGAAGATAAATAGAAAACAGTATTCTAAATATAACAAGGCTTATATAAGACGCTTGTTATGCCTTTCAGACTTACTAATACACCTATAATATTCCAGACAATAATCAACCATGTTCTCTAAGAAAATCTTAACATCTTTATTATCTGCTACCTCAACGACATCCTCATCTTCTTAAAAACGCTTAAAGATCACAAAAAAACCTGTATATTAGGTACTATAAAAACTTTAAGAAGCAAAACTACTAGTTGAACTAGAGAAAAACGAATTCTATATATAGAAAGTTAACTACCTTAGATTCACTATTACACCAGGCGAAATCTGAATACAAGAAAGGAAGATTTAGGCAGTCAGGGACTAGCCTATACTATAGAATATTAAAGATATATAATCCTTTTTAGGATTTATAAACTTCTATTAAAGATTCCTTAAGAACTATATAAGCTATATTAGAGGACTTTAGAAACTTATATATAAAAATACCGAATTTATATAGATAGAAGAATATAATAAATCCTTTAATAAGATTAAAAAGCTTATAACTTTAGAACCAGTTATTTAAATACCTGACCCAGATAAACCCTTCAAAGTTAAAACCGATGCCTTAGACTTCACTATAGGTAGATAACTAAGACAACGAGACAAGGAAGAAAGACTCCATCCATGCGCATTCTACTCTAAAGCCTTCTATAGACCTAAATTAAACTACCAGATCTATAATAAAGAACTTATAGCTATTATTAAAGTATTCCAAAAATAGAAACCACACCTATCAAGAACTAAACACCAAGTCTTGGTATATATAGACTATAAAAACCTCTCCTATTTTATAACCTTAAAGGTTCTTAATAAAAGATAAATCCGATAGTCAGAATTCCTTTTAGAATACAACTTTAAAATTGTCTATAGGAAAGGCACCAAAAACAGAAGAGCAGACGCTCTTAATAGAAGACCAGACCATAAGACCCTAATACTAGAAGAAATATAGGTAATTCTTAAATATAATAACAACAGTAATATTATACCTATATATAAACTTATTATAATTAGTAAGCGTGTTAATACCAGCTTAACTAGTAGAATAACAGTAGATTAGATCTATGAGATATATAGCGTAAAAGCACATAGACACCAAGGAATCATAAAGACCTCTAAATAAGTTAGATAGCATTACGATTAGAAAGTCATACGTAGAGAAGTAGCTTTAGTAATTAAGGACTATAAAATATATAAGAAAAGTAAAAACAGTCCTTATAAGCTATATAGGCAAATTTAACCACTACTAGTACCACTAGAAGTATAGCACTTAATCTCTTTAGACTTTATCGTTAAGCTACTAAAGTTAAGAGAACCACTTATAAAAACCTATTATAATAGTGTTCTTATAATAGTCAACAGACTCACAAAGTACGCTTATTTTATTTTATACCTAGCATCAAGCATGGCAGAAGACCTAACATATATGTTCCTTAAGTATATCATCAGCAACCACAGATTGCCTAAGGAAATCGTGTCAGACAGAGACAAGCTGTTTATATCTAAGTTTTAGAAATCCCTAATTTTATAACTTAGAATAGACCATAAATTATTAATATTATTTTATCTATAAACCGATAGATAAATAGAAAGAATTAACCAGATACTTAAACAGTATCTCTAATACTATGTTAACTATAACTAAAATAATTAGGTATTACTGCTACCTTTAGCCTAATTTGCCTATAATAGTGCTATTAGAGAAAGTATATAACACTTACTATTCTACCTAAACTATAGATTCCAACCAACCGTATATAGAGAACCTCAACAAGGACCACAGGCTCTAAAAGCCATGGCTGATTTTAACAAACTATAAGAAATCTAGGACAAGGTTACTAAGGACCTTAAATTCATCAGACAATAAATAAAAAAGTACTCTAACTAAGCAAGGATTAAGGGACCAACCTTTAAGGAGGGAGATAGCGTGTATCTTATCCACCAAAACATCAAAACCAAGCGACCAAGCGACAAACTTGACTATAAAAAGCTTAGACCCTTTAAAATCCTTAAGAAAGTCTTAAATATAAACTACAAATTTGACTTATTAGATATAATAAAAATCCACCCGGTATTCCATGTTATACTTCTTGAACTAGCACCAAAAGGATCCCACACTGAAGATTATATTGTTATAGATATATATAAACCAGAATATAAAGTCAAACAAATTATCAACCAACGCATAGAGAATAAAAAAAAACAATATCTTGTTAAATAAAAGAACTATAGATATAAGGACAACTCTTGGGAACCTATTACAAACCTTTAGCATTGCTAGGAGATACTTAAGCAGTTTCGCCAGAGCAATCCTTGGACAGAGGACCTAAGTTGGAGAAGTCAGGAACAACACCTAGCAAACTCCAGTCAAGCACGTCGCCAGCACCCCAAACAACAAGGTCACACTTAACCTTAGCCTCTACCTTGGCGATTTCCTTATCTTATGCCTCTAACTTGTCTAGAGACTATATTCCCTAACGAATTAACTCTAAACTATGATCTTTCAAAAAACGCTTCTGCTTATATAAACAGGAAAGATAACTAAGGGCAGTTGTTAACTATAGCTGCAGAATTTCTATCTGCTCCTCTGCCTCTTGCTCCTTTTTCCCTACCTTACACTACTTTAATAAACAACGATTTACTATAGACAGTTAAAACACTATATATAATAAAAAAATAAAAAGAACTTACAAGCATTTACAATATTATTTCTATCGTATTAGGTGTAACCGGTATAAATATACTTGCCATATTATGACGACTCTTTGGCTATTTTATAGACCTTATTAGACTTAAAACAATAAGTATAAGGCATAACGTTGACTCCATGGCGCTTAACCGCTTCAGCTAAAGAACTATACTTGTGGGTTTTTTAGGAAATCTTAGAATCCGCTTTTCGTTTACTTATACAACCAGACATGGTATCAGCATCATTAAGGAAGCATAATTAATACTTCCCTAACCTGGGAAGGACTACCTACTTATAAGGGTCTACAGGACTCAGACCTTAGAGGGGAGACCTGATGTTACAACCTAAGAACGGTTGATGACTAGCACAGCCAAAGATAAACCCTAGCCAAAACCACCAAAGGGACAAGACATATATACATACAGGAATACGGCATAAGTCAAGTTATAGAACAAAAGAACTATAAAGAAGTCATATGATAGATCAGTTAAGACCATTGGTGATCTAACTAATCCAGCACCAAGGATCAGTGACCGCCCCAACTGATCCAACACTAAGGATCAGTAAGGAACACAACTAATCCAGGAAATCACATATAGATATAAGAAGCAGATTTCATAAGGACTAGAACAGACTTCTATAGCTCTTCAGTAATCAACTTATGATATATTCTCTAAATACCTTTTAGTATCCCTTTAGTGATTCATTAACAAGAAGCTATATAAGCTACCCTTACGACTTTTAACCACACGACTGATCACCGGGTGATCAACAAACCAGCAAGCCAACAATACTGTTACCAAGTATCGACCTCAGCTATACTATTAGCGGAAACCCTACTGTCGGATTACTGACCGTAACACTTTTAACTATAAGACTAAAAGAATCTAGTAGAGTAGCCTTAAAAAGAGGCCTATTAGTATACTATAAGGACCCCCTATAGGATTATAAAGAGGGTATCCTAATATTAAGGGAAACAGTATAACTTAAGGCTTATAAGAGATTCCCTTTAAGGCAAAATATGAGCTAACAGATTATTAGATTCTATAGGACAAACAGGGACCACTATAGACCTAAAGAGGTACTAGGTTAGATAATAATATAAAAGAAAAGTCTTCTATTAGCGTTTTATATCATACTTTATATAAAACCGCTTTATATAAAAAGGCTTTATATAAAAGGTTTTTAGAATCTATAGAACTAAGAAAGACCACTATAGACCTAAAAAGGTATCAGGTTAAATAACAATATAAAGGAAGAGTCTCCTACTAATATTTTATATAACGCTTTATATAAAACTGTTTTATATAACGCTTTACATAACACTTTATATAAAACGCTTTATATAAAAGGTTTTATATAAAAAAGGCTTTATAGGGCTATAAGGGTTACTAATAGAACACTAAAGGGATAGCTAGGTTGCCTAGATAATAGTAAAAGGCTTTATATCAAGGCTTATATAAAAAAGGCTTATAATACTAAAAAGAAGCTATTTTAGTATTAATTAGACAGGGTATAGCGATAGGGGAGCCTTGGTATAGTATTAGAGACGGCTGGCCGTCTAGAATAGCTAGGTCTTAAGGATAGAACCTTAGGGTAGAGGGATCATATTAGGACTATAAAAAGGAGAAGGCCTACTAACGTCTAGCCGGCCCTATCCTATCGCCACATATTAAGTAATATATACCCTAAAGACCTATTTAGGTCTTAAAAAAAAGGCTAGACTAATAATAGTATATTTAGGAGAAAATAGAGTTAAATAATAAGTTACTATTACCCCTTAGGTTACTAACAATTAACTTCTCTACTTAGTATACCCTAGCCCTCTAACAGTTTATCTTTATATTAAGGTAAAAATATATAGACCCTATAGAACTCTATGATTATTACCGCTTCTAAGTAGGCCTTTTAAAGAGGTCTCTATAGACCTTATTACTAGACTTCTAGCTATATAGATAAGTAACTAGAAGGTTAATATTATCCTTATAGTTATAGATCGATATGCTAAGTATTATATATATACTATAATAAATATATCGATAATAGTTAAATGATTTATAGAAATACTGTATAATAAAGTAGAGTTATAGTTTAGGTTACTTAAGGGTATAATCTTTGACTAAGGATTAATTTTTATAAGTAAATACTAATTAAACTTATATTTTTACTTTAAGATTAGAAAAAAGCTCTCTATAGCTTTTTACCCTTAAATAGATAGCTAAATAAAGATAGTAAATAAGGTTATAGAATATTATTTTTATTATTTTATAATAGGCTATAAGTAGTATTAGCCTAGTTTACTATCAATAGCTAAGTTTATAGTAAACATATAAAAAATATAATAATAGGTTATAGCCTGTTTAAAGCCTTAATAGGCTACTCTTTAGAGTTTTATCTAGCTCTTAAGAATAAAATCTAATAAGAAGAAATATAAGTTATATAAGACCGTTTAAAAAAACTATAATAGCTGTAGTAAGCTTTAGAGTAAACCTAATAAAAGGCCGTCTAAAGGTAGATAAAAACCTATGATAAATACCACTAAGTAATAGTATTTAAAAAAGGCAACCTAGTCTTACTATTAATAAAGAACTTATATCTCTTGATAGCCTAATAGAAACTAATACTAAGGTTTATTAGACTATTTTAAATTATTTAGCTAATAGATAAATAGGTATATCGCTTAATACTTCTAGAAAAATATAAAAAGATATATAATATATTTTGTATCAGTCTACTAGAACTATAGAAAAGAATATTAAAAAGTACTTAAGGCCTACTATTATTAGACCTAAAGGATAATAATTCTAAATAAGAACTAGATTATATTATTAATAGCTAAGAAATGAAGGATAAAACGTCCTACTTAGTTAAATAGATAGGTTAACTAATAGAATACAACTTATAGGTTAACAATAATAATATATATAAAGAGCTTAAAAAGCTATTAAAGACTATAAGAAAAGCCAGAATAAAAAGATATAAAGGCCGACCGATTAGTTACTATTCAGTAACCTAAAAATAAACTAAAACATATACTAAAAGATATATCCCTAATATGAATAAAATATAAGCTAGATATTAGTAAAAAGGTATAAACTAATAAATAAATAAACTATTAAAAAGTATTATATCCTAAAGAATTATTAGTAAAGGATAAACTAAACCTTTTATAAACTACTATCTAAAGTATCAATATAACGTTAAATCTATTTTAAAAAGCTAATAAGCCGTCTATTAATTACTAAGATAGAGGGGCTTTATTAAACAACCTAAATAAAGTCGTTATATATCTTACGCTTATATAGCTGCTATATAATATAGCCTTAATCACTAGAGAATAGATAAAGGTTATTTTAGTAATCCTTATTACTTATTTATAATAAACACTATAATAAACTAGCTATAATATAATACTTATATAGTAATAAGCTAGTAATTAGGGGTATAAAACACTAATCTAAGAATAGTATACTACTATTAATATATAACACTAAAAAATACTCCTCTCCATGCTATAGAATTTATCCTAAGGTTAATTATTAGCTAATAGCTAGGGAAAAAATAGAAGAATATTATATATAAGGAATCCTTTTAAAGACTAGATTAAACCACTCCTTATAATACTATATATTAACTATATAAAAGTGCTATAGAGAGATAGTTAATATATTAGATATCAGCTTATAAATATCTTTAAGTTTATTATACTAGATTTAGTATATAACTAATATAAAAATATATAATATATCGTAATAGTTATCTAGAATTATTAGGGAATATTAATCGATAAAAGGTTAATAAATATTAATCTAAAAGGTAGCTAAAGTTAAGTACTAAAATATAACTTCCACCCTATATATTATACTAAATATAGTATATACTGTTATCTAAGGTAAAACTATACTAAAGAATAAGCGGCTGGTTAATAAGACTATACCTTTTCTACCGGTTATTATAAGCTATTCTAATATAGTATAGATATAGCTAAAACGTTATATAATCACCCTTTTTATAAGCCTTAAGGATTTCTAGAGGAGAAGGTAGAGTATTATTACCCTTTCCATTAAGACTAAGGCCCTTAGGGTTAGATATATTATATAACAACTTACTATATTTAGATTCCTTACTATTATCCCCCTTCAGGGGGGGAAAAGGTAGGAGAGAAAAAGATAAAAAGCTCTTAGATTGCTTAGATAACTTATTTATATCGTTATATTTTAGCTTGTATTTAGATTTATATTTAGACTATTAGGATAAAAAACAGTTAGAATTATAATAAGAAAAAAAGCCAATTAAGTATAAATATATAGAAGTATTAGACCTATTATTATATAGATATTTTATAGTATATTAATAGTTTCTTATATAAGTCTTAATGGTGGTTTGATTATATATCTTCTTAAACAAGGCGGCTGTAACGGTCCAAGGCGAGGTATATTGCAACCAGCTATGGCGACTACGTACGAGTATCTAAAGCTAGGGAAGAAAGGAGAAAAGCTCCCTAAAGGTTCACCGCTTCTCAGGTCTGGTCAGGGCGAAGGAGCGCACAGGCCGTCGGGTTGACGTTGTTGCGGTTCCGTGCCTCCGATCAAAGGTGATGTGTTTCCTGGCCGCGATATCCAGCAAGGCTTCTTCGGGCCCAGCCCGTTACAATACCCCCCTTCTCCCTCTCCTAGGGATAGGGGTCTCCTTCTGCTGAAAGGCAGCCCACGCTGCTGTGTCTTTGAGGTTGCTTAGCGGTTCCTAGGTCGGTTTGGTGTAGTCTGTCCATTTTACTAGAACTCTCCAACCTTTTCCTCTACGCTTTATCTGTAATATCTCCTCAACCTCATACTCTAGATCAGGCCTGGATGTTAGGGCGGCAGGTTGTCTGTTATCTTGTTGTTGAGATGGAAAAGGGTCATCCCCTATGTGTTTTAGGAGTGAGACATAGAAGACGTTATGTATCCCAGGTGGTGTATCTAGGCGGCATGTGTGGGATCCAATGGCCTCTAGGACTATATACTTGGCGTAAACCCAGTCAAGCTTCTTGGATGGCCGGTCTATCCTAACGTTTAATAGCCGTAGCCATACCTTATCCCCTGGTTTGAACTGATCAGAGGGTTGACGACAGGCGTTCGCATAGTGCTCTTGTTTTTCTTGTGTTGTGGCCATGGCAGCCTGGGCCCATGCCGTAGCATCTTTTATCTTCTGTACCAGATTCTCAGCTTTTGCGATAGGGGTAGTGCCCTCTGTCCTAAGTGTCTCCTTAACTCTAATTAGGTCTATGTTGTATCCATGACTGAAAAAGAATGGGCTGATTCCCGTGGAAGTAGCTGGTCTGTTGTTAATTGCCATCATAGCTACTGGTGACAGCTTATCCCAATCGTCCTGGGCGTAAGCACAGAATGCTCTTAGGTAGGTCTCAACCACTTGATTAGCCCTCTCAGTTGCTCCATCTGTCTCGGGGTGATAGGCTGTAGACAGCCGTTGTTTTACACCACACAGTTGGCAGAGACGCTTCCACATTTGACTAACAAACTGAGTCCCTCGGTCTAAAACTATTGCCTTTGGTAATCCATGGTGTCTAATTAGGCCTATAAGTAGGGTGGATGCAGTGGTTTCTGACGAGATTTCCTTCATAGGCTTAAGGACAACGTTCTTAGATAGCCTATCTGTAATAACCAGGAGGTTGGTTTGTTTATATGTCCTGGTTGGTGGTAGGTCGGTCACAAAGTCGAGCGATATTTCAGCCTATATACGCTCTGGTATAGGGAGTGGCTTTAGTAAGCCTTGTTTCTTCTCTCTCCAGAAGTTTATCCTTCCGCAGACGTCACAGTTCTTCACAAACCTCTGAACGTCTTGCGATAAGCCTGGCCAGTAGAAGCTCCGACTGATCAAGGCCTTAAGTGTATCCTTTCCTAGATGCCTAGATAGGGTAGAGTTATGCATTACTTGGATGATTTTGGTCCGCAGAGGCTCATAGTGCGGGATCCAAATTCGGTCTCTCCACTTCAGCCTTCTCTTGTCGTCTATAGTGTATTCTAACAATATAATAGGTAGTCCCCAAGCTGAGGGTAGTTGTTATATCCCTTTCTTCACTGCCTCTCTGATTAGGTAGTATCGGGCGTTGTTCTGAAGGCCGGTATCCTATAGGGCTTTTAGAGGTTCTTCTCCAAATGGGTTCTCTGGGGGCGTCCTATCCTCTGGGGAGTTGTCCCCCTCTTCGTCGGCGTCTACGCCACTTATAAATCCTGCTTTTACAGATGTAGCAGTCTAATCATGTCTAGTTAAGGCAGCTTTATTGACTTGTAAGGCTTTCTTTGATCCTTGGAGGAGTTGGAGTTCTCGTCCCTTTAACCTAGTGTCCTCTATGTTAAAGGGCATGTCTTGTTCTCTCCTTGAGAGGGTATCTGGCGTTATAGCTAGCTTGCTTGGGCGGTACTCTATCTTAAAGTTATACTTTAAGAGTAGTTCGGCCCATCTGACTTATCGTTTGCTCAGCTTCTGCTTCTTTGTAAAATACTTAAGGTTAAAGTGATCGGTCACCACAGTGAACTCTTTTACACTCCTCAACTCAGCGTCCCACTGCTCTAGGCATTATACTATAGCTAGTAGCTCCTTATCGTGGATTAGGTAGTTACATTCTGTAGGGAGGTTCTTCTTTAAGAAGAAGGCTATAGGGCGTAGGAGTCCATTGTTGTTAACTTACGATAGAGTGCCTCCTACTACGTATCCTGAGGAGTCTGTTTTTAGGATTGTTTCCTGTTCTGGGTCCCAGTATGCCAGTACTGGGGCACTAATCAGGCGGGTTTTGAGCTCTTTGAAGGCCTTCTGGCATTCCTTGCTCCATATAAAGGCGGTGTCTTTCTTAGTCAGTTCCGTAAGTGGCCTTGCAAGTGCTAAGAACTAAGGAATAAACTGTCAGTAATAGTTAGCAAATCCCACAAAGGATCATACTCCTCTTACTGACTTAAGGGTTTCCTATAGTTATATCGCTTTGATCTTCTCAAGGTCAACTTTTATCCCTCAGCCGACTTCAACAATAAATCCTAGGTACTTAACGCTCTTTGCTTTAAAGTCGCATTTATTAATGTCGATCTATAGGCCGGCTTCTCTTAACCTAATCAGGACCTTCTTGACTTTGTCCTAGTGGTCTGCTAATAATCTATTAGAGTAGATCAGGATGTCATCGATGTATGCTGAGCAAAACTCGTCCAGGTATCCTCACAAGGCATGGTTGATATAACGCTGGAACGTAGCTGGTGCACCAGTCAAGCCGAAGGGGGTGACCAGCCACTCGAATAGTCCATACCTCGTGTAGAAGGCTGTCTTCCATTCTTCTCCAGCCTTAATTCGGATCTTATGAAAAGCGGCAATAACGTCCAGTTTTATTAACCACTTTACTTATGCTAGTGATCTTAGGGTTTCGTTGATCAGCGGTAATGGATATCTGTCCTTCCTAGTGATACTGTTTAGGCCCCTATAATCCACACAAAACCTCAATCCTCCTCCTGGTTTCCTCACAAACAATACAGGAGCAGATGCTGGCGAGCTGCTAGCTCTTATGAACCCTTTATCCAGGTATTCAGTAAGGGTCTTCCAGAGGACTATCAGTTCTTCTCGTGACATCCCGTACAGTGGTCCCCATAGGACTTCAGGATTAACGCCGTTCTTCGTTTTTTCTAAGGGTATCTTGTGGTCAATACCATCACGGTACGGTGGTAACTTAGCAGCCTGATCAGGGTTAAAGACGTCCAAGAACTGGTGGTATTCCTTTGGCAGTAGGGCTTGAACGTTAGGCCTTTTCTTTGGCGCTAAGGCTTTTGTTATATCTGCTAGACTTGTGGCGAAAATCTGTATCCTCTATTAGGGTTGTTAAGTCTTTAACTTCCTTCCCCTCCTGATCAGGGCCATGAAAACCGAGGCTATCTGCTGGCAGATAGACAAACGATTTTCCTTCTGGCTTGGGTCTCATCCGTGGACTGTATGGTTGGCCATACCAATATGTAACAGGTTCCTGGCTGGACGGATTGTGACGTCGTCCTCTACCATCCAAGTCTTGCCAAGGATAACGTCCTCAGTCTGATCGGGGATAACGTAGAAGAATAAGCGGCTTCTCTTATAACCATCAAGATCGATTTCCCCATACGTAACTGCAGTGATGGCGTCAGGGATAATTCCGTTAACGGTCTCAAGCGCTCTAGGCTTGATTTTGATACACGGCAAACAAAGCTTCTTAGCATAGTCCTCACTCATAGTGGCAGTGGTAAGGCATCCCGAATCAACAAGGGCATAGGTATAGGCAAGTTGGTTAATTCCTATGTTGATGAAAAAGGGGTCACTGTCCATGGTCTTTCTGACTAGCCTCCATTCCTTCTTTGCGTCCTCCTGGCCGCGCTTTTGGCCAGGAGTTACTCTTTTCCCAAGTCGTCTGAGGTCTGGCCAGACCTAGCTTCGCTCCATTCCCCAGAGCTGGAGTCGGTGTCAGTCTCTGGGGAGGACTTCGATTTCTTAGCTGAAGACTTCTTAGCCTTTGGTTCTGTTGCTTTTGATCTCTTGGCTTCTAAAGGTTCTTGTCTCTTTAGGCAGTCCCTTGCAAAGTGGCCTGTCTTGCCACAGCTATAGCAGTCAACCTCTTTCAACTTGCGGCGATGCTCTGGGCCCTTCCGCCCCCTAGGGTGCTGGACCTTAGTAACCTTGGTGGGTTCCCAGTCCATCTTGTCCTCCTTAGAGCTTACAGGTGACTTAGGCCTGGCCTGATCAGGTGTGGGAGGGCGCTGTTTGTACTTCTCCTGCTTCTCCTGGTAATTACGACTGTCCAACCGGGAGCCTATCTTCATAAGGAGCCTGGTATACTCTGAGTATGTGTCTGGGATGTCTACTATACTGATCAGGGCGTCGCGAAGGCTCTTGTTGATAGCTCTGTCTAAGTAGTTAATCCTTACTTTATCTGCCTAGTCGCTACCCCCACTCTCAGCTAGTTCCTTCTCAAACCTAGGTAGAAAGGAGGCAAAGCTCTCATGGGTTTTCTGCTTAATTATACATAGTCAAGTCAAAGCTCAGGCTTGGGCGTCGGGGTCTCCATAACAGCTTTCTAGGTAGCTCATAAACTGGTCAGGGGATTCCATTCCATCGGTTCCCCTGTGGGCGTAGTAGGCTGAGGCCATCGTCTGGGCCGCCCCTTCAAGTTGAGCGTATATATATCCAAAGATGTCGGCGTTGCAGTCGAAAGCCATCCTATCTAGGCAGATCTTCCCTTTCATCTCTAGGAACCATCGTTAGAAGTTCTTACATGTCCCATTAAACTTAGGGGGGTCAGGTATCTGGTGTTTTCTTCGTCTGGTTGCAGTATTCGGGGTCTGATCAGGGACAGGCGTTGGTGTGCTTGTTATGGTGACCGAGGTAGGTGTCGTCATGGGTTACCTCATGCTCGTGAGGGCTTCTTGCAGCAGGCGTATCTGCTCCCGTTGAGCCTCTCGCTTGTTGGCCTGGGCAGTTTACATCTCTTGCAATTCGTTGGCTTATGAGGTTCACATCTCGTACAGTTGAGTGGCTAGCTGGCTCACCACTTTGAGTAACTGCTGCGATCCCACAGATGGCTGGGCTTCTATATTGCCGTCCATCTTGTCTATAGCTCCCTTAACTGCTCTAGTTGTATTGGGGCTCTTCCTGTCCTTGCTTATGGGCCTCACTTCGATCAGGGAAAATCCTTCCTGTATCTGGCCAGATAGGGAAACCTGAGCTCTTTTGGAGCACGTAGGCTGATGCACAGCCTACCGTTCTCAGCTCCTCCAGGGCTAATCAGCTCAATCTGATTAGACCTAGGATACAGCGTTTCTGGCAGCTATTCTCGTTGATGGAATCCTTTTACAACTAAGCTGCGTAGGCGTATCGCTCTAGCCTCCCTCTCTAGGTCTGTTGTAGCGTAAAGGCTTGCACTAAGGCCTAAGCTACAGTGTACCTAATTAATTCTCACTAGCGGACCACACGTCTAGTCTAGAGAATTCTAGTGCTTCTTTTAAGCTTTAGATAATATAACGGTCCAAGGCGAGGTATATTACAACCAGCTATGGCGACTACGTACGAGTATCTAAAGCTAGGGAAGAAAGGAGAAAAGCTCCCTAAAGGTTCACCGCTTCTCAGGTCTGGTCAGGGCGAAGGAGCGCACAGGCCGTCGGGTTGACGTTGTTGCGGTTCCGTGCCTCCGATCAAAGGTGATGTGTTTCCTGGCCGCGATATCCAGCAAGGCTTCTTCGGGCCCAGCCCGTTACAGCGGCTTTATAAGTAAGACAAGACTTATACTTCTTTATATCTTTAGCTTTTAATATCTATAACCTATTACATTATTAGGTATTTATTAAAAGAATAATAGAGATAGATTAATAATTAAAAAAGAATATTAGTAAAAATAAAAAGAAAATATTATAAAAAGAAATTATATATAAAAAGTTAATACAACGCTATAATTAATAAAGAAAAAAGTAAACTAAAAAAAAACTTAATTATTTTAAAAGATAGCTTAAAAGGGTAGCTTTAATAAGGCTAACTAACGCTTGATAACAGACCTACTTATAAGTAACACCCTCTAGAAACCTAACCTAATTAGGGTTAACGTTATATAACCAGAACGTTCACTTTAAAAAGAGGTATAATTATTATAGAATAATAGTTAGCCGGTAATACCTAGAGATATAATAGAGAGTGATACCTAAATATCTAAAAAGCCTAACGGTATAGATAAATATTAAACCGCTTTAAGTTTAATATAGTATTTCAGCAGGCAGGGCCATCTCATATAACCACCTATAAGGTGGCCATTCCCTAGCTAAAGGCTGGCGATAGCTAGGTCAAGGATCAGCTTCTATTTAATACAGGACCCATGTTTAATATATTCACTACCAGTTATATAAGACTGTTATAAAAAGATAGTAAGACTAAGTTATAAGTTAATTATTAAAAAACTATAAAAAGTAATCTATCTAAATAGAATAAATATTCTTACGTCTTATTACCTTTTTACTAGGACCGATATCTAGATATCGGTCCTATAGGGGTAGACCGCCCTTAGTATGTCGGTCCCTACCTATAGACCGCTTATCGCTTGTCAGTCCTTCTTATCGTCACGTAACCTTCCCTAGTTTTTCCGTTCCAAAGGAGTCATCCTATGTAACGGCATTCCCTTAAGTGTTATGCCCTCTACACCCTGCCTGTCGGGTGGGGCTACATCACCTGTAACTTGTCGGGTCGTAACATGTAGGGGGGGTATATATAAAAAAAAATAAGATTAAAAAGACGGAATGAGCCCTACAGGTTGCCGTACCCCGTAGTTCTTATTGCGTTTCTACCGGGCCAGTGGGACCGGACTTTTCCACCCGCCTAGCCTAGCTACTTTCAGGTCCCTCAGCAGACTGCATCCCCCTCTGATTCTATCCACATATGCAGCAAGGCAGTGTTCTTTCATAATTCAGTAATATTTGCTACGTGTGCTAAACTGGCATAACAAGCTTACAGGGAACAGGCGGTGAAACTGTTCCACTTTACTGGAGTACTGGGCTAACGATACTGAAGTATAGGCAATAGTCTCGCGACTAGCACCAACCTAATAGTCGACTTGACCGAAAAGATAGATTCATATCTAGCGCTTTATTGTTTTTTTTTTTTTTTTTTTAGTTTTGAAATTTTAGAACAAGAGCATAACTTAGTATTTATTTAATATGAAAATATGCCTCACACTTTAGTATTACTGTCACCATCACTCAAGACCCGGCTCCCTCCACCACCGGAACGGGCAACACTTGACGCGCACTTCGGGCCGCCGCCGCTTGATGTCGGTACACCACGCCTCGGGCACCAACCCGTACAATAGCACCGTCTGCAGCCGGCCTAAGGTACCCAGCGTCCGGAGGAACTCGTCCTCCTTACTCTTGTGCTGCCTCGCCTGCCAGCCGATTAAGCCGGTCACAGAGACCGGGCGCGGTGCCCAGTCGACGACGAGGTGCTTCAGCCCCGTCGCGCGGGCCGCCACTTCGGCGAACAGCGCCAGCCAGCCGTTCCAGTTAGGGTGCTCCATGTCGACAACGAGGACGAGGCGCTGCAGGCGCTCGATGCGCAGCGGGCCGTAAACGGCGAAACCGGCGCGGCGCTCGTCGCGGCCCCCGCGCCGGTGCACCCGGAGCGCCGCCTCCCCATGCACTTGGGCCGACATCTCGGCGTACGCGAGCTTGCATGTGACCATCATCTCGGGCAACTGGGCGCCGCGGTGCTGCGACGAGGGGTCCAAGTACGTGTGCATCGGCCGCAGCGTATCGGCAAAGTCAACGCGGTCGAGGGACAGATGGAATGCGTAAATGCGCTGGCGGATTTCCAAGGGTAACACCTGGAAGAGTGGAGAGCAGAGCTGGGGGTTGGGCTTCGCTGTCGTTGTCAATGTTGCAGTAGTAATTGTTTCTAGCTGTGAAGAGAAAGACGGGAATTGGCCAATGTGTCATTAACATAAGAGTCGTAGAAAGGCCGTTTAGATAGATAGATGAGTAGGGGAGGAATAAAAACCTCGAGATAGCCGTATTATTTATAAATTGTGATCAGTAATAATAGCCGGGGGCTTATGTTCAACTATAGAGAGCGCCGATCTAATAATGAAGGGAAAAATATAATAGTTATATAGCCAAAAATAAAGCATAATTTATAAGTCTTAATGACTTATTTAAAATGTGAGGTATATTTTTCAAAAAAAGAAACATACTATATATAAAAGTTTAAGTGTTGTATAGCGTAGGCTATCGTTACTTATATAGGTCAGTAAGTCATCCTTAGGTTTGCCGGCGCTTAGGGTGCACTGGTGATAGCAGCCTTCAAGGTATTGTAGTATAGATTAGTTATATAAGTAAGAATAACTAGGAGTTATTCCGAATAGTCACAGAGTAAAATAGAGAGAATAAAGGTACATAGAAAAAATAAAGATAAAATTAACCATGATGTTCTAAAAACTATCTTATAAGGGGGAAATCTCTAGTTTATATAATATAGTTATAGAGGGTCTAAAAGTTATTAGGGTTATTAAAGCGTATCTAAGAGTATCTAAGAGTATCTAAGCGTTAACTAAGTGTTAACTAAGCGTAAACTAAGCGTAACTAAGCGCCGGTATATGCATGTAGGTATAAGCGTTAGTATTAGTCTCTTAAGTCTATACTTTTATACTAGCTTATTAATTAATTATAGATATACTTATAGATGTAAAATATATATATTTAAATCCTTTTAACTAGGAGAATCTAGTGGTGTTACTTATTTTATTATACGACCTTTAATTATAAAGTTATATAGAGAATTTATACTATAAGAACCAAAGATATTAGTTCTTTAATTATTAGTATATATATAGTAGTCATCCCTCTACTCTACTTATAGACTTCCTACTTAGTTTTGATATATAAGTACTTATAATATTATTTATATCTTTACTATTAGTTAAATATTCTACTAGATACTCTATAATTTAAAATTAAAGAAATAGAGCTAGTTAAGTTAAATAGTAATTATAGATATATAAAGTTAGTATTAATAGACTTATATAAGCTAAAATAGAAAGGTTTAAAATAGAGAGATATAATAGCTTAGAGATTTCTAGTTACTTTTTATTTTCTCTTTATATCTCTATTTTATCCTTATCTTTCCTAAGTTCTAATTACTTATTATTTTTCTAATCTATAAATATTAATTTTATTAAAGTTAATATATTGTATCTACTTTATAATCTTTAATCTCCTTACTAGAAGCTTTAATTTAGTTCTTATCTCTAAATATATTAATATAGATAAATTATTATAGAACCTTTAAGTATTATTTGAAATAGATTACTTTTCTAACATATATTACTTTTTTTTAAAGCTTTAACGTTAAACCTTATATATCTGTTGGAATAGCAATCTCACATGACCGTACGGCAAACCCTTGAGTCAAGCACAAAGGACAAAGGTTATTAGATTGGATACTTGGACCTCAGGTATAAACCAATGTATGACTCAGGACAAACTGACTTAAGCCTCATGGCTGAGTACATAACTGTCATACAACAGCCATCTTATAGTTAGAAGAGATAGTCACAGATAATATATTTTTAGTTTACCCTATATTTTGTTTACCCCCTTACACGTAAGGGACTCTTATGGATAGGAGAGAGTCTATTTAACACTAATCAGTGGTTGCTTAGGTAATTATAAAGTGATTACTTTATGTAATCACAGATTAGTAAGAGTAAAGAGACAAGGGTGGGAACTCTAAAGAGTTTACCTTATGCTAAGAGCCTAGATCCTTACTGTTGTCGCCTATAAAGGTAGAACCAGACAGTAAAAAGAAGGAAGACTACCTATTAGTTTAGTATATAAAACTCTTTCTATATCTGCTATATAATTATAAACCAGACAGGAAGATTCTATTATATAATACTCTAAGAAAGTAGTATATACTACAGTATATATATCTATAATAACTTAACGCTATATAAGATAACATAGCTACTACTATAATAATGGCTTTAATTTAGGGCCAAGAAGACTAAATTACGGTCAGCCAATAGGACCAGGACCTTAACCAAGTTATATATAAAGAAATAGTAATTAAAAGCTTACTTTCTATCTATATATAGAGGAAAGCAACTGATCTATGCTTCTAGATAAGTACCCTAGATATCACTAAAGGGATCCTTTTATCAAAAAAGTTAACTACATATATTAGCTATATTATAATAAATATACTTATTATAGAACTACTAGTTAATAACCTTATTATTAACTTATATAAGGATTTTAAGGGCTGGTCACTAATATAATAAAAGGATATTAATTATATATTTAGAGATAAGTTTATATAGTTACTAGCTATCTAAGGACTTTATCTTTTAAAAGGATATTCTTAATAAGTATGGCTTATAGCTTTCTTCTAATTACTTAGGGAAAAAGAAGATAATATAACAAAGGGAACACCTACTTATACAACCATAGACACCTTCCAAACGCCTAATAGGAACCCACAACCTAACATTTTAAGGGATATACCTAAGGTCCCTACATAATTAATTAAGGTCTAAGATACTTAAATAGCTAAAAAGCCTAGAGGACCACTTATATAAATAACACCACCTAAGGCATCAGTTACCTAAGAAGTAGAGAGCTTCCTATATATAAAGGAATTTACCCCAGCTATTATAAAGAAGGACGTTTATAACCTTCCACCAACACATATTGTCTAAAATAGACCATATAACCCTTATGCAATCTCTGTTTTCTAGAAACGATAGAGAAGAGAGAGAAACTACATAGGAAAGCCATATAATATCTTATATAACAAGGCCAAGGTGTTCAGTAGCTTCTATTACCACCTTCAGATTACAGAAGACCAATACTATACTGTTTTCCCAGATATCCTGGCTGATTATATAGAAGAGTTTTACCTATATTATATCGGCCCTATTCAACGATAAGATGAGATATATTACATGCTAGATATATATTTTAATATAAGTATTAATTATAGTCTCTATTGGACTAACTAGACTACTATATCCTATATATAAGTCAAAAGAGAAAACCTTGAGAAGTCACCTATAGAAGTGCTAGAGGTGTTACTAGATAAGCTGCCCCTTATACAATAAGCTTTTAGTTCAGGCTTCTAAAGGGAAATAATGCTTTATAAATAGGTCACCTAGGCCTACTAAGGTGTCCTAAAGCTTAAGACAGCTCTTAACAACCTAAAGGTATATCACATATGTAAGGAATTCTTCTCTAACCTCAGGGCTTTATTACAGGTTGCCCTAGATAGAAAGACAACCTTATATAATATATAATTTATAGACAGGAGATATATATCTAACTATAAAGACTAATAATAACGGTAGTTATATAATAAAGGTCCCTTATATCTACCACTATTTAGGGGAAGAAACAACTAAAGGCCTAGACTAAGACCTTTTTATATAAATATAGTTAAGAAATATTTTATATATAAAAAGAAAGAATATTAGTCAACTAACTATTTAGATAAAAAGTATAACTATACTAAAGACCAATACCTTTAGGCATATAGACTGTTTAACTAAAAACTATATAAGGACTTTTCTACCTATTTGTTAGAGGTAGAGAGAGAAAGCCCTATCAAGCAAGAAGACTATAAATCGTACGATAAGGAAGAACACCCAGAGGATTAAGAGATCTCCTAATACCTTATATCGATATTATTCCTTTATTATATAACCAAAAAAGACATCTTCTTAAAACAGGCACCAAAAGAAGAGGAAATATTCATGTTACATAACCCCTACAGCACTATATACTGAGGAGAATTATAGGACATAGAAACAGCTAAGTTTTCAACTATTAAAAGGCCATAAGTCATAACATACTTATAAGAAAACCTATATATAAGGGTAATATAGAAACCAGGATCTATAAACATACAATTTAAAGGAAATAAATCTATTATATCTATAGCAATAATAGAGATAGACAACTAAATCAAATAAGTCACCTACTATATCCTGGATGCCCTAACACTATTCCTCTTCTTATTATATAATACAGATAGATTAGAAGCCTAATTTAATAATATATAAAACACTATTATTATAAAGAATAGTAAATAGATACCTGTTATATAAAAATAGGGATATCTATTCTCTAACTTAAGTTATATAGAGGCTAGGACATTCTTTACTAAACCCCAGTTAAAACGACTTTATAGGAGGTTTAGGCATCCTTATACGGATCGCCTATACCACCTCTTAAAGAAGGCTAGACATAAGGATATTAATTTTAATATTCTAGAAAAGATCCAGAAGTTCTGTTATCACTACTAATTATATAACCAGGCCCCAAGAAGATTCAAATTCTCACTTAAAGAATTACTTTAACTATAAGATTATTATAGATATTATACAACTAAGGGATAAGAATATCCTTTATGTTATTAACATAGAGACAAGCTCCCACTATCCAGAGGATAAGCCAGAGACTCCTCCTTGCCCTTGGACCTACCCTCATACAATCATTTAGATGTCAAGGAGAGCTTAGAGACATCACACAAGCATACACCCAATCCAATAACACCTTAACCAGGACTATCATCAAACAACTCCCAAAGGAACTAGAGGATAGATATCCTCTAGATATACTCCTATATATCACCAAGCCATTATACAGACTAGCAAAGTTAGGCCTCTATTAGTATAAAACCTACTCTAAATATCACAAGAAGGACTTAGGCATAACAGAGTTAACATACAACCTATATCTCCTCTATATAGCTAAAGATATAGAGACCTTTAGTATTACAGTAATATAGACAGATAACACCCTAAACTTCTATATAAAGGCATTCTCTAAGAAAAAGGAAAAAGCACTATAGATAAAAGGACTTTATATAAAGCTCAAAAATAGTACTTACTATTAATTAAGAGATTGATTTCAATAGTAAAAGAATTTACTTATATAAAGATAACAATATTATATTTACCCTAAAAGGTCAAGCTGTTAACCTTTAGTAAGTTAATCCCAAGGCAGAGGACACATAGTAACAATACATATCCTAAAAAGCAAGAGATACTTATCTTACCTCTATTTATTAACTAGAAGCATTATATAACCTAACTATTACTACTTAAGTTAAGGCCCTAGATAAGAAAGATATTTAGGCCTTAAATATATAATTAAAATAGTAGATAGATAACCACTGAAGGGAACTTACCTATATCCCACTTAACCTTATATAAATAAAGATATATATCTTTACCGATAGGTCCTTTATAAATAATATAGATCTATCCTTACAGCTTAGATGTATAATTATACTTATAAGAAAAACTACTTATATAAATAAGGACTTTAGGATTAAACGCAATATACTCCACTAGAGCTTAACTAAGTGTAAAAGGGTCACATAAAGCGTCTTAATAAGTAAGTTGTTTAGTATAACTACTAGCTTTAATAGTAGGATTACCTTAAGTATAACACTTAACCGGATACTTTATACACTTTAGATACCTTATATCCCAATGGTTATATATTTTAATTAATAATCCTTATATGAATACCTTATATAACTAGGTATAACAGACAAAAAGAGGTTAATAAAAGATATTATAAGCCTATATAAGTCGTATAAGAAGAAAGAGATCTTAGAGGTGAGATAGATTAATGGACAAGATAACCCTATAGATATATTCACTAAGAAGTCACTAAACTTAACACTTCAGCAACTTATATCACACAACACACTCAAGATATATATTGAAATATATATAGACAGAATAAAAAAAGCAAGTTCTAACTAATAGTTATTTATATACTTACCTATATAAACCAACTATCTACTTCTTAAAAGTTAACACTAACTAATTTAAGTATTATATAAAAACTATTATACCTTAACTCTAAGATTGATACCAATATTAATCCCATTAAGTCTCTTCTAAATTACCACTATATATAAAGATAGGCCTAAACATATAAGTCTAAAAAAAGGAAAATATATTTTATATTTTATTAATAACTATAAGGGTACTAAAGGAAGCACTAGAAAAAAGCTAAAGCTAGCCAGAGCTAGAGTGACTGGAGATACCTAACTTCTTTATAGGTATACAAGCAGAAAGCTGCTTCATACCACCACTGCCATCAGTATTATCGTTTAAACCTAAACCAGATCTAGAATCACTATCACTATCTAAATCACCACCTTAGTTATAGTAAGCACACTAAGCTGCCTTTAACTAGAAGATATACTTAGTATAAACACTATACTGAAAGTGGCGTATATAATAACACCAACAGAAGTATTTCTTTTTACAGCCAGTGTAACGGTTACAGGCGTTTATATAGACCTAGCCATAATACTAGACTATAATGCTAAGTATATATAAAGATTAATAGATAATAGAGGTAACAAACTCTTAAGTAGATATACCCTTAGTGATATAGATCTTAATATTATTTAATAGAAGGTTAAAAAGATCTCACTTATTACTTTAAGAAAGATTAATATATAAATACTAAAAGATAAAGAAAGAAAAGTATATATTAAGGGAGAATATATATATAAATCGGCGATTACTAGGTAAAAGTATTAGGATAGTTAGCGAGCGATCACTATCTATATCTATATAAGAGTAATAATCGCTAAGGATACTAGACTGCTAATAACTTTGAATAGCTATAATAATAAGTATATAATTAATCTACTAAAGTTAATAGATCAACAGGTAAAGAGGATAAAAAATATATAAAGATATATAGTAAGTGTTAGAAGTAGAAGCTCTCTTAAGCGCTCTACTACTTCTTTATCTTATATTTCCTTTATTAGTAGGAATTATCTATATAAGATATATATATATATATAATCTACTAACTTAGTAGGTTAATATATATATTGATCACGTAAGCAGGATGATTACGTAATCTGGTCGAATCTAGGAGAAGCACCTAGAATGTCCTCTCTGCTCCTCCTAACTCTATCTTTCCTATAAGGTTATCTATTTAAGTTAGGGTTATTAACTTAGGGTTATGGAATTACGCAATCCTTATGTTGATTTATAAGCAGCTTACGCAAGTATGGAATATTCTAGTAAGCTGGAAAGGACTATATAAGGGACTGAAATCTTCCTGTTTCTTAGTCTTCTATTTCTCTCCTTAAGCAAGCAAGTTAGTAACAAACAAATCCAACTATTATACTCTCTTTAACTATATATCCTTATATCTTCTATTTACCTATCCTAGGTATAAGCTTAACTACCTCTGTTATATCTTATATTCTTGCTTCTATAAGATATATCTTTATATATAAGAGATCTATTCTCTTATATACTTTTAGGCTATATTTCTCTATAAGAGACTTGCCTACCTGTTGTGCTAACAATCTATCTATAGGAAAGATATTAAAAATAGAAAACTAGATATTCTTAATAGAAGACTAGACTATAAGGTCCTAGTATTAAAAGAAATATAAGCAGTTCTTAAGTATAATAATAATAGTAATATTATACTAATATAAAAACTTATTATAAATAGTAAGTAAATTTATATTAATAAAATTAATAAAATAATAGTAGACTAGATCTATAACATATATAGTATAAAGATATATAGTTATTAAGGAATTATAAAAACCTTTAAATAAATTACATAATATTTTAATAAAAAAGTTATATAAAAAGAAGTAGCTTTAGTAATTAAGGACTATAAGATATATAAGAAAAGTAAAAATAGTCTTTGTAAGCTATATAGATAGATCTAACCATTACTAATACCCCTAAAGGTATAGTATTCTATCTCTTTAGACTTTATCATTAAACTACTAAAGTTAAAAGAACTACTTATAAAAACCTATTATAATAACATCCTTATAATAGTTAATAGACTTATAAAGTACACTTATTTTATTTCATACTTGGAATTAAGTATAATAGAAAACCTAATATATATATTTCTTAAATACATTATTAGTAACTATAGATTACCTAAGGAAATTACATTAGATAGAGATAAGCTTTACTAAGAAATGAAACTGTATAAAAGATATGGCGCGCCATTAATGTTATCAATCAACATAAGATTATTACCTATATATAGAATCTAAGTTACCTCCTTGAGGGCTATAGAGAGTATTAGCCTTATATAGTTATATTATAATAGGCAAGAACCCTAGGTAAGCAACTCCTAGGTAAGGATCCTATTTTTTATACATACATACAACCGGACTTAAACTTACACACTCTTATACATAGAGCAAACCTAGGCTTATAACCACTAAGAAATAAAACTATATAAAAGATATAGTATACTATTAATATTATTAATTAATATAAGATTATTGTCTATATATAGAATCTAAGTACTTTTTATATTTAAGTTTTAGAAATCTCTCATCTTATAACTTAAAGTAGACTATAAGCTATTAATATTATATTATCTATAAACCGATAGATAAAGAGAAAAGATGAACTAGATATTTAAATAATATCTTTAATATTATATTAACTATAACTAAGATAATTAGGTATTATTACTACCTTAAGCCTAATTTACCTATAATAGTGCTGTTAAAGAAAGTATATAACAATTACTATTCTATTTAAACTATAAGTTTTAACTAACTATATATAGAGAACCTTAACAAGGACTATAAGCCCTAAAAGCTATAGCTAACTTTAATGAACTATAGGAAATCTAAAATAAAGTAATAAAGAATTTAGAATTTATTAGATAATAAATAAGGAAATATATTAACTAGATAAGGATTAAGGGACTAACCCTTAGGAAGAGAGATAGTATATCTTATCTAATAAAATATTAAAGCTAAGCGACTAAGTAATTAGCTTGACTATAAGAAACTTAGACCCTTTAAAATCCTTAAGAAAGTCTAAAATATTAATTATAAACTTAACTTACTAAAAATAATAAAGATTTACCTAGTATTCTATATTATACTACTAGAACTGATACCATAAGGATTAAATATTAAGGACTATATTATTATTAAAAGTAATACTTAAATTCTACATATAGGTAATAATCTTATATTAATTAATAATATTAATAGTACGCTATATCTTTCATATAGTTTTATTTCTTAATAGTTATAAGCCTAGGTTTACTCTATATATAAGAGTGCGCAAGTTTACGTCTAGTCGTATATATATAAAAAAAATAGGATCCTTACCTAGGACTTACTTACCTAAGGTTCTTGCCTATCATAATATAACTACATAAGGCTAAGACTCTCTATAGCCCTTAAGGAGGTGACTTAGATATTATATATAGGTAATAATCTTATGTTAATAAATAATATTAATGGCGTGCCATATCTTTTATATAGTTTTTTTTCTTAATATAATATATCAACGTATAAAATTAAAAAATTATTAATAAACGCTATGAAAATAGAGAAAAATAATACTTAGTTAAATAGAAAGACTATAGATATAAAGATAACTTATAGAAACCAGTTAAAAGTCTCTAATATACTTAAAAACATTTAAAGGCCTACTATTATATAAAGAGTTTAGAGTTAATAGATCTTATTTTAATTAAAAAAAGCAGGTTAACTATACTAAAACCATTAATAGAATATACTACCTAAATAGTATCTCCTAAGGGATTAAAATAAAAGTTAACAGCCTATTCTACCGCTGATATATTACCTTACTTAAATACTATCTATTTTTTATTTTATAGATAATCTAGCTAAGCTAAGGACTTATCTATCTCTACCTAAGCCTTATATAATAACTCTAACTAACAGTATAACGCCTCTATTTTTATATAAAGATGCTTTTCTTTATTAACTTAGCCTTATCTAATTTATAATAATAATATAAGATATAATCTATTATACTCCCTTAGTAACCTAAGATTATTAAAAAAAATAAAAGAAACTTGTATTTATATGTTATATTATTTTTATTATTATAAGAATAACTATAACAGATATAATTTATATACTTCTTATAACCTAATAATATTTTATAATATACTTCTTTAGAATAATAATAACTATATAGTATATTAATTTTAATCTTAAGTTTATAAATCTTTAAATAATTAATGAGACGATCTTTGATTGAATAACTTATTCTAGAAGTAGGGACTTCTAAGTTAATAAGATTAATATAAGACGATATAGTAGATATAAAGTAAGAAAAGATAATAAGGAGTCCTAAGTAAAAGAACCTATTGACCTTTATAGGTCTTAGGGATAAGACCTTTAGAGGAGAGACCTAACATCATAACCTAAGAAACGTTAGTTAATATAACCACCTAAAATAACCTCTCCCTAAGGGTAAAAAGACAACAAGCCTTATATATATAAAGGATAGATATTTATAAAAAGGAACAGAAGAACTATAGTATAAGTCATGTAACGATAAGAAAGGTAATTAAAAGATAAAGTGATCACTTAGTATAGTCACTTAGTAATTAATTACCTATAATCTATCATAAAATAATTACTTTAACTAAGAGATATAAGTAATTATAAAAAGGCTAAAACAGGACTTATATATAGAATAGACTTAGATACACTTAAGGATAGATTTCTATAGCTTTTTAATAATTAACTTATAACTTAGCCTTACTATTTTTTAGCCTTAACTTTAGTATTATTATATATTCTTCAAGTATCTTTAGTATCCCTTTAAGTGATTTATTTACTAGAAGCTATATAAGCTACCCTTACGACTTTTAACCACACGACTAATTACTGAGTGATTAATAGACTAATAAAGCTAGTATTACTATTACTAAGTATTAACCTTAGCTATACTATTAATAGAAACCCTACTATCGGATTACTAACTATAATAATAATCTTCTATTATATTAGGCTAATCTTTAGCTAGTATAGGTTTCTTTTTCTATAAACTAAAAATTTTAGTTCTTTAGCCTATATAGACTATATATTAATAACTACTATCTTTTAAGTAAACAACTTATATATTACTATATATCTAAGGCTGAATATACTTAATATTATAAGGATAATATGTATATATTATAAAACCTCTATATTTTAAAATTTTACTTAATATTATTTAACTTAAGAGTAAAATAAACCTAAAGATAATCTTATATTAGGCTATCTAGCTATTGAAATATGTCTATATTTATGTTAATAATTATATCTAGTTAATAAAGATAGCTTTTTATCTGTTACTATAGGCTAGTGAGTCCTAATAGATCTAGAACGGCTGCCAGGAGGACTATATTAAATATAGTCCTTAGGATAAAGATATTTTCTAGCTATTAAAAAGTAGTTCCTTTAAGTTATTCAACGATTATTAAGATATATAAAATACTATTTATTATATCTAAATAGATTAAATAAGTACTATTAGTCTTAAAGTAATTTATCCTAGTATATTACTATATGAGAGAAAAAAGTTTTATAATAAATATATATCTAATAATAGATATATACTATTAGGATTCTAGTTGTTTTTTCTATATACCTCTTAATATTATAAAGCCTAATATTAGCTTATCAGTTTTTTTATGCCCTATAATATTACTTTTATCTATATTCTATTAGTTAGATAAATAGATTCCTTAAGTAATAGAGATATTAGTTATATAATAAGAAAAACCTTAATCACTGTAAAACAAACAGGCTGTCTATAATCAGATATTAATTATTTTAGATTACTAGATTCTAATAGATAGGTTTTACTATGTAAATTAAGCTATTTATTTTCTTTCTATCGGTTACTGTCTATTATCTATTTTATACTCTATTAGTCTTTTTATTTATTAATAGGTAAAGGCTTTTCTAAAGGTATCTTAAAGGTATATATAGGCAGCCAGATTATCCTTCTATAACTAGAATAATCGTTATATATAGATATCGGCAGTATTTTTATTTTATCTACCGCTATAGTATTAATACTCAAGTGTTAGGTATAGTATACTCTATACGTAAGCAGCAGCTCAGATACCCATCTTAGCCTCTATATCTAGAAAGGCCTATAAGAGCTTAAACTCGCTATCCTGCTTTATAATAGGCTGAAAAAGGTATACTGAAAAAATAGCGTTGTTTGGCGATATATGGCAATTGTTGTGATAAGTTGAAAAAGGTGGTGGTGTTGATGATGAGGGGTGGATGCGGCATTTTCGGATGGTTCGGATGTGGGGGTGGTTCGTATGTGGGGTGGGGCAGTTAAGGGCCCGTATGCCCCTTTTGCCACGTATACGGGGTCCCTGGTTGCAATAAGGCTACTAACACTCACGGCTGACATATTCAAGCCAATCAGTATAAAGGGTCTTAATCAGGCATCACTATCTTACATATTCTTCAACACCACTTTTCTCTTAGCATTACAGGCAAGGCTGTTTGAAAGACTGACTACTCTGCATAAGGCTAGCTTCTGAGGTCTCACATGCATGTCACATCTACAGTACTACAGCACTAGGTCAAGAGTCTTGTCGCAGCATGAAACAACCCAGTCATCAGCTCATAACATTCCGCTGAAATGCCGGCCAAAGGCAGAGATTGGTGGAGATATCCTTCTTGGGTATGTACCAAGACCCTTAACCTAGTATTGGGTGTTGTAGGGCGGGACCGCCCCTCAGATTCGTATCTTTTGCTATGTACTGTAGTTTGGCCAGCCAATCCCCCCTGTCCCTGCTCGGGGTTCTGGCCCAATTAAGCCACTTGCTCGCGTACACCATTGCCATTCCCATATCTATGCTTGGCGCTTACTGCATGGTTGCATGAGCGGGGGTGGAGCACAGAGCGCGGCGAATCTAGACAAACCAGACGTGAACGAACCCCCCCCCCTGCGTCTGGCTTGGTTAAGTCGTCCGCCATGTTCTGCTAGCCTTGAAGTATTTAACCTCATAATTCTCCAATTATCTAACAGTCCTTTTGGAGACCACGCTAATGTAACTCAAGTGCGCCACTTCACCACTCCCCGGTCCTTCTCATCATGCCTCCTAAGCCTCTCACGAGACATTCTGCTTGCCTACGTTGCCATCGTATGAAGCTCCGATGTCCGCCGCCAACGGACACCATGTCATCGTGCGGGCGCTGTTTTCGCCTGAAAGTCAACTGTGCCAACCCCCCGCCCAAAGAAAATGGCAAGGCAGCGGCCCCGCATTCGACGTCAGCCTTCAGCGGGCCGAGGGAAGCTCTACACGCGAGTCAGAACATGGACAATCACGAGCCATCGTGCCCAGATGCGGCCCAGAACCACACTCTAGGTCGAGGCGGCGTTTCTGTGATCCCTGCCTGTCTTTCGTTCCCAAGTCCACCTTCGTCAACGTTCGAAATGTCGGAATATTTCACGCCTTTTCCGGACTCGGGAGGCTACACATTGACCGCCGATCTTGAGTTTTGCGACTTCACATACTCCGGGCACTTGACACCCGGCGGACAGAATACCGCCGATGCCTTTCATACTTTGGGTCCATTCTTGGTACCCGAGTCGAGGCAATTCGGCCACCCTGAGAGCCACCGTCAAGTCAGTTCCTCTGTGGTGGAGTCCGATGCCGACTTGACGGGTCTTCGCTTGCGACTTTCCCAAAAATACCATCGATTTCGCCCTGCATCTGCTCGCAGAACCACTAGCTCCCCATCTGGCTCTTCGGAAGAAGGTTCAGATCGATCCAGTGCCACTGAATGCATGTGGTTTGGAGAGGCATTGAAGGATATGTCGAAATTCCTCAGCATCATCAAGACATACAGACGGGAGACGAACACTGCAGCCACGAATACCGGTAAAGATCCGGGTTGGATCTCCACCATGAATACCATCATTGCTCTAGATATGATATTGGCTTATCTGCAGACTGTCGCCGTCTTCAACGACCTGTGTGTACAGCTCTGCGGTAGTCTGCGCACACCCTCGCAGGGCTCTCTACAGGAGCTTCAAATACTCCCCGGGCTTGAGCTGGCTGGCCTTTCTGACGAAAACGGCCATCTGCAAACAAAGATCTTGCTTCAGGCAGTGGTGCATCATTTTGAGATGATTGAAAGAATTTTGGGCTTGCCAGTGGCATATCGCGTATCTGGTCGATTGGATGATTACACTGGCCTTATCGAGCATCAGCAGTACACTAACCTGATGGCTATGGTCATGGAAGACGAAGGCGGCAAAATAGCTCTGGCTTCTTTGAAGAGAAATCTCAAAGATATGGCCGAATGTATATATAAACTCCCAGCCATTTAATCCGCTGGGTACCATGTGATGGAACCGCTCCAGGGTGTGTTAGATATAGATAGCGCTCTACTCGCGCGATCGGGGTCTTCGGTGGACCGAGCCAGGGCCATTGCTATAGTACTGGACCCTGAAAAAAAAAATTAAACCAGGTAACTGTTCAAAGACATGGTCCTGGGAACTATTGAATACATACATATATGTTAGATATACCGCCCGGAATTTGCCATGTTCTTTACAATAGCCAGAGTGTGCCTCTTCCCCTTCCTCTCCAACCTCCGCCCCCCGCTATCTGGCCAAACCCCCGCGCTGGAGCATTTATCGTGATCTTGCCATTCATATCATGTCGAGGTTGTGCCGCAATCCAACGCTGTAGTCTCTATCCCTTTGAACACCAGGAGGTCTATTTTAGCGGCGCACGGACCAGGCAAAGAGCTCCTTTTGAAGGAGGAAAGTTATGTAAGCAGCTTTCTTATGTCATTGGCTGTCGGCCCCTGCCACCCCCTGTGGCTGCCGAGACGCTAAGATAGCTAGCGCTGATGTTCAAAGGGATAGGATCTGGTGCGACCCACTTGGCAGGGCTAGGCCGGCGTCTATGGAGGAGGGTAGAGGGGGGTGTGTTTTGTAAGTTCTAATCATAACGGCAAAGCTGAATCCAATATTGGACCCCTGTGTACTATGTATTACAGGCTTATGAAAAGATACTGTATAAGAAGTAGGTATCGTCGAACTTAACTCCACCTGGCCTTTGGCGAAGATGGGGCCCAGTGGCAGTGTTGATATGCGCTGTGATAAGCTGCAGTTGCCACAGGGTAGGTTCGGTCTCCTCGGTCTACGGATTTTCGCCAGGCATTGAGTGATATTCACACAGCCCTTTGCCTGTCTATAATCGGGTAAGCCGGTTTGGCCCCACGCCTACCGAGTTTCTTCTACTTCCCCACTCCCGCCACCGTTCTCGGGACGAACTTCAAATACAAGTCGTCCATCTCGACAGCGAACAAGTCCTTCCAATTGTCGGCCCATTCTTTGTAATTGAACGGCTGCCCATCCTTGTCTTGGAAACGCACGTCGAACTCCTTCAGCAGACACGTGACGATGAACCGTATCTCTTCCATTGCGAACCCCTTACCCGGGCACGAATGGGCCCCGTTTCCGAATGGGAACCACGCGCGTCGGTCTTTGACGAGTTCGTTGCCACCGCCGTTCTCCTCGCCCATCCAGCGTTCGGGCAGAAACTCGGCGGACCGGGGGAAGTACCGCTCGTCCGACATGACCAGGTACTGGCTGATCCAGATCTGTGTGTCCTGCGGGATGAAGTCGCCAGTCTCGAGAGTGACGCCGCCCTTTGGCGCCATTGCGGGTGCGCCTCGAAACAGAGGAGGGAACATTCGCAGGCATTCTTTGATCATCCCGTCCAGGTACTTGAGGCTCCGCAGGACCTCGGTTGGTGGGACCCCCTCGCCGCTGAAGGCGTCGTTCAGCTCCTGGCGTATGCGGTCCTGTATGTCGGGCCTGGAGGCAAGTAGGGCAAACATCTGGTTCAGTGCCTTGCTGACGGTATCGGCTCCCGCGGTGATGACGGTGAGTGCTTGGAGCTTCAGCTCCTCCTTTGAGAAAACCTCCGAGGCGGAGAAACGCGCAAAGAAGTCTTTGTCGTCAGGTTCCCGAGTTCGTCGCTCTGCAATCATTTCATTTGCAAACTGATTGACTTTACGACCGTCGGCACTGGTAGGCATGTAGCGAAAGACTTGCTGTAGGGCTGGGAGGTGGCCCACCACCTAAATATGCTTGTCAGAGCAATGTACCCATAACGAGAAGGTGTAGAGTGTTTGACAGGTTTTTTTTTTTTTTTTTTTTGAAAAGACTGCACGTACCCCCGCGAAGCGAACAAAGTTGTGCAGTAAGTCCACGAATGTAGGCTCACCGATTCGGTGCTGTAACTTGACATCCTTGGAAAAAGTCAAGTCTGTGAGACTGCGTGCCGGATGAGATTAGATTATTTGTGACGCTGGTAGGAGGGGAATTAGCTCACACGTCAAAAATCAGCGCGTCGAAAAACCTGTTGCTTTCAACAGGCTCGCCAGCTTTCTCGTGAAGAATCCCCACCGTCCTGTCAACATGGTCCTTTACACGCTCCATATACTTGGGGAACTCGGTTTGTTTCAAGCTTTTGTCCCTGTCACAGAAGTTTAGTATGTCTAGGCGATCAAATGAGTCCCAAGGCCGAGGTTCTTACCACACACGCCTCCAGAGGGAGTGCCTGTCGTAGTCCCTTACTGTTGCGATAGTATCGCCTCCAACAAGGTTAAATACTTGGTTGAAGTTTCCTCTCGGATGCCTTCCCTTGTATACTCTGCTGATAGCATCGGAGTTGCGCACAGAAACCTCGTTGGGCCCGACACGAATGACATCGCTCTTGTACTTCTCGTGGAGAGCTTTGTACGTTCTTGGGATACGGCCAAGACGAGCCTCATTTGCATTCCAAATTCCAGTGATTGCGGCCACTTTTGGTCCTGGAAACTTGGCCAGAGGAGAAATATAGAGGCGGCGGATAGCAGTCAGCGAGATGGTGGTAAGGAAGAAGATGGCGTTGGCTGTTGCTAGCGAATTCCAGATGACCCCATTGGTGTACGTTTTGAGATAGTAGAAGAGGACGGCATTGCAAATGATGTATGGAAATAAATAGAGCTCCTGGGGGAAATCAGGAATTGGAGAACTGATAGAGTGGAAGAGAATCGCGACTGCAACTGTAGAAGCCGTCCGCACATCGATGATGTCCATCTTGCCGACTCGTGATCGAGACACAGTAGGTCGACAGAGTACAGAGCGGTACACCAGACGATAGAATCAAGCGATATGCAGGACTTAAGAGCACAAGCTGATCATTGGCATGTTATCTTCCACTTTCCTCCCCGTCTTCAGCTTGGCTCCTGTCCGAATCTTGTGATAGTACAGCCCCGAGACCATATGTTTACGGGGGGGAAGTTGCATGTAAGCTCGGAAGGATTCATTACCCTGTGATTACTGTTACAAAATGCCTAGCTACGTCTGGCTGTCTCAGAGGTAGAAGGTAATCACACAGGCTTACAGCTAGCCAAGGGCGGCTGGGCTGATTTTGGATACCTTCAATTTGAGAGCCCCCTAGCGACAGGCAAGGAGCAGATAACTGTTACAGCCACACAGTCTCACAGGGCTTGAAAGTAAGCGATGGCAATCCTTCGGGCGGACGGGTGGGGTTCGGAGCGCCAAGGCCGAACGTGCATACCAGGCCCGAACCCGCAGAATGGCATGAAGCACCGACGTATCTATCGACGATATCTGACACATCCATCGTACGGGGCTTATGTAGAAATTATCAGCATAAACGACCTGCCCGAGTAGCTTCAAGCTCATCTTCGTAGCTCTGTGGATACTTGTAATTAGGAGACAACTATTCAAATGTGGCTGTTAGAACCAGGGGCACCGTATACAAGGCAAAAGCGGCATACGGGCCGCCCGGCGTCGGTGGCAGTAGGGCAGCCACGTAAACATCGAGGTTAACCGCCTGACTGCTTTTCAAAGTCGGCCATAGAAGTAGAGGTGTCAAGAAGTAGGGCTATTATTGATTATGTGTATAATTATGGATATGTTCATGGAATAATCTTTAGCCTGGTGTTGAGATTCCTAAACGAGGGCTATCCCTTCTGACCAGTCCCCACACATCTGCTATAGCATTTCGCTACATTTGACAAGAGACACACTGACACAGCCCTCCTGACAGCCGTTCCGGATCTGACAGGCTGGATGGGCTGCGACAGCTGCCTTGGCGAAAGGCACGGCAGCGTGGCGTAGAGATGCAGTGAGAACATGAAGGAAAAGCAGCAGAGCAATTGACAACGCGTAAGAGTAAGGAACGAGCAGAACTGGCACAGGCAAAAGATAGCGTGAACGATGTGTATATCTCTAAGGTTGACCTCCTCAAGGGGAATTCCTCGAGGAGGTCGCCTATATATTCCTATGGCACGTCCTAGAGCACCTGCCCACCAAAACCCTCCTGGCCAACCTGAGGCTGGCCGGCTTGGTCTTGTGACACACACACTAAGAGTGATATTAATGTCTACTATATACTACAGTATTTTAACACACCTACTAGGCTTAATGTAAGAAGATAGGCTAGTTATTTTAATAAGCTACTGATTCTATGCATATGTATTATAGAGACTTCTGGTGGTCTAGCACGATTATATTCTTAAATATATTATGGAGATAATTAACCTGAACAAAATTCTTATGCATCATATATAAATAAACTCTTCCTGTATATGTTATAAAGCTGCTCGAAAGATTTATCATATATCTCTTAATTCTATCTACGCACGTATTTGTTTGATAAGTTTGTCTGAGGTCAGCTGGTCAGAGTGAAGAAGTCAACGATAAGGCCACTTACCGGAAGGTAGGTATGGTGTTGTAACGGCATTTGAATCTAACCCCCTACTATCGGGGGTGGGAATAGGGGTTTTATCCCTCATCTAGACGCCTAATAGGGGCCCACCGGCGTATCCCCTGGCTGGCCCCGCTGGGCACCTGACAAAGTTGAAGCTGTTTAGCTATACTACTACTTTTTGTTATTTTGTTAACTAGTAAACCTTGAAGATCCTATTCCGAGGTTTTTTAACCCATTTATAATGAGTGAATATGCAATAAAGGTATATTATGAACTATAATATAATGTAACTAATACCGTGACTTTATTTTCCTTTTGAAAAATTATAGTAAATAGTACTAGACATATATAGCAAAAGAAATACTTATACTATTTTAAAGTACTATTAATAAAAACGCTTTATATATCTTTAGGTTTATTACTTACCTAATAGCCTAGGGTGTATACTAAAGGTATCCCTGATATATCCCTTTAGTTACGACCGGACCCTATATAACCCACTATGAGGGGTAGCACTAGTCAGAAGATAGTATTAAATCCGACAAGCCAATAGTTTATAAGTACTTCTAGTTATATAGTATTTTACCTATACTAGAGGTACTAATAATCTCCCCCTTTATATAACGGTATATTATAATCTAAGCAGCCCTGTGTTACAACCTAATAAGTTACAGGCGATGTAGTCCTACCTGACAGGCAGGATGTAGAGGGTGTAGCACTTAAGGAATTATTGTTATATAGGATGACTCCTCTAGAATAGAAGAACTAGGGAAGGTTACGTGATAATAAGAAGAACTAACAGACGATAAGCGGTCTATAATTAAGGACCGATATATTAAGGGCGGTCTATCTCTATAGGACTAATATCTAGATATTAGTCTTAATAATAAGGTAATAAGATATAAGGATATTTATTTTACTTAGATAGATTATTTTTTATAGCTTTTTAGTAAATAACTTATAACTTAGTATTACTAATTTTTAGCCTTAACCTTAATATTTAGAGATATTCTCTAAATACCTTTTAATATCCTTTTAGTAATATCTTAATAAAAAGCTATATAAATTACCCTTTTAACTTTAACTATATAACTAATTATTAGGTAATTAATAGACTAATAAGTTAGTCTTACTACTACTAAGTATTAACCTTAGTTATACTATTAATAGAAACCCTATTATTAGATTATTAACTAAAATACTTTAATTATTTTTATTAAGTAAGTTAACCTTAATATTTATGTAACAGTATTCTATAATATCTATTTTTACTATATATATAATAGAATTAGCTAGAGGCACTTAACCAGGTAGGGCTTAATAGTAGATATTGGTGTACTGTAAGACTAGAGCTTATAGAGGCATTAACCAGCTGGCCTCTACGTCTAGTAACGCTCTATAAGTGGGGTGGGTCGCCAGAAGCTTAACGACCAGTCGCTAAGACCTATGTCTTCCATTAGGAATACTATTATAATTACTTCTCCTCCTATATAACTTTATCCTAAAGTTATCATATAATATCTTTTAATAATAATAACAAGATATAGTCCTTTTAGGCCTAAAATAGCCTTATAGCCTTTTTATTTAAATTATTGATTTTTTTCTAGTATAACGGCCTTATTTTTTTTATCTTATACTTTATATATTTTATTTATTTTATCTAGCGATGTATTAGTAAATAGTTATTAGGTTATAAGGTAAGTTGTTAGATAGATAAATAGTTATATAGAAGTCAATATATCAGCCTATTGCCTGACTCATTTCCTTTAGCCTATTAATTACCTAAGTAAAACGCTTTTCTTACTGTTAGCTATTTTTTCTTTTTAGGTTTAATAACTTTTCTATAATCTTTTACCGCTATAACCTTTTTTATATTTTTTTTTACTTACTATATCTTGTTTTTATTTTCCTTTTTAGTATTCAATCTTTTTTTAGTCTTTTTTCTATTTATCTAGTCTTTATTAAATAATTATTATAATACCTATTATTTCTTATATCTAGATAGTCCTTAACTATAAGTATAACCCTTACATCAGCTTTAACAGCCTTAAGAGAGATACTCCCTATATCTACTATCTTATAAGTATATATTATGATATAAATAGTCTTATCTATATTATTAGTTACTATATAGCTAAATATATTATCTATTAGGTTAATAAGAAAAAATATTTTATAACAAGTTATTAACCCCTTAGTAAGATTTTATTATTAATACTAACGTTTTTTTATAGGTCTCTTAAGAACTTTTTAATACTATCTAGTATAACGTGGTTCATCAGTGAGTGGGCCACCATCAGTGACCGGGCCACTTTTCCCACCTTCATCACCTTCTAGCTTTAATACGTCCTTTCTTCCACAAAACAATGTCTAAAACCTCGCCCGAACACAGGATCATTCTAGCAATTGATGCGATCCGATTAACACCGGGATTAAGTATCCGACGTGTAGCGACCATCTATAACGTTCCAAGAACTACCCTTCAGTCCAGAATAAAGGGTTAAAGTGTAAAGGTCGATAGCAGGAATACCCAGCTAAATTTAATAGAGACTAAAGAAAAGGCAATTATTTAATATATTATTGACCTGGATTCTCAAGGATTCTCGCCTAGACGTGTGGATATGGGAGATATAGCCAATACACTGCTCTAGAAGCGTGATGGCCGACCGGTCGGGAAGCGCTGGACGGAACGCTTCATCCAGCGTCGCCTAGAGCTCAAGACACAATTTTCTTATGTCTATGACTATCAGAGGGGCCTCTATAAAGATCGTATAATTATTAAGCCTTAGTTCTGACTTATGGCCAATATACGATTAAAATACGGTATTACAGATGATGATTTTTATAACTTTAATAAGACCGGCTTTATAATAGGTATAATCCGGCCTAGAATAGTTGTTACATATTCCGATTAGATTAAGAAGCCAAAAAAGGTTTAGCCTAGTAATTAAGAATAGGCTACCGCGATTTATTGTGTTGCTGGTAATAGTTATATATCACCGCCTTTTTTGGTGGTTCAAGGCCGCTTCTACCTTACAAGTTGGTACTCTGAGGCCTAGATTCCAGACAGCTAGGCAGTCAAAACAACTTCTAATAGATAGACCGATAATAAGACTGCCTTGGAATAGCTTTATTATTTCGATAAATACTTAAAACCACAACTAAGAGGCATATATCGGATGCTAGTCGTTAATGGCTATAAAAGCCACGTTAGCAGCGATTTTAAGGACTATTATAAGGAGAACAAAATTATAACTATCTGTCTACTAGCTTATTTATCATATCTAACCCAGCCTCTCAACGTTGGCTGCTATAGTGTCTTGAAGTTAAGATATGGCTTACAGATTGAGCACTTTATTAAGGCCCAGATTACCCATATCACTAAACCCGAGTTCTTCCTTGCATTCAAGGCCGTATTCCTTCAAACCTTTACCCATGAAAACGTCTATAGGGGTTTCAGAGGGGCTGGGCTTATTCCCTATAGCCCTCAGACTGTTCTTTCTAAGCTGGATATATAGTTATGGACACTAACAGCCCTGAACACTCCTAACAGGCTACCTGACCCTTAGGTTTCTAAGACGCCTCAAACCACTAATGAGGCTATTTCTCAGTCTTTACTTATAAAGGAAAGAATCTCTAGACATCAGGGAAGCTCGCCAACTCCAATTTGTGAAGCTGCTGATAAGCTTGAAAAAGGTCTGCAGTATATTTCCCATACAGCTACCCTTATAGAGGAAGAGCTACGCCATCTTTGAGAAGCAAATACGGCCCTTAGTAAGCGTTAGAGAGCCAAAAGAACTAGACTACAAGACGGAGGGGCACTAGATGGGTCTCAGGCAAGGGAAGTCATGGCCGAAAAGGGTGTTGTTAAGGAGGAAGGGTGTGAATAGGAGGAAAACGAGGGGTCGTCAAAGCGTCGTTGGATAGGTTTACGATATTGTGGTATCTGTCGCAAGACCGGCCACAATGCAAGAACCTATCTAGAGGCTGTGGAAATAAATAGTTCAAGTGATTCTGAGTAGTTGCAATTGATTCAATTGATTTTAGTTGAGATATAGAAGTTGTGAGTGATGAAGGTGGGAAAAGTGGCCCGGTCACTGATGGTGGCCCACTCACTGATGAACCACGTTATCTAGAATATAATAATATACTACTATACCCTTAAAGCTAATAGTAGGCTTAGCTCTATTAACTATAGCTATGTCCTTCTAGCCTTTTCCTGTTATACCTATACCTAGAAGCAGGTTAGTAACTATATTATTAACCTATCGATAGACAGTCGTAAAGTTTATTTAGAATAGATAACTCTCTAAAAGCTTTCCTTTATATACAAGTATTTTACTTTAATAATTGAGTTTTTAGTATATTTAGTAAGCCTTCTATAACTTTTTTATAGCCAATAGTTCTCTAGTTTAACATTTTTAACCTTAAGAATAAAAATAAAATTTACTTTTATTTAAATACTCTCTAGCTAGCCTATCTATATAATAATAGCTATACTATTACTCTATAGTTAATAATTAGCAGTCTTAAGGACTATAATAGTAAGACTAAGCCTAATAACAAGATTCAGTATCTTAATAATTTTCTAAAGTTTAAAAAGTTTTATTAACTTATTAATAAATATTTAGTAAATAATATATCTATCTATATTATTACTACTTATAGTGTTACCCTTATTAGCTATAGTTATAACACTATAACTCCCTTTAAGTGTTATACCTTAAAGACTACCTATATCCCTAATAGTAAGAGTAAAAATACTTTTAAGTCTAAGCCTAAGTCCCCCTCTAAGCAGGTTTATAAATATAAGTATTACTATCTTAATAGTGACTTTTTATTAAGCTATTCTATATATAGTGCCTTATACCGCCTTAACGTTTAGACTTTAATAGATATCTATAATACTATAGCCCTTAAAGCCTTTAGTTATAATATTAATCCTATATAGGTAACCGCTATCTAAGTACTTAATAAGGTACTTATTACCACTAAAAATAAGGCCTAAGCCTAAGGTAAGACCTTTAATAAGTCTGCCTTTATAACCAGCCTATATTTTATTATTATTTCTTTTATAGATAGAGTTATCTGTTAGTCTTTCTAACGTTATTAATAATAACTTAGTCAACCCTGACGACTTAACTATTATTACTATTAATATTTTACTTTATATTACTATTAATATCTAAATAGACCTTCATACCTTTTTTATAAATCCTTATTATATAATTATAGAGATAGCTATTACTAAAAACGCTATAGTATTAATAAACTGTTACTTTTCTAATAAGTAGATCTAGTCTATTAAGGCTAAAGATAAATATTATACTTTTATACCTCTTATAGCTGCTAAAGATATTACCTATAAGGAGTATAAGAACCTCTATATTATAGCTATTAATACTACCTATACTGCTGGTATCCTATAGCTTAATCCTTTTAACCCTAATTCTTAAAGATAATCTTTTTTTTATTAGTCTTTTAGTAACTATTCTATAATATTAACTATTTCTATTTAGGGTTTATATATAACGTTTAGTATAGAGAAAAGGGTTTCTTAGATAGCTTATAATAGTCTTATATTTAGTAAATAGTTACTATTAGTAATTTAATTATCTAAGCGACCTAAAAAGCGGGCCCGCCACTTGGTCGTGACGGAATTGGCCTTAAGTATGAATGTCGCCCAATTGACATTCCAACAGCCCCCTTTAAGGGCAAATCCGGTACTGACCTTACCCGGTTGGTCTGTGCGCCTGCCTGCTTTGGACTCACGGTCGCACGCGCCTGCCATTTTGGACTTACGGTCGCAAAGCGCGAATTGAACGCGCAGCACTTTAACTCATAAGCGTGCGGGGAAAACACGCATGTGGTCGGCCTAACCACTGAGGCATCTGGGCTCATAACCTCTAAGCGACCTAAAAAGCGGGCCCGCCACTTGGTCGTGACGGAATTGGCCTTAAGTATGAATGTCGCCCAATTGACATTCCAACAAATTATCCTATTTTTTATAGATTTTTCTTTTTACTTTTTATACTTACTAACTATTTCTTTAGCCTTTTTAAGATATATTAACGGTTCCTAAATATTATATTTAATAGGCTAACTAGCCTATTTTACTAAGTATTAATAATCCTAGCTACTGCCCTAATAAGCGATAATTTTTTCTACTTTCTAGATATTATCTTTAAGTTTTAACTTAAGAAGCTTTACTAAGTTGTTAGTAAACCGTTAGCTGGTTCCCTATAGTTCTAATAGAAAGACTAAAAATATATTATATAACTTATTGGAATAATAATATCATATGACCGTACAACAACCTAATAACTTAACAAGATTTGGAATAAAGGTTATGAGATTAGATACTTAGACCTCGGTTACCAAAGGATGGACTAAGCGTACAGACTAACTTAGTAGGACTAGAAAGATATATCTGTCTATACAATAGCTAAGTCTTAGATTCTAGAAGTTAGTTATAGATAATAGATCTTTGGTTTACTCTACATTTATTTACCCCCTTACACGTAAGGGACTCTTATAGACAGGAGAGAGTCTATTTAACACTGATTAATAGCAGCTTAAGTAATTATAAAGTGATTACTTTATATAATTATAGATTAGTAAGAGTGAAGAGATAAAGATGGGAACTCTAAAGAGTTTACCTTATATTAAGAGCCTAGATCCTTACTATTACTGCCTATAAAGGTAGAACCGCATAGTAAAAAAAAGAAAGACTACCTATTAGTTTAATATATAAAACTCTTTCTATATCCACTATATAATTATAAACCAGACAGGAAGATTCTATTATATAATACTTTAAGAAAGTAGCATATACTATAGTATATATATCTATAATAACTTAACGCTATATAAGACGATATAGCTACCACTATAATAATAGCTTTAATTTAGGGCTAAGAAGACTAAATTAAGGTCAGCCAAGAGGACCAGGACCTTAACCAAGTTATATATAAAGAAATAGTAATTAAAAGCTTACTTTCTATCTATATATAGAGGAAAGCAACTGATCTATACTTCTAGATAAGCACCCTAGATATCACTAAAGGGATCCTTTTATTAAAAGAGTTAACTATATACGTTAGCTATATTATAATAAATATACTTATTATAGAACTACTAGTTAATAACCTTATTACTAACTTATATAAGGATTTTAAGCGCTGGTTACTAATATAATAAAAGGATATTGATTATATATTTAGAGATAAGTTTATATGGTTACTAGCTATCTAAGGACTTTATTTTCTAAAAGGATATTCTTAATAAGTATAGCTTATAGCTTTCTTTTAATTACTTAGAGAAAAAGAAGACAATATAATAAAGGGAACACCTACTTATATAACTATAGACACCCTCTAAATATCTAGCAGGAACCTATAACCTAACGTTTTAAGAGATATACCTAAGGTCCCTATATAATTAATTAAGGTCTAAGATACTTAAGTAGCTAAAAAGCCTAAAAGACCACTTATATAAATAATACTACCTAGGGTATAAGTTACCTAGGAGGTAGAGAGCTTCCTATATATAAAGGAAATTACCCTAGCTATTATATAGAAGGACGTTTCAACCTACTATTAATATATATTATCTAAAATAGACTATGTGACCCTTATATAATCTCTGTTTTCTAGAAAGGATAGAGAAGAGAGAGAAACTATATAGGAAAGCTATATAATATCTTATATAACAAGGCTAAGGTGTTTATTAGCTTCTGTTGCCATCTTTAGATTACAGAAGACTAATACTATACTGTTTTCCCAGATATCCTGGCTGATTATATAGAAGAGTTTTACCTATATTATATCGGCCCTATATAACGATAGGATGAGATATATAACATACTGGACATATATTTTAACATAAGTATTAATTATAGTCTCTATTAGACTAACTAGACTACTATATCCTATATATAAGTCAAAAGAGAAAACCCTGAGAAGTCACCTATAGAAGTGCTAGAGGTGTTACTAGACAAGCTGCCCCTTATATAACAAGCACTTAGTTGAGGCTTCTAAGGGGAAATAATGCTTTATACGCAGGTCACCTAGGCCTACCGAGGTGTCCTAGAGCTTAAGACAGCCCTTAGCAACCTAAAGGTATATCACATATATAAGGAATTCTTCGCTAACCTTAAGGCTTTATTACAGGTTGCCCTAGATAGAAAGACTACCTTACACAATATATACTTTATAGACAGGAGATATATATCTAACTATAAGGACCGACAATAACAGTAGTTATATAATAGAGGTCCCTCACGTCTACCACTATTTAGGGGAAAAAACAACCAAGGGCCTAGACTAAGACCTTTTTATATAAATATAGTTAAGAAATATTTTATATATAAAAAGGAAGAATATTGGTTAACTAACTTTTTAGATAAAGAGTGTAACCATGCTAAAGACCAATACCTTTAGGCGTGCAGACTGCTTAACCAGGAACCATGTAAAGATTTTTCTATCTATCTCTTAGAGATAGAAAGGGAAAGCCCTATTAAGTAAGAAGACTATAAATTGTATAATAAGGAAGAATGCCAGGAGGATTAAGAGATCTCCTAATACCATATATTAATATTATTTCTCTATCATATAATAAGGGAAGATATATTTTTAACCTAGTAAGTAGAAGAAGAGGAGATATTTATATTATATAACCCCCATAGTATAGTCTATTAAAGAGAACTATAGGATATAGGAGTAGTAAGGTTTTTAACTGTTAAAAGGCTATAAGTTATAGTATACTTAAGAGAAAAACTATATATAAAGGTAATATGGAAACTAGGATTAATATATATACGATTTAGAGGAAATAACTTTATTATATCTATGGGGATAATAGAGATAAACAACCAGATCGGATAAGTTATATACTATATCCTGGACACTTTAACCTCTTTCCTGTTTTCCTTATATAATATAGATAGACTAAAAGTATACTTAATAATATATAAAATACTATTATCACTAAGGATAGTAAGTATATACCAGTTATATAAAAATAGAGATATCTATTCTTTAACTTAAGTTATATAGAGGCTGGGACTTTCTTTATAAAGTTACAGCTTAAGAGACTATATAGAAGATTTAGATATCCTTATATAGATTGCCTTCACTAGTTACTTGAAAAGGCTGGTTATAAAGATATAGATTTCTCTATTCTAGAAAAGATCTAAAAGTTCTATTACTACTGCTAATCGCATAACTAAACACTAAAAAGATTTAAGTTCTTATTTAAAAAATAAGAATTACTTTAACTATAAGATTATTATAGATATTATATAACTAAGGGATATGAATACCCTCTATATAAATAATATAGAGACAAGCTTCTAAGGAGCAATATTTCTTAAGTTACTATCTATATAAGATATATAGAACGCTTTTCTAAAGTGTTAGATTAATATATATATAGGTCCTTTAGACTATATTATATATAACCTAGGTATAAATTTTACGTTAGAAGAGTTTAGGAATAGTGTTAAGATTATAGGTATATTATATAAAGAAATACCAATAAAAGTATACTAGGCTGTTAGTAAAGTTAAAAGGGTATATATACCTTTAAGACGTATATATAAGATACTCTATAATAAGTTAGGCTATAATATAGATAAAGAGACTATCCTTTAAATAGCAGTTAAAGCCCTAAATAATAAAGCTGGACCTTATAGTATTATATTAACTTTTCTTATTTTTAGGACGTATCTAAGGATTAACCAGGATTTACCTCTATTATATAATATTAGCCAGTAAATAGAGGCTATATAAAAGGCTATAAAAGTACTTTAAGGAATGTAGGCTAAAGTTAAAGTTAATTATATAATTAATGTATATAACGGCTTTAACCTTTACTAAGTCTTATTACTCTCTATCTAGAGTAAAGCCTTAGTGTAGAGGGAAAACAAAGGATAGACCGGACTATATAAAATCTAAAGGATAAAAGGATATATAATAATAGTTAATATAATAAATAGTCCTACTTAGTTTTATATAATATATATTAAGCTATATTTTAGGAAATAAATATAACTAGAAGACCAATAGGATATTATATAACTAACTTCTTAATATTAACCTAAAAGAAGGGGAAAACCTAAAAAGAGATAGAGAAAGGCTATATAATAATCACTAAAGGTCTTTTTATCCTAAAAAGAAAATGATCACTATAAGCTTACCTTTAGGCTTAGGTGTAATAACGTTATTACTACTTCTAGAGTACTATATAAAAAGTCTAATAATATTAAGATTAACTCCCTTATTAATAAAGCAGTATTCTCCTTTATATATTATAAACTAGTAATATATAACTAGGTATATATTTATAAAATAAGAATAATAAGAGAAGTTAAGAACCTACTTGTTAAGCTATATAAGAAGTCTAGACTAGTTATCTAAGGTTATAGGGACTAAGAGAAGGAAACGCTCCTTATATAAGCTTCCATTATCTAAAGGATAAGCTAAAGACTCCTCCTTGCCTTTAGACCTACCCTTATACGATACTTTAAGTGTTAAGGAGAGCTTAGGGATATTACCTAGGTGTATACCTAATCTAGTAATACCTTAACCAGGAGTATTATTATATAACTTCCTAAGGAGTTAGAAAGTAAATACCCTTCTAATATATTTCTATATATTACTAAGCCACTATATAGATTAATAGAGTTAGGTCTATACTAGTATAAGACCTACTCTGAACACTATAATGAAGACCTAGGTATAATAGAGTCTATATATAATCTCGACCTTCTCTATATAACTAAGGATAAGATAACCTTTAGTATTATAGTGATATAAATAGATAACACTCTAAGCTTCTATATAAAGGTATTCTTAGAAAAGAAAGAAGAGGCATTATATATAAAAGGCCTATATATAAAGCTAAAGATAACTCTATTATATAATTAAGAGATTAACTTTAATAGAGAAAAGATTTAATTATATAAGAATAATGGTATTACTTTTATCTAGAAAGGTTAAGCTAATAACCTTTAGTAAGTTAATACTAAGTTAAAAGACATATAACAGTAATATATATCCTAGATGGTAAGAGAAGCTTACCTTACCTCTATTTATTAACTAGAGGCCTTATATAACTTATCTATTATAGCTTAGATTAAGAAACTAGATAAGAAAGATATTACTACCTTAAATATATAACTGAAGTAGTAGATAAATAACTATAAAAAAGGACTTATTTATATCCTACTTGACCTTTTATATATAAGGATATATATCTTTACTACTAGATCTTTTATAAATAATATAGATGTATCCTTACAGCTTAAATATATAATAGTGCTTATGGAAAAGACTGCTTATATAATAGAGAATTTTAAGATTAAAGGCAATATACTTTACTAGAGCTTAATAAAGTATAAAAGAGTTATATAAAGCGTATTAGTAAGTAAGCTTTATAGTATAACCACTGGCTTTAATAGTAGTATTACCTTAAGTATAACACTTAATAAGATACTTTATACGCTTTAAATAATATCTATACTAGTTATAATATATTGTAATTTACGCTTGCTATATAAATACCTTATATAACTAGGTATAACTAATAAAAAGAGGTTAATAATTAATATTATAAGCCTATATAAGTTATATAAAAAGAAAAAGATCTTAGAAGTCAGATCGATAGATAGTAGAGATAACCCTATAGATATACTTACTAAGAAATCACTAAATATAGTATTTTAACAGCTAGTTATAGGCAACACACTTGAAATATATATTAAAGTATATATAGAAAGGATTAGAGAAAGTAATTAATAATTACCCTATATAAGCTTACCCTTATATATTAACTATTAAAGAAGATATACTATCTCTTAGAGGTAACCCTAGGTATTAGACCCTAACTTTACTCTTATAAAGATAATTTAGAAACCGATTTATATAACTTATCTGTTTATCTAGTATATCTATATAAACTAAAACTAAATCTATAAACCTTATAATACCTAACACTTCCTATTTACCTAGTACTATTGTTATATAAAGAGACCTTTACTTTTAATCCTTCTTAATTAGGAAGGGCTAATAGGAAGAGTCTAACAAAGAACTAGAACTACTAACGGCTTTTTTAAGACGCTTATTAGGCGTATAAGGGTTATAACCCTTTATAACCTTTAGAGGCTGGTAATTACTAGGACCACCTCTATTATTACTATTAATACCTCTGTTATCTAGGGAGATATTACTAAAACTATAATAGCCACATTATACGCCGTGGCTTATCTAGATATACTTAGTATAAGCGTCACCTTAATAATCTTGAACGCAACGGTATTCTATAAAGCGATATAGAGCGTTAGTTCTATATTTCTAAGGGCAAACGTGAGAGCGTTATCTATAAGACTAGACAAGGATTATATAAAAATAACCCTTATATTAGATTATCTTGGCTATATATAACTAAACAGTCTTCCTAGCTAGGAATTAGATAGTAATATTAATAGAAGGTATTTAAATAATATAACGCTTATTATTCTATATAATAGTTAGTATTAATATATATAAAAGATAGAAGATATATATATTAATTGCTAAAGCTAAAAGAAAGATATAGTCATTAGTATTACTAGTAGAAAGATAAAGCTACTAGTTTCTACTGTTACTAGTAATATAAATATTTCCTCAAGAAAGAGGAATATTTAGGACTATAGTAAGAACTATAATTACGATTTATATATAAAGATCCTTAAAAGGAGTTAATAATAATAATAATAAGAAAAAAAGAGTTAAAGTTAATATATATAAGAAAGAGAGATATAGTTATCTCTAATAAAAATAAAAGTTTTCTTCTAGAGGAAAAGAAAAGAAAGCTAGCGATATATAATAAAAGTAAAGCGATTTATTATTATATATAAAAACAACTTATATATAATAAAGAAGGGTTTATAGCTAAAAAAGAAAAAAAGAAAAAGAAAAAAAGAAAGGAGAAGTTTATAGAGGAAGAAAAAGAGGCTATTAGATGCGTATCTACCTAAACAGGAAGGTGAGAATCAGGAAGGAGTAAAGGTAAAGTAAATACTCTTCTTGTATATATATAACTTGTTTAGTAAAATAAACAGGTAGGTATATATAAGAAATATACTTTTTATTAGATAACAGATTTTATCTTTTATTGACTATTAGAGATAGGTAAGTTTAAAATTTATCTTTATTAATTTATTATCTAAAGATAACCTATATATAACTAGAAGTCGAGATAACGTGGTTCATCAGTGAGTGGGCCACCATCAGTGACCGGGCCACTTTTCCCACCTTCATCACCTTCTAGCTTTAATACGTCCTTTCTTCCACAAAACAATGTCTAAAACCTCGCCCGAACACAGGATCATTCTAGCAATTGATGCGATCCGATTAACACCGGGATTAAGTATCCGACGTGTAGCGACCATCTATAATGTTCCGAGAACTACCCTCCAGTCTAGAATAAAAGGTCAAAGTGCGAAGGTCGATAGCAGGAATACCTAGCTGAATTTGACAGAGACCGAAGAAGAGGTAATTGTTTGATATATTATTAACCTGGATTCTCAAGGATTCTCGCCTAGACGTATGGATGTGGGAGATATGGCCAATACACTGCTCCAGAAGTGTGATGGCCGACCGGTTGGGAAGCGCTGGATGGAACGCTTCATCCAGCGTCGCCCAGAGCTCAAGACGTGATTTTCTTGTGTCTATGACTATTAGAGGGGCCTCTATAAAGATCGTATAATTATTAAGCCTTGGTTCTGACTTATGGCTAATATACGATTGAAATATGGTATTACGGATAATGATTTTTACAACTTTAATAAGACCGGCTTTATAATAGGTATAATCTAGCCTGGAATAGTTGTTACATGTTCTGATTAGATTGGGAAGCCAAAAAAGGTTCAGCCTAGTAATTAAGAATAGGCTACCGCGATTTATTGTGTTACTGGTAATAGTTATATAATGCCGCCTTTTTTAGTGGTTTAGGGCTGCTTCCACCTTATGAGTTGGTACTCTGAGGCCTAGATTCCAGACAGCTAGACAGTTAAAATAACTTCTAATAGATAGACCGATAACAAGACTGCCTTAGAATAGCTTTATTATTTCAATAAATACTTAAAACCACAACTGAGAGGCATATATCGGATGCTAGTTGTTAATGGCTATAAAAGCCATGTTAGCAGCGATTTTAAGGACTATTGTAAGGAGAATAAAATTATAACTATCTGTCTACTAGCTTATTTATTATATCTAACCTAGCCTCTCAACGTTAGCTGCTATAGTGTCTTGAAGTTGAGATATGGCTTACAGATTAAGCACTTTATCAAGGTCTGGATTACCTATATCACTAAACCCAAGTTCTTCCTCACATTTAAGGCCGTATTCCTTTAAACCTTTACCTATGAAAACGTCTATAGGGGTTTTAGAGGGGCTGGGCTTATTCCCTATAGCCCTTAGACTGTTCTTTCTAAGCTGGATGTATAGTTACGGACACTAACAGCCCTGAACACTCCTAACAGGCTACCTGACCCTTGGGTTTCTAAGACGCCTCAAACCATTAATGAGGCTATTTCTCAGTCTTCACTTATAAAGGAAAGAATCTCTAGACATCAGGGAAGCTCACCAACTCCAATTTGTGAAGCTGCTGATAAGCTTGAAAAAGGTCTGCAGTATATTTCCCATGCAGCTGCCCTTATGGAGGAAGAGCTATGCCATCTTTGAGAAGCAAATACGGCCCTTAGTAAGCGTCGGAGAGCCAAAAGAACTAGACTACAAGACGGAGGGGCACTAGATAGGTCTCAGGCAAGGGAAGTCATGGCCGAAAAGGGTGTTGTTGAGGAGGAAGGGTGTGAACAGGAGGAAAACGAGGGGTCGTCAAAGCGTCGTCGGACAGGTTTACGACATTGTGGTATCTGTCGCAAGACCGGCCACAATGTAAGAACCTGTCCAGAGGCTGTGGAAATAAATAGTTCAAGTGATTCTGAGTAGTTGCAATTGATTCAATTGATTTTAGTTGAGATATAGAAGTTGTGAGTGATGAAGGTGGGAAAAGTGGCCCGGTCACTGATGGTGGCCCACTCACTGATGAACCACGTTATATGTAAGGCTATTGTGAAAATAATTAATATAACCTGATTAGTTAATATAAGGGGATTATATGGTTATAAAAAGAAAAGTTATAAGTGTTAGAATAATAACATTATATAACTATATAACAACCTAATAACTTAACAAGATTTAGAATAAAGGTTATAAGATTGGATACTTAGACCTTGCTTACTAAAGGATAGGCTAAGTATATAGACTGACTTAGTAGGACTGGAAAGATATATCTGTCTATACGACAGCTAAGTCTTGTATTCTAGAAGTTAGTTATGGATAATAGATCTTTGGTTCACTCTATATTTGTTTACCCCCTTACGCGTAAGGGACTCTTGTAGATAGGAGAGAGTCTATTTAATATAACTATCTATATTACTCTAAAAGATAGATATAGTATACCTAGATATTAATTCTCTTTATAATTACTATCTTAATATATTATAATACTAGCTTTTTATTCTTAAAGTATATATTGTTTATTAAAAGCCTAATAACCTTTCTATAATAGAACTCTTTTTAGAGGTATCTTTAGTTATAGTAGACAGCTTATAACTCTTTAGCTTTTACCTATACTTTTACTACTTATCTTTAAACTTTAGTAATTTTCTTAACTTAATTATTAACCTTTTATACTATAACCTTACAGCTAGATATATATTTTATATACCTATGATAATACCTATATAGTGTTTCAAATAGAGATACTCTAATTATAGATTATTAGCTATTATTATATATAAATCTAGCCTTATTTAGTTATATAGCCTACCTATTTAATAAGCTGTCGGTATATAGGTATAGGTAGTATTTTAATATTTAATAGGTTCACTCTATTTAGCTATCTATCTATAGGTGGTATATAGTAGATAGTAACATATCACTTTTACCCTAGTAGATTCTTTCTAAAATAAGCTTATAAACAGCTTATTTTAATTACTTATAATCCTTTTTAGTGTCCTAAATCTATATTTTACTCTCTTACATAGGATTCTTACTATTTATACTATATTTAGTGTTTCATAAATAGAAATGAATATTATAAACTTAATTATTTAATATAAGATAATAAGTATATAATTAAATTTAGTATTATTATTATAAATGTTTAGTAATAACCTTATAATAAAGTCTATAGAAATCTTTCAAAAGGGATATAATAGGAATAGAAATAGCTAAAGCTATCTATATAGCTTACACTATAGGGTTATAACTCTAAGGTAATATTTATAGCCTTTAGTATACTACTATATATCTTTATTAATCCCTTTCTAATAAAACTTCCTTATAACTAACTTAAGGGTTTTTATAGCCCTTATATAGTCTACCTTAGGATTATTATAGTATTAGTAAAAGATCTTTATTCTTAGAGATTCTATCTATAGGATTACTAGTCTTCTTTTAAAGAATAAAATATTCTCCTTATTAATATTATATACTTTAGATTTACTAGTTATACTATATATTTTTACTAATTATAATAGATAAAACTTATCTTTAGTCTATAGTCCTTTAATAAATTCCTTTATCTTAGTTATATAGTATAATATGAAAACCGTTTTACTAGTTATAAGCTTCTTTATAACCTAATATTAAATACATTGTTTTAGTATAATAACCCTAGCTTTGTTAGGTTCCTTAGTTATCTTAATAACCTTTTATTAAATATTTATTAATACCTTTTTTACTTTTTAGCCTTAGGTTATAATAATAGTAATCATTACTAAGCAACTAAGGTATCCTATAACCTACTGATAGTTAGAAGGAGAGGATTCCTTACCTTAAAAGCTATCTACCTTATAGCTAAGGATTAATAGAGAGGATTTTACCACTTAAATATATACTATTATAATTTTATTTCCTCTTCTAAGGCTAATAACTCTTTAGTATATATTAGGTAGTAATTTATTAATAAGTCAAAGCTTTCTCATTAGTCTGAAAAAGACATCTATATATGATACTGAAAGTATATAGAACAAAAAAGGGCCTATACAGTACAGTGATCTAAAGGAAACACTAATAACCCTATAGATAACACAAGATATTTCCCCTAATTAAAGGTTAACTTGCTTAGATCGGAACAATATATATTCTTTAATTAATATAAAAAGATGCTCCGATCTAAGGAGTAAGTCTCCTAATCGTCTTATATTATGACGTTAGATTATAAATTATAAGAAAGGCTCTAGGTCCAATTAGACTATAAGGGTAGGTCTAGAAAAAAAGGATAAAAAGTTTATTAATTTCTATATTATCTAGAAAGCTTTTAATCTGGCCTTTTTATACCGGAATTCTTCTAATTAAAACAACTTATCTCTATATCCTTTATACTATAAATCCCTAATCTAAGCAATAAAACAGTGCAGATTATCTTGCCTTATTCTAATTATCCCCTGGTTTCTTTACCTTAAACCCTTGAGTAAAGAAAATATATAAGAAAGTTCTTTTAATCTAGCCCTTATTATTATTTCTTAGACCTCTTCTTACCCTTCTTTACCGGTTTAGCTAAAACGATTACCGCTTAAGCCTTATCCTATTTATATCTAATATTCTCTTTTATCTATCCCTCCTAATTAATCTCTATAGTCAGTAATACCTATAGTATACCAATATTAGTAGACTATACAGCTTTATTAATTAGGTTATTATATTAGTCTATCTATTATTATCTGGTATATATTTAAATATCTAGATTTTTTCCATTTAAATTGAACTTTTTATACTATTTAAAGAGGTTATTATACCTCTTGATAGCTTCCTTATATAGCTAATTAGTCTTTTTCTATATCTTATATATAGCTTTCTCTACTTTAGTTAGCTTATCCTTTACTAATAGATCAGCTTTCTTATTATTACTTGGCTTATTATAAGTGGTTATATATATCTCTTTAGTTAGCAATCAGCCCTTTAGAGTAGGAGAGTTAATTTCTATTACTAAGTTAGATAGGGACTATAAAAGCTTCTAAGTCTATAGGGTATTAAGAGACAGAATTATCTTTATATATATACTTCTATTATATTCTTTTACTATCTGTTTAGATATAGAAGGTATTATATTCTCTAACTCTCTTAATAATTAGTTAATAGATAACCTGGTTAATAGAGGCCTCTATAGAAATTCAGTAAACCTAGGGAGTTATTAAATACCGGGAAGCGGTATATAAGGCGCTAGAGTTAACTGTTACTAGTTATGCTTCTAATCGGAAGAAAAAGGTAGATATAGAGGCAGCGGTATAGTACAAGTTCCTAGCTTAGGAACAGGCGATTAGGACTCTGCTACCGGTTAAAGCGATACTGAAGGCTTTTATAGAGTTGGCTTACATGATTTAAGTATCTTAATATTAGAACCGCTTCCAGATAGCAGAAGTTTCAGCTTATTTAACTAAAATATTATTAACTACTCTAAAGACAGCTAGGGAATATCTTATATAGTTTTATATAGTCTTCCTCTATTATACCGGAATTTATAACTTATCTAGTTAATCTAGGCCGCTTATATATAATCACTAAAGCTACTAAAAAAGTGAGGGTTTTACTAGAATATATTATAAGGTAGGTATATCTCTCTAAAGTAAATAGCTATTTTAAACCACTCTAAGATATATAAACTATACTTCTATCCTTCTAGCTGTTAAATTAAGTTATAAAAGATTATACCAATAGATTATTCTGTCTCTTTAGTTAATAATAAGCACTATAAAGTGTCTAGGGTTATTAATAAATAATAGAAAGATAACTAGATACACTTAAGTCTTAATTATATAAATAATCTCTAGGCGTTATAAAAGAATCAGTAATGTTTAGTTTAGATTAGGTATACTTTATTAACCGATCAAGATAACTATAATATTATAAATAAGAGAAAGGTTGTATACTATTGCCTTTAGTATAGCTCTAACTTTATCTTATATAATCTAATCCCTATATAGAAGACATCCTTATAGGTTATAGTAGTTAAAAAGAACTATTTATACCTTTCTATAGTCCTATTCTACCAAAGTCTTTATACCGTTAGGGCTATTAAACGCTTTAGGGCCCTGATTCAAGAACCGGTCGATATCCTTCTAGTGTAGCCATTCAGGAAAATAGACCGTTATAGAAGTCAAAACGGTCTATAGAAAGCTCTTTTACTTAGAAATAATATAATAGTATGGTTAGGTATACAAACTAAAACGGATATTTATATCTTAATTAATAAATTAAGAGTATTTTATAGTATTAACTGTATAGGGAGCTATAGCTTTATAACTAATTATTTAGTGAATACTTTATTAGCCGGTTTAATAAGTAAGGTCTACTTCTAAGTCTCTTTTAGTATAGAGTTACTAGACTCAGGCTCTATCGTTAGATTACTCCTGACAAGATAGAGAGACCGGCATAGAAGGGGCAGGGACAGATATCGTAATCGCTACTCCTAAAGAAACAATTTTTAGAGATAAAGTAGAAAAGGTAAGTTAGGACTCAATAGTATATATATAAGGAAGAAATATAAAGTAGAAGTAGAAAGACACTAAAATAGATAGCCTAAATCGGTTATTAAAGTTAAATTTATAGTTATTAATAAGAAAGAAAAAAAGTTAAGAGCCTGAATAGAAAGGGTAGGTTTTTATATCACTAGCCGCTAGTAATACCTAATTAATAAAGAAAAAAGCTGTTCGGTTAATAGAGAAAAAACAAGAGAGTTATTTACTACCTATTTAATAGCTTTAACAGTAAATAATAACTTTACTATACGATTCACCTTTATTAATAGGACCCTACCTCTAATTCCTTCTTCTATTTAGACCTTTTAAATAGGGTATAAGAAGGGCCTTTTTCTCTTATAACTTTTTACTTTTTTTTTATAATAATAAGTTTTTTTATAACCGTCTTATTCTATTATTAAGTCTTTTCTCTTCTATTTCTAGCTTACTTTTTAATTATATCTGTCTTTAGTAAGACTAACGATTATTATCTAAATTAGTCTATCTATACCGATATTAAGCTATAGTGGTATACCTATATACCTCCTGTTAAGGATATTACTATTAAGCGTTAGGGATATAAGCTTTAAAGTATTAAGGAGTAGTATCTTATAGTAAGTATTATCCCTAATTAACTTTTTCTAGTCTGCTCTAACTTCCTTTTTCCTAGGTTCTAAAGACTATATTATAGGCTACTCTTTTTAGTCTAACCGGTAACCTATATATTAAGCTTTTAATTATTAATCCTAAGGAGATATCTAACTAAAGTTTTAACACTATAACGGTTAATATTTAGTATAATATTAATAATCAGAAGGTTATATAATCTATAGTTAATAATCCCTCTATAACTAGACATAGCCTTTACTAGAGACACTAAGTCTTTATTAATAATAATATTATTAGCTACTTTAGCGCTTTATTCTAAAAGCTTTTTAGCTGTATTTTAGCTGTTAATTCTCTTCTAATTTAGGCGTATAGAGTTTATAATAAACTTCTATATAAGTGTTATATCTATAGTTACTAAAAGTATATTAGAATTTAGGCTAATAATTAGGCTTATAGTATAAATCTCCAATTTAAGTATATCTCTTTTTTTAGATATTTTAAGAATCGTTATACTAATTATATATCTCTTAAGAATAGTAAATATAATTATATACTTAGTACTAATTAGGCTAAGGAGGGTCTTTTAGGAGTATTAAAGAGATCTAGATAGTTTTATAAATAAGAGTTAAACGGTAGTAGTTAGGCTTCTCTTTCCTATAAGAACCTACTAATCGTTAAAACTAAGTACTACTGGCTTCCTAATTATTATAATAAGGCTTATTCTTAATTCTATTATAAATATAAAAAGTTTAATAGTACTAAATTAAAGTGTATTTTAGAGGATTATCCTTAGGTTTTATAGAAAGAGACTTGAAAAAAGTAGGTTAAGAAAGATAAAGAGTAAAAAGAGAGACTAAAGAAGGGTGGTTTCTATTTAAACTTTAACAATAAGTAGTTAAGTTCTTTAGGGTTTTTTAATTAATTAGTGGTTTATATATCTAGTTTCTTCATAATATAATATAAAGGAATCTTCTTTTTTATCTCTTTATCCTCTATACCTTTATAGCGATCTATCTAAAGAAATATTAACTCTAAGAGAAAAAGATACTAATCTAGGTAAAGATTAAGCCTTAAAGGTTATAGTTATCAGCTTTATACTTACAAATATGTTTCCTTTTGAGTAATCAAGAGAAATTTATCCCTAAAGTCTAAGGGGTCTTATTTTAATTCTAGATTATCTTCTAGAAGTAGGTCTTTAAGATCTTCTATAAAATTAACCCTTAAATCCTTTTTATCTAGTAATAAATAAAGGCTATCTAGTGACTTAAGGAACTTCTTTAGCCTGTTACCTATATAAGTTGCCTTAATAATTAACATTCTAGAGAGAGTTAAAAGCTAATAAGATAATCTATTTAAAGTAACTAAATAAATCTAATAAAGACCTTTTTAATAGTAATCTAATTTCCTTAAGGTTAACATATTAATCTTTTTTATATATTAAAGACTAAAACTAAATTACCCTTCTTTGAATATTCTTTTTATAGTATATAACGGTAGGCTATATTAAACTAATCGTAAGTCTAAGCTTTATAATATGTAACGATCTCTATAGCCTTAACCTAATCCTTATCCAGCTGTATAAAAACGTAAAGATAAAGCTAGGTTTCTTCTTTTAAAGTCTAGACTTTATCCTAATTAAGGGTCCTCTATATTACTATTTATCCTTTAATTAGGGTTATAGTATACTAACTATAGATAAGGTAAGATAGGGTATAGCTAAAGGAGGTATAAATAGTTATCTAATCTATAAAAAAAGCTATAGAAAGTATAGACTAAATATCTTTTTTTTCTTAATTAGAGTAATTTTAAAAAGTATATATAATCGGTTAGTAACCTTTTTTTAATAGTCTATTTATATATAGGTTATAGGCCGATATAACTTTATATCTTATACTATAACACTGATTTAGGTAAATAACTATACCTATATTCTTATATCCCCTATCTATAACTAGGGTTCTATATATACTATATCGGTAGATTATATCTTTCTAAAGGAACTTTATAATACTTTCTAATATAGTATACTTTAAAATCTAAGCTTGAGGATAACCTATAAATTTATAGTATACCTTTACCACCTTCTATTTACCGATATATTAAATGTCTAGTGAAACCCTTGAAAATAGCTAATAGATCGATACTAATAAAATATATAGGTTATCTATTTCCTTTAACTAGGCCTTTTAATATACTTTATAGGTTATAATTAGTCCTTTTATCTAGATATATATCCCTAGCTAGTAGTATCCTTTAGCTAGATAATAGTAGGTAGCCTTTTATCCCTAATATCTTAATTTATTATATATTTTAACGATTAGCTTAATATAGAGCTATTTTAAGTTAATTATATAGTAAAAGTAAGGTTAAGATCTTATTTCTTACTTAAATAAAAGTCTATCTTAAATAATAAAGCTAATTGTTTTCTACTTAAATCGGTAGAACTTCTAGATTAGAACAGCTAAAGGGCGTTTTAAGGTAACAAGAAAGTAGACAATCTATTTAGACATTGTTAACTATTATTTCTCAACGGTAAGGAGGTTAATAGGGATCTTGATATTATTATTCTGATTTAGGTCCTTATTACTGTAACTGTATACCATAAGAAAGAAGTTCTTCGCTATATAAGTATAAAGAACCTTTATATTAATAAATTCTTTAATATCTTTCTTATTCTCAGCTTTATATAGGTCTAAAGCGCCAGGAGGTCTTCTTAGAAAGCCGTCTGCTGTAGTGTTCTTTTTTTTATTAAACTAAGAATATAAATTCACGATGGTCAAGGGAAAGATAGAGAAGAGTAAAAGGTAGGGGTAAAAGTGTTGATCTTCATGATCATAATTCTTTCTCTATAAGAGAAATATTATCTTCTTATATAAAAGGTTATAAGATATATTGTAATAGATTATTTTTAGATATCTTAGATTTCTAGGGGTTATAAAGTATGTAGGGTTTATCTTTGGAATCTAGGAGTTATTCTAGATATCTAGGGGCTGCTTTAGATATCTAGGGGTTATTCTAGATATCTAGGAGCTGCTTTAGATATCTAGGGGTTATTTAAGTAAGACTAGCTTAGTTACTAGTTTTACTAATGTCTTAGAGACAACCTATATACTTTTCTTATCCATTTTACTAGTAGAATCTAGTTATCTTATTTATATTATTATATAACCTTTAGTTATAGTATTATATAGAGATTTTGTTATAAGAAATAAGAGTTATTAATTCTTAATTCTTAGTATTAATATACTTAATTTGAAAGTTAAAGAGTTAAATCTAAGTAAGCTAACAAGTTATTATAGTAGATAATAGATTATTTAGCGCTCTATTAATCTAGGTGATTAAAACCTATATATCTATCTTAAATAGAAAATAAATATTCAAGAGATAGTTATATAGTTACTTAAGACTTATTAAAACCCTATATATCTCTAGTTTTCCTAAATTATACTTTAGCTCTAGACCTCTCTAGATTCTACTCTTAAAACATATAACCGCCTATTGCCTATTAATAATCTAGCCAAATATTGAGCCTTAACCTTTAATACTTATATCGGTTATTAGAATAATTAGCCTTATGTTAGGACTATAATTAATATTAATAAGCGCTAAAGCTGTTATAATACACTCCTTAAGAGTCTCTATTACTTTAATCTATACTTACTTCTATTTAAATAATTTATTTTTTCTTAAGAGTAAATATAGTGGTACTACTATACTAGTAAACTGTTTAACCTAACACTAATAAAAGATAATAATATTAAGAAATAATTAGATATCCCTAATATTATTATACTTCTCCTACTTAAGGATCTTAATAATCTTTACTTAATCTAGATAACGCCTGTTAATACTATAGATGTATCTAATAATAAGTACTAAAGGTTAATACCACTAAGACTTTATACCTAAAACAGTATAGCCTGCTAATCTAATATTAATTAGGACCTAATCGATATTATATAGATACTTATAAATAAATCTCTAGATTCTAGGGTAGTTAGGTAGCTCTTGATTATTATAGTAAGAGTAAAGCCCTTTAACTATAACATTATTAATAAAGACATTATGGTATTTAGGGATTAGATTATAGAGGATTCTTATTATAATTTAGTAAAACTAGGCAATAGAGTTTATAGTGTCTATTAGTAGTATATAGTATTAAAATAGACTAAATAGGGTTAAAAAGGTTATTATATTATAACTCTTTTCTATAAGTAGGATTTGGTTATATCCTAAAAAGAAGTCTAATAGAGAGATAAGTATTTATCTAGCAAAACCTTTAGAAAGTTTGTCTATAGATAGAGGTCACTAGACGTCTTAAAGGGTAACTCTATTTACCTTTATCGTTAAGTTAATTAGTTAAAGTCTACTATCCTTCTTTATAACTAAAAGCTATAGATTCTAGTAAACAGTATAACTTTTCTTAATAATTCCTTATATAACTTATTATCTAATTATCTTAAAAGCTTTTAAGAGAAGCGTCTTAGGAATTAGAATCCCTTTTATTTACTATACCTTATATAGAATTATCTACATCTCCTAAAGAGAGGCTACTATTAGGTTAATATATCTATATTCAGGGAATTCTTATATTAAAGCTTTCTCTTTATTAAGTAGAACCTATCTAAAAAGTTCTTTTTTTCTAGTAAAAGGTAGCTATAATCCTTAATAATTATATTCTATCGGTCTACTATAAGCCTTAATCTGGATTTAATGATAGAAAACTTCAGGGTAATTAGGTCTCTATAAGGTCTTAATTAATCCTAAAGCCTTTTTTTAACTTCCTTAACCTTTTTAAGTTTCTAATATAGGTCTTTTTTAGGTATTAATCTATCTAAAGGGGTATTATCTACCGGTTAGACCTTCTGGTCTTTTTACTTATATATATTGTTAACTTTTATAGCCTACAGAGTCCTATTGATTATTTTTTTTATTATATTAAACCAGTGTGTCGCTTTCTTCTAGTGTTTATCTAGCGTCTGTTTAACTAGCTATTCCTTCTATCTAGAGATAGGTTTCTCTAGAAATTCCTAACAGATATCTTTATAGTTATTTAGAAGACTAGACTTCTATATTTTACCTTCTATAATCGCTATTATTCTTTAGATCTATATAACCTATAGCTAAATCGCTTTATATATAATCTCTAATATTAGTTTTTTAGCCTAGTCTTAATTTAGGACTACTATAATCTGCTTATCTTTATCTAGCTTAGTTTTTAGGTAAAAGTTGTCTATTTTAATAGTACTTCTAGTTATACTATTAGTGTTCAGTTTTTTAAACTAAAGACCTTCTTAATATATCGATCTAGCTATAGTAAGATGTCTACTACTTTAGAGGGCCTATTTATCTTAATTATACCTACTAAAACCTATAGAAAGACATCCTTAGTATAGACAGAAGCTGTAATTAGGTGTTTACTATAACTAAACAAGAGCCTTATATCCTATATAAATAGAAGACTAAACAGCAGTAGATTAGTTGTTTTATATTTATCTTTAATAAAGAAGTATAAATTAAATTTATATCTATTAATCTAGATATCTATATAGTAGAATCTATTAAATATAGTTAGGCTGTCTAGATATAACTTAAAAGTCCTTATCTATAGTTTAGTATAAGTATATAGAATTCCTATAGCTTTAATATATTGCTTTAAAAAGATATTAACTTAGGTATTAGTGTCTAGGATTATAATAATTATAGGGCCTATATTTATCTAATCTAGGCTAGATATCTAGACCTCTAGCTATAGATATATATTTAAAATAATTATTATTAGGGGTATTACTATAGCCTTAATACCTCTTATATATCTGACCTCTACGATTTAACTTAATCCTATTATGATTAATCTGTTATAATTATCTAAAAGCTCTTTTATCTTGGCTTACTATTATTTTAACTCTATTAGCTCTAATAAAGACTACAGGGCCTTAATTAAGACCTTATCTACTCCTATATATTTATATTCTTATAAGGTAGAGCCTATTATAATATTAAACTCTAGCTAGATCTATTAAAGAAGACTAACAGGAAGGGATATCAAGGCGTTTAGTTTTTTTTCTATTAGCTTCTTGGCTTCTAGATAGAGATCTAACTCTTATAGCTGTTTAACGGTTATTAATCTAGAGATCTCTAGCTATAGTTTGTCTTAACTGCTTTTTTTTCCGTCTTACTTAATATAAACTAGGACCTTATTGCCTTTAGATCTTGAAAAAATTATAACTTTTAATCCTATATTCTTTTTTACTAATTAAGACGACTTAGCGGCTTAAGGGACTTTTAACTTATTATAATCATCTATAACTATAGTGCTTTTTTTATTATTATTAAATAAGACGGTTTTTGGTTTAGTTAGTGGTATAAGGTCTAGCTTTTTTACTTTATAAGCTTCCCTAGATTTCCCTTAGCTTTTTTAGTCTATTAGGGACACTTGGTTTTTGAGCGGCCTTCTATATTATACGGTATATATATCTATATATTCCTGATCGGGAGACTTAGGGTATACTATATAGATATATCTAACTAGGGTTACCTGTTTTAGGGGAAATAAAGCCTTGTTTTACTAAGGGAAGCCAATTTATTTATCTAGAATCTATTATACGGTAGCTTTATAGTCTTGATGTACTAATATATTAGCTATATAAGAGAGTAAGGGTATCTAATTAGTAACACTATATTTATATCTATCCTTGATTACTAGAAATAGAATATTAATTGTAGGGTTCTAGCTATTATACTTACTATAGTATTAGGCTTTTTAGATTCCGATAACTAGCTAGATATCTTTATTTGAGATATATCAATTATATTTCTAAATAAAGCGATAATATCTAGACTAATGGTATTAGTATTAATCTCTTAGTCTAAAAGTATTAGAACAATCGGTCTTTATTATATTTACTTTAAAGACTTAAGCTAGGCTGTATATTTATATTATATTTTCATAAATCTTTAGCTTGCTTATACCGTTATCTAGGTCCTAATTAACCTTATTTAGAACTAGCCTATTAATTCAGACGTCTATGGTTGGCTGTTAAGTCTGTTAGTAATTCTGGTATCTATATAGCTGGTTTCTATAAGACTATTAAGAAGTGTTTTAGGAACTAGAGTTACTTAATTCCTGGCTTTATATAAAGAGAGGTCTATATTTTGTCTTATAAGTGATCTTATTAAGCAGATTTCCCTTAAATATTGAGTATTATATCGATCTAATAAAGTTTTCTAGGCTTATTTCTACCTATTTAGCTGCTTTTTCTATAATATTAATATAGAAGCGCTTATAAATAGCTTTAATTAGGCTTTGATTAGAAATAGTATATAGGTCTTATTGCTTAATATATATAACAATATTATTAATCCTCGCAAATAGGGCCTAAGCGGAGCTTAAGTTAATACTAGTTATTAGGGCTCCCTTAGTGGCTTTCTTAATTTATTCTTCCTTATCTAGAAATCAGTTCGTATCCTGTTATCTATACTTCTTTAGCAGGTAAGCCTTTATATAGTCCTAAGGTATACCTCTAATTATATCTTTAATAGAAGTCTAATAGTCTCCTCCTATAGTATATATAGTAAGTTTTCCCTTAAATCGGTCTTAAACCCTAGCAATCTTATACTGATCTTTAAATTTCTTTAGGAACTTTATAATATTATCCTCTATAAAGATAGCTATACCCTTCTATCTGAAGAAAGGAATCTTATAGAAGTTTAAGTTATTTATCTAATTAATAGATATCTAACTCTATAAAATATTAGTCTAAATCTAAGTAGTAATTACTTTTAGAAAAACGTTAATTAAGTCGTTATTCTTAAGAGGCTTTACAGCCGGTTTTTTTCCCTTATTAGCTATTAGTACTAGCTAATCTAAGGAATTACTATCTTTATTGTTATCTAAGAATATAATCCTTTTAGGCTCTCTATATATTAAAACTTTTAGCCTAATAGCTGGCATATCTTTTTAGGATAGCGTTAAGATAAAAGCTTAAGGCTGATTTAGGATAACACCCTAAAGAAAAATAAAATATTTATTACCTATAGTAATAAGTTATTATTAATAATAAAATAATCCGTTAATTTCTTTAAGTGTTTATATACTCTTGTTTTACTTAAGTATAATTAGACCAAGCTTTATAAGTATAGATATAGCTTAACTTAATACCTAAGTCGATATAGCTATACTAATTAAGGCTATTTATAAAGCTATTATAAGTCCTTAGTATAGTAGTTGCTATAATCTTAGTAAAGTGTTACGACCCGTTAGGCATAACCAGACCAGGGGGGCGCCCACGGGCACCTGGCGGCTACAGAACAGGATATATACGGGAATCACGGGAACATGAGGGATCGCCCGGAAACGGAAGAACTATAGTATAAATCACGTGACGATAAGATAAAGGATTAGATCTATACGCCAAGGATACAGAACCTGTTCGCTAAGCATATAGGCTGTATCCCTAAGATATAGATACCGTCTTTAAAGTATACGGCACTAAAGCAACAGGACTTATATATCGGATAGACTTAAGCTTGCTTAAGGAAAGACTTCCATAGCTCTTTAGTAATCAACTTATAATATATTCCCTAAATACCTTTCAGTGTCCCTCTAGTGACTTATTAATAAGAAGCTGCATAAGCTAACCCTACAATGTTGACCGCACGACTCACCACCGGGTGGTTAATAGACCAACAAGCCAATAATACTGTTACCGAGTATCAACCTTAGCTATACTATTAGCGAAAACCCTACTGTCGGAATACTGACCGTAACATAAAGACCTTTCTTTAATCTATTATAGTCCCTTAATAAAAGAGAAGTAGGGTAGTTAAGTACCTTAATCTATAAATACCCTTAATCTAAGAGACTTATATATCCCGATTAGGTATTTTCCTATATCTTAAGTTATACCGATTAGCGGTAAACGGTTTAATTATATAACTAGTTATTACTTTTAGAAGCTTTTAGAGCCAGGGCCCTTAATTCTATCTCTAGTTAGTTATATTATTACGATTTCTTTATAGTAATTAAGCCTTATTTATTTCTAAATATACCTTTTTATCTTAATTACTAGTCGATTTATCTTGATTTTCTTAATCTATTATCTATATTGTCTTTTAATTACTCTCTTGTTAACCGATTTATCTTATTTAATATTTATCTTATTGTCTATTGTTTATTATCTATTATCTCGATCTGGCTTACAGCTGTTTACTTTAGCTTAAATTATATCGTTTTTTTACCGCTATCGTCTGTTTTATCTTAGATTCTAGAAGGGGAGGCTATTAAAAGTGTATAGGGTAGAAAAAGGCCTATACGATATAGTAATCTAAAAGAAATACTAATAACCTTATAGATAACACAAGATATTTCCCCTAATTAAAGGTTAACTTATTCTGATCGGAATAATATATATTCTTTAGTTAATATAAAAAGATGCTTTAATCTAAAAAGTAACCCTCCCGATCGTCTTACATTATTATATCAGATTATAAATTATAAGAAAGGCTTTAGGTCTAATTAGACTATAAGGGTAGGTCTAAAAAAAAAGAGGAAAAGTTTATTATTTCTATGTTGTCTAGAAAGCCTTTAATCTGGCCTTTCTTATACCGGAATTCTTCTAATCGGAATAACTTGTCTCTATATCCTCTATAGCATAAATCCCTAATCTAAGCAATAAAAAAGGGCAGGTTACCCCGCCCTATTCTAGTATTATATCTATAACGTTTTTATATTATTCTAACTAGAAAAGTTTTAAGGAGTATTAATAAAGCTTTAGCCTATCCCTACTAAAAGAAAAGATAGAGATATATATAAGGTAGACTAAATAGTAGCTTATAAGGGACTATAGTAAAATAGATAGTACCTTATGAGGTAGAAAAGGTAAAATAAGAAAGAAAATTATAGAAACTATGAAGGAATATAGCCTAAGATCTATAATATTATTATAAGTTAAAGGTTACTAGATAGATATAAGGGGAATATTAAATGAAGTAAGTATTAGCCTAAAAACGGCTGGTTCTAAATTTATTTTTTAATATTAAGGCTGAAAAGTATAAGAGGCCTAAAGGTTAAATATCTAAAAACTATAATAGCTGAAAAGATAAAACTAAGACAAGGCCTAAAAAGAGATAAAAAGATACTAATAATAGTAGTATAAGGCCTATATATCCTTATTTTTATCTTTATCTTTATCTTTATTTTAATTCTTCTTATTATACTTATTAATATTATATTTATTAATAGTTTTACCTTTACTAGCCTAAAGGTTAAGCTTGCTAGTATGCTAAAAAAAGATTAATAACTAAAAGCTAAAGAAATATTAAAAAGATACTAAAGAAAATATATATAACCTAAGAGAAGTTTCAAGATTACTTTAAAAAGAGGGTAGTCTAGGCTATAATAGCGGCAGTCTACTTCTAAAAGGCAGCAGTCTAGGCCTCAAAGGGTATAGCGGTAACCTTAGCGGCCTTAGTTAAGGACTCAGCTACCTTAGCCTAACGTCTGGTAGCGTTAGTATTAGCCTTAAGGGCTGTAATATAATACTAATAGGAAAGACATTTCTCCTCCTCTACCTTAGCCTTATATTTAGTATTAGGGATCTTAATCTAGTTAACCTAATAGTAAAATATCCTTTTACCTATAACCTAGGCCTTAGCGATCTTTTTTTAAGTTAAGATTAGTATAAAAAGTATTAGGAAAATAATAAGGGAAAAGGTATATATAGCTATACTAAGATAGATAAAAATAACGTTAAAGGTATACTATGAGCCTTTAAAAAGGCGGTATAACTTAATAGTAATTATAATAGTGGTATAGATAGCCTATAGAGGGTTAATAGCTATTAATAGCTATAAGAATAGCTAAAGAATAAAGGAAATATATTAAAATATAGATCTTACTATATATAGTAGTATAATATATATACTTATTACTAATAGTTAAGACTATTAAGAAAGAATACTAAAGAAATACTAAAAAGATATAGCTAAAAAGAATATATAGATAGTCTTAATATAGTAAAAAAGGTTAACTAAAAAGATAGCTATTATCGTTAACTTTTAGTTAGCTATCTATTAAAAGTAATAGTTATATAGAATATTATAGATAGACTTATCCTTAATAGTGTTAATATAAAAGTAATAAAAAGGTATAAAGAGAGTAATAAAGCCATCTTAGCTATTAGATAGGTTAAAAAAAAAGAGATAATACAATAGTAAAAGATATACTAATAATAAAGAAGCTATTAGTGTTAGCATTATTATTAGTATTAGTATTATTAGGTAGTAATAATGATAGTAATAGTAATAGTAATAAAAAGATAAAAAGTAATAGTAATATAAAGGTATTAAGGGAAAAAAAAGAGAAGAAACCTAAGGATAAAAAAACTAAAGAAAAGTAAGTTAAATAGGGTTACCTATTTAAGTTAATACTAGAAAAAAACTAATAATAATAATAACTTAAGCCTATAGAGCTAAGGTAAAATAAGCCTTATTAAGAGAGACAGCTTAAGCCTAAAAAGCTATTAATATTAACTACTAAAGGTAAAAGAAAAGACTTTTACTTAATATAAAAATAATATAACTTAAGGCTTAATAATAAATAAATATAAGGCTAATAAAACAGCCTTATATAAATAAAGGATTAAAAGATATACAATATCTAAAAAGGTTATTAGGCTAAAATATAAAGGAATATTAAGGGTTATAGATAGATAAAATATATCTATTATAAAGCAAATAGTCTCTAGCTAGACTAGTTAATAATAAGACTAATATTTTAAGCTAGAAAAGCTGTTACTTATAGAGAGATGATAGTAGAGGCCTAGCTAGACTATAGTAATATAAAGATAAGGCTAAAGGTAGACGGTTCGCTAAAAAGATAACCGTTAGCCTAATAGTCTATTAAGCCTAACAGATATTCTTAAATAGTTTTAAAATACTAAGGGTTAAAGCGATTAAAAGGGGGGTTACTAATAGGTCGCCTGTTTAAGGTCTTAAGGGTAGAACCTCAAAGGAGGGAGATTATATCAGGTGTCTAGGGTGGGGCCTTAGAGGGGTACTAATAGTAGGGTTATAGATAGATAAACTATCACCTAGGGAACATATAAAAGGGGAATCTAGTAAAAATTTAGGTTTAAAGGAAGACAGATTAAAATAATTATTATAATTAACCCCTAACTACGCTATTATAGACTTCTTTACTCAATGTGATCACAGCCTTTAACAACATGCTATAGCTACTAAAGGGAGTATCTAGATTAAGTAAGTATCTATACCTTAAAGCTGGTTAAGATTAGCTTTATTAGGATAGTTATTATCTTCTAGTTTTAGCCTATAAACCATACTATTACCTTATTAATAGTAAGGTTAAATCTAGCTGTATAAAAGGTATCTCTAGCTATCTAGATATAGGCCGACTATTAGTTAACCTTATAATATACGTCTGATATCTAGGCCTTACTTTAGTCTATTAGCCCTTAGGTTACCAGCCCTTAGGTTAAGAACTTAATAGGGTTAAATATATATAGCTAGACATAAAGCTATTAGAAGTAGTCTTAGGTTATATAATATATAAATAGGTATAATAGATCTTAATTTTACTATTAAGTTAACTAATATCTTAATACTTAAGATTCAAGATATATACCTATATAAATTAAAATACTAAAAAAAAGATAAATCTTATTAATAAAGGTATATTTCTAACTATATATTTATACCCTTTTTTAATAAAGGCTAGCCTTAAATAATAGTATAACATTTATCTAATTAACCTATCATTAGATTAACTAAAAAGGTATATATTAAAGGAAAAGGTTAACCGGAGTATCTAGCAGCCTATAGACAATAGGCTACCAGACCGGCATTTTAAACAGGATAAAAGAGCCCAGAGGGCCCAGCTTTACTAAAGGCTTATTAGGCCGGATTATTACGTTATTACACCGCTCTAGATAACAGTTATCCAGGCAAGCAACGGCAAGGTCCTCTGGTAATACCTCCATATAAATAGTGCTATAGATAGAGGTATTAGAGTCAGATATTATAGGTTTTAATAAGGATATTAGTGATAATATTGAAATTGGTGGTGGTCGCTAAGAAAACAACATTCTAAAACAATGTATCGTCATATATCTCTAAAAGTAAGGGGTAAATATGGGTGCGGATCCACCAAGGGGTTATGTGGGGTCCGGTCGCAACTAAAGGGATAAAACAATTAGGAATAGTAATGATAGGTCTAGAAAAAAAAGTAATTACATGTGATATTCATATTACTCAGGTCGGCATAAATTTGATAGAAAACAGGCCCTAAAGTTTCACTGCGCCGTTAACGAAAAGTTGGTCCATCAACACACGACAGAACATTCTATCTGATGCAGTGATCCCCTGGCCTAACGCAGGAATCCACTAGTCTTCCATGCCTCGATATACCTCCTGAGAACCTCATCGGATATCGGTTGGAGTTCCCTCAAAGTCTTGGAGTGTTCCCTTGTCTTTTCGGTTGCCAGAGTCACGCCTCCGCATGACATATGCAGAAACTTGTGTTCAAAAAATTCCAGTGCTTTTGCAGCCGGGTTGTCCCACGGATCTTCACCGGGATACCCTCTCACCCGTCTGATCCATTCTTCGAGAGGGACAATCCCTTTCTCTGGAATGCCCAGCGCTTCGGCCAAGAGTGGAGTTACGTCCCTCCACTTCTTGTGCACCGGGTTGTCCAAATGGTAGATGGGATAACAGTCAGACTCGTTACGCAAGAGCAGATCTGATAGCGAGCCGGCCGTGTCTTCGAGTGATAACCACTGTGATAAACGAAAGTCAGTATCTATTGTTTTGATCTCAAGATATGATCGGTTATGCATTAGGGCTCGACTGTCACAGAGCTGGCGATGCTGCCCAAATCACCCGGACAGGAAATATGAAATGACGGGAAGTATACGCACGGTGAAAACACCATCCAAGATAGGGAAGCAGGCCAGCGTCTGTGATGACTTGAATAGGAAACCTAGAACTTCCATGTGGTTCCAGTATCCGGAAACTCGAGATCCGGAAAGCTGTCCAAGGCGAACGGTCATGGCGCGGAAGTGGCCTGGGTAGTTACCGAGCGTGTCACGCAAGATGCGTTCGCACACTGACTTGGATCCCCCATAGCCATTAGCAAGCGCACTGTCGACGTCCCAGAACTCCTCGGGCACCGCCGTCTCCCCATTACCATATACGGCTGGGTAGACTCCCACAGCGGCCATGGATGAAACGAATTGGAAGGTGAACTTGAACTGGTTAGGAGAGGAGCCATCCTCACAGCCCTTGCGGCGGGATACGACCTTGGCCGAGAAGTCGATGAGGTTCCGCAAGATGGCGAACTGGTTCTCGTTCTGCGTCAAGGTCCGAAGTCCATTGGAAGGATAGGCGTTGTGCACAATGTGAGTGATTTCATCGACCAGCTGATTGTACTGGTCAGCGTCCAAGCCGAGCTGGGGTTTGGAGGTGTCAGTCTCAATGGCTTGCAACTTGGCCATCATTGTCGCGTCCAAACGGATGCCCTTTGACTCCATACTCTGAATCTGTCGCTCTAGGGGGTCGCGAGAACCACCTTTGCGTACCGAAGGGCGATTCAGGCACCATACCTTATCAACAGACGATAGGCCGGCAAGGTACTCCACAATGTGGCAACCGAGACTACCAGTAGCCCCCGTGACGAGGACGCATCTAGAGGCAGACAGAACAGTAGGATTTTCCGAGCTCTCAGGGATAATGAAGTTGCTCGCTGTGATGCGCAAATACTCATCCGAGGCTGCCACGCGAGCTTTTGACGCTTCCTCTGAGAGATAGAGTCCATGCTCTCCTCCGTGGGTCTTGGGAGCAGTAGGGCGCTGCAGATCTTCTCCGGCATCACCTGCCAGGGCAATCAAGATTCTCTCTGATCTACTTTCCGGCAAGTCACCGTCGGTCCAATCAACGTGCTTGTAGCCGGCGCTCAGTAGTTCCCTCTCCCATTGCTGTTGGTCAACGATCGCGTGGGTTCGGTCGTCATCGAACAGCCACCAGTCTTCCAAAGTACCCCAGACGAGGTCGATGCAGTGAAGCGTCTCCATCATCTCAATCAACATAAGGAATCCGTCCGGGCGCAGGAACTTCCGAGAATTTTGCAATGACTCGTTTAGTGAGTGGGTGGCATGCACAGCATTGCTGGCGATGACGATGTGTTGCGAGCCGTAGAGGTGAGGGTCCGACGGAGGCTTTTCGATGTCGTGCACCAAGAATTTCATAGAAGGATAGTTCTTGAACTTCTTTCTGGCCTGAGCCACAAGTGACGGCGAGAGATCGGTAAACGTGTATTCGAACGGTATGCCAAGTTTGACGAGCGTGGGGACGAGCATCTTTGTCGCTCCGCCCGTCCCAGCTCCCATTTCGAGGATCCTGAGAGTGGGTTGATTGTGGGACGATGTTTTCAACTTCTTTGCCAGGTTGGTCAGGAAGTTGGCCATCAGCTCAAAATACACTTTGTTGAAGGGGTACTCTCCATAGAAGTCGGCCGCCAGCTCACGATTCCTTGCATCGCCAAAGAGCAACTGTGGACCGCTAGCTTCGCCAGACAGAACCTCTGCCATTTTGGAGCCGAGATTGTATGTCAACTGATGTAAAGAACCATGCTGCCCATGGTACTGCATCAGGTCCTCCAAGATACTCTCAGCACTCTGTGCAGGAAACGGGATGCTGGTACGAGTGATGACATCGCCATTGATGTTGATAATGCGCGTGTCCTCCAACATTTTGTACAGATGTTGGTGGAAGCGGTGATGTTTGGGATCGAAAGGCACAGGCTGGAGTATTTCGCTAAGCTGAGCCGTCTCAATATCGCAGCCCAGCTTCTTAAACGCCCTGCTTATAAGTTTCAGACACAGTCGGGTCTGGATCAGGCTTACGCCATCAAGATAGTGCGCGCATCCATAGCTTTTGAGGAGGTCATCGGTGGATGCAGTTGATTCGTGGAAAATCTCAATAATGCTGGCTGGAGGGATGCCGAGAGCCCCATCCAAGTCGTCGTAGGTTGTCAGAAACTCCAGCTTTTCCACTGACGAGGCTGGGGTAGAAGCCTGTATCTCGCTGTCCGATGAAGGGTCTGAGCCGACCATATCATCAGAATCGATGAATTCTTGTCTCTCTTCAAGGCCAAGTATCGACTTCAGGTATGTGATAACGCCAGGTACGTCGACAATTGCCACGATCTCGGCTTGGTCCAGTGTGCAGTGAAAGGCTTTTTCGATGTCGTGAGCCATTTCCATGCCCATCAGGGAGTCGATTCCAAGGTCGGCAAGAGAATCAGTTGCGTTAATCTCTTCGAGGTCAAGTCCAGAGATGTCAGCCAAGACTCGCTGAAGTTTGATCCATAGATCGATGTCTATGCTGGTCTTCCGCACGCTCATTGCTGCTGGCTTCACTACCACCTTATTTTGGGAATGGTCTTCTGGCTCAGCCAAGACATCGCCGGTTGTGTTGAAGCTTCGATGAAAGAGGTCTACAGGATCTATTGGTGTTTCAAGGCGAATGGGTCCTTGTGCTCTTTTTTCATTGTTTTGTTAGCTTAGACTTCACATACTCAGGCGATGCTGTATGTGGGGGCGGATCGAGTGACATATGACTCGGTCGAAACAAGCCCAACAGTGAATCAGACATGGGAACAGTGTGCTTACATCGAGACTGGGGTATACCGAACGCCAAGTATAACTTCTTCGAGTGATCCAGAGATGGAATCGAACACAAAAATGTCTGTGAGGAACGAATCGACCGGGTTGGTGCACTTGTGTTGTGCTAACACATGCCATTCCTTTTCCGAGTCGTGGCCAACGGAATCGCCTCTGCTAACTCTGCGAAGTTGCTCTGGTGACCTCATCCATTGTTCTATGGCAGCGATGATGTAAACAGTATCACCAGACATGTTTCGGTCTCGAGCCATACAGTTTGCCCATATGCCACCAACCTGTGTGAAGGTTTCTCCCAAGGCAAAATCTAGCCAGGTCTCACCGGAACTGCATATTTTCAGAGTCAGAAAAATTGTTATCATAGCGCTTTGAGTGCTCCATTATGGAACAACCAAATCCCCAAGATGGGAAACAGGGTATGGTTACAACGTACCGTCTCTTCACCACTTTACCAGCTGATTCGTTGGGTTGTCCAACCAGCTTCTGAACACCGCGAAATTTCGAGCCGTAGTCAATGATGCCGGACATGACATTGTATATGGACTGTCCCTGGATAACATCGTCGGCATCATCACTATTCTTCATGGCCTGAAGATATCTCTTGTGCGTGACCAGGCGCTCGAGTCTGCTGAACTCGAAACAGGCACGAGGTTCATCGGGCTGCTGGAATAATAGCTGTCCGCTCATATGGAGTGACTCGTCAGCGCCGAACAGACCGTTGGAGAACTTGAAGTCCCATGTCTTGGAATCCGTGTCGAGGCTTTCAAAGTCAAGGTTCAGGGGGCTGGATGAGTCCATGAATATGGGAACCTGGTTAACGACGTTGAAGATCTGAGGATGCAGCCCTTTGCTGACAGAAATGCCCGATCGAACACTTGTGATTGCTTGGATTGCTAGGTCAATCAAGTACGTGACCGGGCAAGTAGGAGCTTTCTTCCCAATCTTATGTCCTGAGAGGACGTCCATGAATTCCTTCATCTGGGTATTGACGCGGAAAGTACATCGTCTCTCGCCGCAATCTCCAGAGTTCAAGCGAGTGAAGATACTTGCTGGTGGAGAGCGGAAATCAGCTCGACCAGTGCTGCTGGATGTGAATTCATCGCTGGCTAAAAGCTTAACGGGCGGCTTGAAGTCCAGCCAATGGCGATGCTTCTCGAACTGGTATGGAGGAAGCATTACTGGAGCGTACTGATTCGTCTGTCTTCGCGAATGGGGCCAAAAGGGAACGCGCAGACCAGCCTTCCATAGACTCATGGAGGCATTAGCAAGCTGCTGCAGTCCCGACGTGATGCCTGTGATGTTCAAAGGCTGGAATACTGAGCCGTCCGGGTTTCCAAGCGCTCTGCTAGCCATTGTTGTGATGGTGGAGTTGGAACCAGCTTCTAGCCAGATGGCCTGTGGGAACTGTTTTGCGAGCCTCTGAACGGCGTGATTGAAATATACCGGTTCTCTCATGTGCTTGGCCACGTATGTAGCTGAGAGAGGGCTATCTTCATGGTCCTTTGTGGCTCGCTCGAGTGGAATTCTTGGTTGATCTACAGGTTGGCAAAGTAAGCGTAAGTCCAAGTTGAAAGGGAAAACTTTTGAAAGATTGCACAAGATCCCGAGGGGCTTCCGCGGTCCACGCGTAAAGATGCCCATAGCTGGTCAAATAAGGAAATAGTACAGGGTAAGGGCATACCAAATGTCAGCTTCTGGCCTACGGCCTCCAAGTCAGTCTTCAGCTTCTCAACCAGAGAGGAATGGAATGCGTTTGTGACGTTCAGCCGCTTGTGTTTGAGGATGGTGTCCCGAGCCGAGATGACATGTTGCACTGCGTCAATGGCAGCTTCTGATCCTGCAAGCGTGAAACTTCTCGGCCCGTTAAAGCAAGCAATGCTGGCCGCATGGCCATTCCCGTTCTCGCCCAAACGTGCGTTTGCAGCGGCCAATACGCTTTCCATGTCTTCCATGTCCGCTTCGACTGCCATCATGGATCCCTTTTCAGGGCCCCATGAGTCTTTGATGATCTTTGACCTGCCATAAACCAACTTGATAGAGTCCTCCAAGCTCAAAGCTCCGGAGATGCAGAGCGCAGTAAGCTCCCCGAAAGAGTGGCCGACAAGTGCTGCTGGTTCAACGCCGCCATCAATCCAGCTCATAGCAGTTGCGTACTGCATGGAGAACAGCAGCGGCTGAAGCACTGAAGGATCGCCGAAAGGCTCGCGTTGGAAAATATCGGGATAGATCCCTCTTCCGCAAATCGACTCGCAGATGCTGTTGCACTGGTCCAGGTAATGGCGCAAGACACTCGATTTGTCGAAAACTTGACGGTCAAGGCCGACGAAGCTGGCGACCTGCCCTCCGAAGCACAGTATGACAGGTCGCGCGATGGGCGTCTCAAACGTCTCAAAGGCGGATAGTCGTTGGTCCAAATCGTCTACAGACTCGGCGGCAAGTACAAGAGCCCGGCCAAGCGACCAGTTCGACTGCCGGTTGAGATTGAATGCCAAATTCTCGATTCCAAGACTGTCTCCGGAGATCCCTTTTGCTTTGATGAATTGGCGCAGTCTCGTGGTGTAGGCTCGGATGCCCTTGTCATCAATGGCTGTGATGTGGATTGGGCATTTGAGAGAGGACGCGGGCGACGATACGCTAGGACCAGCTCCCTGACCCCCCTTCGGAGCTTGCTTAACGATCATAGCAGCATTCGAACCGGCAGCGCCAAAGTTGTTGACGAGCGCGGCCTTGAAATCATCTTCCCAGGGCATGGGGGCCATCGTGATGTCCATGTTGTCCGACGGCAACGCTTTGACAGACGGGTTTATCACGTTAAAGCTGGCCTGCGGTGGAATGCGACTTTCATGCATCATCAGCAAGACCTTGATCAACGAGATAACGCCGGAAGCCCCCTCGGTGTGGCCAATTAAGCCCTTCACAGAGCCTATCTGCAAAGGTTTCAATCCCGAGCGAGCAGGACCCCCCAAGACCTGACGAATGCTGTCGTACTCGGCTGGATCACCGACTGCCGTGCCAGTGCCGTGCGCTTCAACGACGGAGATGTCCTTGGTTTCCAGACCTGACTTGGAAATCACCGTCCGGAACACGTCCGTTAGCGACAGTGGGTTGGGGACAAAGATCGGGGTGCTGTTCTGGTTCTGATTGACAGCGGTGGCCGAGACAACACCCAGTATCTGGTCCCCATCGGCAACAGCTTTGCTCAGTTTCTTGAGATATACAGCTCCGATGGCGTCACCGCGACAATAGCCGTCTGCGTCTTTATCGAACGGCTTGCACTGCCCAGTAGCGCTGAGGAAGGATCCCGCCGCGAGGTTCTGAAAGAAGAGAGGGGCGCTGCAGAAATTGGTACCGCCCACCAACGCAGCAGAACAGTCGCCACTCGTTATGGCTTGGCAAGCAAGATTCATGGCGATGGTGGATGCCGAGCAGGCCGTATCTAGCGTCATGCTGGGGCCAGTCCAGCCGAAGTAGTGGCTGACTTTGCCAGCAATGTAGCATCGTAAAGCGCCCATGGCCGAAAACGCATTCGGGGAGGTGTGCGATATGTTGTTCTCGTAGTCGCTGCCAACCACACCAATGTAGCAACCCACGCGGCTGTCTGGCTGAGGTTGGTGGTAGTATCCGGACTGGACCACGGCCTGGTAGGCAACCTGCAGCATAAGCCTCTGCTGCGGATCCATGTGGAGGGCTTCACGGGGCGATTTCTTGAAAAATTTGTAGTCGAATGCGTCGTGATCGTCAATTAAGTTGCCATACCTGCAAGCCATCAGTTCAGATCTGATGATATGATAATCATGATAGCCCGATACTGTGAGATCGAGTGAGTGTCCAAAAACGTACCATTTCCTCGATCCTTCCTTCGCACTAGGGCGGTGGCTTGTCTCCATGGCAAAGCGGTCGTTTGGGACCAATTCCCTATGCTGCGACTTCCCCTCAAGCATGATTTTCCAGTATTGCTCCAAATCCTGGGCTCCAGCTACATGGCACGCCATGCCGATGACGGCGATATCATTCTCGGTCTCGTCTTGTCCTGCGCTGGGAGTCGAAGGGCCGCCGAGACTGTTTCCAGCATTCTCGAGATCGACGGTGGCGATCTGGCTCTTCAGCCTCCGCAAAAGGGTTGGTGGGACACAACGCTCTGGTCCAAACTCGATTAACCGTGAGTTCCTGTCCTTCAGTGAGATGGAGACAGCCGAACGCAGAGCCTTGATCCAGTCGAACTGTTCCACGAGAAATGCACGCGAGGCCGCCAGGAGCAGATCCGTCCCGCTGGAAACCACAGTCTCCCGATTGATGCGAGTGGGTAAAACGAGGCCAGCTGCGTCTGTGATGTGGAACGTGGGTAAGTTTCGGCCTGTGTAGTCGGAAAGTCAGTGCCATTGCGCCAATGATAGATCGGTCGGTTGAGGTATAGCTTTATGCAAGTGCAAGAAAAGAATGCCGAGAACCGGTTATAAACTCAAGCCAGGAAGGATAACCACTTACAGAAGGCGAACAGTGCTTGGAGGTCGGATTCGTAGAGCTGGCCAGCGTGGAAGCGGCCATGAAACTCGGTTTCATTAGCTGAGATACCGGCGTTCTGAAGGTGGCTCTTCACAGAGGAAGCGGACCGGGAAGACGTTGTCACCGTCGCTCGATTGTCATCGTATAAGACGGATACATAGGCCTATCACACGAGCATGAGCATCATAATTAGCCGAGTGCGTAGATGACTCGGCCGAAAGGCCGAGCTTACCTCAGGATACCTCTCCAACGCCTTTTTCAGATCAGAAGCTGATTGCCCCCCTCTCCAGAACACCATCAGCGAAGCGGATGCTCCGGTGGTGTCGGTAGCATCGTGGGCGTCAGATAGTGCTCCTAATATGAAAACTGTACGGAGCACCGCCCCTGCGTTGTGATGAAACTGGGCCCAAGATTTGCTCGACGACACCACCAAAGCACTGAAAACCCCGAGACAGCACCCGATGGTTTCAGCTTCCTCTCGAGAAGGAACCGGGAAGTCCGGTCCATCCACGAGGCCAGATTGAGATGGAGAGTTGATGTACTCGATATATTCGACGAGTTGTGCGATGATGACCATAGTCCCCAGAATGGAGTTTGGTAGGTTTGCGACTGTCGATGATGGCGGGATGGCTCCAGTCCGGAGCCATTCTGCCAATATCTGCGCATCCCTGGCGCCTGAAGTCTGTTGCAGTTTCGGTATGGATTCGCAGAGGGAGCCCCAATAACTTTTGATATCCTTAACGGCGTGCAAAGCCCATTGCCCAGAGGCTCTGTCTCTGTGGATCGAGAGAATGCGGTTGAAATATCCGAGATCCAAGGACATGGCCCCATGGCCGAACAGAAGCAGGCGTTTGGGAGCCGGCACGGGATGAGCCATTGACGACACCATTCTGACGATGTTATGTTGAATTTTTGAGTATTTGCTCTTGTAGAAAGCTGAGTGTCCATAGGCTTTTCTTGATTAATTATAACGGACGCTACTGTGCTGGCACCAAGCCTCGTAATTGCTGCGATGGGCAAAAGACGCCGCAGGTTGCCTTATTCGGACCTAGGCGTGGGGCATGTGTCCGACCTGTCCGCGGTATCATCCCACGAACAAGGACCGGAAACACCCGCCCGCAGTCGTATGCTGCTGACAGGATCGATAATGCAGCTTCGGTGGTGGGATGGAGCCGAACCCCCACTGGGGGGGGGGGGGCATTGCTGGTGCCGCCGACGTGGGTTCGGGCTGACAAAGGTACAATCCTACGCCCAGGATTGCGCGGTCCGAACCTGCATCCCGATGTTGTTGGATATCTTCGATTGGTTGTCTGCCCGTTCCTTAACCCCACAGATATTGGCAGAAACAGCAACCCTGTCTTTTGAACCCGGCTCGGCTACCGAAGTAGTGGCACATGGTCGTGCTCCTCAGGGTCTCAAGACTATTTCAGCCAATTCGTGATAATGAAAGCCCAGTCCCGGTTGAACAACAAACAGTACCGCTGACCCCGAGCATTTCTCGTTTCAACCCATTGGTTTACATTTCAACAATACAAAGATGAGGGCTACGAGCAACGTTGCTGGAGATGCCTTGGCATTCGAGCCCATTGCCATCATTGGCATGAGCTCCAAGTTCTCGGGAGATGCAACAAGCAACGAGAAGCTGTGGGAAATGCTGGCCGAGGGCCGAAGCGGCTGGACGCCATTCCCTTCGTCTCGGTTCAGACTCGAAGGCATCTATCATCCCAACAATGAGAGACTCAACAGTGTAAGCACTCAATATACAGCCTATATGAGAGGAATGAAAAGAAATAGTCCACATGCTTACTTTTATGCTGCTCCTAGACCCATGTGAAGGGTGCGCATTTCCTGGAAGAGGATGTCGGACTGTTTGATGCTGCCTTTTTTGGCTACTCGAGTGAAGCCGCGTCGGTAAGAACTGATGCAGTGACTTGCTTGTGTGCTATCTAATCGTTTTTCTACTCAGTCCCTCGATCCTCAATATCGGTTACAGCTGGAATCTGTATACGAAGCCTTGGAGAGCGGTGAGCACCCACACTCCATAATACACCACCACCACCATCACCAGATTTGCACACCTGGACCGATCGCTGACTATCTCGTCCTCCTTCCCCTCAAAAAGCCGGTCTCCCAATGAGCACAATTGCGGGCTCTAACGCCTCGGTATTCACCGGAGTCTTCGTGCACGACTATCGAGACGGCCTTCTCCGCGATGCAGATAATTTGCCAAGGCTGATGGCCACAGGCACCGGCGTGCCCATGATGTCGAATCGCGTTTCACATTTTTTCGACCTTCGGGGAGCAAGTATGACGATAGAAACGGCCTGTTCATCTGGAATGGTGGCTATGCATCAGGGGATCCAAAGTCTGAGGACTGGGGAGGCGGACATGTCCATCGTCGGCGGTGCGAATCTAACCCTCAACCCAGACATGTTCAAAGCGTTGGGCTCTGCAGGGTGAACTTTTTATCGCCCCTCAATTGCATGTTTCACGACTGACTGATGAGCAGGTTTTTGTCCGCAGACGGAAAGTCTTACGCGTTCGATTCGCGCGCAAGCGGCTACGGTCGCGGCGAGGGCGTCGCAACGATCATTATCAAACGACTGGGAGACGCGCTGGCTGCTGGTGATCCGATCCGGGGCGTCATTCGTGGCTCTTCACTCAACCAAGACGGCAAGACGGAGACCATCACAACGCCCAGTCTGGAGGCACAGGAAGCCTTGATCCGTACTTGCTATGAGATTGCGGGCTTGAGTCCAAAAGACACACAGTATTTTGAGGCACACGGAACTGGTAATGTTTTTATCTTATTTTTATTTTTATTTTTTGGCATTTCTACCCATCTATTGCCAAAAATCCACCAGATCCCTTTATTCCAATCATCATTTTACAAGTATGAATTATGCATCTCCTCGTTTCTAACAACGGATGGACACAGGGACACAAGCCGGGGATACAATCGAAGCGCGGGCGATTGCCAGTGTATTTGCATCGAGCAGTGAGCCACTGCTTATCGGATCTGTCAAGACGAACCTTGGTCACACGGAGGCAGCGAGCGGATTGGCAAGTATCGTGAAAACGGCACTCGCGCTAGAAAAGGGTGTCATTCCGCCCTCCATCAACTTTGAAAGACCTAACCCGAAGATCCCCTTGGAGGATTGGCGCCTCAGGCTGGTAAGGAGGCTGGAAACATGGCCGGCTGCTGCGGTTCGCCGAGCGTCCATCAACAACTTTGGATACGGAGGCGCGAACGCTCACATCATTATGGAAGAAAGCACTCCATGGCTACCAGCTCTGGGCGGTGGAAATGGTCACGCCTATCGCCAATCGAACGAGTGCCCGCAGGAGCCTTGTGAAAACATCAACTCCACGGAAGTCAAAAGTCGGCCCAAGGTTCTTATTCTGAGTGGCAAAGATGAGCAGGCGTGCCAAAGAATGATATCCAATCTCAGTAATTTCCTAGAGCTGAAGGAATCCACCGGGAAGAGTGCACAAGGATACCTCCAGAGCTTGACGTATACCCTGGGCGAACGCCGGACTCGGTTCCCCTGGACAGCTGCGTATCCGGTCCCCACCGCGGCAAACAACTTCGACGCAGTCATCCAGACTCTCCGTTCCCCCAAGTTTACGCCCAAGCGCAGTTCCCGCCAGCCAAGGATTGGAATGGTGTTCACCGGCCAGGGTGCTCAGTGGCACGCTATGGGAAGAGAGCTCATCGCTGCCTACCCGGTGTACAAGGCGTCGCTCGAAGAGGCCGAGAAATACTTGATGCAGCTGGGTGCGGATTGGTCTTTGGTCGAAGAGCTAATGCGTGACGCCGAGTCTACCCGGATCAACTCAGTCGCTCTGAGTACCCCAATCTGTGTCGCCGTACAGATATCACTGGTGCGTCTGCTACGCTCATGGGGAGTGGTTCCCGTTGCTGTCACGAGCCACTCAAGCGGAGAGCTTGCCGCTGCTTATGCCGTCGGGGCACTGAGCTACCAGAGAGCCATGGCCTTCTCTTACTTCCGCGCATCTCTGGCCGCCGATAAAAGTCTCCAGGCTCCTGTCAAGGGAGCGATGATCGCAGTTGGTATGTTCCAGAAGAACAATCCCGGCCCCTTAGCAGTCTCTGTGGTTTGGTTCCCAGATAATTCTGACTTTTCTTCGTCGCAGGACTCGGCCTGGAGGACACGCAGTCCTATCTCGAAAGGCTAACGTCTGGCGGGAAGGCAGTCGTGGCATGCGTCAACAGCCCATCCAGTATCACCGTTGCTGGGGATCTTTCAGCCGTGGTTGAACTGGAAGATTTGGCCAACTCGGAGGGCGTGTTCGCTCGCCGCCTCAAAGTCGACACAGCATGGCACTCACACCACATGGCTCGGATAGCAAGCGTGTATGCCGAAGCGCTGGAGGGAATACAATCCGAGGAAGACGCCTGCGACACAGAACCTTTCGGGTCTATCGCTTTCTCCTCTCCAGTGACAGGAGGCCGGGTGACTAGTGCAGAAACCATATCCCGTCCGAAGCACTGGGTCGACAGCTTGGTCCAGCCGGTCCAGTTTGTTGCTGCTCTCACTGACATGGTCATCGGCGATGGGGACGGCTCTAGCTCGAATGTTGACGTGATTGTCGAAGTAGGTCCTCATACAGCCTTGGGAGGTCCAATCCAGCAGACCCTTGCGCTACCCGAGTTCAAAGACTTACGTTTACCATACTACGGTTGTCTTGTTCGCAAGAGCAATGCTCAGGACACCATGCAAGCACTCGCCGCCAGCCTGCTGCAGGAAGGCTACCCTGTGGACCTGAAGGCCGTCAACTTTCCAAGCGGCAGACAGCATTCAGTCAAGGTACTGCCAGACCTACCATCCTATCCTTGGAACCACCAGGTGAAGCACTGGGTAGAGCCGAGATTCAACAAAGCCCTACGAGAGCGGATACACCCACCTCATGACCTCTTAGGCTCACTCGTCGATGGATCCAACCCGACGGCGCCGTGGTGGCGGCACACTCTCCGCATATCAGAGTCGCCTTGGACCAGAGACCACATCATTCAGTCCAATATATTGTTTCCAGCAGCGGGCTACATTTGCCTGGCCATCGAGGCCGTCAAACAGCTCACGGCCATAGATCCGACTATGAGCACTCAAGGCATATCAGGCTACCGGCTACAGGACGTCGACTTCTTACAAGCCCTAATCATACCGGAAAGCTCTGATGGCATTGAGATCCAGACAAGCATGCGCCCCGTGGGCGAGAAAGATGTCAGTGTACGAGGGTGGAGGCATTTCGAGGTTTGGACAGTAACGGCAGACAACCGGTGGACGCAGCACGCAAAAGGCTTGATCACAGTCGAACTCGACGGGCCGGAGGCTTTCAAACCGGAAGCGCGCAATCGCGACATCAAAGGCTATACTAAACGCACCAGTCCAGCCAACCTGTTTGCCAACTTGAGGGCTCTGGGTATAGCTCATGGTCCGATGTTCCAGAACATGAAGAGCATCGTACAGTCCGGCTCGGAGCCGTGCAGCTTGGTCACCATGGCTGTCGCCGACATATCCGCGCCTAATGATCTCCCGCGGCAACACGTACTGAACCCTATAACCTTGGACTCGGTCATTACCGCCCCATATTCGACTGTGCGAGGGGCCGTCGCGCATGAATCTGCCGCCAAGGTACCTCGATCGGTCCGGAGCTTCTGGGTATCCAGCAAGATTAGCAACGTAGCGGGACATCTTCTCGAGGTCCATTCGGAACTTACCCGGAACGATGACCAGGGAATGGGGGCTGACGTTTCCGTCTCTGGGGACGGTCAGGTCGTTCTGGAAATGAACGGCTTTGCGTATCAGTCTTTAGGGCAGAACCTCTCGTCTCAGCAAGCCCAGCCGTGGAAGAAAGAACTGTGCAGCAATGTTGAATGGTCGCTCGACATCTCACTAAGCTCACCAGCCACCATTCTCTCACTTCAAAAGCGATTGGGCTTGAACACCGAGCCCCTGGAAGACGATGTCAAACGGGAGACCTTGCGCACTTGCATCGACTTCATGGAAACTGCACTCATTGCACTCGGCCCGATTGAGATCGACAGCATGGACTCGAATCTCGCAAAGCATTATGCGTGGATGAAGCATACAGTGCAGCAGGTCGCTTCCGGTCAATTGGGCCTTGACAGTTCCGAACGAAGTTGCGATATCGATCGAGCAGCCACTTCTCAGGGATACCGTGAAATTGTACACCGAATCGGTGGTCAGTTGGTCGACATCCTACTCGGCAAGGTATCATCACTCGACCTAATGACCCAAGACAATCTGTTGTCCCGGTTCTACAAGGAATCACCTGGAGTAAAAAGGCCAGGATCACAACTCGCCGAGCTCCTGCGGCATTTGGCGCACAAGAACCCACGGTTGCGTATCCTCGAGGTTGGCGCCGGAGCCGGCGCCATGACGATTCATGCTCTGGAGGCCCTCGGCACAGATAGATCAGGGGGGCCCCGCGCATCCTCCTACCACTACACAGATATCTCCGCGACGATCTTTGAGGAGGCTCGTGGGCGCTTCTCCCCTTGGAAAGACGTCATTTCTTTCGACGTGCTGGACATTGAACGTGACCCGGCAATGCAAGGCTTTGCCATTGGCACCTACGATGTTGTTGTGGCCTCTCGTGTCCTCTACAGTACCAAGTCGATATCCCGCACACTTGATAACGTCCGCAGCCTTCTCAAGCCAGGTGGCACACTGTTGTTCACTGAGGACCTGCAGGATCAAATCGAGGTCCAGTTCGTGAATGGATTGCTTCCCGGATGGTACTCTTCCGCGGAAGACCCCGAGTTCAAAACCACTGGTAGACCGTTGCTGAGCGAGTCCGTGCTAGATCAACATCTCCGAGATGCTGGCTTTTCTGGAGTAGACGTCAGTCTGTACGATTCTGGAAATCCCGAGGTTTCAACATCGGTGGCAGTTATGTCACGGTTGGCAGACCTGCCATCTCCGAAGCTGCGAGTGAACCCTGGGGAGGTGGCAATCATCACGAGCAAAAGATCCGGCTCTCCCCCTTCTCAGTGGATTCAAGGTCTGCAAAGTTCTGTAGCTGTAGCTGCACACAGGTACCCTCATCAAGGAGAAGAGCAAAAGCTGCCCGTCGTCCAGGACCTCGAGTCTGCTTCGGCTACAGCTGCATGGTACACGGACAAGATTTGCATATTCGTGGGCGAGATGGGAGAGCCCATCTTGTACGACCTTGACCCAGCAGCTCTAGAAGGCCTCCGTGCCATGAGCACCAACTGTAAGGGACTACTCTGGGTTACCAGCGGTGGTGCTGTCGACTGCGAACGGCCGGAACTTAGTCTGGCACCCGGTTTCATCCGCTCACTGCGTACCGAGTATACCGGCCGGAAGTTTCTGACACTCGATCTTGACCCCAAGGGGCCTCTGTGGTCCGACGCCGGAGCATCGGCCATCACCCAAGTCTTGCAAGCTGCTTTCGGCAACGGCGCCGAGCACAGCGCCGCCATCGGAGCTGCGGACGCAACAGACTTTGAGTATGCAGAGAGAGACGGCATCATTCTTGTCCCCCGCTTCTACCACGACATGGCAAAAGATCGGTTGATATCATCCCGGCTTGCGAGGTCTGAGGCGGAGGACGAAGAAGAATCGATCGAGTCGTTCTTCCAGGCCAACCGGCCTTTATGCCTATCTCCGGAATCACTGGCATTTACCGACGACAGCTATGCGGGTGGGTTTGTCGATGGTCTTGCGCCTGAATTGGTGGAGATTGAGCCCAAATCGTACGGCATTAGCCTACATGACGCGGACAAGCGCGTCGTGAGCCGTGAATGCGCGGGCATTGTGACGCGAGTCGGCAGCGCCGCGCTCGAGCAGGGCTACTCGGTCGGCGACCGCGTCTTCTGCCTGCTCCGCCAGTCGTCTCTGCCCAGTCGTGTAGTTGTCGAATGGACCTCGGCTATGCCGATACCTGCGCAGCTTGGCTTCCAGGACGCAGCGACTATGCCTCTGGCCTTTCTCACGGCGTACTATTCCCTCGTCCAAGTGGCCAGACTGAGGCAGGGCCATACTATTCTGATCACCGATGCAGCCACAGAAACCGGGCAGGCTGCCATCATGGTTGCCCGACACCTCAAGGCAGAAATCTTCACCACAGTTGTCAGTCCAGAAGAGCAAGAGTGGCTTACGCGCAAGTACGACCTCTCGGCAGATCGCATCCTCGACAGCCGCAACGCATCATTCGGGGCTGCTCTGCTTGCTAATACCAAGCGTCGGGGTGCGGACGTAGTGTTGAACTCTCTCAAAGGTCCGCTCCTGCAAAGGAGCTTCGACTTGGTTGCGCCGCTCGGATCGTTCGTTGACATCGGGAGACACGACGTGGATCAGAACAGCCATCTGGAGATGCGGCCATTTGCTCGTCACATTTCCTTCTCGGCCGTCGACGTTCCTACTCTATTGGAGCATGGAGGTGCTGACGTGCATCGCTGCTTGCGGGAGGTTGTTCGTCTACTTGAGACCAAGGCTATCGCCCCCTTCCACCGCCCTAGCGTCTACTCCCTTGCAAATTTGGCAGAGGTGCAAGATGCATTGAAGACAAGCACTCACTTGGGCAACGTCGTCTTGTCGGTCGATCCGGAAGTCATGGTTCCCGTGCTCCCGCGAAAAACGGCTGTATCTCTTGCCCGCAACGCGTCCTATATGATTATCGGTGGTACCGGGGGCCTGGGTCGATCCGTGGCACATTGGATGGCGTCGCGTGGGGCCAAGAACCTCGTTATCATGTCCCGCAATGCGTCCAAGAGCGAGAAAACAGCTGCGTTAGCACAAGAGCTCCGCGAAGCAGGCTGTTCACGCGTGCTGCTTATCAGCGGCGACGTTGCCCGGGAAGATGACGTTGCCAACGCCATTCAAACCTGCGCGGAAGAGGGGCTGCCGCCCATACGAGGCCTTATTCACGCTGCTTTCGTGCTCCGGGTAAGCAAAATAATACTCCATTCTCCCGTTTCGATAATTCTTGCGGGCATTCAGCTGACAGAAGTTTTTTTTGTTTTGCAAATAACAGGACTCGTTCGTGGAGAAGATGACTCTGGATGATTATAAGACCACGATCGATAGCAAGGTCGCAGGTGTTTGGAACTTGCACAACCAATTCAACCTGCCTGAAGATCTCGACTTTTTCGTCATGTTCTCCTCCATCAATGGTGTTGTGGGCTACCCTAGCCAAGCCGCATACTCAGCAGCCGGCGCGTACGAAGATGCGATGGCCCATTACCGCGTCAAGCAATGTGGTCTGCCTGCCGTGTCGATAGACCTCTCAGTTGTCGACGACGTCGGTTACGTTGCCGAGGCATCGTCCGCCGAGGTTCTGCGCAACTCTCTCGTCAAAGCGGGCCGGATGGTCATTGATGAGGACCAAGTACTGGCAGCACTGGAGTCGTCCATTCTGTCGCCCTACAGCCCGCAATTCATCATGGGCGGAATCAACTCTGGTCCCGGCCCTCATTGGGACGTCAATAGCGATCTTGGGCGCGACATGCGCTTCCTGCCGCTCAAATATCGACAGGCTTCCTCGAGCACAGAGAGCCAGCAGAACCAAGAGCAGGGTGACTCGTTGGCCGCTAAGATGGCCGCGTGTTCGTCCCATAACGAAGCGCTCCGGGTTGTCGAGTCAGCCTTAGCGGAAATGCTGGCAGACATGTTCTTGGTCCCGGTCGAGGATATTGATATGACCGAGTCTCCTACACAGCAGGGCGTGGACTCGCTCATGGCGGTTGAGGTCCGCAACATGCTCTTCAGTCAAGCAGGTGCCGAACTGTCTATTTTCAACATCCTCCAGAGCACTAGTCTCACCAAGTTGGCCGCGGATGTTGTGACCCGAAGTGTACATGTGAATGTTTCAGATGCATGAAGGATGGGCGATAGGAGTAGAGGATTGGGAGATTTTAAGAGAATTCACATTCCCACTCGAAGTTGTTGTGCTGAGACGGGGATTTTGAGTGATGGGAGTGTCTCATGGGCACCGTCTGGCTCTAGAGGCAACAAATGCCTCGACGTAGGGTCTTGATAATAGCTCTGAAGAAACTGAACACGTTCAGACCATGGTGATGGCGTTCAGATTCAGACGTGATGCAGATCTCCAAAGCCGACGGAAAGTATATTACGACTAGAAGAACCAAAAAGTATCACAGGCACGTGACGGGGTTGAAGACGTGGACACAAGATTTTTGGCAATTGAATACAACCAATTTTTATTCACTCTTCTCCGCAGTTCTATCTAAGAGGAAAGGTCATGATTTATTCCGACTCCTGTTTCGCACGCTACTTCACGAATGAATTGCACCAGAGTTAGCACATCTTTTGTCTTGATAGGAACCCGATGATCCCCATCCCATTCCATAAGCTTGGTAGACGCAGGCTGACACCACTGGCTAAGCAGTTTACGATGCTCAGGGAGCCCTGGGTCGTGTAGCCCATGAACGTGGACAGTTGGTAACTCCAAAACGGGACTTGGAAGTGCCGACTCTGGTGCTCTAGTCATAGTTATCATGGGCTGATCCTTCCGCTCTGGCGCTGCGGGAAGCCTCTGGTCGAGTACCAGTAGCGGCCCGGAGCCGGCAAGCAGGATCGCGAACCTCCAGTTGGTGGCAGGGATGAGAGTCGCATGTTGCATTTGCTGACTGAGAAGCAAACTGGCACAGATTTTCGCACCCTGGCTGAAGCCCAGGAGACCGACCCATTCCCCTGTCGCGCCACATTGGCCATCATCTTCCATCGCGGTTCTGAGACTGTTTTCAATGGCCTTTGTTGCGTCGTTATGCTGACTGTCGTGGTCGCTGTTCGGCGGGACGACCCAGCTTTTAAAAGGTGCCCAGCTATCGTATACAGACGCGACTCCAGGCCCGGGTGGCGAAAGGAACGGAGCTTCTGCAAAGACGAGTCGGAAAGTAGTTGAAATATGCACTTTGAGAACGCGACATTGTGCTCGAAATATGTTTGAGTTTGTGCCGCCGCCATGGAGACAAAGAATACGGGGGAGACGGAGACTTTGGCTCCCGTTGCCGGCCTTGATGACGGCCATGATAGCGAACCGGCGTAGATGAGCGAGCCCTTGGGGGTTTCAACATCGAAAGCAGAGGTTACTTGCCTTATTCTTGATTGATATCATTCACGGCGATGCGCTGTCCAGAGGCGGCTAATTACCGATCCCTCGCCGAATCCGAACTTGCGTTAGCGTAATGCATCCTCGGATGCCGCCGCCAGGGGTTGTTGACAAGGATCAAGCGGATAGCGTTGCCGCCGGTAGCTGCTGGCGGGCCTGTAGCTAGTAGGAAGAATATGGATAGATAATTTGTATGGGCGGCTTACTTTCGGTAGATGACCCCCGATGACTCTTAGCACTATCCTGCCTTGCAAAGTGATTACAACTACATATACCGAACCAAAAGAAGCTATTGGCCACTTGCGGGTGACTCGGAAGGCTGTTAGAACCATTTCCGATAAGACCAGAAGCCTGCCAGAATGGCCATGGACCAGCAACCAATTGATTTTCAAAATGACTTTGTCCAGATAGTCGATGGAAACGGTGCTCCGACTCGGTCCTCGAGACATGGTCTGAACCCTTCCAACAGACAGCCGCTGCCTCCTGTGCCCATTGCCACGCAACAAGACCTCGACGACGCTGTTGCTGCAGGAAAGGCCGCGTTCAACACGTGGTCTCGATTCCCCGATCAGCATCGCAAGAAGGCTGTCCTGGGCTTCGCCGCTGCTATCGAAGCCCATAGCACCGACTTCGCCCACCTTTTAACACGGGAGCATGGAAAGACGGTAAGTTACTGTATCCACAGTCACGAGGAATCTGTGTTGTTGACTTGACATAGATAGCGGAAGCCCATCACGAGGTTGAGCTCCTGGCCCTGTTCCTACGCGGTCATGCACAGATCGAGTGGCGGGAAGAGGTTGTAGAAGATAGCGAGCGGCGCACAGTGGTGACGAGATATGTGCCGCTGGGCGTTGTCGCTGCCATTATTCCATGGAGTTTTCCGTTGTTGATGGCCACTGGCAAACTTGCACCGGCTTTGCTGACCGGTAACGTGATCATTCTGAAACCATCGTATGGGATCTGCCCGTCGTCATTGCTGCCCCAAAAGTTGACCAGGAAAAAGGCCATTTGCCCCATACAGCTGTTTGAAGTTGGTCGAGCTCGCTCAGCAATTCTTTCCTCCGGGCGTCGTACAGTCGCTAAGCGGTGATGATGACCTGGGGCCCTGGATGACCAGTCATCCAGGGTTTAACAAGATCAGTTTCACTGGTTCCGTGGCAACGGGAAAAGAGGTCATGAAGAGCGCTAGCAACAATCTGACGCGTGTCACGCTCGAACTGTCTGTATCACAAAGAAACAGGAAACGACGTGGATAATACTGATGTCCAAACAGGGGCGGAAATGACGCAGCGATTATCCTTCCAGACGTTGAAGTCAAGAGCGTTGCGGCAAAGGTTAGATAATCATCAGGCCGGCATAGGAATCCAACAATGAATCAAGAAACCTACATGCTGATACGGCTTTCGCATAGGTCGCCGCGAATGCGTTTATGAATCTTGGACAGGTGCGTTCCCAAAACAGCAGTAAATTTAGGCGGGATTGCGCTTCTCCTTGGCCCCGGACACATTTTGATCCCAGTACTAGGTTTGCATCACAATCAAGAGGGTTTATGTTCACGAGGATATCTACGAGGAGTTCCGAGACGCCATGATACAAAGCCTGGCGCAGTATTCGATTGGTGACGCATCCTCGGAAACCAGCACACATGGTCCGCTTCAAAACTCTCAGCAATACAAGCGGGTGAAGACACTCTTAGACGATGTCGGAAGGGAGAACTACAAGGTTCTGGACGGGGGCCAGGTTGAGCCATCGTCAGGCTACTACATGAAGCCCATGATTGTTGACGAGCCGGCCGATGATTCACAGATCGTGCTCGAGGAGCAATTTGGTATGTCTACTGGCGTTCTCCGTAGCATGATAGACTCTCGCTGACAACGGCCAGGCCCGATCATTCCACTTCTTAGCTGGAGGGACGAAAAAGATGTCATCAACCGGGCGAACAACTCCAGCATGGGCCTCGGTGCATCAATTTGGGGGAGCGATGTCCACAAGGCCAGCAAGCTCGCGCGCGAACTCCAGGCGGGCAGTGTCTGGGTCAACCAACATACGGTTATAAGCCCCATGGCCACGTTTGGGGGTCACAAACAGAGCGGCATTGGGAGTGAATGGGGTACCGCTGGAATGAAGAGTTATTGTAATATCCAGACATTGTTTGTACCGAAAGTTCTAGCCTAAGTAATACCATAGAAGAGTTAAGGGAAAACAAGCCTAGGATTTATTACCAGGTAATAAACGGTAACATATTACAAGCAGGTTAAAGCAAGCAAATATACTACAGATAATATAGCGTATAGAAAACTATAGAAAAAGAAAATAAGAATATTATTGCCATATTTGTAAAGATATTGAATATACTAGTGTAAAAACGAATTAATATATATGACGAGAAGAAGTTATATATAGCATAAAAATAGGTAAAGAAAAAATTGAAAATATATAATAACCTAATTAAATAAAAAAGGTTAAAAGAAAACCTTTTAACTGTAATTATTAAGAAAGTTATAATTAGAAAATAAAGCCTATAATAACAATAAATACTATAAGACTAAAAGCTTATATAATGACTTATATAATAAGGTTAGACCTAAATTATAGGGCTGATCGATATATAAAATATTATAAAATACTATATTATTAATATATATAGATTAAATATAACGTTATAAATAGCCTAGAAATAGTTATAAGAAAAAGTAAAGATATAAGGGAACCTAATTAAGTAAATAGAACTTATGGAGGTAATCTAGAGAAGACTTTAAGAAGAAATAGTTATTATATTAAGAAGTATACTTATTAAAGTCTTATTATTCTCTATAAATAAACCAATAATAATACTGTGTTTTATATTAATAAGATAATTAATCAACTAATAAGAGAGTATAATAAATATATCATAAAGAACCTTAAGAAGGTTAAGGTTATATTTAAGAATATATAATAATAGGTGAGATATCTATATAGCTAACTAGAAATTAAGAAAGAAAGTATAAAATAATCTTGAACAATAAGTATAAATTTATTTATAACTCTATATAAAACTTAAGAAATATATTAAAGACTAAAAGAAATAAACCGATATATTAAAACTCCCTTTGCTTATTACAGTTCAAGAAGTCCTGTTAGATCGAGAACGGCTGCCAGGAGGACTGTGTTAGCTACTGTTTAAGTATTTTAAGAAGAAAGACCTTATTTATTAGAAATAAAATATTGAGTTTTTATCCATACAGACTATAAGAATCTTGTCTACTTTATAGTATTTAAATAACTATTAAATAATAAATTTAATAATTAGAATTCTTATTTAAGTATAATTTTAAGATTATTTACTATAAAGAAAATAAAAATAGAAAATAGAAATTTTTAGTCAAAGGCTAGACTATATGATTTTAATACTAAAATAAATATAGGTTATTCTTAAATATAATACTAACAGTAATATTGTTTTAATATAAAAGCTTATTATAGTTAGTATATATATTGATATTAACGTAACTAATAGAATAATAGTTAACTAGATGTATAAAATATATTATATTAAGGTATATAGATATTAGAGAGTTATAAAGATTTTAAATAAATTTAATAACACTATAATATGTAAGTTATATAAAAGTAAATAGCTTTAGTAATAAGGGCTATAAATCCTATAAGAGAAATAAAAATAGCCTTTATAAGCTATAAAGATATATTTAACTATTATTAATACTATTTAAGATATACGTTTTATCTTTTTAGACTTTCTTATTAAATTACTAAAAATAAAAGAACTATTAATCAAGATATAATATAATAGGTATTTTATTATTATTAACAACCTTATAAAACATATATACTTTATTATACACCTAAAAGCTAATACAGCGAAATACCTTATATATATTCTTTTAAAATATATTATCAATAACTTTAAAGTCCCTAAAGAAATTATTTTAAATAAAGATAAACTATTTATTTAAAAGTTCTAGAAATTTCTAGTTTTATAACTTAATATAAACTATAAACTATATATTATTTTCTGTCTATAAACTAATAGTCAAATTAAAAAGCTTAACCCTAAACCCTAAGCCTAGTGTAATTAGGCCTTTAGTAAAGTATTTAGTAGCTAGAGATCCTATTATAGATAACTATAGCTTTAATAAGTTAAGAGATTTAAGAGACCTGTTAGCTAGGCCAGCTATATTATAAAATATAACTGTAATAGTATTCCTGACAGAAGACATAGGTCTTAGCGACTGCTTGCCAAGCTTCTAGCGACCCACCCTACTTATAGAGCGTTACCAGATATAGAGGCCAGCTGGTTAATACCTCTATAAGCTTTAGTCTTATAATATACTAATATTTATTATTAAGCCCTACCTAGTTAAATACCTCTAGCCAATTTTATTATAATTCTAAAGTTTTTATCTTTTTAAAGTAAGTAGTATAAATAAAATAGATTAAAATAATACTAGATATACTAACTATCTATTAATATTATACCGATAGACTGTTAGTATAGATAAGCTATAGCTATCTATAATTAAATACCTAATATATCTAACTAAAAGTAAAGATTAGCCTTTACCTTAAGGAGGGTTTATATAGAAACCTAATAAAGAGGAGATATATAGAAGATTATAATTAAGAGACCTTAGTATACTAGACTCTCTAATTAATAATAGTAGAGTAAATAAGGCTTTTATTACTAAAAGGTTATAAAGTAGATAGAATATAAGTATATATTAAAGTATTAGTAAAGTAGTATTAAAATAAAATATCTTAGACCTTATATAGGTAATAATATTATATTTTTAAAAAAGTATAAAGACTATAGTTAAGGAATATTATAAAGAATAAAGATATTATAAATATCTTTCATAAAAGCTTACTGACCGACTAACATAACGCCATAATTAGAAGAAATATAAGAAGCCTCTATTCTAGAACTATAGACCTATTAGGTAAAAATCTATAAGTATTTAAGTAATAGATTAGATTAACTAAGAATTAAGAATTAATAACTCTTATTTCTTATAACAAAATCTCTATATAACACTATAACTAAAGGTTATATAATAATATAAATAAGATAACTAGATTCTACTAGTAAAATGGATAAGAAAAGTATATAGGTTGTCTCTAAGACATTAGTAAAACTAGTAACTAAGCTAGTCTTACTTAAATAACCCCTAGATATCTAAAGCAGCTCCTAGATATCTCGAATAACCCCTAGATATCTAAAGCAGCTCCTAGATATCTAGAATAACCCCTAGATACCTAAGGTAACCCCTAGATATCTAGAATAACTCCTAGATTCCAAAGATAAACCCTACATACTTTATAACCCCTAGATATCTAAGATATCTAAAAATAATCTATTACAATATATCTTATAACCTTTTATATAAGAAGATAATATTTCCCTTATAGAGAAAGAATAATGATCATGAATATCAACACTTTTACCTCTACCTTTTACTCTTCTCTATCTTTCCCTTGACCATCGTGAATTTATATTCTTAGTGATTATTATTATAGAAGTAGTAAATAGACTTTAGCTAGAAAGTACTATAGAGTAGTATCTTAAATAGCCCTTTTTAAAGGTGTTTATAACTTTATAGATATAATAATATAACAAAAAAGAGGTTTATTAAACCCTTAAAGTAAAATAACTTCTTAAGATTTATTTATTAATAGTATATTAACCTAAAGACCTAAGAGTAGAAATACCGATATAAGCTAAAAAAGAAGTAGATAGATAATAGGTAAACCTTATTATAGTTCCTTATTAAGTGGTTAGTGATTTATTATAACCTTAATACTAAAGATATAGAGAAGTCTAAGATAGAGGCCTATTAACACTTTTTTACATTATTATTTATACTATAAAATAAAATAATTAGATAGAAAATACCTATTCTTTAGGTAAAAGATATAGTGTAAAAGGTAGACTAACTATAGTCCTTAAGAGGCCAAAAGGTTAATAAAGGGTTATAAAAAGACTTTAAGAAGTATCTTATACCTATAAGTAAATAGCTATAAAGGCTAACGCTATATTAAAGGGATAAGTATAAAGAAACCTTAAAGGATATAAGGCTATTTAACTTGCTATATAGATAATTAAAAAGCAACTAATATAATCGCTAACTATTAAAGGGTTAGTTAGACTCTATAAAATACTTTAACTATAACTAGATAGGGTATTTCATAACTATATACCTTAGACCTAAAAAGCCTAACGATAGAAGTAATAATAGGCTGTTTACTTCTTAACTAGATAGGCTAATTATTATAATATAGTAGGTTAAAATATACCTAATAATCTATAAGGTTAACATATTAAAAAATAAGGAAATATAAGTATTATATCTAGTCTACTTATATCTTAAAAAGTAACGATATTAATAGGCTGATTATTATAAATATAATACTTATTTTATAAAGATATATTAAAAAGATAGTAAAAGTATTAATAGATACTTATTTTAAGATAGACCTTATTAATAAAAATCCAATATAAGACTTAGATCTAAAGCTAGTAAAAGCTAAAGCCTTAATCCTTAAGTCTTTTATAGGTAAAATAATAGACTAAAAAAGGTATACTGGCTTATATTCTTCTTAATTAATAGTAAAGGCTAACTATGAAAGATTTAGTAACTATTTATTAAAAATAAAAAGAAAAGAGGTACTAAAGCTCTTTATAGCTAGACACTTTATAGGCTAAAAAGGTATCTAGATTAATATAGCTATTAATAAGTAGTACTATAAAGCAGTCTGTATTATAAAGCCTAGGTTCATTATCTATAATATTATTAAACATAAAAAAGAAATATATATATTTTATTTTTCTTATAAAGTTAATAAATATAAAAAATAAAACAGGTAGAGGCCCTTTTAAAAAATCTTTAAAGTAAGGCTGCCACCTTTAATAAAGGCTTAACAATAAGTCTATAAGTCTATAATAAGGCTAAACACTTAATTAACCTTATTTCTAAAAAGAAGCCGTTATATAGATTAATCTATCTACTAAATAATAAATAATTAGAAAACCTTTATTAATATCTTGATAAAAACTTAGTAAATAGCTATATTATATAATTAGTTAGTAAGACTAAAGCCTTTATTCTATTTATACTCAAAAAGGACGATATAACATACCTTTATATAGATTACTATAGCCTTAATAAGGTAATAATTAAGAGTTAATATCTATTACTATTAATCGGTAAACTATTAGATAGGCTTTATAGAGTAAAATACATATTAAAGGTAGATATTTATAATATATACCACTATATTAATATTAAAAACAAAGACTACTAAAAGACAGCCTTTTAAACTAGATATAGTTACTTTAAATATATAGTTATACCTTTTAGGTTAATAAATATACCTATAATATTCTAGACGTTTATTTATTAAGCGTTCAATAAGCTTCTAGATATGTATTATATTATATGTATAGATAACCTTATAATCTACTCTATTATATGGAAGTAATATATAGAAAACCTTAAAAAGGTCCTTTAAAGGTTATAGATATTTAGACTATTTATAAAGCTAGTAAAGTGTTTATTTTACTAGTAAAAAGTTAAACTCCTTAGGTATGTAATTACCTTAGAAAGGATTAAAATAGATCAATCATAAGTATAAATAATCGCTAAATAGAAAACGCTAGCGTTAATAAAGGACGTTTAAGTCTTTTTTGGATTCTATAACTTTTATTATAAATTTATTATAGGGTATTTAGATATTATAATACCTATAATAGCTCTATAAAAAGGATATATAAGGGTAGGCTATTTATTTAGATAGACTAAAGAAGCTAATAAAGCCTTTAATTGGCTAAAGGTCGCTTTCTTATTACTAATTATACTTATATATTAAAACCCTTAATATAATATATATATAGAGATAGATATATCTATTAAAGCTATTATGGCTATATTATTATAATAAGTAGATAAATAGTAGTAACTAGTTATCTACTAGTTATAAAAGCTTAATAATATAGAGTAACAATAGGCTATAGGGTAATAAAAGCTATTAGCTATACTTAAAGGATTAAAGCATTATGCTTATTATCTTTAAGGGCTGTTAGAGAAATTTGCTATTCTAACAGACTATTAAGCGTTAAAAGGTGTTATTAGTGTGTCTATATAGGACCTTTATAGAAGGCTTACACGCTAGGTATATAAGTTATCTATATTTAATTTCAACCTAGAATACAGGCTAAAAAAGATAAACCCTATAGATAAACTATCTAGAAGGCTAGACTATAAAGAAAGAGAAGTGCTATATAAAGATATCCTCTTAATACTAGTAAGAAAGCTTTAACTTATTAATAAATTGCTATCTAGTATATATTAAAGGGTTATTAACCTTAACGAAGAAAGTAAAATTATAATAGTATATATTTAAGCGGTAAAGGCTTTTCTATTAATCTCTAGCTATAAGGTAGATAGCTTTTAAGATAGGAAAACTTTTTCTTTTAATTCTTAATAGGTTATAGAGTATTTTAGTTACTTAATAATAATTACTATTATTATAACCTAAGGCTAAAAAGTAAAAAAAGTATTAATAAACGTTTAATAAAAGGTTATTAAGGCGACTAAGGAACCTAATAAAGCTAAAGTTATTATACTAAAGTAATATATTTTATATTAAGTTATAAGGAGGCTTATAATTAATAGAATAGTATTAATATTACACTATATAACTAAGATAAAGTAACTTATTAAAAAACTATAGGCTAAAGATAAGTTTTATTTATTATAATTAGTAAAGGTATATAGTATAGCTAGTAAATCTAAAATATATAATATTAATGAGGAGGACACCTTATTCTTTAAAGGAAGGCTGGTGATCCTATAGGTAGAATCTTTAAGAATAGAGATCTTTTACTAACACTATAACAACCCTAAGTTAGACTATATAGGGGTTATATAAAAACCCTTGGGCTGGTTATAAGGAAGTTTAATTAGGAAGAGATTAATAAAGATATATAGTAGTGTATTAAAGGCTATAAATATTACCTTAGAGTTATAACCCTATAGTATAAGCTATATAAGTAGCTTTAGCTATTTCTATTACTATTATATCCTTTTTAAGAGATTTCTATAGATTTTATTATAGGGTTATTACTAAATATTTATAATAATAACGTTATGTATAATTATATACTTATTATCTTATATTAAATCACTAAGTTTATAATATTTATTTCTATTTATAAAACGCTAAATATAGTATAGATAGTAAGAACCCTATAAAAGAGAGTAGAATATAGATTTAGAACGCTAGAGAGGATTATAAATAATTAAGATAAGCTGTTTATAAGCTTATTTTAGAAAGAATTCGTTAGGGTAAAGGTAATATATTACTAACTATCTATTATATACTATCTATAGATAGATAGCTAAATAAAGTCAACCTATTAGATATTAGAATACTACCTATAACTATATACTAACGGCTTATTAAGTAGGTAGGCTATATAACTAGATAAGGCTAAGTTTATATATAATAATAGCTAATATTCTACTGTTAAAGTATCTCTATTTATAGTATTATATAGATATTATTTTAGGTATATAGAATATATATCTAGCTGTAAGGTTATAATATAAAGGGTTAATAATTAAGTTAAAAAAATCGATAAAGTTTAAAGATAAGTAGTAAAAGTATAGGTAAAGGCTATAGAGTTATAAGCTGTTTATTATAACTAAAGATACCTTTAAAAGGAGTTTTATTACAGAGAGGTTATTAGGCTTTTAATAAAAAATATACGCTTTAGGAATAAAAAGCTAGTATTATAATATATTAAGGTAGTAACTATAAAGAGAATTAGTATTGAGGCGTATTATATCTATCTTTTAGAGTAATATAGATAGTTATATAATATACTTTTAGTCTTTTTATTAAAACTATAGAGAACTAGCCGACGGTTTACTAATAATTTAGTAAAGCTTTTTAAGTTAGAGCTTAAAGATAATATTTAGAAAGTAGAGAAGATTATTACTTATTAAGATAATAGCTAAGATTGTTAATATTTAGTCAAATAGGCTGATTATCCTATTAAATATAATATATAGGAACCGTTAAGGTATCTTAAAAAGGCTAAAAGAACAGTTAATAAGTATAAAAAGTAAAAGAAGAAAGTCTATAAGAAATAAGATAATTAAATTACTAATAGTGACTATTTACTAAATATAACACTATTATAAGCTATATAAGAAACCTTTTTATCTATACTAGATACTATATATAAACCCTAACAGATATAGCTAATATTATAAAACAGTCGCTAGAGGACTAATAAAAGAAAAAACTACCTTTAAGAATTAGGGTTAAAAGGATTAAGCTATAGGACGCCGGTAGTATAGACAGTATTAATAGCTATAATATAGAGGTTCTTATACTCCTTATAGGCAGCACTTTTAGTAGCTATAAAAGGTATAAAAGTATAATATTTATCTTTAGTCTCAGTAGACTAGACCTACTTATTAGAAAAGTAATAGTTTACTAACACTATAGTGTTTTTAATAATAGCTATCTCTATAATTATATAATAAGGACCTATAAAAAGGGCATGAAGGTCTATCTAGATATTAATAGCGATATAAAATAAAATATTAATAGTAATAACAGTTAAGTTGTTAGGGTTTATTAAGTTATTATTAATAGCGTTAGAAGGGCTATTAATAACTTTATCTACAGAGGGGATAATAATAGAATATAGGCTGGTTATAAAGGCAGCCTTATTAAAGGTCTTACCTTAGGCTCTAGCCTTATTCTTAATAGTAGTAAGTACCTTATTAAGTATTTAGATAGCGGTTACCTATAGAGTATCAATATTATAACTAAAGGCTTTAAGGGCTATAGTATTATAGATATCTATTAAAGTTTAGGTATTAAGGCAGTATAAGGTATTATAAATAGGATAGCTTAATAAAGGGTTCCTATTAAGATAGTAATACTTATACTTATAAACCTGTTTAAAAAGAGACTTATGCTTAGACTTAAAAGTATTCTTATTTTTACTATTAGGGATATAGATAGTCTTTAAGGTATAACGCTTAAAGGGAGTTATAGTGCTATAACTAAAGCTAATAAGGGTAATACTATAAATTGTTGGAATAGCAATCTCATATAACCGTACGGCAAACCCTTGAGTCAAGCATAAAGGATAAAGGTTATTAGATTGGATACTTAGACCTTAGGTATGAATCAGTGTATAACTCAGGCCGAACTGACTTAAGCCTCATGGCTGAGTACATAACTATCGCACGACAGCCATCTTATAGTTAGAAGAGACAGTTATAGATAATACATCTTTAGTTCACCCTATATTTTGTTTACCCCCTTACGCATAAGGGACTCTTATGGACAAGAGAAAGTCTATTTAACACTGATCAGTGGTTGCTTAGGTAATTATAAAGTGATTACTTTATATAATCACAGATTAGCAAGAGTGAAGAGATAAAGGCGGGAACTCTAAAGAGTTCACCTTGTGTTAAGAGCCTAGATCCTTACTGTTGTCGCCTATAAAGGTAGAACCGGACAGTAAAAGGAAGAAAGACTACCTATTAGTTTAACGTATAAAACTCTTTCTGTATCTACTATATAATTATAAACCAGGCAGAAAGATTCTGTTATATAATACTTTAAGAAAGTAGTATATACTATAGTATATATATCTATAACAACTTAACGCTGTATAAGACGATATAGCTACCATCACAACAATGGCTTCAATTTAGGGCCAAGAAGACTAAATTAAGGTCAGCCAAGAGGACCAGGACCTTAACCAAGTTATATATAAAGAAATAGTAATTAAAAGCTTACTTTCTATCTATATATAGAGGAAAACAACTAATCTATACTTCTAGATAAGTACCCTAGATATTACTAAAGGGATCCTTTTATTAAAAGAGTTAACTATATATATTAGCTATATTATAATAAATATACTTATTATAAAACTACTAGTTAATAACCTTATTATTAACTTATATAAGGATTTTAAGGGCTGGTTACTAATATAATAGAAGGATATTAATCGTATATTTAGAGATAAGTTTATATAGTTACTAGCTATCTAAGGACTTTATCTTCTAAAAGGACGTTCTTAATAAGTATAGCTTATAGCTTTCTTCTAATTATTTAGGGAAAAAGAAGATAATATAATAGAGGGAATATCTACTTATATAACTACAGATACCCTCTAAACGCCTAACAGGAACCTATAACCTAACGTTTTAAGGGATATACCTAAGGTCCCTATATAATTAATTAAGGTCCAAGATACTTAAGTGGCTAAAGAGCCTAGAGGACCACTTATATAAGTAATACTATCTAGGGTATAAGTTACCTAGGAGGTAGAGAGCTTTCTATATATAAAGAAAATTACCCTAGCTATTATATAAAAGGATATGTATAATCTTTTACTAATATATATTATCTAAAATAGACTATATGACCCTTATATAATCTCTGTTTTCTAGAAAGGATAGAGAAGAGAGAGATCCTATATAGGAAAGCTATATAATATCTTATATAACAAGGCCAAGGTGTTATTAGCTTCTATTGCCGCCTTCAGATTACAGAAGACTAATACTATGCTGTTTTCCTAGATATCCTGGCCGATCATATAGAAGAGTTTTACCTATATTATATTGGCTCTATATAACGATAGGATAAGATATATAATATACTAGATATATATTTTAATATAAGTATTAATTATAGTCTCTATTAGATTGACTAGACTACTATATCCTATATATAAGTTAAAAGAGAAAACCTTGAGAAGTCACCTATAGAAGTGCTAGAGGCGTTACTAGACAAGCTGCCCCTTATATAACAAGCACTTAGTTTAGGCTTCTAAGGGGAAATAATGCTTTATATATAGGTCACCTAGGCCTGCCGAGGTGTCCCAGAGCTTGAGATAGCCCTTAGCAACCTAAAGGTATATCACATATATAAGGAATTCTTCTCTAACCTTAGGGCTTTATTATAGGTTGCCCTAGATAGTAAGACTACCTTATATAATATACACTTTATAGATAGGAGATATATATCTAACTATAAGGACTAATAATAATAGTAGTTATATAATAGAGGTCTCTTATATCTACCACTATTTAGGGGAAGAAACAACTAAAGGCCTAGACTAAGACCTTTTTATATAAATATAGTTAAGAAATATTTTATATATAAAAAGGAAGGATATTAGTTAACTAACTATTTAGATAAGGAGTATAACTATACTAAAGACTAATACCTTTAGGCGTATAGACTGCTTAACCAGGAACTAAATAAGAATTTTTCTATCTATCTCTTAAAGGTAGAAGGGGAAAACCCTATTAAGCAAGAAGACTATAAATCATACGATAAGGAAGAACACCAGAAGGATTAGGAGATCTCCTAATACCTTATGTTAATATTATCCCTTTATTATACGACTAGGGAAGACATCTTCTTAAAACAGGCACTAGAAGAAGGGGAGATATTTATATTATATAACCCCTATAGCACTATATACTAATGAGAATTATAGAACACAGGGGTAGCTAAGTTCTTAACTATTAGAAGGCTATAAGTTATAGTATACTTATAAGAGAACCTATATATAAAGGTAATATAGAAGCCAGGATCTATAAATATACAATCTAGAGGAAATAAATCTATTATATCTATAGGAATGATAGAGATAGATAACTAAATCGGATAAGTTATCTACTATATTCTAGACACCCTAACACTATTCCTTTTCTTATTATATAATATAGAAAGATTAGAAGCCTATTTTAATAATATATAAAACACTATTATTATAAAAGACGGCAAACAGATACCTGTTACATAAAAATAGGGATATCTATTCTTTAACTTAAGTTATAACTCTAATACCCCACTTCCGCACCACCCCCACTTCTGCACCACCCAAAAATCCCGCATTTCTCCTCCTTCATCAACACCACTACCTTTTTCAAACTATTATAACAATTGCTATATATCGCCAAATAACGCCATTTTTTCAGGATACCTTCTTTAACCCATCATGAAGCAATATACTGAAGATGAGCTCCAACGGGCACTTCAAGATATAGATACTACTTGCTCTATCCGCCAGGCAGCTCGTAGATGGGGAATTCCCTATCATACTCTTCGACATCGATTCCACGGCATGCAATCAAAGGATACTGCTTATATTCATATGCAGCGGTTATCCCAGGCCCAAGAGCAATATCTATCTGAATGGGTTCAAATCCAGGATGCCCTAGGCGCTGGCCCTACCCATCAACAACTAAAGGGCCTAGCAGAGCGTATGCTAGGCGATGGGCAGCAGCCCATAGGGAGGAAGTGGATAGGGCGATTCCTGCGGCGAAACCCATCACTTAGGACCAGGCGATCTAGGGCAATAGATGCCCGGCGATGGAAGGCCCATTCTTCCGAGGTTATCCAGGGTTTTTTCCATCTTCTGGTTAATATCCCTGCCATCCAGGGGAATCCATCCATCTAACCGATGGAATATGGATGAGACTGGCATTATGGAGGGCAGGGGATCTAATGGGCTAGTGCTGGGCTCTGCAGCATCGCAGCATATCCAGAAAAAGCAGCCAGGATCCCGGGCATGGGTATCTATCATCGAGTGTGTGGCTGCTGATGGGAGGTCCCTATGCCCACTGGTTATATATAAGGGCAAATCAGTCCAGGCCCAGTGGTTCCCATCTAACCTATCTGGATATGAAGGATGGCACTTCACATATACGGATAATGGCTGGACAACTGAGAAGACTGCCCTTGAGTGGCTAAAGAAGGTCTTTATCCCAGGCACTATGCCTAGTGAGCCAGAGGCAGCCAGACTGCTGGTTCTAGATGGGCATTACAGCCATATATCTACTGACTTTATGTGGGAATGCTTCCAGAACAAGATATATCTACTATATCTACCGCCGCACTCCTCTGCTGTCCTCCAGCCACTGGATATATCGGTCTTCAGCCCATTAAAGCACGCCTATCGAAGGGAGGTTGGATATCTAGATGACTGGGTTAGTGATTCAACTGTTGCTGGCAAAGGGCATTTCTGGCCTGTTATATAAGGGCTAGAGATGCATCTATAACAGCCCAGAACGTTAGAAGTGGCTGGAGGTCAGCTGGACTATGGCCAATATGCATACAGCGACCTCTATCTAACTCGTTAGTAATAAAGGCATCATCCAGCCAGCAGAACAGCCAGCAGACTAACCAGCCTAGCAGCCAGCAGTGGGGTGAATCCGTATCTATCGTCCCATGGTCAACACCTCGTCGATCTGCTGAACTACGGCATCAACTACGCCAGTTAACCCAGCTGGCAGAGGATGGGCTAGATACCCATACTATTCGTCACCTATCTAGAAAGGTGCAAAAGGGGTATGATGAACAGGCATCTAGAAGGGCACTTCTAGAGCAGAAGGTCCACCAGCTGGAGGGCCAGTTGGATGATATACGGCAGCGCAAGAGAAAGAAGGTCCGTCTATCGCCTAACAGCACCTTCGCCACTATTTGGGACATCCAGCGGGCGCAAAGTCCGGATATCGGCGATATGGATAGTCCGGATGAATCCAGTGCATCCGAATTATCTAGCGAGGCCGAAAGTTGCATATGGGTGGGCGGCAGAGGTGGTGAAATAAGTGGTGATAGTGGTGGTGGTGATGGTGATGATGGTGGTGCAGAAGTGGGGGTGGTGCAGAAGTAGGGGGGTTGAGTTATAGAGGCTGGGATATTTTTTACTGAACCCTAGTTAAGACGCCTTTACAAGAGGTTTAGGCATCCTTATATAGATCGCCTATACCACCTCCTAAAGAAGGCTAGACATAAGGATATTATTTTTAATATTTTAGAAAAGATCTAGAAGTTCTGTTATCACTGCTAATTATACAACCAGGCCTTAGGAAGATTTAAGTTCTCACTTAAAGATAAGAATTACTTTAACTATAAGATTATTATAGACGTTATATAACTAAGGGATAAGAATACCCTTTATATTATTAATATAGAGATAAGCTTTTAAAGAGTAATATTTCTCAAGTTACTATCTATATAAGATATCTAGAATGTACTCCTAAAATACTGGATTTGTTGGGTGGACACTAGTACGATCGTACTTAAACATAGGGGTGATCAAAGATGTATTCTTCTGTGATAACTTCTCAAACTACAGACTTGGGCTACTGACCACATATATATATGTGGTCGTACAGGGGTTCTCTGACTCAGGCTGAAACGTCCTTGTACATCCGATGTTTTGGCCCCTACATCCAGTCTATGTCTGGTTAGTTATATGACTGTCTGCTTCCTGGTCGTACGGTCAATTACCATTATTCCAACACTAGCAACTTTTCTTTTATTAACCGTACGCCATCTTCAGCGGTCTAATCAGGTTAAGCTGATAGGTCCCTGAATAGCTTTATCACAATAAGAGGTTATACTCTCTACTTCCATCATTATATAATAAAAATAAAACACAAATATCAAAAACTCCTTTTTCTATAACACAACCTGTACTATATCTTCCTTCTTGGTTATACAAGTTGGATTTTTTTTCTTAGTTAAATAAGTCATGTGTGTAAGTAAGAATTTCATTTTACTTTTCCTTCCTTCCTGCCTAGACACCTTTTTTTTTTATTAATATATAAATCCTTTTTTCTTAATTTTTCTTTTTCTTTTTTTCTTCCATATAACTCTTTGATTTATGGTTGGCCTTTTATACGTTAATAACTCTTCCTCTTCTTACTTGATTAATATATAACTATTTATATGTTCTCTTTTCTCCTTCTTAGTGGTTACTAATTAGAAATAGTGACAACTTTACTCTATACAAATCAGTTATGTCTGCTGCCAACATTTAGAACATTGGCTCTGCTTTTAGTAACGTCTGTATCCGTAATAATAGTGCTAATCGTTAGCTTACTCTTCTAACTGGCACTCCTGCTAATCATGCCTTACTCCAGGCTTTAGCCATCAACGTATAGGTTGTCTTTTGTCTTTCATACACTGTCAATAGCTGACTTTTCCATAGGCTGCTAAGCGTGCTGCCATTCAGCTCCCGTCTATCAACATTAAGGTCCATATAACCCATAACATGTCTGTTTAGGAGTTTATTGCTTTAATCTTATGTCACTCTAGCTACTTCATTACTATTATCATCCAGAGTCGTGGTTATACGACTGAGGACTATGCCAACAAGTGTACTACTTCTGGTAGTCGTCGCTTCCTTAACTATATCCGCCTTGTTAAGCTTGCTAATAGTGCCTGTGCTAAGTATATCTAGCAGTCTCACAACCAGCGCTGTACTCATTATAATACTGGTCTATATAGCTTATCTAATAACAGTAATAATAACAACAATAGCCCTAGCAACTATCAGCCTCCCAGTGTTGCTAAGGGTCACAACGCTTGTATACCTAGCGAGTATCTTCCCAAGAATATAGGCATGTCTAGATCCTTCCTTAGATCTTCCCGCCAGCCCCAGCTAATTAAGGAGGAGTAGTTGGATAGAGGTTATTCCCTGGTCTATTATGCGATAGGTGGCTTTTGATGGATCGTATGAAGGTGGTCTTCTTAAGGAATCTCTAATCTGACTCTAGTTCTAGGATTATAGTAGAGTTTAGGATTTTTAGAATACCTAAGTTCGTTTCTTCTGATAGTTCTTATACAACGGTAAGGTTATATAAATTGATTGTTAAGCATTCTCTCCTAATCTTTCTATATACGCTTCAATACAAATCTTAAGGTGGTTTGTTATGACCAGTTGTTCAAGTGCTGAGTTAGGTGATTTCTTTATAATATAATGTGTATCTTCTATCCATAAAATGAATGTCGTGTGATAAAGGCTTTCTGTCTAGGGCAACTTAGAGTGAGGCCCTAAGGTCAGAAAATAGCTCCTTGCATGTATAATGTGCCTTCTGATGATTGAGGGCAGACTTGAGTTCTGGTACACCTCGGCAGGCTTATGCTACCTATGTATGAAGTATAATTTCCCCTTAAAATCCTGAACCAAGTGCTCGTTATATAAAAGGCAACTTATCCAGAAGGATTTCTAATACCTCAACCATTATCTTATCTAGATTTTCTCTCTTTACTTATACAAATAATAGTGTTATCCAGTTAGTCTAATAGAGACTATAGTTAATATTAGTGTTAAAGTGCTTATCTAACATGTCGTATATCTCGTCCCATCTTCTTGTTAGGCTAATATAGTAGAGATAAAATTCTTCCACACGATAAGTAAAAATATCAGGAAACACAGCATGATATTGGTCCTCAGTGATCTATAGTCTTCTACAAAGACTGATAAAGACTTTTGCCTTATCGTACAGGATATTATATAGTTTGCCTATATAGTTCTTGTCTTTTCTCCAGCTTTTATAGAATACTGTTATTATTTATGGTTCGCATGGTCCGTTTTAAATAATACATCTTGATAGTAGGTCGTATATACTGTCTCTTTAATAGATAGGTGTTATACGACCTGATACTTATAGAAAACTCTTGACCTCCTAAGTGAATCTTATTCCAGGTGGCATGTTTCATATAATTAGTTGGTCTTATACAACTGATCTTATTATCTGCTCTATAGTGTACAAGTGTTTAATTGACTCTGTTGCCTGTTCAGCTATATTCTAAGAGATAGCTGGTTCTTTAGGGTGTCAAACAGGTATTTAAGTTAGAGTTATAGTTATTATATAACTAGGTGTGTTTATCGTATATAGGGTTAGCTATTCATCCTAAGTGTTATATACTCTCTTAATCTTATTAACTAATTTAACTAATTATTCTATAAGAGTTTTTATCTAAGGTAGGTTAAAACTTTTAAGGTTAAAAAGTCGTATAAGCTCGCTTTTGAATATACGATTGACATGGTCCCATTAATATAATAACCATTCACTAAAGTCGTTATACAGTGTGATATTAAGAATATCTTTTAAAGGATTAATATACAGGGTTTCTATTATTATATAGCTAATATATATAGTTAACTCAATGTTTGATAGTCCTTGCTTAATATCAATTAGCTCACCCTAAAACTCTAGGTCTGTTGCCTTTCTCTATACACTAATAGGAATAACACTTTTGCTGCTCATATCCTTATATATAGGTAGGTATGCTTATCGGTCTTATGGCTGTTATTATTATAGCAACTCTGGTGTAAGTTCTATGGGATTTACTATGGTGGTAGCCATATCAGTATTATACAGCGTTAAGTTGATTTTTATTTATATACCGTAGTATACACTATATACTCTGGTATTATATAATAAGATCTCTACCCGGTTCTAACTAAGCAGGCAACAATAGAAACCTTTCTTATATAGTAACACAGTAGACAGTCTTCTCTTTTTTAACTACCTGGTTCTAGCTAGGCAGGCAACAATAGTTAAAATAGAGGCTCTTAGCACAAGAAGCTTCCTAACGTGACCCCTTAGGTATCCCTTACATAATATGCAAGATTTACCTGGTAGCCCAGCCGTAAAGCTTAAGTCTTATCTCTTCACTCTTACTAATCTGTGATCACACGTTGCAATCACTTATGATTGCCAAGCAACCACTGATCAGTGTTAGGTAGACACTAGTACGATCGTACTTAAATATAGGGGTGATTAAAGATATATTCTTCTGTAATAACTTCTAAAACTCCAGACTTGGGCTATTAACCACGTATATATATGTGGTCGTACAGGGGTTCTCTGACTCAGGCTAAAACGTCCTCATACATCCGATGTTTTGGCCCCTGCGTCCAGTCTGTGTCTGGTTAGTCATGTGACTGTCTGCTTCCTGGTCGTACGGTCAATTGCCATTATTCCAACAGGATTAATATATATATAGGTCCTTTAGACTATATTATATATAACCTATGCATAAACTTCGCCTTAAAAGAATTCAGGAACAATGCTAAGATCATAGGTATATTATATAAAGAAATACCAGTTAAAGCCTACTAGGCTGTAGGTAAGGTTAAAAGGGTATATATACCCTTGAGATATATATATAAGATACTCTATAAGGAGTTAGGCTATAATATAGATAAGGAAGTTATCCTTTACATAGTAATTCAGGCCCTAAATAACACCGTTGGACCGTATAGTATAGTATTAACCTTTCTTGTTTTTAGGATATATCTAAGGATTAATCAGGATTTACCTTTATTACACAATATCACCTAGTAAGCTGAGGCTATATGAAAGGTAATAAAGATGCTCCAAGGCATTAGGGCTGAGGTGGAAATCAATCGTATGATTAATATATAGAATAGCCTTAACCTTTACCAAGTCTTATTACTCCCTATATAAAGTGAAGTCTTTATATAGAGAGAAAACAAGGGATAGATTAGACTGTATAAAATCTAGAGAATAACAGGATATACTATAATAGTTAATATAGTTAATAATCCTATCTAGTTTTATATAATATATATTAAGCCCTATTTTAGGGAAGAAATACTACTAGAAGACCCTAAGGATATTATATAATTAACTCCTTAATAGTAACCGAGAAGGAGGGGAAGACCTAAGAAGAGATAGAGAAAGGCTGTATAACAATTATTAAGAGTCTTTTTATCCTAAAAAGAAAAATATCACTATAAGCTAGCCCTAAAGTTGAGATATAATAACGTTATTACTACCCTTAAAGCACTATATAAAGAATCTAATAATATTAAGATTAACACTTATATTAATAAAGGAGTATTCTCCTTTATAATCATAAACTAGCAATATATAATAAGATATAGATCTATAAAATAAGGATGGTAAGGGAAGTTAAGAACCTACTTACTAAGCTATATAAGAAGTCTAGACTTGTTATCTAAGGCTATAGGGACTAGGAGAAAGAGACACTTCTTATATAAGCTTCTACTATTTAGAGGATAAGCTAGAGACTCCTCTTTACCCTTAGACCTACCCTTATATAATTATTTAGATGTTAAGGAGAGCTTAGAGACATTATATAAGTATATACCTAATCTAATAACACCTTAACCTGGACTATTATTATATAACTCCTAAAGGAACTAAAGGATAGATATCCTTTAGGTATACTTCTATATATCACTAAGCCATTATCTAGACTAGTAAAGTTAGGCCTCTATTAGTATAAAACCTACTCTAAATATTATAAGAAGGACTTAGGTATAATAGAGTTAATATACAACCTATATCTCCTCTATACAGCTAAGGATATAGAGACCTTTAGTATTATAGTAATATAGATAGATAACACCTTAAACTTCTATATAAAGGTATTCTTTAAGATAAAGGAAGAAGTATTATAGGTAAAAGGACTTTATATAAAGCTAAAGATAGTACTTACTATTAATTAAGAGATTAATTTTAATAGTAAGAGGATTTACTTATATAGAGATAATAATATTATGTTTACCCTAAAAGGTTAAGCTGTTAACCTTTAGTAAGTTAATCTTAAGGTAGAGGATATATAGTAATAATATATATCCTAGAGAGTAAGAGGTGCTTATCTTGCCTCTGTTTATCAACCAGAAGCATTGTATGACCTAGCTATTACTGCTTAAGTCAAGGCCCTAGACAAGAAAGATATTTAGGCCTTAAATATATAATTAAAATAGTAGATAGACAACCACTAAAGGGGACTTACCTATATCCTACTTAACCTTATATATATAAAGATATATATCGTTACTAATAGGTCCTTTATAAATAATATAGACCTATCCTTATAGCTTAGATATATACTTAGATTCCACATATAGGTAATGATCTTGTGTCAATTGATAACATCAATGGCGCGCCACATCTTTTGTGCAGTTTCATTTCTTAGTTATATAATGATACTTATAGAAGAAACCGCTTATATAAATGAGGACTTTAAGATTAAAGGTAATATACTTTACTGGAGCTTGACTAAGTATAAAAGGGTCATATAAAGCGTCTTAGCAAGTAAGTTGTATGGTATAACTACTAGCTTTAATAGTGGGATTACCTTAAGTATAACACTTAACCGGATACTTTATACGCTTTAGATGCCTTATATCCTAATAGTTATATATTCTAATTTATAATCCCTATATAAATACCCTTATATAACTAGGTATAACAGATAAAAAGAGGTTAATAATAGATATTATAAGCTTATATGAGTTATATAAGAAGAAAGAGATCTTAAAGGTGAGATAGATTAACAGACGATATAACCCTATAGATATGTTTACCAAGAAGTCACCAAACTCAACACTTTAGTAACTTATATTATATAATATACTTAAGATATATATTAAAGTGTATATAGATAGAATAGGAGAAGTAAGTTCTAATTAATAGTTATTTATATCTTACTAACAGTAGGTATATCGCTAAGGTGAAGCTGAGGAAGGAGCTTGTATACATGCTTACTAAACTTGTTTTCTAAGAAGGAAGGTATATATATAAAGAGTTTTCACTTTATCTATTGTTTAGGTTAAAAAAGGGCAAGTTTAGAGTTTCTACTTTTTAATAGGTAAATAACTTTATTATATGTTTAGTAGATAAGACCAGCTGAAAAGAAAGTGAAGCTATTTATAGGTTTATTTTAAGGGATTTAATTAGATAAAAGGTATATAGTTATAAAAAGAAAAAGTTGTGAGTGTTGGAATAGCAATCTTGTATGACCGTACGGCAAACCCTTGAGTCAAGCATAAAGGATAAAAGTTATTAGATTAGATACTTAGACCTTGGGTATAAATCAGTGTATAACTTAGGCCGAACTGACTCAAGCCTTATAGCTAAGTATATAACTGTCGCATGACAGCCATCTTATAGTTAGAAGAGACAGTCATAAATAATACATCTTTGGTTCACCCTACATTTTGTTTACCCCCTTACGCGTAAGGGACTCTCATAGACAGGAGAGATTCCATTCAATATAAATAGTAATAATATAGATAGATATATTATTTACTAAATATTTACCGATAAGTTAATAAAACTTTTTAAACTTTAGAAAAATATTAAGACGCTTAATCTTATTATTAGGCTTAGTCTTATTATTATAGTCCTTAAGATTGCTAATTATTAACTATAGGGTAATAGTATAACTATTATTATATAGATAGGCTAACTAAAGAGTGTTTAGATAGAAGTAGATTTTATTTTTATTCTTAAGGTTAAAAAGGTTGAACTATAGAACTATTAGCTATAAAAAAGTTATAAAAGGCTTACTAAATATATTAAAAGCTAAAATATTAAGGTAAGATACTTATATATAAAGGAAAGCTTTTAGAGAGTTATTTATTCTAAATAAACTTTATAACTACCTATCGATAGGTTAGTAATATAGTTATTAACCTACTTTTAGGTATAGGTATAATAGGAAAAAGCTAAAAGAATATAGCTATAGTTAATAAAGCTAAGCTTACTATCGGCTTTAAGGGTATAATAGTATATCATTATATTCTAGGTATACTAGGTAATACTAAAAAGTTCCTAAGGGACCTATAAAGAAATATTAGTATTAATAATAAAAGCTTACTAAGGGGTTCACGAACGACTTACTATAGAATATTTTTTCTTATTAATCTAGTAGATAATATATTTAGCTATATAGTGACTAGTAATACAGATGAAACTATTTATATTATAATATATACTTATAAGGTAGTAGATATAGGGAGTATCTCCCTTAAGGCTATTAAAACCGATATAGGGGTTATACTTATAGTTAAAGACTTTCTAGATATAAGAAATAATAGATATTATAGTAATTATTTAGTAAACACTAGGTAAATAGAAAAAAGAACTAAAAGAAAAATTAACCTAAAAGAGAAAATAAAAACAAGATATAAAAAACAAGAAAAAATAATAAAGAAAGATTATAATAGTAAAGAATTATAGAAAGGTTATTAAACCTAAAGAAAAAAGAAAAAGTAAGAAAAATAAACAGTTAATAGTAAAAAAAAACTTTTTATTTAGATAGTTAATAGGCTAGAAAAAATAAGCTAGGTAATAGGCTAATATATTTACTTTTATATAGCTATTTATCTACCTAACAGCTTACCTTACAACCCGGTAACTATTGACTAATATATTACTAGATAGGATGAATAAAATATATAAAGTATATAGTAAAAAATTAAAATAATAAGGCCGTTATACTAAGAAAAAAAAGAATTAACACTATAAATAAAAAAGACTATAAGTCTATTTTAGGCCTAAAAGGACTATATCTTATTATTATTATCAAAAAATATTATATAATAACTTTAGGATAAAGTTATATAGGAGGGGGAGTAATTATAATAGTATTCCTAATAGAAGACGTAGGTCTCAGCGACCGGTCGCCAAGCTTCTGGTGACCCACCCCACTTATAGAGTGTTACCAGACGTAGAGGCCAGCTGGTTAATACCTCTATAAGCTTTAGTCTTATAATACACTAATACCTACTATTGAGCCCTACCTGGTTAAGTGCCCCTAGCCAATTCTATTACAGTAACAGGACGCTGACAGTGACGCCTGCCACAATAGACCTGGTCGTGTCAATCTATCCAATTGACCCAGCGACCCAAAAGGTCCACCAATGCTCGAGTGATCCTTACGAGCACTGCTGTCGAAGTGGACAATATGCCGGCGATGGGCACGGACCTCCCCGTGAGCTAGACCGTATTAGGAAAGGTCCACGGAGAAATGTCGGATGCATCCCTGGGACGAATTTCACCAGCTAAATATCCGAAATCCGATGGCACGTGCATTTGGATCCTAAGGCAACATAATAGCCAGAAATAGGCGGGGAATTCCCTAGAACATAGTCATAGGAGATACACACCAGTAATTAACCAAGGATTAACGCCGTATTGACGTACTTCAACAATTAACAGTCTGAATCGCGAAGCGCCAATTGATGTCGCTTGAAGTATTATATACGGTATATACGATATACGCCTTGGCCGTCATCATGACCGACAACAAGGTTACTACTGCGTCGGCCACGTTGAAGAGCCCTACCGACTAGAGTAACTGGTATATCCAACTGTAACAACGGGCCACTGCTCTCAATATATAGGAATCAATTAACCCTGACGGCAACAATACCCACCGGAGGACCACCAGGCAACTGGTGATTGATTGATTGATTGATTGATTTATTCCTACTCGGTTATGGAGCCGCTCTTTAGTCAGCAGCTATGCCCGGATAGCGGGGTCCGGCAAACAGCCGAAGCGTTCAGACGTTAATCCGAGCCGCCCCACTTCGCCAATGCAAAACATTGACCAGCTGTCCCCATTTTCCCGCTTTGCTCTCTAACCTCTATCTACCTTTGGCGGCCACCTCGTGTAGACTACGGTTCTTACTAATGTGGTCTCTATGCTAGGATCTATCGAGGCCTGATGCCTCATACTGTGGTTCTGCGTACCTACAGTCTCCCCCCAATGTTCAGCTTTGTCTGGGTTGCGACTCGATCCTGAATTGCCCAAGGATCTCGGTCTGTTCCATGAATCTGATGACTTTTGCGGCTGCTTTGCGCTCGTTCAATACGGCCCGGAGGTTGTGTCGTCCTGGGATGGCTCCGAGTTCCTGGCGTCGGAGTTGTCGATGTCTACGGCATCGCAACAGGATGTGCGATACTGTTTGTCGTCCTTCCCGGCATGGGCAGTTGGCATCCGTGGCGTCCGGCACTCTTCGGTTGAAGAGGAAGTCCTTAAGTCCTATCTTTTCCGTGCGCATTTGCACGAGGATTGAGCTCTGTCTCTTGCTTAGCCCCTCGTGGAGCTGAAGGACCTTCTTTGTCGGTCTCGGTGTGTATCGGAAGGTGGTTTTGCCTCGCGTTTCCGCCGTCCACTTGGCTTGCCACATTTTGTTCGCCTCTCTGTACGTCCATGTTTTGAGTGTGGATCTGAGTGCATACAGATGCTGTGGCATGTCCGCCTTGGTGCCCGTTTTGCCGTTCTGTCTCCATCCTGTGGCTTCTTTGGCTGCCTTGTCGGCGTCTTCGTTGCCCTGGATCCCCGTGTGGGCGGGGACCCATCGGATCTCCGTTTTGAGTCCTTGTTCTTGGAGTTTTTGTGTCTTGCATGCGATCGTTTGGAGCAGGTAAGAGCCTGACTTGCCTTTTGGCCTGGCCGATGATCTGATGGCTGCTTGGTTGTCGGTATAGATCAGGACCTTGCTTCTGTTGTTTCCCCTCTGTCGGTCTTCTTCGGCTATTTCGAGGGCGAGGATAATGCCCTGCAGCTCTCCGGCGTACACCGTCGATATGGCGTCGGATCCCATGTATGAGTTACGGGTCTGGTATGTAGTTATACATACCGCCGCCGCTCCTATGTAGCCGTTGATGCCGCTCCCATCCGTATAAATGTGTATGGCTTCAGTCTCGCGATCGATGCATTTCTGGTGCTCTTTCCTAGCGCTTTCCGCGGTGTCCGCGATGAACATGCGCGGTCCCTGCCACCACGGTGGGGTCACGAAGGGGGCGATGGTCTCCCGTTGTTGCTGATGTCTTGTGCTATCGCCTTGCTTAATGCGTAGTTCTCGTTCGATCGTTTGCCGAGGGCTTGTTTTCTTTTTCTTTCTTTCTCTTTGTCTTCTGTTCCTGACGTTTTCGTCTTCTCTTTGTTCTATTGGGCCCAGTCTGTTGATCGTGTCGATGTTCTGCTTCCATATTCGTTGCTCTATTGGAAGGAGGTGCATTTCCACGTCGAGTGCTGGGAAGGATGTTGCCCTGAAGGCACCACACATCGCCCTCGCCGCTCTGGCCTGTAGTCTTCGCATTCTGTTCAGGGTTCGATCCGTGTATCCTTTGCCGCCCCAGCCAGCGTTCGACCACGCTGAGCATGCGTACATCATTTGTGGGATTGCTACCCCTTGGTAGATGTTCCGCATTTCCCTTGCTCTTACTCCCCAGGTGGAGCTTCCTAGGCTGCTGATGGCTGCTATGGTCTTTAAGACTTTGCGCTCTATTTCATCGATGTGCTGTTTCCACCTGAGGGAAGTGTCCATGGTTAAGCCGAGGTATTTGCATGCTGTATTGGGCTTTATCTCGCCCCATTTGCTCTGCAGCGGTGTATCGACGTTGATTCGTGACCTTGCTCTTGTGAAGTGGACGAGTTGGAACTTTTCAGGTGCGAAGACGGATGCATGTGTTGTTGCCCAGCCTTCCGCTACTTCTAGTGTCTCTTGGAGTTTGCTGCAGGTTTCTTCTGCTGTATCTGCCCATGCGAGGATAGCAACGTCGTCGATGAATCCTGTGGCGAATGTATTCTGGCCCTGGTTGCATCTTTCGAGGAGGTCTGCGTTGTAGAATAAGTAGAGTATTGGCGATAGGGGAGAGCCTTGCGGTATGCCAGTGGTGAGCGTGTATGGCTCGGACCGATAGCCGTCGATGTGGATATGGGTTTGTCTATTTCCCAGGAAACTGGCAATCCATTGTACTATTGCTTCGTCGACCTGTCTCTTCCTGAGGTTGTGAAGGAGTCTCCGGTGTGATACGTTGTCGAACGCCCCTAGCACGTCGAGGAGGAGCAGACTCGCAACCTTTCCTTGTCCTTTGTTCCAGGCTTCGTATATCTTGTCGATGATGAGGTGCAGTGCGTGTTCTGTCGACCTTTGTTTTCTTCCGCCCATGTGGTTTTCTGGTAGTAGCTTGTATGTTTCGGCCATATAACTTAGCCTTTCCGCTATGATTGCATCGATGACCTTTCCGACGGTGTTCAACAGTGCTATTGGTCTATATGCTTTGGGTGTCGTGTAGTTGTCTTTGCCCGGCTTTCGTAACACGACTGTTGTGGACTTCCTAAAGTGTTGTGGGCAGTATCCGAGCTGGAGGCTCTGATTGAATGCCCGAGTTAAATGGGGGCTGATCCATGGTCTGGCTAGTTGCAGCGCCTTGTTGGTGATTCCGTCGGGACCGGGTGCCTTAAGCGGTGCTGTTTTTTGTATAGCCTCATCTACTTCGTTTTCTGATATAGGTGGGAGCGTGATTTGTCCTTGGTATGTTGCGTTCTCTATATCTTCGAGGTTGGCCTCTGGGGGCGTTGGGAAGAACGTTCTCCTGAAGAGTTCGGCTTTATCTTCTGGCGTGGTAGCTGTTTGAGAGGTAGCGGGGTTTGTGATCTCTGGCGTGACGGTTGGTGTTTGGTTCTGTCGTGTTCGGGCCCATTTTGCGATCCTCCAGAGTGAAGCTGGCGATTCTGCTGCTGTTTCTACTGCCTCGCGGTGTGTTTTCTGTAGCGTCTTCCTAATAATCCGGCCTTTCCTATTTCGTGCTGTGAGGTACGCCTCCCAGCTTCGTTCAGTGTGTTCCTCGTTATATTGTCGACGTAGTCGTTTAGTTTCAGCAAGGATTTCCGCGCATTCCTCGTTCCAGCCTGCTCTCGACTTAGGGAGCCGGTTTTCGTTGGTACCCCTTCGTCAATGGCTGTGGTGAGGGCTTCGATTATCTCCTGGATGTATCTGTCTAGGGCCGCTTTCGTCCTCGGCCTCCTTAGCGGGGGAAGAGTCCGTTTGACAGCTTTCGTAAAGACGGTTTCGTCTATAGCCTTCCAGTTTCTCTTCTCTTCTTGTTGTAGTTGTGCGATTGTCAGGTCTAGCGATGTTGCGATAGGAAGGTGGTCTGAGTCGTGGTTTACGTTGTCGTCTATTCCGCATTTTATGAGCCTGTCAACCAGCCCAACTGTGATAAGGCAGAGGTCTATTGTTGAGCGGCCGTCTCCCTCCATGTATGTAATCGTGCCCACGGGTAGTTGATTGATGAGGTCGAAATCTTCCATCAGTTCTATCAGTTCTCTCGCTTCGGCATCTGGCGTCCGGATCTCGCTTCCTCCCCATAGCTCGTGGTGAAGGTTGAAATCCCCTACCACTATTTGTTCGATGTGGTGGTTAGCTTCTAGCGTTTTCCGTAGTTGCTGTAAGGATCTCATCTTTTTGTTATCTTGGTTTTGCGGGTTGTATATGTTGTGGATGGCGACTTCAGTGTTCTGGCCTACGTTAAATTCCAGAGTGAGAGTACAGAGATCTTTGCTGTGTTCCTTGAATTGCCACTTCGAGTGGTCTAGCTTCTTGTTCACGAAGAAACAGACCCTTGCTGGGCCTTCTTCCCTGTTCGACGGGTAGCAGAGGTGGAAGCGGTCCTTCGCCGGGTGATGCGTTGTGGCGTTGTAGGGATTTATCCATGGTTCCTGGATGGCGAGGATATCGTAGTCGTCGATCCTGGGGTCGCGGAGGAGCGTAGCCATCACCACATCCCTCGACTTTCTTACGTTGTACTGTAGTATCGTGAGTGTGCTTTGTGTGGTCATTCGCTATCGTCGACAATTTCCATAGGGTGGCTATCTTTTTGTCATCTGTATGTTCGCGTCTATGGCTTCAAGCGCGCGGCGAGAGGGAACTATCGCTCGTCTCGGCCGAGAGTCCTCTGCTGCGACAACGATCGTGTTCTCGTCTTGTGTCTGGCTCCCTGTCGGCTGCTGACGTTTCTGTATCTTCTTCTTTATGGGTGATCTGCTACGCTCCAGGCGTGTGCTCTGGCTCTGGCTCGGTTCCAGTACTGGCCTCGATGTCGTCCGGATTGTTGGGGCCGTTCCTGTGGCGGTTGGGGCTGCTGTGGCTTCCGGGTGGTACCTTGGTCGTTGTTTGTATACCGCTTTGATTTTGGCTAGTTCCCGCATCCTGGTTGGGCACCGGCCGTGCCACGCTTCGTGTTCGCCGTGGCATGCCGCGCACTTCCGGGGTGTGGCCGTGTCGCTTTTCGAGGGGCACTCTCGGGTTGCATGTTCTTGCGCGCAGTAGCCGCATGTTGTCGTTGCCTTACACTGGGTTCCTATGTGGCCGTATGCGTGGCATCTGAAGCATTGTCTCAGACGGCACTGTCTGTCGTATCGTTCGCATTGGAAAACCTCGCCTTGCCAGATGAGTCCTTCATCAATGAGTTTGTTGGCGTCCTCCGCCCTAGCGAACTCGACGATAACGGACGAGGCAGACTTTGTGGTGGAGGATCTAGTTAACCATCCGATGTACTTAATCTCTGCGGTGGGGATGAAGGCTTTGTTATCCTGCAATAGTTCGTCTCGAAGTTCCGTAAAGAGTTCCATGTCCATTGAGCTGGTTCGTATGCCGTGTGCTAGGATTCCAAAGGTTGGGATCCGCACCGTGGCACCGTTGCCTATTCGGTGTTCCCAGTCCTCCGCAAACTGTCGTAGGGCCTCCATGTCTGTGGTAGTGGCTGTTTTGATACTCAGGTCACCGCTTTTCAGTTGATTTGCGGACACGGTCTTTAGTTTGCGGATGTGCTCGTTGCTGCTCTGTTCAATGGCGCGGTCTACGTGCGCCTTAAGGGTACGGGGGTTCATAGCTCTGATGCTAGCAATGGTGGTAGGATCTCTAATGTTTACGATGACCTCACGTAGGGTTTGAACTTGGGATGGTCTTTGGTTTTGTGGGTTATGCATGCTTGCTATGAGTCCTCCTCTGGCGGCTACACTGGCATAAGACTGTGCGGCGCTCCCCTGATTCATCGGTCCCAGTGCTTTGATATCCCTCACCATCTTGACAGTCAGCTCGCTGGCTTTCAGTGCCTCCTTGGCGGCTGTGTTAGTGTCCTTGTTAGTATTAGTGTTCTCCTTGATTTCGGCTGTGTTTTGCTGGATCGCGATTCTGATGCTGCTCGTGGTTCGGGTGGTGTTTTCATTGGCTGCTTTTGTCTCCGTCCGCAAATTTTCAATTGCCTGGTGAACGTGGCCGATATCGGGGATGTTCTGTATCTTGACGATGAGTGCTAGAGCCCCGATAAACGCGGCCCTGACTCCTTGAGGCTGGATAGGTTGACCGTTTGCTGTGTCGATCGACTTCAGTGCTGTCTGGAGGTATGTGCTTAGTTCTGCGGCGTGCTCTCGGTATGGCGTTGGCCAGGGCTGATCCTTGGGCCATGGGGTTGCCATGATGCCTGCGTCGCTATGGGCTTCACGACGGGCAAAAGGCTATCCAATTGACCAGTTAGATCGTGTTGTGGCGCTGTTATGTGCTCTGATTTCAAAAACTTCGTTCTCGCTGTTGTAGATGTTTTTTTTCCCCAGGCAACTGGTGGTCCCACCGCAGGCTCCAGAGATATCGGATTATCCGATGACACGTGTGGCCCTCACTCAATGGGTAACCGACAACTTATCGCCAGGGTATACCCCTGATAGGAACAGTGCCCGCCCTTCAAGACTATCCCAGCTATCAGCAGACAGTCAGAAGCAGCTGGAATACAATGAGAAGATATATACATAACTACAGCGACAATACAAGCAAAACCGCAAGGCAGTTAACGATATGGTGACTTAGATCTATGCGACGGTAGATCCCACAATAGTTACAGAGTGTTGCAATGTACATGAATCGATACATGTATGGATACGCAACATTGAGGCATGCGTTGGCCTGCCACTATACAAGGAGAAGGAAATCGCTATAGCGAAGTACAAGAAAGTGATGAAAAGAGCCATGGACTACAAGGTAAACGATATAAAGGAGTTGGAGAAATGGATGGCGGACTGGGAGGCAGCGCTCTCTCACGGCACCCACGTCAAGTGGTATTTGGCTATGAATACCAGCGAATAGTTCCCGCCGTTAATGAAAGCGCTGAGGTATACGCCCCTGGCCGCATGGGTCAAGGCATACAAGACCGGCAACCGCATATCGGCAAGCAAGGATATTCTCCAGTATTGTGAGGTGACGTCGGCTATAAGGGCGCGAATCGCCGTGGAGCCGGACCGCCCCCAGGCAAAAGCAGCCCGTGGGGCCTTCGGCCTAATCGCCGCGGTCACAGTCACCAACAACGTCACGGAGGACCACATACAAAAGGAGCCAAAGCGCAACAACGGCAATAGCCAGGGCAATACACAAAAATGCGCCTTATGTAACAGGCTAGGGCATCTGGTCGATAGATGCTTTTATGCGGGCAAAATCCGCCCAAAGTTCCTGTGGCGACCGCATGAGAAGGTTATCGCCTACGTCAGACGGTCACTGACGGAGCAAAAGGTGAAGGACAAGCTGAAAGAGGAGGATATATCGATATCGTCAGTATACAACCGCCTGGAGGAGCTCTCAGTAACACTGCCGCCAGACAGTACATCGGCTCCTCTAGCAAAATGACGGTTAATCGATAGCGATAAGGAGAAGCAATTAAAGGGCGTAGGGGCTTTATCAATATGGTCAGCTGCCTTTACGATATCCAACTACCCGCTCAAGGACTTCATGATCCTAGATTCAGGAGCAACCCTTTATATCTTCTATTCTCGTCATCGCTTTTTAGAGATAACTCCAGCAAAACCAGATAACTTTATCTAGGCCGGTGACACCACTATCCCAATCAAAGGGTGGGGGACTATTGTCATCCGTGTAATGGCAGGAAAAAGAGAGGCAAAGCTGACTCTGCAAAGAGTCGCATACTGCCCATCGTTATCCTGTAATCTGGTATTATATACGATGCTGAAGATGAGGAATAACTGGTGGTGGGATAACAGTCCTACTAATAACTATATCCACACCGCTAAGGACTACGCTGTGGTATTTGATATAGACGAAATCGCTGGCCAACAGGTAATCAAGGCCAACAAGGACCACAATGTCCTTCACATAAGTGGTGCGGCGTACCCAGCGGCAGCAAACAGGGATGTACCTGTGGGAGACGAAGAGGACCACAATGTCCTTCACACACCACCGGCGGCAACCCCAGCGGCGGCAAACGCGGCACATTCACCAGAGCCAGTGGACAGACGTCGGCAAAGTAGGCCGGTAAAGGCGGACCGCTGGCATGACCGTCTCGGCCACCCAGGCAGTCGCGTACTCCAGAAGATAACCGCGCAAGCCCACGGTGTACAGATAAAAAGGCATATACCGGAAATATCTACAGCAGAGTGCAAAGTATACGCGATAAGCAAGATACAGCGGCAAATATCACGTCAACCATAGGAATCAATTAAGTACACAGAAGTGGGAAACCGTATAGCACTAGACTTTCACCCATTCAAGCAAGGCTACAGTGGATATAAGTCAGCCTTGCTTCTCAGCGACCGCAAATCTGGATTCACATGGGACTATTACTTGCCACATCACACTTCCAAGGCCATCAAAGCTACGCTCAACGATTTCACACAATTAATCAAAGTGCATGAGTCCACCGAGGTCCGTGTGATCGAGTGCGACAATGAGATCACGACTACCTATCTGCAGGTGAGGGAAGCCATAGAAAGCCTGGGAATCCTGTTCAAATCCTCAGCGCCCAACACCCAAGCGCAGAATGGAGGTGCCAAGAGAATCGCCGCGGTGATCAAGGAGAAAGCCCAAGCGATGAGGCTGAAATCGAAGCTGCCTTCATCGCTGTGGCCAGAGATTCTAAAGGCAGCGGTATATCTATATAACCACACCCCGGCAGAGTCTCACGCTTGGAAATCGCCATATCAAATACGGCACATATCTCAAGGGCGGCTATTATCCATGCCGTACCTTGGCCACTTACAGGTATTTGGCTGCCGCACATACGCCATGACTGCAGACGCCCAACTCAGCCGTAATCGTCTACAGCGCTTCAAGTCAAGGGCACATATTGGATACCTAGTTGGTTATACGTCAACCAACCAGTATCGCATATATATACCGCTGAAGAACGAAGTGGTCACATCTCGTGACGTGATATTCAACAAAGACAGATACTTCTCAAGCAAAGAGGATGAATAGGTGGACAAGTTGAGCGATGCAGATGAGGCTGCAATCAACGAATAGATCCTCAAGGCAACTGAGAAGAATTTCATGAATACTGCTAACAGTGAGACAACTACAGAAGATAACATTGCGGATATTCCGGCGCAAATGAATGGCGATTCACAAGAATCAGCCTACAAATATATCAAGTCACACTTCACATTAATCACTCCACCGGAGTCTCCAAAAGCGTCATTTGTCACGCTGCTGTCGGATACACTCAACACAAGAGGGCGGAAAGATCGTGAAGACCATAATGAAGTCCGTCGCGCTGATCGCATCACCCAGTAAAGGCGAATATACCCACAAGAATCTTGGAAAGCTGCGTTCATGGCCAGGACTGTTAGCAGTCCTCGCCGCGGTACCCAAGACTGGCAAGCCGCTCACATGGCTGGGACTTTCAACAACCCTCACCACGGTCCCCAGCAAGGCTCAAAGCAAAACAACCAACCTAATAACCGTGCAGGCTGGCCCCCTCACGGCATAAGGAAAACGGTTATTACAGTAGGAGAGGATATATCTGAAGCCTCTGAAACAGAAGAAGCCGCAAGGCCGAAATCGGCCGCAAGGCTGCATTGGAAAGATCTGTCCGGATTGCCTAAGGCATATGTAGACTTGAAAAACCACCTATTTACAGGGGAATTTCGCAAGGCTGAAAAGGCTCATTTACAGAGCCATATCGCCATAAATAGCTGGGACGAAGTCGGTATAGAGGAAGCTGGTGACAACCAGATACTCAATTGCCGATAGGTATACACCTATAAGCTAAACAAACACAGGTATCTTGTGAAGTTTAAGGCGCACCTAGTCATTTACAGCGATCAGCAGCCAAAAGATGTAATCCGCGATATATATACGGTAACACTGGCTGGACTTTCATTTCGGTCACTTATAACGATTACAGCTAAGTCAGACCTTGAATTGCTTCAGTTTGACGCAGTGAACGTATTTATATATACTGATATTGATGAGACAGTGTTCATGAGACTTCCCCCAGGACATCCAAATCGTGGAAATAGCAATATCGTTCGCCTGCAAAAGGCGCTTTATAGGTTGTAACAATCACTACTGCTATGGTAAAAACACCTGAAAAAGGGACTTTAAGAACTTGGATTCACGTCAGTTGCTGGCGAACCATGCTGCTGGCAAAAGGGCGCCATCACGTTCTTCTTCTACATCGACGACTGTGTCTTTGCCTTCCCCAAGTCACTACAGCAAGAAGCCAACGAAGTGATAGATGGTATGAAAAGGAGATATCATCTAGAGGGCGGCAAGGAGATACAATGGTTCCTGGGCATAGAGATTCTCTGTGACCGAAGGCAACAAAAGATATAGCTGTCGCAGTCGGTATATATCGACAAGACAGCAAAGCTTATCGACAATGAATCCAGGCCGCCGCCAGACAATACTCTAATAGGTGATAAGGAACTTCTTCCATTAAAGAAGACAGCAGCGATCTGCAAAGTGGTAAGATACCAGCGGAAAGTCGGTTCAATCCTATACACAGCAGTAATAACCAGGCCCAACGTCGCATTCGCCACAAGTCGCCTGGCAAGATTCAATCACAACCCATCGCCAACCCATCAGAGGGTGGCAAATCGCACGCTACAATACCTCAGGCATACTGCCGGACTCTGCCTCTAATTTAGGCCTGACGGCAAGTTAATTGTCACCTCAGATGTGAGCTTTGGCGACAACTCAATTGACCGCAAAAGCTTGCAGGCTTTCGCCATCAAGTTATACGGCGGACTAATTGGCTGGAGGGCAAATAAGCAGTAAACAGTGACAATGTCTACAACAGAGGTGGAGTTATTAGCCCTGTCACAGGCCATAAAAGAATCGATATTCATAAGCCGACTAATTGCTGAACTGACGATCGGCAATACAGCGGCAAACCCACCGCCAAAGGTCACAATACAATGCGACAATAAGCAGACGATTGGACTTATCACAAAGGAGTTAGTGTAACTTCAAATACACCTTTGCTATGTGGATATATATCACTATTGGCTGCAACAGGAGATTACTGACGGTCGTATTGAAGTTATCTACACCCCATCAGCGGAGCTAATAGCGGACGGATTAATGAAGGCCCTGCCAACGCAAAAGTGGCTAACGTTTCTACAGCAATTGAATATCTCTGACCAAAGCGCCTGGTTAACGTGAAACCGTGAAGAAGAGCTGGCAAAAGATACAACTGACGAATTGCCTATACAATCAAAGTGATAGTTGCCACAGCGATAGGAATATCTGGCTGGTATGGCCCCAACCGGGATGGTCAATTGTCACGGTCGTGCCGGCCAGCAAAAGTGGGTTATCACGGCGATGCGCCTGGCATTTATCGACATTAACAGAAATCAACCAGCATACCAGCAAAACTTCAACCACAAATATCTTCACAACCACACGACTTTTACAGTCAGCGATTGCAGTTTTGTAATCGCCTTAATTAGGGCTACAAGTCAATATAAAACCCGACTACAAAAGACGACTATTCAAAGTCAGAAAGTCACAACAAAAGGTCAAAAGTATGGTTAATACCATACTTTAAAGAGGATCACATGTATAGATCCATAGGGACCATATCGAACACCACAGGCGGCAATTGCCACAAATTAGTCGGGTTAAATCTGGGAATAGCTTCAACCCGAGAGGGCGTGTCGAAGTGGACAATATGCCGGCGATGGGCACGGACCTCCCCGTGAGCTAGACCGTATTAGGAAAGGTCCACGGAGAAATGTCGGATGCATCCCTGGGACGAATTTCACCAGCTAAATATCCGAAATCCGATGGCACGTGCATTTGGATCCTAAGGCAACATAATAGCCAGAAATAGGCGGGGAATTCCCTAGAACATAGTCATAGGAGATACACACCAGTAATTAACCAAGGATTAACGCCGTATTGACGTACTTCAACAACTGCTGTCAACACCACCTATATGGCCTCTGGCGATGAGGGGAATTGCCTATGGCACTATGACATAAAATTCTTTTCTTTTTATCCTTGAATTATTGTAAATACGTAATATAGCTATATAACTAACTAACATAATAGTACTTCTGTAATGCTCGTAGTTTAAAGCCTTATATTTTAATAGTTTAAAGCTAGTCTTACAAGGCCTTTCCGGATAAAAATAGTAGTTAATTCAAGCTAAGAGACCTATTAGTTTGAAACTTATTAGTCTTATCTAGAAGATATAATATGTACTAGATATATAGACGTATTTCTATATATTAGACTACTACTTCTCTATGTATCTAAGTAAGCCGTTTTTCTATAATATTTCCTAACCAAAAAGTATATCTATCATATTACATTAAATAAAAATGATGACAATAATATCAATATATATTTTTATATAGTGATATAGGCCGGTCTCTTTAGATTAAAACCGGATTTTACTACTAGCGCTAGTAAAAAAAAGGATTATACCTTAGAGTAGTAGTACTTTATAGATAATAAGGCGTTATAGCTAGGTGGCTTGGTTACTCAAAGTCGTTAGATACAGGCTAAATACTAAAATAATACGGTCTAAATACCTATACTTTTGTTTTTGAGGAATAATGTAACGTTCAGTGGTAATTTCGTCTCTTGTCGGTCCTAGACCAAACAAGCCACGTATAAAGACACTGCCTGCACAGATTGGCCGGATTTCAAATGTTATTGAGGCACAATGTGTGGCCAAAATGCGCTGTCATCCAAAGCGATAGTTAAAACCTGATATAAGAGTATACTAGACGGCCTTGCCAGCAACCAATCGAATTATGGAGGGTCTGTGGTGTTTAGAACTGCCACAGGGCCCTGGACATTGGTAGCAAGCATGGTGTGTTATGACAGAGACGAACCTGATGGTACCTAGAGGGCCACGTGGGTACTGTAACAGGTGGACCCTGTTATTTTCATTATCCTTGCCAAGCACATGAAGCCAATAATCGGGTGTCAAAAGCCGCCGGATGCACAGGGAGGTCTAGCACCAGCAGGCAGGCCACCTACCCCACCAGCACTAAACGTTGGTAGTACAGCTATACACCTCCCGCTAGGTAGAGACCAAGACTGATTGGTTACTAGACAGGATTTTAGGCATTTGTGCCCTTTACCTCTTTCAAGTTCTACTGTAGTGGCCAGACTTAACCCAGCCTTGTCTAACGCTCTTGCCACCTCCATTCCATCTTCTTGGCGGCGTCGTAGCCGCCTGGAATAAAGGCAAGGACGCCCTCTCCTCGTCATCTTCTCACGACACGGACGCGAAGACTGGGAATCATACAGCAGCAATGATACCCAGGCAACTACGACAGCTGCTACCCGCCGGCGCGGGTAGCACCCCGGCCAGGGGTTCCGACAACCGCGACAACGAGGAGAAGCGACCGCGACGAACAAAACTTGTGCTGCTTGCATGCAACACCTGTCGGAAGCAGAAGACCAGAGTACGCACCTGATTTCATATCAGCCGTCTAGTCATTTGTTTAACGGCGTCATGAAACTAACCCTTGACTGGTTCGCAGTGCAGCGGCGAGAGGCCCAAATGCAGCACTTGCGTCAAGCGCCAGGTTGACTGTGTCCACGAGGCAGACCTCGATGAATCTTCCAGCAAGGTTCTCAAGCGGAAGTACTCCCAGCTCAGGAGCAGAAAAGACGACTACGAAGAGATCGTGAACCGCCTGCGGTCGGCGCCCGACCATATCACCCAGGACGCCTGGCAAGGCTGAGGGCCGGATCTGATGCCGAGTCGACGCTGTCGTCCCTCCGTGGCGAGGCCATGAGCCTCCAGCTCTCGGAACAGAAGACGGTCCTGCGCATCTTGCCTCCTATGCAGTCTGATCTCGAGCTCGAGTTAATGGCTCGGCACTCCTTCCTCTATCCGACGCTGGATCCGGCCCTTGATAAGAGGTACTCTGCCAATCCGCGCAGATGCCAGGCGAATTTGGACGTATGGGACTCCGTATCAGAGTCGCCAGCATGCGACACAGCGACTGCTACACTACCAACGACGTTGAGTTTTGATGCTGTGCCTCGGTTCGCCATCAACTCTCCGATACCAGCAGGCCCTGATCCCCCGGACCGTTTCTTCGATAGGCGGCTGGAGAATCTCAACATTGCTTTTTGGACAACCGTCCCAGTCACCAGTGAATATGCTGCTGCCGCCATCTCTCATTACCTTGAAACCGACCATCCCCTCATCGCCATGTCTGACACGGAAGCGTTTATTGAAGCCTCGTGGGAGCCAGGTTGGATTATTGCTCCCCCTTCCTCGTCAACTCGCTGCTCGCTTTTGCTTCAGTAAGCCTCTGCGACTCATATTGTTTCATGGCTTAGCCACTGACGGACACTCTAGCAAGGATATTCCTCTAAATGTCTTGACGCACCAAGCAAGAGCTTTGAATACGAACGCGAAGCAGAGGCTCTGCAGCGGGCTGAGCGCGGCACCGACGCTAACACGACGCTGATCGCACTGATGTTTCTGTACCTCTCCCTCCTTTTCCACGCCGAGAATGAAAAGGCCTTTAGTTGTTTTGAAGCCGCCAACGAGATGGCAAAGAGACTATAACTCTTCGGGGTTCCGGGCACGCTCAGCGCCGAACAGCTTCGCGATTTACCGCCGGCAGGCCAGACCTCGACCGCCTTCGCGGCGTGGGGTACGTTCAACGTGATCATGTACGTGGTCATCTCTCGCACACGCATTCAAGCCGATAATGAGGCGCACATAACAGATGTGAGATGACATGCTAACTTAATGTAAGATTGCAAGCCATCTTCTTTCTCCCGCTAGCCACAGAATGTCCTCCCATCCTGCCCATTCCAGCAGGAGCGGGCCTCTGCCCATGCATGCGCGAGACATTCCCGAGTTTCTGCCGCTTGTACAATATCGTCTCGGAGGTTCTGCTTGTGTACCGCCCGGCAAGCGGAGCGAGGCCAACCTCTCCGGCTTTTGCTTTGGCCAAATACGAGAAACTCCTTGTTCTGACCGATTCTCTACCGATCTCAATGATGCGTAGCGTATGCAGATTGTCCCATGCTCTCGTCTTCCAGTAAGTCCATGCTTCCCTCTCGAGACCCTTTGGGTCTTTCTATCAGTAACCATGCTGACTCCAACGCAGCATGCACGTCCACAATATCGTTGTTGACATCTTCCGCCCCTTCGTGCTCTCCCGAGACCATGGAGGAGCGTTCGACACAGCCGCTGGCTGGGCTGCCTCCAACCGATCCCCTGGCGACATCTACCGTGCCTCGCTGAAGCAGCTCCGCCGCCTCGTCCTCGTGTACCGCCATTTCCCAGAGTCGACCACGTCCTTCTTCTGGCACTCGGCCGTCATGTATACCGGCAACGCCGCATTCGGAGACACGTCCGTCCCCGACTGGCGGTTCTACTTCCTACTGGCCGTGCAGTGCTACGCGGGGCTCGGGCGGTGCTACCGCCTCGCCGTCCCGCTCGCGCAGGGGCTTGTCACAATGGCAACCGATGGCGGGGCTATCACGCGGGGTGAGATGCATCGCATCACAAGGTTGCTCACGGGGAGTGGGAAGGCGGGTCCGCACCGGCAACAGCAGCGTCAGCGGCGACCTGGAGCTCCCGGAATACGGATTAACTTCAACCTGCCTGTAACGGACTGGGATGCGTCATAGCTGGACTACTTAATAGACTCGTTTAAGGACATTACGCTCTTCGGGCTGTACACTGAAGGAGTGGTATAAGAGTAATATAGAAAGGACCTGAGGCTGTTATATATATACCACGCCAAGAAGCCTAGAAAAAGTCCCTCTCTTTGAAAGTCGGCTGGCTATTTTCTGACACACTACCTAGCTTTACAGCCTACTAATAGTATTATATTTGAGATTGTTTATAATTCCACATCAGAGGAAGCGTGTATTTAAAAGAAACTGTGAAGAACATGATTATGCCCCAGGGCTATAATGTATTAGCTCCAGTGCCTGGCTCTCCCTTAGCAGGATTAACCAAGACGTCGAGAGCAAAGTAGGCGTAATTTTGTGCATTCTGTATCTTCATACTGTCTACTAGAGACTTACAGCTATATGAAAAGTGTTAGCTCATCGCTGTATCGTGTTTCAGGTGCAAATTAATCGTACTTTTCTGATAGATAAGCCCAGTCTTCGCAATACTCACTCACTGTTGTGGCAACTGCCATGTGCTGTAGTTCATGAAGCAGGATCATGCCTCGAGACATCCTAGCATCTGGCCCCCTTTTCCAGTCCTTCTTCATTTGTGTTTGGGAAACGACTCTTGAGGTGAAGAAGTCAGGGCAAAAGTAAATCACTGTGGCATCTTGTATGCTTGGCTCATTCCCTATTCCGATAATGACAGAGGCCGCAGTATCCTGGCATCTTAATATTTCGTAGACCTTTTGAGCACAGGCGTAAACGATGGAACGATTCGTGACAGGTGGTGTATGGCCTGCTACTTGATATCGCGGTGTGTCGCTTAAGTCCAAGGTGACCGGCAATGACGGCTCTCCTAGGTTTTGGAGTGCAATATGGTAATGATGCTGTAATATTTTCTGTTTCCTGGCATCGTTGGCGTTTGCTGGATCAAATATTAATAGCCAGTTAGTATGAATGGTCCGTAACTTATGCTCCGCATTATGGCACGTGGATAAGTAGCGTACTTACACAACCCAAACCAGGTACGGTATGCTTCTGAAGTTTCGGCTCCTGGGATTTGGAGAACATTGATAGCGTGGCTAGCGATTCTCTTTGTGTCCTTAATAGCCTCGTTGATTACTCGAACTTGTTTCTTGCTACAAACCCAGTCACCCTTAGCTACGTAATACGCGTTGTCAAAGAGATCGCGTCGTGCCAGCCGGGGTAACTCTAATACCCCACTTCCGCACCACCCCCACTTCTGCACCACCCAAAAATCCCGCATTTCTCCTCCTTCATCAACACCACTACCTTTTTCAAACTATTATAACAATTGCTATATATCGCCAAATAACGCCATTTTTTCAGGATACCTTCTTTAACCCATCATGAAGCAATATACTGAAGATGAGCTCCAACGGGCACTTCAAGATATAGATACTACTTGCTCTATCCGCCAGGCAGCTCGTAGATGGGGAATTCCCTATCATACTCTTCGACATCGATTCCACGGCATGCAATCAAAGGATACTGCTTATATTCATATGCAGCGGTTATCCCAGGCCCAAGAGCAATATCTATCTGAATGGGTTCAAATCCAGGATGCCCTAGGCGCTGGCCCTACCCATCAACAACTAAAGGGCCTAGCAGAGCGTATGCTAGGCGATGGGCAGCAGCCCATAGGGAGGAAGTGGATAGGGCGATTCCTGCGGCGAAACCCATCACTTAGGACCAGGCGATCTAGGGCAATAGATGCCCGGCGATGGAAGGCCCATTCTTCCGAGGTTATCCAGGGTTTTTTCCATCTTCTGGTTAATATCCCTGCCATCCAGGGAATCCATCCATCTAACCGATGGAATATGGATGAGACTGGCATTATGGAGGGCAGGGGATCTAATGGGCTAGTGCTGGGCTCTGCAGCATCGCAGCATATCCAGAAAAAGCAGCCAGGATCCCGGGCATGGGTATCTATCATCGAGTGTGTGGCTGCTGATGGGAGGTCCCTATGCCCACTGGTTATATATAAGGGCAAATCAGTCCAGGCCCAGTGGTTCCCATCTAACCTATCTGGATATGAAGGATGGCACTTCACATATACGGATAATGGCTGGACAACTGAGAAGACTGCCCTTGAGTGGCTAAAGAAGGTCTTTATCCCAGGCACTATGCCTAGTGAGCCAGAGGCAGCCAGACTGCTGGTTCTAGATGGGCATTACAGCCATATATCTACTGACTTTATGTGGGAATGCTTCCAGAACAAGATATATCTACTATATCTACCGCCGCACTCCTCTGCTGTCCTCCAGCCACTGGATATATCGGTCTTCAGCCCATTAAAGCACGCCTATCGAAGGGAGGTTGGATATCTAGATGACTGGGTTAGTGATTCAACTGTTGCTGGCAAAAGGGCATTTCTGGCCTGTTATATAAGGGCTAGAGATGCATCTATAACAGCCCAGAACGTTAGAAGTGGCTGGAGGTCAGCTGGACTATGGCCAATATGCATACAGCGACCTCTATCTAACTCGTTAGTAATAAAGGCATCATCCAGCCAGCAGAACAGCCAGCAGACTAACCAGCCTAGCAGCCAGCAGTGGGGTGAATCCGTATCTATCGTCCCATGGTCAACACCTCGTCGATCTGCTGAACTACGGCATCAACTACGCCAGTTAACCCAGCTGGCAGAGGATGGGCTAGATACCCATACTATTCGTCACCTATCTAGAAAGGTGCAAAAGGGGTATGATGAACAGGCATCTAGAAGGGCACTTCTAGAGCAGAAGGTCCACCAGCTGGAGGGCCAGTTGGATGATATACGGCAGCGCAAGAGAAAGAAGGTCCGTCTATCGCCTAACAGCACCTTCGCCACTATTTGGGACATCCAGCGGGCGCAAAGTCCGGATATCGGCGATATGGATAGTCCGGATGAATCCAGTGCATCCGAATTATCTAGCGAGGCCGAAAGTTGCATATGGGTGGGCGGCAGAGGTGGTGAAATAAGTGGTGATAGTGGTGGTGGTGATGGTGATGATGGTGGTGCAGAAGTGGGGGTGGTGCAGAAGTAGGGGGGTTGAGTTATACGGCAGCGCAAGAGAAAGAAGGTCCGTCTATCGCCTAACAGCACCTTCGCCACTATTTGGGACATCCAGCGGGCGCAAAGTCCGGATATCGGCGATATGGATAGTCCGGATGAATCCAGTGCATCCGAATTATCTAGCGAGGCCGAAAGTTGCATATGGGTGGGCGGCAGAGGTGGTGAAATAAGTGGTGATAGTGGTGGTGGTGATGGTGATGATGGTGGTGCAGAAGTGGGGGTGGTGCAGAAGTAGGGGGGTTGAGTTATGGAGTTTTGAGCTGCGACTAGGCTCGAGGGAATAAATAGATTGTAGAAAACCGCGAAACATATGGCAAGGAGACGGAGTATTTTGCAATTAATGCTCGCCATAGTGATAAGATGATGTGTATGTGGATGTCGATCTAGGCGCGGAGGGAGTCATCAGGCGAACACGTTTAGACTGTCGGCGTTAAAAAAGGTCTTCTCTTAGATGTTTATCATAAATAAGTTTCAAAGGAAAGTTAAACCTTAGTTATACGGCCCACGGCTTGGATTATTGTTTATTAAAGTGCTCAAAAGGGGAGACACCCCCGGTCGAGACTATAGTATGTCATACTTTGGTTAGACCTAAATATCTTTAGTACTTTTACACTTGTTACTATATTATTCACGCTTTAATCATGTAGAGGTAGAGGTCGGGCCGCTAAATCTTGCTACCGCCTTCGATAACTAGCGTATGCTAAAGCGATGTAATAATAGTACTGTCGGTAGCGGGTAAATTCACGGCCCCCTTTTAGTATTTTCACGGCCCTCTAGCCACCACGGCCACACCATATATCCAGCTCAGTAACCCAGCCAGAATACCATATTCTATGACTCGAACTCGAGTCACTCACCCGGACCCTAACCCGAACCCTAACGTAACCCAAACCATGCTTTTTCTTTTACTTAGAGTGTGGTTAGGACCAGGTTAGGGTTCAGATTAGGGTCCGGGTTAATGGCTAGTGTTCTGGTAACGGATTATGTAGTTTTATGCTGCCTTATAAATTACACTGAGTATATATAGAGCCTATCTGACGTAAGAAAAGGCCTTGAAAATACCAAAAAGGGATCGTCAAAATACCTGCTACCGTACTGTCCGGCCCAACAAACCTTGTATGGACCCTGGACCCCTGGACACTTTCATTACTGTAGAGATGCCAGTCTAGGCCGTATGCAAATTAGAACTACTAGACGTACCAGTTGATCTGTTTGGTAGATATATCCCCTGCATCTTTATGGCTTATTAGGGATTAAAGAAATTAAGTAGGAAAAACCTTTAAATAGCTACAGCTGAGAAATATGTAGCAGGGCTGCCTGGATTCTAATATATACCCTGAGATCAAATAGGAGATGACTGGTACCTCTATCACACGTAAATAGAGGCACTCTATAACAGCCTTTGTTACTAGCACTAAGGTTCTATCTAGCCCTTGCCACGCTTTTTCCGCGTTTGGCGTTACGTCGCAGTGGAGGGGGGAGGAAAATAACGCACTAGAGATATCTATCAACCGGACACATACCGGCAACGAATTGGACAGGGATATTGCTTTGTGCAGGTCGTTAATGTGACCTTATTTAACTGCTAGGTGGAGTGTAATTTCCTTGCACGCGGAATTCATGACTCGCGACAGATCATCTACTGAGCTAAACATCCGCCCTTTTTGTGAGCAGGGCCCTGGTTTTTAGCACAGCATCCTTATGACTTACACCCTCGTGTAGTAATGTTAGGAATTGACTTTTCCAATATCGTCAGCGGTCCGCTATAAGCTGTGATATATACCAGCATCATGCTCTTGTTCTTTAATACGGACAGTAGGTTTCTAACAGAGGAGACCACGAGAAGTAATTAGACAGCGCGATTCAATATAGTTAGAGGCCAGAGAGAATCAGCAGTGGTTGGGGAAGTGATAACAGCATCGCGGCCGCGAAAAGCCAGCTTAGGCCACAGCAGATCCCGCGCGCCCCCACATATCAGAATGTTTGTGTTACAACCCAATAAGTTACAAGCGACGCTGTCTTACCAGACAAGACAACAAACAGGCGGCACGACCTCTATATAAGCTAACCAAAGGATGACTTCTTAGAAAAGAAGAACTATAGTATAGGTTACGGGATGATAAGATAAAGTGATTACTCTATAAGATCTATTAAGCGATCACTCGGACCTATTGAGTAATTAGTAGTGTCTATTAAGCGCTTAATAAGGTAAATGGAATAATTAAAGCTAATAAGAATATACATTATAATTAAAATTAAAAATACTAAGACTTATATATAAGATAAATTTAGATATAATTAAGAATAGACTTCTATAGCTTTTTTATAATTAACTTATAATATATTTTTAAATATCTTTTAATATTTAATTTTAGTGATTTAGTTAAGAATAATAATAATAATAATAAGAGCGATAGTAATAGTGATAAAGGTTTTAACCCTAACGTTTAAATAGTCCCTCTTGGTCTCTCCCTACTACCCCTCTATTAATAGTTTTTAGATTTTTTATAGCCCTACGGCTATCTTGCTTCCTAGCCTTAGTACTAAATAGAATTTATTTCCTTATACCAGCCGGTAAGCTATATAGATCCACTAACTCTATTAGTCCCTATTATGACCCTATACCCCTCTAGTGGTCTCTACCTTATATTTTTATTATAGTTCTAGCGTTAAATACTTTTATAGTTTCTATAAGTTTTCTTTTTTTTATACTGAAATAGGGTGAGGTAATCTGCCTTGTTCTATTGCTTAGATTAGGGATTTATAGTATAGAGGATATAGAGATAAGCTGTTTAGATTAGAAGAATTCTGGTATAAGAAGGCTAGATTCAAAGCTTTCTAGATAGTATAGAAATTAATAAACTTTTCCTTTTTTTTCTAGATCTACCCTTATAGTCTGATTAGACCTAAAGCCTTTCTTATAATTTATAATCTAACATAATAATATAAGATGATTAGGAGAGTTACTTCTTAGAATAAAACACCTTTTTATACTAACTAAAGAATATATATTATTCTAATTAAAATAAGTTAACCTCTAATTAAGGGAAGTATCTTGTGTTATCTATAGGGTTATGAGTGTTTTTCTTAGATCACTATACTATATAGGCCTTTTTCTATTCTATATACTTTTAATAGTCTCTCCTTCTAGGAATTAAGATAGAATAGATAATAATAGTAAAAGAATAATACAATCTAAGCTAAAGTAAACAGCTGTAAGCTAGATTAAGATAATAGATAATAGATAAGAGATAATAAGATAAATATTAAACAAGATAGATTAATTAATAACAAAGTAATTAAAGGATAATATAGATAATAGATTAAAAGAATGAGGATAAATTAATAAATAATTAAGATAAAAAGGTATATTTAGAAATAAATCAGTCTTAATTACTATAAAAATTGATTATAGTGTAACCGACTAGAGATAGAATTAGGGGCTTTAGCTCTAGAAGCTTCTAAAAGTAATAACTAGTTATATAATTAAACTATTTACTACTAATCGGTATAACTTCAAACGTTAAAAAATATCTAATTAGGATATATAGTTCTTTTAGATTAAGGGTATTTATAGATTAAGGTACTTAACTGTCTTACTTCTCTTTTACTAAGGGACTATAGTAGATTAAGAAGAGGTCTTTATTAAGATTATAGTAATTACTATACTAAGGACTTATAATAGCTTTATAAGCAGCCTTAATTAGTATAGCTATATCGACTTAGGTATTAAGTCAAGCTATATCTATACTTATAAAGCTTAGTCTAATTATACTTAAGTAAGATAAGATTATATAAATACTTAAAGAACTTAATAGATTATTTTATTATTAATAATAACTTACTACTATAGGTAATAGATATTTTACTTTTCCTTAAGGTATTATCCTAAATCAGCCTTAAGCTTTTATCTTAACGTTATCCTTAGGAGATATACCAGCTGTTAGGCTAAACGTTTTAATATATAGGGAGCCTAAAGGGATTATGTTCTTAGATAATAATAATAGTGGTAATTCCTTAGATTAGCTAGTGCTAGTGGCTAATAAAGGAGAGAAACCGGCTCTAAAGCCTTTTAAGAATAACGACTTAATTAACATTTTTCTAGAAGTAATTACTGTTTAGATTTAGACTAGTATTTTATAGAGTTAGATATCTATTGATTAAATAGATAACTTAAATTCTTATAAGGTTCCTTTTTTAGATAGAAAAATATAGCTATCTTTATAGGGGATAATATTTTAAGGTTCCTAAAGAAATTTAAGGATTAATATAAGATTACTAGGGTTCTAGACCGATTTAAAGGAAAGCTTACTATATATACTATAGGAAGAGACTATTAGACTCCTGTTAAGGACGTAATTAAAGGTATACCTTAGGACTATATAAAGGTTACCTATTAAGAAAGTATAGATAACAGGATACTAACTAATTTCTAGATAAGAAAGAATAGATTAAGAAAGCCACTAAAGGAGCACTAATTACTAGTATTAACTTAAGCTTTACTTAGGCCCTATTTACCAGGATTAATATTATTATTATATATATTAAGCAACAAGACCTATATACTGTTTCTAATAAAAGCCTAATTAAAGCTATTTATAAATACTTCTATATTAATATTATAGAAAAAACCGCTAAACAGATAGGAATAAGCCTAGAAAACTTTATTGGATCGATATAGTACTTCATATTTAAGGGAAATCTATGTAAGAAGATCGCTTATAAGAAAGAATATAGACCCCTCTTTATATAAAGCTAAAGATAAAGTGACTTTGGTTCTTAAAACACTACTTAACAGTCTCATAAAAACCAGCCGTATAGATACTAGAATCGCTAATAGACTTAATAGCTAACTATAGATATCTAGATTAATAGGCTAGTTCTAAATAAGGGCGATTAGGACCTAGCTAACGGTATAAGTAAGCTAAAGATTTATTAGAATATAGTATAAATATTTAGTCTAGCTTAGGTCTTTAAAGTAAATATAATAAGGACCGATCGTTCTAACACTTTTAGACTAAAAGATTAATACTAGTATTATTAGTCTAGAGATTATTATTTTATTTAGGAATATAATGAGTACACCTTAGATAAGGATATCTAGCTGGTTATCTTATTTAAGAAGCCTAATACTATAGTAAGTATAATAGCTAGAACCCTATAATTAATATTCTATTTCTAGTGATTAAAGATAGATATAAATATAGTGTTACTAATTAGGTAGCCTTACTCTCTTATATAGCTAATATATTGATAGATAAAGACTATAAAGCTACCGTACAATAGATTCTAGATAAGTAAATCGGCTTCCCTTAGCACAATAAGGCTTTACTTCTCTTAAATTAGGTAACCCTAGTTAGATATATCTATATAGTACACCCTAAGTCTCCCGATTAGGACCATATAGATATATACACCGTACGATATAGAAGGACGCCTAAGAACCAAGTGTCCCTAATAGACTAAAGAAGCCAAGAGAGATCTTAGGAAGCTTATAAGGCGAAAAAGCTAGACCTTATACTATTAACTAAACTAAAGACCGTCTTATTGACTAATAATAAAAGAAACACTATAGTTATAGATAATTATAATAAGTTAGAAGTGCCTTAAGCCGTTAAGCCGTTCTAATTAGTAAAACAGAATATAGGATTAAAAGTTATAATTTTTTAAAGATCTAAGGGTAATAAGGTTCTAGTTTATATTAAGTAAGGTAGAAAAAAAAGTAATTAAGACGAACTATAGCTAGAGATCTCTAGATTAATAATTATTAAGTAGCTATAAGAGTTGGATCTCTATCTAGAAGCTAAAAAGCTAATAGAAAAGAAACTTAACAGCTTAATATTTCTTCCTATTGGTCTTTTTTAATAGATCTAGCTAAAGTTTAATATTATAATAGGCTTTACCTTATAAGAATATAGATATATAGGAGTGGATAAGGTCTTAATTAAGGCCCTAAAGTCTCTATTAGAGCTAGTAGAGTTAGAATAATAGTAAGCTAAGATAAGAGAGCTTTTAGATAATTATAATAGATTAATTATAACAGGATTAAGTTAAATTATAAAGGTTAGATATATGAGAGGTGTTAAGGCTATAGTAACACCTCTAACGATAATTATTTTAAATATATATCTATAGCTAGAGGTCTAGATATCTAGCTTAGATTAGATAAATAAAGACCCTCTATTTGTTATAATTCTAGACACTAGCGTCTAAGTTAATATCTTATTAAAACAGTATCTTAAAGCTATAGGAATTCTGTATACTTATATTAAACTATAACTAAGAAATGAAACTGCACAAAAGATGTGGCGCGCCATTGATGTTATCAATTGACACAAGATCATTACCTATATGTGGAATCTAAGTCACCTCCTCAAGGGCTATAGAGACTATTGGCCTTGCACAGTTATGTTATGATAGGCAAGAACCCTAGGTAAGCAACTCCTAGGTAAGAATCCTATTTTTTATGCGTGCGTGCGACCGGACTCGAACTCGCACACTCTCGTGCACAGAGCTAAGCTGGGCTCATAACCACTAAGAAATGAAACTGCACAAAAGATGTGGCGCGCCATTGATGTTATCAATTGACACAAGATCATTACCTATATGTGGAATCTAAGTCTATAAATAAGGACTTTTAAGTTAGATCTAGACAGCCTAACTATATTTAATAGATTCTAGTATATAGATATCTAGATTAATAAATATAAAGTTAATTTATACTTCTTTATTAAAGATAAATATAAAACGACTGATCTACTGCTGTTTAGTCTCCTATTTATATAGGATATAAGGCTCTGATTTAGTTATAGTAAACACCTAACTACAGCTTATATCTATACTAAAGACACCCTTCTATAGATTCCAATAGGTATAATTAGGATAAATAGGCCCTTGAAAGTAGTAGATATCTTACTATAGCTAGATTAATATATTAAGGAGGTCTTTAGTTTAAAAAACTAAAGACTGATAGTATAACTAGAAGTACTACTAAAATAGATAACCTTTACCTAGAACCTCAGCTAGATAAGGATAAACAGATTATAGTAGTCCTAAATTAGGACTAGGCTAAAAAACTAATATGAAGGATTATATATAAAGCGATTTAGCTATAAGTTATATAGATCTAAAGAATAATAGTAGTTATAAGAGGTAAAATATAGAAGCTTAGTCTTCTTAATAACTATAAAGATATCTATTAGGAATTCCTAAAGAAACCTATCTCTAGGTAAAAGAAATAACTAGTTAAACAGACACTAAATAAACACTAAAAGAGAATAATACACTGGTTTAATATAATAAAAAAATAACTAATAGGACTCTATAGGCTATAAAAGTTAATACTATATATAAGCGGAAGAATTAGAAGGTCTAACTGGTAGACAATACCTCTTTAGATGGATTAATACCTAAGGGAGACCTATATTAAAAACTCAAAAAGGTTAAAAAAGTTAAAGAGAGACTTTAAGATTAATTAGGACCTTATAGAGACCTAATCACCCTAAAGTCTTCCAATATTAAAGCTAGATTAAGGCTTATAGTAGACTAATAGAATATAATTATTAAGGATTATAGCTATCTCTTATTAAAAAAGAAAGAACTTTTTAGATAGATTCTGCTTAATAGAGAGAAAGCTTTAGTATAGGAATTCCCTAAGTATAAGTATATTAACCAATAGTAGCCCCTCCTTAAGAGATCTAGATACTTCTATATAAGGTATAGTAAATAAAAAGGATTCTAATTCCTAAGGTGTTTCTCTTAAAAGCTTTTAAGATAATTAGATAATAAGTTATATAAGGAATTATTAAGGAAAGTTATACTATTTACTAGAATCTATAGTTTTTAGTTATAAAGAAGGAAAATAGACTTTAACTAATTAAGTTAGTAATAAAGGTAAATAGAGTTACCCTTTAAGACGCCTGGCAACCTCTATCTATAGACGAATTTTCTAAAGGTTTTACTATATACTCCTAATAGGCGCTATAAACTTTATTACCTAGTTTTACTAGATTATAATAAAAGTCCTCTATAATTTAATCCCTAAATACTATAACGCCTTTATTAATAATATTATAATTAAAGGTCCCTACTCTTGCTATAATAATAAGGAGCTATCTAACTACCTTAAAATCTAGAGATCTATTTATAAGTATCTATATAATATCGATTAGGTTCTAGTTAATATTAAAATAGTAGGCTGTACTGTTTTAGGTATAAAGTCTTAATAGTGTTAACCTTTAGTAGTTATTATTAGATATATCTATAGTATTAATAGGTATTACCTAAATTAAGTAAAGATTATTAAGGTCCTTAAGTAGGAGAAATATAATAATATTAGGGAAATCTAATTATTTCTTAGTATTACTATCTTTTATTAATACTAGATTAAATACTTGACTAATATAGTATCGCTGTTATATTTACTCTTAGGGAAGGATAAATTATTTAAATAAGAGTAAATATAGATTAAAGTAACAGAGACTCTTAAAAGTATATTATAATAGCTCTAACGCTTATTAGTATTAATTATAGTCTTAATATAAGACTAATTACTTTAATAACCGATATAAGTATTAGAGGTTAAGGCTTAACGTTTGGCTAGATCGTTAATAGGAAATAGGCGGTTATATATTTTAAGAGCGGAATCTAGAGAGGCCTAAAGCTAAAGTATAATTTAGGAAAACTAGAGATATATAGGGTTCTAATAAGTCTTAAACAACTATATAACTATCTCTTTAGTATTTATTTTCTACTTGAGATAGATATCCAGGTTTTAGTTATCTAGATTAATAAATGAATAAATAATCTGCTGTCTACTATAATAACTTATTAGCTTACTTAGATTTAAATTTTTAACTTTAAAATTAAGTATATTAATAGAAAAAAGAACACTATAGCAGTCAGCCTTCTAAGGAAACCTCTTAACGCTTTAGACCTATATAAAGCTAAGAATAAAGAAGATATTAAGGAATTTATTAATATAAAGGTTCTTTATACTTATATAGTAAAGAACTTCTTTCTTATGGCATACGGTTACAGCGACAAGGACCTAGATTAGATTAACGATATTAAGATCCCTATTAACCTCTTTACCGCTAAAGAATACTAGTTAATAACGTCTAAAAAGATTGCCTACTTTCTTTTTACCTTAAACTACCCTTTAGGTGTCCTAGTCTAGAAGTTCTACTAATTTAAATAGAAAATAATCGGCTTTATTATTTAAGATAGACTCTTATTTACGCAAGAGATAAGATCTTAGTTTTATCTTTACTATATGATTAACTTAAGATCGCTTTACCTTAAGCTAATTATTAAAATATATAATAAATTAGGATATTAGGGATAAAAGGCTACCTATTGTTATCTAGCTAAGTAATACTATTAGCTAGAGATATATACCTAAGTAAAAAGACTAATTATAACCTATAAAGTATATTAAGAGGCTTAGTTGAAGTAAATAGATAACCTATATATTTCGTTAGAATTAACCTATTAAACGTTTTTAAGGGTTTTACTAGATATTTAATATATCGGTAAATAGAAGGTGGTAGAGGTATACTGTAAGTTTATAGGTTACCTTAAAGCTTAGATTCTAAAGTATACTATATTAAAAAGTATTATAAAGTCTTTTTAGAAAGACATAATCTACCGATATAGTATATATAGAACCCTAATTATAGATAGAGGATATAAGACTATAGGTATAGTTATTTACCTAAATCAGTGTTAGAGTATAAAATATAAAGTTATATCGGCCTATAACCTATATCTAAATAGACTATTAGAAAAAGGTTACTGACCGATTATATATACTCTTTAAATTTAGTCTAATTAAGGAAAAAAGGATATTTAGCCTATATTTTTTATAGCTTTTATTATAGATTAAATAATTATTTATACCTTCTCTAGCTATACTCTATCTTACCTTATCTATAGTTAGTATATTATAACCCTAACTAAAGGATAAATAGTAATATGGAGAACCCTTAATTAGGATAAGGTCTAAACTTTAGAAAAAGAAACCTAGCTCTGTCTTTATGTTTTTATATAGCTAGATAAGGATTAGGTTAAGGCTATAGAGATCGTTATATACTATAAAGCTTAGACTTATAATTAGTTTAATACAGCCTACCGATATATACTATAGAAGAAAAGTTTAAAGAAGGGTAATTTAGTTTTAGTCTTTAATATATAGTAAAAGATTAATATGTTAACCTTAAGGAAATTAGATTACTACTAGGAAGGCCTTTATTAGATTTACTTAGTTACTTTAAATAGATTATCTTATTAGCTTTTGACTCTCTCTAGAACGCTAATCACTAAGGCAACTTATATAGGTAACACGCTAAAGAAGTTCCTTAAGTCACTAGACGGCCTCTATTTATCCCTAGATAAAAAGGATTTAAGGGTTAATTTTATAGAGGATCTTAAAGGCCTACTTCGAGAAGATGATCTAGAATTAAAATATGACCCTTTAGACTTTAGGGATAAATTTCTCCTAATCACCTTAAGAGAAATATATTTATAAGTATAAAGCTAATAACTATAGTCTCTAACATCTAATTTATATCTAGATTAATATCTTTTTCTCCTAAAGTTAAGATTTCTTTAGATAGCTTACTATAAAGATATAGGGGATAAAGAGATAAAGAAAAAGATTTCTTTTATATGATTTTATATAAAACCTAGATATATAAACCACCGATTAATTAAAAAACCCTAAAAAACTTAACTATTTATTATTAAAGTTAAATAGAAACCACTCTTTTTTAGTCTCTCTTTCTACTTTTTATCTTCCTTAAGCTGTTTTTTTAAGTCTTTTTCTATAAAACCTAAGGATAATCCTCTAAAATATACTTTAATCTAACGCTATTAAACTCTTTATACTTATAGTAGAATTAATAATAAGCCTTATTATAATAATTAGAAAGCTAGTAATACTCAGTCTTAATCATCAGTAGATCTTTATAGAGAAAAAAAGTCTAACTACTGCTGTTTAGCTCTTATTTGTAAAACTATTTAGATTCCTTTAAGACTTTTAAAAGACCCTTTTTAACCTAATTAGTATTAACTATCTAGTTATACCTAGTGTTCTTAAGAAATATATAGTTAGTATAATAATTTTAAAATACCTACAAAGAGAGATATACTTAAAGTAGAGATTTATACCATAAGCCTGATTATTAGCCTGAATTGTAATATATTTCTAGAAACTATAGATATAGCACTTATATAGAAGTTTATCATAAACTCTATATGCCTGAATTAGAAGAGAATTAACAGCCAGAGTACGGCTAAAGAGCTTCTAGAATAAAGCGCTAAAGTGCCTAGTGATATCGTTATTAATAAAGACTTACTATCTTTGGTAAGGGCTGTCTTTAGTTATATAAGGATTATTAACTATAGATTATATAATCTTCTAATTATTAATATTATATAAGAAATTAACCGTTGTGGTGTTAAAACTCTAGTTAGATACCTCTTTAGGATTAACGATTATAAGCTTAGTGTATAGATCGCCGGCCAGACTAGAAGGAGTGGCCTATACTTTAGTCTTTAGAACCTAGGAAAAAGGAAGTTAGATTAGACTAGAAAAAGTTAATTAGGGATAATACTTACTATAAGATACTGCTCTTTAATACTTTAAAGCTTATATCTCTAACGCTTAATAGTAATATCCTTAACAGGAGGTATATAGGTATACCACTATAGCTTAATATCGATATAAAGAGACCGATTTAGGCGATAATTATTAATCTTACTAGAGATAGATATAATTAGAGAGTAAGCTAGAAATAGAAAAAAAAAGACTTAACGATAAAACAAGACGGTTATAAAAGAAGTTATTATTATAAAAGAAAAGAAAAAGTAAAAAGCTATAAAAAAGATGCCTTTCTTATACTCTATTTAAAAGGTCTAAATAGAGGAAGGAATTAGAGGTAGAGTCCTATTAATAAAGGTAATTATATAGTAAAGTTATTATTTATTATTAAAGCTATCGAATAGATAGTAAATAACTCTCCTACTTTTTCTCTATTTACTAAATAGCTTCTTCCTTTATTAATTAGGTATTACTAACGGCTAACGATATAAAAATCTACCTTTTCTATTAAGGCTTTTAACTTTTTCTCTTCCCTATTAATAACTATAAATTTAATTTTACTAACCGATTTAGACTATTTATTCTAGTACCTTTATACTTCTACTTTATATTTCTTCCTTATATTTACACTATTAAGTCCCAATTTACCCTTCTTACTCTACCTCTAAAAATCGTTCCTTTAGCAGCAGCAATTATAATATCTATCTTTACCCTTTTTATATTAGTCTCTCTATCTTACTAAAAGCAACCTGACAATAAAGCCTAAATCTAGTAACTTTATACTAAAAGCGACTTAAAAGTAGATCTTACTTTTTAAACCGGCTAATAAAGTATTTACTAAATAATTAGTTATAAAGCTATAGCTCTCTATATAGTTAACGCTATAAAATACTCTTAATTTATTAACCAAGATATAAATATCTATCTTAGTTAGTATACCTAACTATACTATTATATTATTCCTAACTAGAGAAGCTTTCTATAGATCGTTCTAACTCTTATAATAGTCTATTTTCCTAACTAGCTACACTAAGAGGATATTAACCGGTTCTTTAATTAGCGCCCTAAAGCGGTTGATAGCCCTAACGGTATAAAGACTTAGGCAGGATAGGACTATAGAAAGGTATAAACAGTTCTTTTTAACTACTATAACCTATAAGGATGCCTTCTATATAGAGATTAGATTATATAAGATAAGGTTAAAGCTATATTAAAGGTAATAGTATATAACCTTCCCCTTATTTATAATATTATAGTTATCTTAATTGGTTAATAAAGTATACCTAATCTAAACTAAATACTACTAATTCTTTTATAACGTCTAGAGATTATTTATATAATTAAGACTTAGGTATACCTAGTTATCTTTCTATTGTTTACTAATAACCCTAAACACTTTATAGGGCTTATTATTAACTAAAGAGATAGAATAATCTATTAGTATAATCCTTTATAGTTGAGCGGTTAATTAGAGTTTCTCTTTATTAACAATATCTAGGCTTTAAAGCGATTTTATTAAGATATTAATACGCCGCTTTATATTTAAGACTTAATCAATATAAGTATATATATCGTTAACTTAATTTAATAGCTAGATAGATAAAGGTATAGTTGTCAGCACAACAGGTGGGCTGACCTCGTAGAGAGTAATAACAGCCTCTGGAGTATATAAGAGAGTATATCTCTTATATAAGAATATATCCTATAGAAGCAAGAATATAGGATAACAGGGGTAGATATAATAGATATAATAGATATAACGATATAAGGATATAGAGTGAATATAGTTAAAGAGAGTATAATAGTTGGATTTGTTTGTTACTAACTTGCTTGCTTAAGGAGAGAAATAGAAAACTAAGAAACAGGAAGATTTCAGTCCCTTATATAGTCCTTTCCAGCTTACTAGAATATTCCATACTTGCGTAAGCTGCTTATAAATCAACATAAGGATTGCGTAATTCCATAACCCTAAGTTAATAATCCTAACTTAAATAGATAACCTTATAGGAAAGATAGAGTTAGGAGGAGCAGAGAGGACATTCTAGGTGCTTCTCCTAGATTCGACCAGATTACGTAATCATCCTGCTTACGTAATCAATATATATATTAACCTACTAAGTTAGTAGATTATATATATATATATATCTTATATAGATCATTCCTTATAATAAAGGAAATATAAGATAAAGAAGTAGTAGAGCGCTTAAGAGAGCTTCTACTTCTAACAATATATAATAGAAAGTAAAATTATTAACATTATTATATATAGAAAATAAAGATTTATATTTAAATAAAAAGGTAGTATAAAGAAGAAAAAAGAAAAACAGAAATTAGAAGATAGGTATTTATAGAGGAAAAAATGCCGTTAGGCGTTTACCTAACTAAATGAAAAGATAGAAATTAAGAAAAAGTAAAGGTAAAATAAAGATTCTTCTCATATATATATAACTAGTTTAGTAAAAATAAACAGAATGATATATATATAAGATATAATTCTATTAGTTTAATAAGATGTACCTTTTATTTATTATTAAAGATAAGTAAATCTAAAGCTTATTTTATTCATTTATTATTTAAAAAAGACTTTATTATAACTAAAAGCCTAGATATGTATAAGGCTATTCTAAAAGTAACTAGTATAACCTAATTAGCTACTATAAAAAGATTATATAGTTATAAAAAGAAAAGTTATAAGTATTAGAATAATAATATTATATAACTATATAACAACCTAATAACTTAAGAAGGTTTAAAATAAAGGTTAAAAATTAGATACTTTGACCTTAGTTATAAAAGGATAAACTAAGCGTATAGACTAACTTAGTAAGACTAAAAAGATATATCTATCTATATAACAGCTAAGTCTTATATTCTAGAAGTTAGTTATAGATAATAGATCTTTAGTTTACCCTATATTTACTTACCCTCTTATATATAAGGGACTCTTATATATAGGAGAGGGTCTATTTAATAAAAGCTTTGATATTTATTCCTTATTAGGCTTAGGTATAAATTCCTTTTCTAATAAGTCAAGATATATATAGAACTGTTTAAGGTCTTAGCCTTCTAATTACTATATTTTTACTAAAGAGTATATAGTATTTGGTTTATAATATATAGCCTTCTTTAGAAGGCCTTTTATTTATTTTAAAAATATATAAAATCCTTAGCCTTTTTCTTTTATTTTCTAAAAGAAAGGCTATATATTAGTCTTATTTTACTTAAGAATCGTTATCTATATAATATTAGGCTGAAACAATTTATTTTTTATTTTTTGAACTTTTTTAGTATAATTAAAATTAAAGCCTATAGATCATTTATTTAGGCTTTTTATTAATAGAGACTTATCTTAAGTTTAAGTTTAATAATCTCCTTGTAGGTAAAATCTTTATTACTTTTAAAATATAAATCGCTATAGAATTAATAGTCTTTTATCTTTTTTATAAGGCTAATAAGTATTCTTTTAATATTATTAGTTATAGATTTACTTATTAATAATATCTTTAGCTCTAGCTATTAAAACTAAATAAGAATAGCCTTATAGTTAAGGTTTTTAGTAGAGCTTTAACTATTAGGTAAAATACTATCTATATTTTATAAGATTATTACTAAGGATTCTATAATTCTATTATAATAAAACTAAAAAAATAAAAAAGGATTAGAATTATAATAATATTATATAACTAATAGTAAATATATATTTAATATAGATCTTATATTAAATTGAAGCTAATCCTTAATCTAGCTATCGTTAGCCTTTAGTTAAAGAATAGCCACCTTATAGATAGTTATATAAGATCGCCTTACCTATTAAAACACTACACTAAACTTAAAATAGACTAACATTTATCTATACCGCTAGGCCTCTAGACGCTTAAGTGTTACTTTCCACTATATCTCTAGGTGTTACCAGCTAACTATTGTTTTTTAATATTTTAAAATATAAATCGCTATAAGATTAATAGTCTTTTATCTTTTTTATAAGGTTAATAAATATTTTCTTAATATTCTTAGTTATAGATTATTTTATTAATACTATTTCAAGCTTTAGCTATTAGAGATAAATAAGAATAGCCTAATAGTTAAGGTATTAAGTAAAGCTTAAACTATTAAATAGAATATTACCTATATTTTAAAATATTATTACTAAGGATCCTATAATTTTATTATAATAAGACTAAATAAATAAAGTAAATTAAAATTATAACAGTATTATATAACTAATAGTTAATATATTAAATATAGGTCTTATATTAAAAAAAACTAATCTTTAATCTAGCTATTATCAGCCTTTAGTTAGGGAATAGCCACCTTATAGGTGGTTATATAAGATAGCCCTACCTATTAAAACACTATATTAAACTTAGAGTAGATTAATATTTATCTACACCGTTAGGCCACTAGACGCTTAGGTATTACTCTCTGTTACGTCTCTAGGTGTTGCTGGCCGACTATTGTCTTGTAATAATAAATAAGTTATATTCTTTTTAATTAAATAAGAAGACTATAGATATAAATAGAATATTTAGAAACTAAGGGAAAATCTAGTTAACACTTAACTAGAGATTAAATAATATATAGATAAATCTAAAGTAAGAATTATTAAAGACATAAAGTATAGGATTGTATCCAAGGCTAAAGATTATATAAAAAAAGCTAGAAAACTATAACCCTTATACCGAGCTTATAAAATAAATAGACCGTAAGATAAAGATCTACTTATTTACCTAAGAATACTAGCTATTAACTAAAAACTGTTAACTATTTCACTAAAAAGACTATAGTTAAAATCTAATAAGTTAATATTCTTATTTAGTATAAAGCTTTAGTCCACTATACTAAAGATACTACTTGACTATACCTTATATATTATAATTAATTGATAAGAAATCCTTATAAATATGACAAATATATATAAGAATAAATTATATCTTAAGTTATATTATAAGATTAATCTAGATAAGTATATCTACTATAATTATTACCTTATAGTATTACTTTATATTATATCCCTTAAGAGTAATAATATATATAAATTATAACTATATATCTAAATTAAAAAATCTATAAAATATAACACTTATAATAGAACGTAAAAGATGCTTATTATAATTAGGAATCTAATATAACGTTAGTAAAATATAAGGAAAAAGAAACTTAATAATCCTTAAACCTAAGATATACTATCTACTTATATAGGTCTTAAGAGTAAGACCTTTAGAGAGGAGACCTAATATTATAACTTAACAAGTTAATAAGTAATCTTATCTTACTAGATAAAATAACAAACAGGCGATATAACCTTTATATAAGCTAATAAAAGGATAACGCCTAAAAAGAAAAACTATAATTCAGGTTATATAATAATAAGATAAGGTAACTTTTTTATAAGATTTATTAAGTAATTATCAAGACCTATTGAGTAATTAGTAGTATTTATTAAATAATTAATAAGGTAAATAGAATAATTAGAACTAATAAGATTATAGATTATAATTAAAACTAAAAATATTAAGACTTATATATAAGATATACTTAGATATAACTAAAGATTAAGTTCTATAGCCTTTTAGTAATTAACTTATAATATATTCTCCAAATACCTTTTAGTATCTACTCTTAGTGATTTAATTAATAAGAAGCTATATAAGCTACGCTAACAAGCTTTAACTATACGATTGATCACCGGGTGATCTATAGGCTTACAACCTAGATTACTGTTACTGAGTATTAACCTCTGCTTACTCTTAGCGGAAACCCTACTGTCGGATATCTGACCGTAACAGTGGCGTAGGTCGGTTACCTAGTAGAATATACGCCAGCTACAGAGGAATTCTCTGTGGTGAACTCAGCTAGCTATCCATGTTTTCTACATATAGGAGCTAACTTTTTATTTATCTTCAGTAATACTATAGTAAAAGTGACAGTGATATTAGCGGTGATATATATAGAATGGACAATAGGGAAAACTTACCAATAGCTAGCAGGCTAAGAGACTTAGGGCATATAGGTATAAAACATACATAATAGAAGATGGTCTAAATATATCTATCGTATCTAAGTTATCTAGCATGGCAGACAGTTAAAAAAGGCAGGTGATAGATCTATCAAAATAAGTAGACATAGTAGTGGTGATAATAGTCGTGATAGAAGGTAGAATGTAGGGGTGGCTTGTAAGTAGGGTAGTTAAGTTAACTACGTTGAAACCGCAGCAAATTGGAGAGGTGTATATAGTGACCAACGGAGTTATACTGCTCTGTTGATTCCAAAGGTGCGTGTGCTAGCCAAGCCCAACCTATAACAGATGTTAGTGGGAATCAGTGAATGAGGCTAGACAAAGGAATAATATACCAGCATCAGTTAGACTTCTCATGTTATGGGCTTGTTCCATGGTTGTTTCACCACCCCAAATAAGCCTATCAGAGTGTTAATATCAAAGCTTGGCATGACATTGTTGGGAGCGGGGTGCACATCACTTTTGCCATGGGCGGGGATTATAATCGTGAACGGTTTGATCCCACCGAAACCCCCGATACAATCTGATGTGTATAAGTTTGGCCATAAATCGTTTTCCCAGCCAGGAGGTCCTGCCAACGACAAGCCCAACATGCATGCAGTTGTATGTGGCCAGCATGTATCTCTCCTGTTCCGTTGTGGCACGGTAGTGTGTGCCCGCATGCGGCTCTTGACAGTTCATGTAGTAGTAGTAGGTACCCCGCTTTAGGGATTCTATGCCAGCTTGTGCGGCAGCTCGCTCGGCCTCGTCATAGGCGTCCCCGGGATTCAATACCACACGTGGCAGCAAGGCGGGGGGGTACACCGTGTCTACCGCCACATGGCGGACTACTTGTAGATCAGTGTTTGTTGGATCTATCGTCGTAGGTATAGCCACAGCGACCGCCTTGAGGCAGTAAGACAGTATGACAAAGAGGCTCATATCGGGCAAGTAATCTATGCCCATGTGGAAACCGACTGAAGTTGTTGAGGGCTCGATTCCAGAGAAATCGAGGTGTTCTCTGCAGCCAAAATATCTCGAATTCGAGCCTGAAAGATGGCCGAGTCTCAGCGAACAAACAGCCTCATGCTGAGATTTAGCTAGTGTTCAGCTCAAAATGGCTGTCTGGGATAGAGTCTTCTCCGATAATGTGTATGCAAAAAGGAACACTTGACTATACCAGCGCCTCCATGGTTCAATTTATTTTAGAAGCCCGGAACGCGGCCCTGTATACAGCTCTTTATGAATGCCGCTTGGCTAATTTCTTGGCAATTGACAAAGATTTTGTTTACTAGATTAACAGGAAGGCTTAATTTTATTGTAAACCGCAGCGTCTAGACAATGAGTAGAATTAGGGGAAAAGTAAAATTCTTCTAGAAATTACATACGAGATGATTCATGCTATGGGAATACTAGTCCAAGCGGGTCCGTGCCTTTGGTGGGCCACATCTTATGGATACCATGCCTAGTACCTCTACAACCCAATAAAGCTGTCTAAGCTACACGACAATTTTTCATTAATTGAGTGGGTACATATCTTAATACATAGTACCAAGTCATTTAAATGTCATAGGGTAAGAGCATATAGGATTATTTACACTTTAATGGCTATTATTCAATATTTATAGTGGTTCTATTGACCTACACCATAAAGCTAGCTAAGCTCGCTCAGCACATAGTATCTCGATATATTCCTAACACTAAATTTGGCGACACCTGGCGGCAGCAATTAGGAATGCATTACGCTAACGAAGGTTTGGATTTGGCGATGGCCTCTGTACAGCGTATCGCTGTAGATGATATCAATCTATGAATGAGGCAAGTAACGCAACCTCTGCTTTTAATTTGAAAGGAATAAAGAATAGTAAAGTAAATATTTTTAGCTAAAGATTAGACTATAATGTCCTAATACTAAAAGGAATACAGGTTATCCTTAAGTATAGTGATAATAGTAATAGTATCCTTATATAAAAGTTTAATATAGTTAGTATATATCTTAATATTACTATAACTAATAGAATGATAATGAAGTACAGATATAAGATATATACTATAAAGGACTTAGATTCCACATATAGGTAATGATCTTGTGTCAATTGATAACATCAATGGCGCGCCACATCTTTTGTGCAGTTTCATTTCTTAGTGGTTATGAGCCCAGCTTAGCTCTGTGCACGAGAGTGTGCGAGTTCGAGTCCGGTCGCACGCACGCATAAAAAATAGGATTCTTACCTAGGAGTTGCTTACCTAGGGTTCTTGCCTATCATAACATAACTGTGCAAGGCCAATAGTCTCTATAGCCCTTGAGGAGGTGACTTAGATTCCACATATAGGTAATGATCTTGTGTCAATTGATAACATCAATGGCGCGCCACATCTTTTGTGCAGTTTCATTTCTTAGTAAAGGTATATAGATATTTAAGAATTACTAAAAGCTTTAAGTGAATTTAATAGTCTTGTAGTAAGTATGTTATATAAATAGAACTAACTTTACTAGTTAAGGACTATAAGCTATATAAAAAAGGAAAAATAGCCTTTATAAATTATATAGATATATTTCACTATTATTAGTACTGTATAAAGTATTATACTTAATCTTTTTAGACTTAATGATTTAACTTTTAAAGTTAAAAAATCTAAGCGACCTAAAAAGCGGGCCCGCCACTTGGTCGTGACGGAAATGGCCTTAAGTATGAATGTCGCGCAGTTGACATTCCGACAGCCCCCTTTAAGGGCAAATCCGGAACTGACCTTACCCGGTTGGTCTGTGCGCCTGCCTGTTTTGGACTCACGGTCGCACGCGCCTGCCGTTTTGGACTTACGGTCGCAAAGCGCGAATTGAACGCGCAGCACTTTAACTCATAAGCGTGCGGGGAAAACACGCATGTGGTCGGCCTAACCACTGAGGCATCTGGGCTCATAACCTCTAAGAGACCTAAAAAGAGGGCCCGCCACTTGGTCGTGACGGAATTGGCCTTAAGTATGAATGTCGCCCAGTTGACATTCCAACAAAAAACCTACATATTAAAGTGTAATATAACACTAAGAATTAAGAATTAATAACTCTTATTTCTTATAACAAAATCTCTATATAACACTATAACTAAAGGTTATATAATAATATAAATAAGATAACTAGATTCTACTAGTAAAATGGATAAGAAAAGTATATAGGTTGTCTCTAAGACATTAGTAAAACTAGTAACTAAGCTAGTCTTACTTAAATAACCCCTAGATATCTAAAGCAGCTCCTAGATATCTCGAATAACCCCTAGATATCTAAAGCAGCTCCTAGATATCTAGAATAACCCCTAGATACCTAAAGTAACCCCTAGATATCTAGAATAACTCCTAGATTCCAAAGATAAACCCTACATACTTTATAACCCCTAGATATCTAAGATATCTAAAAAATAATCTATTACAATATATCTTATAACCTTTTATATAAGAAGATAATATTTCCCTTATAGAGAAAGAATTATGATCATGAATATCAACACTTTTACCTCTACCTTTTACTCTTCTCTATCTTTCCCTTGACCATCGTGAATTTATATTCTTAGTGGTTATGAGCCCAGCTCGATAGAGAAGGACTTTATCTCTTTACTTCCCCTTTTTTACCTTTAAGACTTGCTACAAAAGTTAAAAAAGGATTTATTTATCCAAAAAAGCTCAACCTTATCAGGGACAAACCACATTGATAAGGGAACTTTATGGAAGAACAACTCTAAGGCTACTACACCTCATACCCAGCAATCCATATTCAACGGAATAGAGGGATCGGCTTACCGGGCAAGTTACACACCAGCTATATTTTACGTCACTACAGCTCCGGACGGATAACCAACCCAACAACGCTCAGAAGGTCTATCGGTTACTTTAAGATCCAACCGATAAAGGATCTTTCTTCTTGCCTCCAGCTGGAATTGAACCCAAGACCTCTCAATTGGTAGTCAATCGATTGAGTTAATTTAGTAGTTGACTAGACTACTAGACTAACTGGTCTGCTGTCTGGCTGGTGAAAGCTTTGGTGGATTACGCCCATATATATCATAAAATCGACTTCCAACGCAACGCAAGCCAAATACAACAAACCCACATACTTTCAATATCTATTTTTCACAACAAATCCAACCATAACCTTCAATATCAAATCCAACCACTTCCTCATCTTTTAAAGATGGAAAGATCTATCAATATCCCCCGCCTTTCAGGTAGCTCTAACTACCTAGTTTGGGCAACCAGATTTGAGGCTTTACTTATAAGTAAAGATATAAACTCAAGTCTTATAACACCTCCTATAACTCCTGCTCAGCAGAAGTCTGATAACAAAACTTTAGCTTTTATGAAGCTGTTTTGTGAGGATGCCCTTTACGGGTTATAAAAGATTCAACTACAGGATTTGAAGCTTGGAAAAACTGAAGGATCTATATGAACCTACAGGATTTACCAATGAATATCTTACTTGTAAGGAATTTTTCAATACCTCTTTAGACTCTTTTGATTCTATGGAGAGTTACCTAAATAAGGTAAAAGAGCTTACAGACGACCTATCCTCTAAGGATATGGGTTTACCAAAACAAGTTATTATAGCTTGGGTATTAAATAGTCTGGATAATAGTTATGAAGGCTTTATAACCAACGTAACACAAGCTCTTAGAAAAGATGCTGATTCTTATACTATAGAATCTCTTTTTGCAAATCTTATAGATGAAGCAAAAAGAAAAGGCTCTTCTACAGTCCTATATACTTCTTTTAGGCCTAAGAAACCTTGGAAGAAGATAAAAGGATTATATTGCACATATTGCAAACTAAAAAACCATTTGGTTGAAGATTGCAACTTTTACATCCAAATAAGGCTCCAAAGTCCTGGAACCATAAGGATAAAGAAAGAATAGAAAGAAAGGCAAATAATAAGAAGAAGAAGCTTTATAGAGCACAGAAAGCTCTAATAGCTAGAAAGGCTATAATAGAAGAAGATTCTGATTCTGATATACAAGAAACAGTAGATAAAATCACTGAAGAACAAGAAGAAGATCAAGAAGATCAAGATCTTATAGATCTAGACTTTGAAGACGTAAGTAATTCCTACGCTTCTATATATATGACTTCTTCTAATAAGACTATAGGTTGTAATATAGCACCTATAGATAGAAATTCAGTTCTTTTCTGCTTAGATACAGCAGCTACTGTAAATATTATAAATAATAAATCTCTTTTATAAAGACTACATCTATAAACCATAATATAAAGGCACCTTATACACATGAACCTAATGGTATAATAGAAAGAGCTATAAGGACTATAACTAATAAAATAAGAGCTTTATTACTACAAGCTAACTTACCCTTATATCTATGGGGAGAAGCTGCCCTTACAGCAGTCGATTTATATAATATAACTCCTCATAAAGCTCTAGAATATAAAACACCATATGAAATAAGGAATAATATAAAACCTAACTTAGATAATATAACTACATTTGGATCTATATGTTATTATAAGAATAAAGATCCTAAGATAAAGAAGTTAGATAATAAAGCTATTAAAGCAATAGTGTTAAATTCTAGAAGCAATATATATAAAATATATGATTTTCAGAAGAAAACTACCTTTTGGACTAGAGATATAGTAGTTCTAGAAGATCAATTTATGCCTTCTCCTATAAATAATCCCCTACGTGACAATAACAGTGGAAGGGAAGCCTTGAATCTAGGAGAAATAGATAATAATAATAATAATAATAATAATAATAATAATAATAATAATAATAATAATAGTCCTATAACTAATAATTCCAAGATAGTAGTAGAAATTCCTAAGCTAGATAAGGAAAAGCTTAAAGAATATACTTGGGTAGCAGAACAAGAAAGCGCTTTATATACTATAAAAGACTGCCCTATAATTAAACCAATACTTTCCACTATAAATAATAAAGATAATCAAATAAATAGGTTTAATAAAGCTTCATATATCTTATCTATAAATACAATCGATGAACCCTCAACATATAAAAAGGCAATAAACTCTATATATAGAGATAATTGGATTCAAGCAATGGTTGAAGAGGTTAATAATCTTCATAAGATGAATACTTGGAATATACTTCCTCTACCTAATGGATATAAACCCTTAGGAGGAAGATGGGTATATAAATTAAAAACAGATATAGCGGAAAATCCTATAAAATATAAGGCTAGATGGGTAGTACAAGGGTATAACCAATATATAGGTATAGATTACCTAGAAACCTTTAGTACTACCTGTAAGCCAGAAAACTATAGAGCTATATTAATAATAGGCATAAAGCTAGGATGGTATTTTAGACAATATGATATCTCTAATGCTTTTTGCCATGCAGATATAGATAAAGAAATATGGGTACAACTACCTACTGGATTTTCATATAACCATAACATAAATACCCTGGAATATACTAATAATATAGAAAAAGTCCTATACTGTAAGCTAAATAAAGCTCTATATGGACTAAAACAAAGCCCTAGACTTTGGTATAAATGGTTAAGATCTATAATAAATAAGATAGGCTTTAAAGAATCCCCTTATGATGAAGGAATCTTTATAGCAAATAATAAGAATATAAGAGCTATAATAGTATGTCACGTAGACGATATAATAATAACAGCTCAGTCTGAAGAAGACATACGGTACTTTTATAAGGCTGTATATAAATATATAGAAATAAAGGACTTAGGAATTCCGCATACGTTTTTAGGGAACGAAATAACTATAAATAGAAAAGATAAGATCTTATATATACACCAAACAAAATATATAAATAAACTACTAGAAAAGTATAATAAAAAGGATATAAATCCTTATAATACCCCTATATTACCTTCTATAAAACTAAGGAAAAATATAGAACAAGCAACAAAGAAGATATAACAAGATACCAACAAGAAGTAGGATCGCTACTATATGCTAGTTTAAAAACTAGGCCAGATATAACATATCCAGTTAATTTATGTGCTAGATATATGAGTAACCCATCTAGAGAACACTTTGTAGCTCTAGATAGAATATGGGGATATCTTAATAAATACCCTAGCCTTGGATTAATATATAACTGTAATATAGACCTACAGTTAATCTTATTTTCAGACTCTAATTGGGCTGGAGATCTAGATGATAGAATGTCTACAACTGGATACATAAGTACTTTTGGTTACTATAATATAATAAGTTGGAATAGTATAAAACAGAAAACAGTTGCTTTATCTACATGTGAAGCTGAATATATGGCTCTATGTGAAGCTATAAAAGAATCTATATATCTATATAACTCTTTCTCTTATATATATAAAGAGTTAAATTTAGAGTTAACTCTTAATAAGCCTATTATATTAATAGATAATGAAGCAGCCCAAAGGATAACTGAAAATCCAGAACTGCATAAGAAAGCTAAACATATAGATATAAGATACCACTTTTCTAGACAAGCTGTTAATAATGAGTTAGTCTCTTTATATCATATATACACTGGAAATAATATAGCAGATATCTTTACTAAACCAGTTAATAAAGAAGTATTTAAATACTTTATAGAGACAATAAACTTAAATATAAAGGGGTTTTTACCTAAAGAAACTATAGATAATAAAGAATTACTTTCTAAAAGAAAGGTTAAACAGCTTATACACTAGGTTTCCCCTTATAATTTTTTTATTTTTTTATAAAGGTTTTTCTATAACTATAACTATACAATTTTCCCTTAATAAAGGTTTTTATAATAAATTTTTTTTTATAAGTTACACTTTATAAGTATAACTTAAGGAGGAAACTAAGAATTAAGAATTAATAACTCTTATTTCTTATAACAAAATCTCTATATAACACTATAACTAAAGGTTATATAATAATATAAATAAGATAACTAGATTCTACTAGTAAAATGGATAAGAAAAGTATATAGGTTGTCTCTAAGACATTAGTAAAACTAGTAACTAAGCTAGTCTTACTTAAATAACCCCTAGATATCTAAAGCAGCTCCTAGATATCTCGAATAACCCCTAGATATCTAAAGCAGCTCCTAGATATCTAGAATAACCCCTAGATACCTAAAGTAACCCCTAGATATCTAGAATAACTCCTAGATTCCAAAGATAAACCCTACATACTTTATAACCCCTAGATATCTAAGATATCTAAAAAATAATCTATTACAATATATCTTATAACCTTTTATATAAGAAGATAATATTTCCCTTATAGAGAAAGAATTATGATTATGAATATCAACACTTTTACCTCTACCTTTTACTCTTCTCTATCTTTCCCTTGACCATCGTGAATTTATATTCTTAGTTTTATTAATAAATATTATATAATACAAAACGATATAAATACTTATAAACTATATCATTCTCTTTCTTATAAAGAGAATCTTAACATATATACTTATAACATTTCTTAATTATAGTAAGCATCTTATAATAAAAGTCTTTAAAATAATACTAAAAGCAGAGTAATTTAATCTCTAGACTAAGCTTTAAAATATAAAGAGAGTTAGTTAAATAATACTTTATTAAATAACTTTTCTTAAATAACTTTGTAGAATTTATGACTAATATACTATACCACAGTAAAAGAAAAGAAAACTCTATATATTTATAAGACCCATTTATCTTATATAAGTCTAAAGCCTTAATCTTTAAAAGAGAGACCTAATATTATAACCTAAAAATATTAATTAATATAACTAACTATAAGTAAACCGTTTATAATAAGAGGTCTAGGGTTATATATTTATAGACAGAAAGCTGATATTTTTAAGATAATATAAAAACCTATAATATAGGCTATATAAAGATAAAGAGATATATATCTAATAAGAACTACCTGAAATAGCTACTTAACAATTAATTACTAAAGCTATATACTATAGTAATTATTATTATTTTAATATATAAAGTATAAATATATATAAAGTATAAACTATATAGAGGATAGACTTAGACACACTTTAGAATAGACTTCTATAACTTTGTAATAATTAACTTATAATATATTCTCTAAATACCCTTTAAAATCTAATCTTAACACTATAATTAATAAAGAGCTATTTAGGCTATACTAACGACTTCTAACTATACAACTAATTATTAGGTGATTAATATATAAATAACCTAAGACTACTATTGCTAAGTATTAACCTCTATTTACTTCTAATGGAAACCCTACTGTTAGATTATTAACCGTGTTAATATAATGGTTTATTTATTTAGTAAGTATTAAAAAGTAAGATTATAGAACAGTATCAAATATCAAAAGAGAATATTATAAGGTAAGTTCTTTACGTTATAAAACTATTAACTTTTCAAATAATAAATACTACTAAACATCTTATAGTATTACAAGAGATAATAGCTCTAATAATAAATACTTTTTTCTACTTATATTCTATAGATAAGTCAGCCTATTAATAATATTGGTATCTAAGTACTTTATTATAATTAATATAATACTATAAGTATTACTTAAAAGCCTAGTTAAGTTAGTCTATTTATAAATTAGTCTATAGGTAGAAGAAAATCGATAATTTATACTTTAACCTAAGTTGTAAAATTATAGATCTCTTAAGCTTAATAATAAATAGTTTCTCTTTACCTAATATAATTTCCTTAATAGTCTAGTGTTATTAATAATATACCTAAGCAATATATCCCTCTGGTCTTTTATTAGATTTAGCGTTTAATATAAAGTTAACTATATATACTTTTTAAGTTAGTTGATAATTATAAAGATATTGTTATACTAAGAATATAAATTCACGATGGTCAAGGGAAAGATAGAGAAGAGTAAAAGGTAGAGGTAAAAGTGTTGATATTCATGATCATAATTCTTTCTCTATAAGGGAAATATTATCTTCTTATATAAAAGGTTATAAGATATATTGTAATAGATTATTTTTTAGATATCTTAGATATCTAGGGGTTATAAAGTATGTAGGGTTTATCTTTGGAATCTAGGAGTTATTCTAGATATCTAGGGGTTACTTTAGGTATCTAGGGGTTATTCTAGATATCTAGGAGCTGCTTTAGATATCTAGGGGTTATTCGAGATATCTAGGAGCTGCTTTAGATATCTAGGGGTTATTTAAGTAAGACTAGCTTAGTTACTAGTTTTACTAATGTCTTAGAGACAACCTATATACTTTTCTTATCCATTTTACTAGTAGAATCTAGTTATCTTATTTATATTATTATATAACCTTTAGTTATAGTGTTATATAGAGATTTTGTTATAAGAAATAAGAGTTATTAATTCTTAATTCTTAGTTTCCTCCTTAAGTTATACTTATAAAGTGTAACTTATAAAAAAAAAAATTTATTATAAAAACCTTTATTAAGGGAAAATTGTATAGTTATAGTTATATAGAAAACCTTTATAAAAAAATAAAAAAATTATAAGGGGAAACCTAGTGTATAAGCTGTTTAACCTTTCTTTTAGAAAGTAATTCTTTATTATCTATAGTTTCTTTAGGTAAAAACCCCTTTATATTTAAGTTTATTGTCTCTATAAAGTATTTAAATACTTCTTTATTAACTGGTTTAGTAAAGATATCTGCTATATTATTTCCAGTGTATATATGATATAAAGAGACTAACTCATTATTAACAGCTTGTCTAGAAAAGTGGTATCTTATATCTATATGTTTAGCTTTCTTATGCAGTTCTGGATTTTCAGTTATCCTTTGGGCTGCTTCATTATCTATTAATATAATAGGCTTATTAAGAGTTAACTCTAAATTTAACTCTTTATATATATAAGAGAAAGAGTTATATAGATATATAGATTCTTTTATAGCTTCACATAGAGCCATATATTCAGCTTCACATGTAGATAAAGCAACTGTTTTCTGTTTTATACTATTCCAACTTATTATATTATAGTAACCAAAAGTACTTATGTATCCAGTTGTAGACATTCTATCATCTAGATCTCCAGCCCAATTAGAGTCTGAAAATAAGATTAACTGTAGGTCTATATTACAGTTATATATTAATCCAAGGCTAGGGTATTTATTAAGATATCCCCATATTCTATCTAGAGCTACAAAGTGTTCTCTAGATGGGTTACTCATATATCTAGCACATAAATTAACTGGATATGTTATATCTGGCCTAGTTTTTAAACTAGCATATAGTAGCGATCCTACTTCTTGTTGGTATCTTGTTATATCTTCTTTTGTTGCTTGTTCTATATTTTTCCTTAGTTTTATAGAAGGTAATATAGGGGTATTATAAGGATTTATATCCTTTTATTATACTTTTCTAGTAGTTTATTTATATATTTTGTTTGGTGTATATATAAGATCTTATCTTTTCTATTTATAGTTATTTCGTTCCCTAAAAACGTATGCGGAATTCCTAAGTCCTTTATTTCTATATATTTATATACAGCCTTATAAAAGTACCGTATGTCTTCTTCAGACTGAGCTGTTATTATTATATCGTCTACGTGACATACTATTATAGCTCTTATATTCTTATTATTTGCTATAAAGATTCCTTCATCATAAGGGATTCTTTAAAGCCTATCTTATTTATTATAGATCTTAACCATTTATACCAAAGTCTAGGGCTTTGTTTTAGTCCATATAGAGCTTTATTTAGCTTACAGTATAGGACTTTTTCTATATTATTAGTATATTCCAGGGTATTTATGTTATGGTTATATGAAAATCCAGTAGGTAGTTGTACCCATATTTCTTTATCTATATCTGCATGGCAAAAGCATTAGAGATATCATATTGTCTAAAATACCATCCTAGCTTTATGCCTATTATTAATATAGCTCTATAGTTTTCTGGCTTACAGGTAGTACTAAAGGTTTCTAGGTAATCTATACCTATATATTGGTTATACCCTTGTACTACCCATCTAGCCTTATATTTTATAGGATTTTCCGCTATATCTGTTTTTAATTTATATACCCATCTTCCTCCTAAGGGTTTATATCCATTAGGTAGAGGAAGTATATTCCAAGTATTCATCTTATGAAGATTATTAACCTCTTCAACCATTGCTTGAATCCAATTATCTCTATATATAGAGTTTATTGCCTTTTTATATGTTGAGGGTTCATCGATTGTATTTATAGATAAGATATATGAAGCTTTATTAAACCTATTTATTTGATTATCTTTATTATTTATAGTGGAAAGTATTGGTTTAATTATAGGGCAGTCTTTTATAGTATATAAAGCGCTTTCTTGTTCTGCTACCCAAGTATATTCTTTAAGCTTTTCCTTATCTAGCTTAGGAATTTCTACTACTATCTTGGAATTATTAGTTATAGGACTATTATTATTATTATTATTATTATTATTATTATTATTATTATTATTATTATTATCTATTTCTCCTAGATTCAAGGCTCCTTCCACTGTTATTGTCACGTAGGGGATTATTTATAGGAGAAGGCATAAATTGATCTTCTAGAACTACTATATCTCTAGTCCAAAAGGTAGTTTTCTTCTGAAAATCATATATTTTATATATATTGCTTCTAGAATTTAACACTATTGCTTTAATAGCTTTATTATCTAACTTCTTTATCTTAGGATCTTTATTCTTATAATAACATATAGATCCAAATGTAGTTATATTATCTAAGTTAGGTTTTATATTATTCCTTATTTCATATGGTGTTTTATATTCTAGAGCTTTATGAGGAGTTATATTATATAAATCGACTGCTGTAAGGGCAGCTTCTCCCCATAGATATAAGGGTAAGTTAGCTTGTAGTAATAAAGCTCTTATTTTATTAGTTATAGTCCTTATAGCTCTTTCTATTATACCATTAGGTTCATGTGTATAAGGTGCCTTTATATTATGGTTTATAGATGTAGTCTTTATAAAAAGAGATTTATTATTTATAATATTTACAGTAGCTGCTGTATCTAAGCAGAAAAGAACTGAATTTCTATCTATAGGTGCTATATTACAACCTATAGTCTTATTAGAAGAAGTCATATATATAGAAGCGTAGGAATTACTTACGTCTTCAAAGTCTAGATCTATAAGATCTTGATCTTCTTGATCTTCTTCTTGTTCTTCAGTGATTTTATCTACTGTTTCTTGTATATCAGAATCAGAATCTTCTTCTATTATAGCCTTTCTAGCTATTAGAGCTTTCTGTGCTCTATAAAGCTTCTTCTTCTTATTATTTGCCTTTCTTTCTATTCTTTCTTTATCCTTATGGTTCCAGGACTTTGGAGCCTTATTTGGATGTAAAAAGTTGCAATCTTCAACCAAATGGTTTTTTAGTTTGCAATATGTGCAATATAATCCTTTTATCTTCTTCCAAGGTTTCTTAGGCCTAAAAGAAGTATATAGGACTGTAGAAGAGCCTTTTCTTTTTGCTTCATCTATAAGATTTGCAAAAAGAGATTCTATAGTATAAGAATCAGCATCTTTTCTAAGAGCTTGTGTTACGTTGGTTATAAAGCCTTCATAACTATTATCCAGACTATTTAATACCCAAGCTATAATAACTTGTTTTGGTAAACCCATATCCTTAGAGGATAGGTCGTCTGTAAGCTCTTTTACCTTATTTAGGTAACTCTCCATAGAATCAAAAGAGTCTAAAGAGGTATTGAAAAATTCCTTACAAGTAAGATATTCATTGGTAAATCCTGTAGGTTCATATAGATCCTTCAGTTTTTTCCAAGCTTCAAATCCTGTAGTTGAATCTTTTATAACCCGTAAAGGGGCATCCTCACAAAACAGCTTCATAAAAGCTAAAGTTTTGTTATCAGACTTCTGCTGAGCAGGAGTTATAGGAGGTGTTATAAGACTTGAGTTTATATCTTTACTTATAAGTAAAACTAAGAATTAAGAATTAATAACTCTTATTTCTTATAACAAAATCTCTATTTAACACTATAACTAAAGGTTATATAATAATATAAGTGAGATAACTAGATTCTACTAGTAAAATGGATAAGAAAAGTATATAGGTTGTCTCTAAGACATTAGTAAAACTAGTAACTAAGCTAGTCTTACTTAAATAACCCCTAGATATCTAAAGCAGCCCCTAGATATCTAGAATAACCCCTAGATATCTAAAGCAGCTCCTAGATATCTAGAATAACCCCTAGATACCTAAAATAACCCCTAGATATCTAGAATAACTCCTAGATTCCAAAGATAAACCCTACATACTTTATAACCCCTAGATATCTAAGATATCTAGAAATAATCTGTTACAATATATCTTATAACCTTTTATATAAGAAGATAATATTTCCCTTATAGAGAAAGAATTATGATCATGAATATCAACACTTTTACCTCTACCTTTTACTCTTCTCTATCTTTCCCTTGACCATCGTGAATTTATATTCTTAGTGGTTATGAGCCCAGCTTAGCTCTGTGCACGAGAGTGTGCGAGTTCGAGTCCGGTCGCACGCACGCATAAAAAATAGGATTCTTACCTAGGAGTTGCTTACCTAGGGTTCTTGCCTATCATAACATAACTGTGCAAGGCCAATAGTCTCTATAGCCCTTGAGGAGGTGACTTAGATTCCACATATAGGTAATGATCTTGTGTCAATTGATAACATCAATGGCGCGCCACATCTTTTGTGCAGTTTCATTTCTTAGTGTAAAGCCTCAAATCTGGTTGCCCAAACTAGGTAGTTAGAGCTACCTGAAAGGCGGGGGATATTGATAGATCTTTCCATCTTTAAAAGATGAGGAAGTGGTTGGATTTGATATTGAAGGTTATGGTTGGATTTGTTGTGAAAAATAGATATTGAAAGTATGTGGGTTTGTTGTATTTGGCTTGCGTTGCGTTGGAAGTCGATTTTATGATATATATGGGCGTAATCCACCAAAGCTTTCACCAGCCAGACAGCAGACCAGTTAGTCTAGTAGTCTAGTCAACTACTAAATTAACTCAATCGATTGACTACCAATTGAGAGGTCTTGGGTTCAATTCCAGCTGGAGGCAAGAAGAAAGATCCTTTATCGGTTGGATCTTAAAGTAACCGATAGACCTTCTGAGCGTTGTTGGGTTGGTTATCCGTCCGGAGCTGTAGTGACGTAAAATATAGCTGGTGTGTAACTTGCCCGGTAAGCCGATCCCTCTATTCCGTTAAATATGGATTGCTGGGTATGAGGTGTAGTAGCCTTAGAGTTGTTCTTCCATAAAGTTCCCTTATCAATGTGGTTTGTCCCCTGATAAGGTTGAGCTTTTGGATAAATAAATCCTTTTTTAACTTTTTGTAGCAAGTCTTAAAGGTAAAAAGGGGAAGTAAAGAGATAAAGTCCTTCTCTATCGAGCTGGGCTCATAACCACTAAGAATATAAATTCACGATGGTCAAGGGAAAGATAGAGAAGAGTAAAAGGTAGAGGTAAAAGTGTTGATATTCATAATCATAATTCTTTCTCTATAAGGGAAATATTATCTTCTTATATAAAAGGTTATAAGATATATTGTAACAGATTATTTCTAGATATCTTAGATATCTAGGGGTTATAAAGTATGTAGGGTTTATCTTTGGAATCTAGGAGTTATTCTAGATATCTAGGGGTTACTTTAGGTATCTAGGGGTTATTCTAGATATCTAGGAGCTGCTTTAGATATCTAGGGGTTATTCGAGATATCTAGGAGCTGCTTTAGATATCTAGGGGTTATTTAAGTAAGACTAGCTTAGTTACTAGTTTTACTAATGTCTTAGAGACAACCTATATACTTTTCTTATCCATTCTACTAGTAGAATCTAGTTATCTTATTTATATTATTATATAACCTTTAGTTATAGTGTTATATAGAGATTTTGTTATAAGAAATAAGAGTTATTAATTCTTAATTCTTAGTATAAATATAGTAGATTATATCTTAAGTTGTTATAACGTGGTTCATCAGTGAGTGGGCCACCATCAGTGACCGGGCCACTTTTCCCACCTTCATCACCTTCTAGCTTTAATACGTCCTTTCTTCCACAAAACAATGTCTAAAACCTTGCCTGAACACAGGATTATTCTAGCAATTGATGCGATCTGATTGACACCGGGATTAAGTATCCGACGTGCAGCGACCATCTACAATGTTCTGAGAACTACCCTCCAGTCCAGAATGAAGGGTTAAAGTGCGAAGGTCGATAGCAGGAATGCCCAGCTGAATTTGACAGAGACCGAAGAAGAGGCAATTGTTTGATATATTATTAACCTGGATTCTTGAGGATTCTCGCCCAGACGTGTGGATGTGGGAGATATGGCCAATACACTGCTCTGGAAGCGTGATGGCCGACCGGTTGGGAAGCGCTGGACGGAACGCTTCATCCAGCGTCGCCCAGAGCTCAAGACGCGATTTTCTTGCGTCTATGACTATCAGAGGGGCCTCTGCAAAGATCGTACAATTATCAAGCCTTAGTTCCGACTTGTGGCTAATATATGATTGAAATACGGTATTATAGACGATGATTTTTACAACTTTAATGAGACCGGCTTTATGATAGGTATAATCCGGCCTGGAATGGTTGTTACATGTTCCAATCGGATTAGGAAGCCAAAAAAGGTTCAGCCTAGTAATCAAGAATAGGCTACCGTGATTTGTTGTGTTGCTGGTAATGGTTATGTGATGCCGCCTTTTTTGGTGGTTCAGGGCCGCTTCTACCTCACGAGTTGGTACTCTGAGGCCTAGATTCCGGACAGCTGGGCAGTCAAAACAACTTCTAATGGATGGACCGATAACGAGACTGCCCTGGAATAGCTTTGTTATTTCGATAAATACTGAAAACCACGACTGAGAGGCATATATCGGATGCTAGTTGTCGATAGCCATGAAAGCCATATTAGCAGCGATTTCAAGGACTATTATAAGGAGAACAAAATTATAACTATCTGTCTACCAGCTCATTCATCATATCTAACCCAGCCTCTTGACGTTGGCTGCTATAGTGTCTTGAAGTTGAGATATAGCTTACAGATTAAGCACTTCATTAAGGCCTGGATTACCCACATCACTAAACCTGAGTTCTTCCTCGCATTCAAGGCCGCATTCCTTCAAACCTTTACCTATGAAAACGTCCATAGGGGTTTCAGAGGGGCTGGGCTTATTCCCTATAGCCCTCAGACTGTTCTTTCTAAGCTGGATGTGCAGTTACGGACACCAACAGCCCTGAACACTCCTAACAGGCTACCTGACCCTTGGGTTTCTAAGACGCCTCAAACCACTAATGAGGCTATTTCTTAGTCTTCACTTATAAAGGAAAGAATCTCTAGACATCAGGGAAGCTCGCCAACTCCAATTTGTGAAGCTGCTGATAAGCTTGAAAAAGGTCTGCAGTATATTTCCTATGCAGCTGCCCTTATGGAGGAAGAGCTATGCCATCTTCGAGAAGCAAATACGGCCCCTAGTAAGCGTTGGAGAGCCAAAAGAACTAGACTACAAGACGGAGGGGCACTAGATGGGTCTCAGGCAAGGGAAGTCATGGCCGAAAAGGGTGTTGTTGAGGAGGAAGGGTGTGAACAGGAGGAAAACGAGGGGTCGTTAAAGCGTCGTCAGACAGGTTTATGATATTATGGTATCTGTTGCAAGACCGGCCACAATGCAAGAACCTGTCCAGAGGCTGTGGAAATAAATAGTTCAAGTGATTCTGAGTAGTTGCAATTGATTCAATTGATTTTAGTTGAGATATAGAAGTTGTGAGTGATGAAGGTGGGAAAAGTGGCCCGGTCACTGATGGTGGCCCACTCACTGATGAACCACGTTACTATTTTAGATAAGGCTAAAATAAAAAAAGACTATTTTTATTAAAAGCTAAAAGTATTTTACTATTGATCTAAACTTCTCTATAAGGCTTAACTAGAGATAGATAAGTCTTTAGCTTATTTAGATTATTTATATAAAGAGAAAAAAGTAGTATCTAAGAAAAGTTAAGATTTATTAAGAGTGTAGTCTATTAATAAGTTAAACGGTTTATTAGTAAAGACTGTTAAATAGACTCTCTCCTGTCCATGAGAGTCCCTTACGCGTAAGGGGGTAAATAAATGTAGGGTGAACTAAAGATATATTATCCGTGACTAACTTCTAGAATATAAGACTTAGCTGTCGTATAGACAGATATATCTTTCTAGTCCTACTGAGTCAGTCTATACGTTTAGTCTATCCTTTGGTAACCAAGGTCTAAGTATCTAATCTTATAACCTTTATTCTAAATCTTGTTAAGTTATTAGGTTATTATACGGTTATATAATGTTATTATTCTAACACTTATAACTTTTCTTTTTATAACCGTATAATCCCCTTATATTAACTGATTAGGTTATACTAATTATTTTTAGAATAGCCTTATATATATCTAGGCTTCTAGTTATATATCGGTTATCTTTAAATAATAAATAAATAAAGATAAACTCTAAACTTGCCTATCTCTAATAGTTAATAAAAGATAAAATCTGTTATCTAATAAAGAGTGTGTTTCTTATATATACCTGCCTATTTGTTTTACTAAATAAGTTATATATATATAAGAAGAGTATTTATTTTACCTTTACTTCTTCCTGATTCTTACCTGTCTATTTAGGTAGATAAATATCTAACAGCCTTTTTTTCTTTCTATATATAATTCTTCTTCCTTTTTTTTCTTTTTCTTTTCTTCTTCTTTAGCTATAAATCCTTCTTTTTTATATATAAGTTGCTTTTATATATAATAATAAATCGCTTTACTTTTATTATATATCGCTAGCTTTCTTTTTTTCTCCTCTAAAAGAAAACTCTCATTTTTATTAGAGATAACTATATCTCTCTTTCTTATATATATTAACTCTAACTCTTTTTCTTATTATTATTCTTAAATTTTTTAAGGATCTTTATATATAAATCGTAATTATAGCTCTTACTATAGTCCTAAATATTTCTCTTCCTTTAGGAAATATTTATATCACTAGTAACAACAGCAACCAGTGGCTTTATCTTCCCACTAGTAATACTAATCACTATACCTTTCTTTTAGCTTTAGCGATTAATATATATATCTTTTATCCTTTATATATAGTAACTTTAACTGTTATATAGGATAATAAGCGTTACGTTATTTAGATATCTTCTATTAATATTACTATCTAATTCCCAGCTAGCAAGACTGTTTAGTTATATATAGCCAAGATAATCCGATGTAAGGGTTATTTTTATATAATCCTTATCCAGTCTTATAGATAACGCTCTCACGATTACCCTCAGAAATATGGAACCAACGCTCTATATCGCTTTACAGAATACCGTTATATTTAAGATTATTAAGGTGGCGTTTATACTAAATACACCTAGATAAGCCATAGCATATAATATAGCTATTATAGTGTTAGCAATATCTCTTTAGATAATAGAGGTATTAATAGTAATAATAAAGATAGTCCTAGTAATTACCAGTCTTTAAAGGTTATAAAGGGTTATAACCCTTATATACCTAGTAAATATCTTAGAAAAACTATTAGTAGTTCTAGTTCTTTATTAGGCTTTTCCTACCAGCCCTTCCTAATTAAGAAGGATCAAAAATAAGGGTCCCTTTATATAATAATAGTATTAGGTAAACAGGAAGTGTTAGGTATTATAAGGTTTATAGATTTAGTTTTGGTTTATATAGATATACTAGATAAACAGATAAGTTATATAAATCGGTTTCTAAATTATCTTTATAAGTTCAAAGTTAAGGTCTAATATCTAGGGTTATCTCTAAGAGATAACATATTTTCTTTAATAGTTAATATATAAGGGTAAGCTTATATAGGGTAATTATTACTTACTTTCTCTAATCCTTTCTATATATACTTTAATATATATTTCAAGTGTGTTGCCTATAACTAGCTGTTAAAATACTATATTTAGTGATTTCTTAGTAAGTATATCTATAGGGTTATCTCTACTATCTATCTATCTGACTTCTAAGATCTCTTTCTTTTTAAACGACTTATATAGGCTTATAATATTAATTATTAACCTTTTTTTATTAGTTATATCTAGTTATATAAGGTATTTATATAGTAAGCATAAATCAGAACACACTATAACTAGTATAGGTGTCATTTAAAGCATATAAAGTATCGTATTAAGTGTTATACTTAAGGTAATACCACTCTTAAAGCTAGTAGTTATACTATAAAGTTTATTTACTAATACGCTTTATATAACCTTTTTATACTTTATTAAGCTTTAATAAAGTATATTACCTTTAATCTTAAAATTCTCTATTATATAAGCAGTCTTTTCTATAAGCACTATTATATATCTAAGCTGTAAGGATAGATCTATATTATTTATAAAAGATCTATTAGTAAAGATATATATCTTTATATATAAGAAGTTAAATAGGATATAAGTAAGTCCTCTTTTATAGTTATTTATCTACTACTAAAGTTATATATTTAAGGTAGTAATATCTTTCTTATCTAGCTTCTCAACCTGAGCTATAATAGATAAGTTATATAAGGCCTCTAGTTAATAAATAGAGGTAAGATAAGCTCTTTTTACCCTTTAGGATATATATTACTATTATATATCTTCCTACTTAATATTAACTTACTAAAGGTTATTAGCTTAACCTTTCTAGATAAAAGTAATACTATTATCTTTATATAATTAAATCCTTCCTCTATTAAAGTTAATCTCTTAATTATATAAGAGAATTATCTTTAGCTTTATATGTAGGCCTTTTATATATAATACCTCTTTTCCTTTTCTAAGAATACCTTTATATAGAAGCTTAGAGTGTTATCTATTTATATTACTATAATACTAAAGGTTATTGTATTCTTAGTTATATAGAGAAGATAGGGATTATATATAGACTCTATCATACATAGGTCTTCTTTATAGTGTTTAAAGTAGGTCTTATATCAGTATAGGCCTAACTCTACTAATCTATATAATGCCTTAATAATATATAGAAGTGTATTAGGAGGGTATTTACTTTCTAACTCCTTAGGAAGTTATATAATAATAGTCCTAGTTAAGGTGTTACTAGATTAGGTGTACGCCTAGGTAATATCCCTAAGCTCTCCTTAACACTTAAAGTATTATACAAGGGTAGATCTAAAGGTAAAAAAGAGTCTTTAGCTTATCCTTTAGATAGTGAAAGCTTATATAAGGAGCGTTTCCTTCTCTTAGTCCCTATAACCTTAGATAACTAGTCTAGACTTCTTATATAGCTTAATAAGTAGGTTTTTAACTTCTCTTACTATTCTTGTTTTATAGATATATATCTTGTTATATATTACTGGTTTATAGTATATAAAGGAGAATACTTTTTTATTAATAAAAGAGTTAATCTTAATATTATTAGACTCTTTATATAGTATTTTAAAACTAATAATAATATTGTTATACCTAAGCCTAAGGGTAAGCTTATAGTGATCTTTTTCCTTTTAGCATAAAAAGACCTTTAGTAATTATTATATAGCCTTCCTTTATCTCTTTTTAGGTCTTCCTTTTCTTTTAGGTTAATATTAAGGAGTTAGTTATATAACGTCCTATTAGTCTTCTAGTTATATTTCTTTCCTAAAATATAGCTTAATATATATTATATAAAACTAAGTAGGAGTATTTACTATATTAACTATTATTATATATCCTTTTATCCCCTAGATTTTATATAGTTTAGTCTATCCTTTATTTTCGTTTTATATTTGGATTTTACTCTAGATAAAAAGTAAGAGGACTTAGCAAAAGTTAAGGCTATTATATATATTAATTATATAATTAAGTTTAACTTTAGCCTATATTCCTTAAAGTACTTTTATAGCCTTTTATATAGCCTCTATTTACTGGCTAATATTATATAATAGAGGTAAATCCTGGTTAATCCTTAGATAGGTCCTAAAAACAAGAAAAATTAATATAATACTATAAGGTCTAGCTGCATTATTTAGGGCTTTAACTGCTACTTAAAGGATAGTCTTTTTATCTATATTATAGCCTAACTTATTATAGAGTATCTTATATATACGTCTTAAAGGTATATATACCCTTTTAACTTTACTAACAGCCTAGTATACTTTTATTGGTATTTCTTTATATAATATACCACTAAGAATTAAGAATCAATAACTCTTATTTCTTATAACAAAATCTCTATGTAATACTATAACTAAAGGTTATATAATAATATAAATAAGATAACTAGATTCTACTAGTAAAATGGATAAGAAAAGTATATAGGTTGTCTCTAAGACATTAGTAAAACTAGTAACTAAGCTAGTCTTACTTAAATAACCCCTAGATATCTAAAGCAGCTCCTAGATATCTAGAATAACTCCTAGATTCCAAAGATAAACCCTACATACTTTATAACCCTAGATATCTAAGATATCTAAAAATAATCTATTACAATATATCTTATAACCTTTTATATAAGAAGATAATATTTCCCTTATAGAGAAAGAATTATGATTATGAATATCAACACTTTTACCTCTACCTTTTACTCTTCTCTATCTTTCCCTTGACCATCGTGAATTTATATTCTTAGTTATAGTAATTAATATAAAGTTATAGCTTATCTTTTTTCTTTAGGATAAATAGAATTAAGATACCTATTAGACTGGTTAATAGGTAGATCTATCCTTTTATCTCTACCTTTATTAGGTATTTATATAGTACCTCTAGCTCTCTTATAGATAAGTGTCAGGACCACAGAGGGGAGAGGGCCCACCGGCGCCCGACCGGCCCCACACTACGGCCACCTGCTAAGTAATATATAACGTAAAGACCCACTTAGATATTAAAAGGGAGGCTAGACTGGCAATAGCATACTTAGGAGAAGATAGAGTTAAATAATAAGTTACTATTACCCCTTAGGTTGCTAACCGTTGACTCCTCTACTTAGTATAACCTAGCCCTCTAACAATAAGGTATAGATTGGTCTCTATAGGGTATCTACTCTCTCCTTAAGCGTAATATAGTACTTATATATAGAGTGTTTAAAAAAGCTTATCGTTCTACTTTTTAAGAATAGTTCTTTAAAATCCTTATATTTAGTGATCTATTACCTCTATTTCCCTTAGCTTATTTTCTTTTCTAGTGTTAATAGGGTAATATAAAGTATATTGTTGGTATCACAGGTCGATCGATCGTATCGCAGCAATAGTATCTATTGACTATGGGCGCGAAGTTGTTGATGATGGATAAAGTGAAAGGAAATAAAGTGGCAGTTGCCGTGGTGTAGATATTCGAATGGGAAGGCCGAGGTGGGTCACGTGCCATGGCACGTGACCCCGGATTCGGTTCCACCTAACTCCGGGATATCCGGAGGTCGATATTCTAACACTGGCAACTTTCTAAAGTGGTAGGAAAACCGCCGTCTAACTGCCCAACAGATGGAAAACCCAAAGACGCGATAAAAACAAAAAAGGCGAAAGTATCTAATACTTTTCGGTCACGTGATCCGTCATGTGGCCTGTGAAACCCATCCCTCCATGCCGATCCTGAGTATCCCACTTCCAACCATCTGCTCAAGTGCCTTGTTTGGTGATGACTTTGTGAATCCGTTGGCCGGGTTGTCGTTGCCTTGTATCCAGTGTACTTCATGGACTTTGTATCGCTTATATGACTGGCGTAGGGCCATAATATCGATCATAAGCCTCTTCTCCTTTGTTGTGCCGAGCTTTATAAGGCACTCATACAACGAGTATGAATCCGTGCAGAGGATTATCGGTATCATGGGCTTATTAAGGCGGTCCGTTACTTGTTGTAAAGTTGTAGCGATGGCGTGGGCTATATCTATGCCGGTGACCATGCTGTAGACTTTGGATGCCAGCACGCTTCAGGTGACCTGTTTGCACTTCGTTGAACTAAAGTGGACGATGTTGCCGGTCATAGTGAAGCTATCACCGTCGGTATCGCTGGTAGCGGCCTTGTTGGCGAGAATGATGATAAAGCCTAATTGCGACGTCAAGTCCTTGTTGTTTGTAAAGGAGCCGTTAATAAAGATAAAAAGCTTTACAGTATTAAGGTTAAGCGGATAAAATAACAGTCTACAGCTAAGATTATCTATTTGCTATACGATACGGCGGTTAAGTGCCTTAATCTCTTTGGTGCTAGGTTCTTGGTGTTGTGCCGTGATAGAGTAGTCAAAGCAAGCCTTGGGTTAGCAGACTGACGCGATATACGCTCCACAGGCTCATTGCTTGACGTATTGCTTGGTTGCATCTGGTGATTTCTTGTCAACAGGTTGGAGCTTCTTACCTTAGCCCTTCTGGCGGAGGACCAGCTTCCTATTGGGGGCCAACGAAACCACGCCGCCGTTAAAGGTGAAGGGGTTGTTAATCATAAGGATTTCTTTCTCCTTAGCTGTGAATGTGGCCTTGGCGAGCTCGTCGGCCTCGCGTGCAGAGAAGGATTCATCCAAAAAGGCAATGGTATCGTCGGTTTGTATGCCGACGATCCCAAAGTCCAGGCTCTTCATGGATATAACCAGCAGACAGGGGTCAAAAGTCAAGGTCTCTATCTGGAGCTTTTCTCTATAGTAGCGGCTGTACGTTGTCCACCAGTGGGTACCTGCCTCCACAATGCCGTAAAAGGGCTTCACCACTTGCATGATCGTTCCAGGTGGGTGAAGGTGTTATATCTGCAGTGGCAAATAGGTAAATATTATACGGTTTAATGTAATAGTTGATTAGGTATATACTTATGTGATATCGCAAAGCTAGAGTGAAAAACCGTCGTTACATAACAGCGATAGGGCGACAGTAAGGATGAGGCGTTGGCTGGCCTTTTATATTATGGGCGACTATGTGAGAATGGCCTCCTTACCATCATCCGTATAACCTTAGACCACAAGGCGTGACTTTTCGTATAGGGTTTCATTCTTTCCTTTGACTTCGTTGACGATACAGGACTTGAAGATCCGGGTGGTCGTGTGGTCGTTGCTATCAAAACGTATGAATCGGAACACGCTATGGGCGATAAGACCGTTGATTTTGGCTTTGGTGGATTGCTTGAATGGTCTGCCGGGAGTCATGATAACCCCTTTCTTACGCAGGTCAACTGCCATCAATCGGTTGGACTCTTCTTTACTGGAGATAAAGGACGTTGTAGAGGTCGCAAAGGCGTTAATCAGGGCAACGTTGAGTCCGGTCTTGTTAAAGAAATTGGCGTACTTGTATGGTCGGCCGTGCTTTTGCGCCGGGCAAGGTTATGGGTTAGCGGTAATGCTGCTATGTACTTCCTCTATAGGCATAAGGGCTGCCATGTTATCGTCGTTATGATTACTGTTATCCCTTTTGTTATCTTAGTTAGTTGCGTTATTTATTGGTCTCTGTTGGTCATTATTAGGATCTATATGGTAGGGCTTAACGACAGTGGATTAAAAGATTTGCAGGCCTTGGCCAAGGTCGACGGTACAACTGGTCCTATCGTTGGCGATAAGTCGAAAGGGGCCTTGCCAGCCTCCTTTTTTGCGCCAGACGTAGACCAACGATTAGAGAGGTAGGGCGACCGTTGTTAAGGTATCTGGGCCGTTACGCATCGTCACTGCCTCATTAACTTGGCGTCTTATGTAAATTTGCCGTATTGCCTCTATTACCTTCTTGACTGCTTTAGCCCTCTTGGTTATAGATAGCAAAAAAGGCGATAAATCAGCAACTCATAGGTACACGCTAAAGACCAACAGCGTAGGTACAAGGCCGTTTAGGCCAGCCGTATCGTTGATCGCTTTAACGGCCAGCTGGAGGGCAATATTAGGTGTAATGCCGTCACTACAGAGGATATCGTACGCTCGTTAGAGTGGCACATGGTATCTTTCAACCTTGCCGATACTATTATAGGCTTCAATTAGGACCTCCTTAACGTCAATATTAAGCGATCTAGCGGACTGCTTAAATTCACTGGAGTGAAAGTTCAGGCCGGCATTAGTAACGATCCAGTCCGGTAGGCCTAGATACACATCAATCCAACACATCCGCAGTGCCTCCCAGGTGTGCTCTACAGTGATGTTTTTGAGGAATCGGGCCGCTTGGAATAAGGTTACGGTATTAACGACGTGTAGGGCTAGGCGGTTGCCATTAAGGTAGACGATATCAACAATAACTTCATAGTTGAAATCGTACTTATCGTCTCATAAGGAAAACTTGAAGCGACCGGGCGCCTTCAAGTTCATCTGGCAGTGGTGGCAGACCTTAGTTATCTGCTTAAGGGCCACAATTTCAACGTCATTGCCGGATTGTTGAAGGACGTAGTGAAGTCATTAGACTAATAGGTGGCCGAAGCGGCGATATACTCAACATAGCTCCTTATCGGTTAGATGGTGCCAGGCGATACAGTGTGTGGGCTGGTCCAACAGCATCCATAGGTGGCCCCATTTATATACAACAGGCATGATGGTGTCACCCTAGATCAACTCGTTGGTGAGGTTGTCAAATTTGATCCCGTGATGGTCCATATCCGCCAGGCAGAGCAGAAACAGGGTGTTAGAAGGCATTATATAAAAAGTCAATATACCGAAAAGGGTTAGGATGTTAATTATGCCTTTTAAAGCAAAATGGTTGCCACTGCTGAAGCGGATTTTGGCTTTGCTGGCTCTGGACGTATCTATGGGGACTTCAGTATCCAGCTGTCGGCGAAAGGCAAGATACTGTTTATACCCTGCTGTTAAGTGCTCAGCGGCGCCAGAATTAGGCATAATGCCATAGAAAATAGTTAATGAATATTGCACGTCGAGGGTGAATACCTCCGTAGAGGTCGGTCCATCACTACACAAGTCCTCCTTTGTGAGGAAGTGACTGGTCGATTGGTTATGTAGTGACAAAAAAAGGGCAGGTCCATCAACCACAGCAGACTTAAAGAACGTTGTAGATATAAAAAACGCTATGCCGTATTCTTCTTCATTATCATCTGTCTTTATGTGTTCATCGTCTTCATTAGGGTCGTCAAAGGGCTTATACCCCTTGAAGTCAGTTACAAAGTGGTGAAAAGCTTCTAACAAAGTATTAATTAGGTATTGCTCCTTATATCTGTGGTATAACCGTTGTCGTTCTTCCTTAGGGTGCTTAATAGACCAGCAGTTAGTCCTGCCACAGACATAGCACTTCTTTATTAGTGCTAATAAAGATAAAGGTGACCGTTAATGTCGATAGTCGTTACTATTATTAAAAGGACGCCTTTGACCGTAACTGCCATTGCCACGGCCGCAGTCGCATTAGCCGAATCGCAGGCGGCCTCATTAGCCGTTATACATACAGTCGGTCCAGTATTAATCGTCAACGTCATTAGCTTAGTACTGCTAGGCCGGTTATTATTATTGCTATTTAAACTGTATCGCGTTGCTGACAGCAGATCGGAGTTGGCTGTACACACCAGTGAAGGTTAGCGCCGGGTTAAAAAGGGCAAGAGAACACTCCTCTACTCCACAACAAGAGTTAAGCAGTTGGTCGTAAAGGGCCATGTTAGTCAGGGTGCCTATTCTTATGATAGATCGTATAAGGGTGTTCACTTTCTTGATAAGTAATTCAAGGGACTCAGTCTTAGTCTTATCAGGGTTGTCCTGGATTATTCTCATAAGGTCAGTCCTCCATAACTTGGCAAGGCAGGCCTAATAGGTCTCTTCGGTCTCAAAGTTGCCCTTCAGTCGGGTGACAAGGGTGTCAAAGCTGGCGGCAGGGTCACAGAGGTAGTCAGCGTAGTACTCCACTGCCGCTCCTTTGAGCATCACGAAGAGGGCACCAGCAAAGTGCTCTTGTTGGATCCCGGCCTTGAAACAACGGTCCCTGAAGACAGCAAGCTTCGATTCAAGTGACTTGTATGCCCCTCCACTGTACTTCAACTCTTCTGGGTACATCTTGATAAGGTCGGTAAGCTAGCGAGTGGCAAGTGAATTCGTTGAAGGGGACGGTGAGGGTGCTGGGTGCCGATGGCGTGGGTCTATATTAACCGGGTGCCCATCGGGCTTGTTTAACTGGTTAAGAGGTGGAGGGACAAAATTCGGGTTGTTATATAATAAGGAAGGATTAACGGGTCTTAGGGTAGATATAGGGCGTTGGTTGCCCATGGGTAGGCCAAGGGTGACTGCCTGGTAGATGACGTGTTGGTTGAGGGAGAGTTCTTGCTCTGGTGGGAAGTCCATGATCTCCCTTATAAAGTCTAGATCTATAGTGATCCTTATTCTAAAGTCCTTACTTTTCCTCACATAGGCCTTAATTTGCCCTTAAGTCTAGATTGCTAGGTCCTCGGTCTTGAGGGCATTGTGGACTCGCTTAGCAACCGAAATATTCTTTGAGGTGGATACCTAGACGCCCTTACGCATAAGATAATCCCTGAATTCGCTGATTATCTTATAGGCTGTCTCCTTAAAGTCTTCACATGACCATTCTTTAAAGTCTTTATTAGCATACATCTAAAGCAAGTGGCCAAGCATCCTGACAGCGCTATACCATATTATCCTTAAGACAACAATATTGCTTAGGGCGTTATATCTCTCAACGGTATTAAGGTTGTTAGGGATGTCTGACAGGCAGGTGATGCCCTATAGCTTGGGGACAACGAATGGCCAGCTGCACTCAGGGATAGGGTACGGTTAGGTGATGTCTCCCACATGTATGCCACACGCCAGGCTCCCATAGGCCGATTCTTCTGCCATCCTGTCCTCCGTTGGCCTGACGACCTCTTGATCACAGGCACTTCTCCTTCCCCACAGGGTTAAAGGTGGATACACTTGTTAGAGGGATTACCGCCGGTGGTACAGACAGGATGTAACAAGAAGGGCTACAGGAGCGGTGACTAACAGACGAAATATGGGATAGAATAGTCGGAATTGGGATAAGAGTTGAGGTGACTAATTGAGAGCCTCCACAGGGCAATCCACCGTCGGCATGGATACTGGATTGCGTGATTGGGATCGTGAAGCTGAGCCACACCGCTGGGGTGATAACAACCTCAACACCGCTGGGGTGATATTAAAAGGAAGTTGTAATGGTCAAAGGAGGAGACAAAAAGATCAAGGTATTTATAGGTGAACGATATAGGTAGTAGTTATGGTTGAGGGAAAAAGTGAAGGGGAAAAAGTGAAGCTGATGGAGCTGTCAACTTATAGGCAGTCCCATCGCTGGGTTCAAAGCGTCCCTCCCTCCTTGTTTTATCAATAGTGAAGTGAGGCAGCTACTTAAGACGGGTATTTGCCTCAAATTTAATCCTTTCTAACAGTAAATAATGTCGGAAGTGGATGAGGGCGGTTGCTCCGGTGTGGTCCTTGGATTTAATTGCTAGTAGGCGTTTGTTTGCTAGCAGTTTCCCACGTTGTTTACAAGCCACACAGGTCGTTGCCGCTTGTGATAACGCATAAAGTCGGTAAAGTGAAAATTCTGATTATTAGAAGAAAAATCAGAGGAAAAGAGCGGTAAAAGATAGAAGGAAAAATAATTCTTAGAAAACTTAGGGATAGGCAATTATGCTGGTTCAAGTCGATAAGATATTAGTGGAGGAGCTTGTAAGTGAAGGAGGGGACTTCTCTGAAAGCGACGAAGTTGGTAACAGGTTACGTAGCGGACGCAGGGCTAAAGAGGTTATTCGCCAGATATCGTGAGATTCTAGGTACTAACGATTCTTCGGCTAGGTAGCACTCTCACACTTCAAGCGAATCGTAGTCGATAAGTAAAGCATCGTAAGTCTCTTCTGTAAATAGATCCTTGCTGATCTACGGTAGTGGTAACTGTGAAGTTAACCACTGATCAGTGTTGGTATCACAGGTCGATCGATCGTATCGCAGCAATAGTATCTATTGACTATGGGCGCGAAGTTGTTGATGATGGATAAAGTGAAAGGAAATAAAGTGGCAGTTGCCGTGGTGTAGATATTCGAATGGGAAGGCCGAGGTGGGTCACGTGCCATGGCACGTGACCCCGGATTCGGTTCCACCCAACTCCGGGATATCCGGAGGTCGATATTCTAACATATATATATTCTAGCTATACTTAAAGGTAATAAAGCTTTTTCTTTAAGCTTATAAGCCTAATATTCTGCTTATAGAAAGGGTATTATTATTATTTTACCTATTAGTCTATTATAAGGTTTACTTTCTTTAACTACTTTATATATAAAATAAGTGTTAGCTACTATAGTTTTACTATTATAAAGCGGTATAGTTAATATTATATAATACCTCTACTATCTATTGCCTTAATATAGAGATAATAGGCTTCTATTATTAGGATTAGCCTATTATCTATATCTATTAATAGGGGTTATAGGAATATATATAGCTATTTCTTTTCTAATATATTTATTAATAATATATTTACTTATAATCTATAGTTAATAAGCGTGCTTATTACTATTTATATCTTACTTTATTATAATATAAGTAGGATTTTACCTTAATACCCTTAGCTTTATACCCCCCTTATAGTAGTAATTAGGACTTTATTTATATTAATAGCTTTTTTACTATAATTTTACTATATATACCTCTTCTTATTATACCTTTTGTAGACTACCTCCAGATAATTATTAGTATAGTGTTCTTTTATACTATAGACGTAATATATTTTTATTATCTTTACTACTTATAGTTATTTTTTTATAATATAGCCTTACTCTCTATAGTTATAATAGCATTTAAAGGCGTCCTACTTTATACCTTCATAGTATATCTAAAGCGTTATACCGTAAAAGCTACTTTACTCTTTAGACACTTATAGTTTAGGTCTATTATATTTAAGTCTATACTATAAGTCTTATATTTAATTAATATATCTTACTAATAATATTAGCTTAATATAAATCTTTAGAAATACTAGCTATAAGCTAATAGCTTAATATATATTAACTTGTAGCTTAGTTAAAAGAGATAAGATATATCACTTCTTAAGGATATTATAAAGTAGCTTTATCTCTATTACCTTATACTTTATTAACAAGTAATTAAGGCTTTAGGTTAATCTTTAGTATAAATAGTCTAACTAAAGCGTTATAGCTACTATATAGCTCTTTAGATCTAATATCTAGTCCCTAAGGAACTCCTTAAAGGCCTTTTATATTTAAATTATAGTGGTTATTAAGCCTTTTTGTTGGAATGTCAACTGGGCGACATTCATACTTAAGGCCAATTCCGTCACGACCCAGTGGCGGGCCCGCTTTTTAGGTCGCTTAGACTTTTTCTCCTCTATTAGCTGTTTTATCTATACTATTTTTATATAGCCTTATAAATAGCTAGTTATAAAAGCTATCTTATTATATTTACTATAAATTTATTTTTATTATATCTTAAATTATGTATAATAATTAAATAGGAATACCTATAGATCTCTATAGGATTTACTAAAGTAGATTAAAATAGATAAAAATAATAGCTTATAGAGATATAAACTATTGTTAAGGTTAATAATAATAATTTTAATAATACCTATAATATTCTTATTTTAAGCTGTTTTTTATACTTATAGCCCTTTATAGATAAAAGATTATTAAGGGTTTTTTACTATCTACTAAGTATGGCTACTGCTTTATAGTTATTTAAGCTTTTTATATTATTAGTATATATAATCCTTATATTATATAATATCTAGCTTTTCCTTTAGCTATTATTCTTTTTTTTATAGTATCTCTCTCCTTAAGGATAAACTATACATTATAACGTTTTAAAGAGATAAAAAGGCCATAGGTAGTAAAGATATATCTAGGTTAATTACTATATTATTACTTAGATTCCACATATAGGTAATGATCTTGTGTCAATTGATAACATCAATGGCGCGCCACATCTTTTGTGCAGTTTCATTTCTTAGTTTATTAATATGGCCTTTATACTCTAGCGTATAGACCTTATAGGTAATATAATAGGTATTTATAGGTATATTACTTAATAGGCTAGTTAAGGTAGATAAAGCTTTTAGACTGTTAAAGATAGGTATATTACTAAGGTAAAAAGCGAACACGCTATATCCTTAAAGATAGGTTATAGTAGTTATATATACTAAAAGCTGCTTTTTTTTTTACCTACTTCTCTCTTTTTCCTTTTATAGGCTTATATGCTGTATATTAGCACTTCCTTTGCTTAGACTGCCTTATATAATATATACGGCCCTATAGCGCTGGGCCGTTTGCTTTTTTATACGTGACACTAGTATAGCTAAAACTTCTTTAGTTAGTTAATAAAATAATAAGATACTTATAAGCTATAGAAATCTTAAATAAAATTAAAATAAAATAAAATAAACTAAGAACAGTTATATAATAGATTTACAAAGATTAATAATAATCTAATATAATCCTTTAATATAGATTAATATAATAATAGATTAAGCTAATACTATAGATTAATATTAAGAAATAATAATCTAAAGATAAAATAATACGATATAAGGATATTAATTTTAATATAGATAGAATACCTTTTATGTTAGAGGTCAGCTGGTCCGAGTGAAGAAGTCAACGATATAGGGCCACTTAACGAAAGATAGGTCTGGTGTTGTAACAGCATTCAAATCTAACCCCTTAACTATCGTAAGCTGGAAGGGTTTTATCCCTTATAGGCTGACTAATAGGGGCCCACCAGTGGATCCCTTGCCCTGCCCTGCCAGGCAGCTGACATTTTATAGCTTTTTAATAATTAATCTATAGTATATTCTTTAAATATCTTTTAGTATCTAACCTCAGTGATTTAATTAATAAAAAGCTATATAAGCTATACTAACAACCTTAACTGTATAACTGATCACTAGGTGATTAACAGACCAATAAACCAAGATTACTGTTATTAAGTATCAACCTCTGTTTACTTATAGTGGAAACCCTACTGTTTTTACTTATAGTGGAAACCCTACTGTTGGATATCTAACCGTAACATCTTATTAACTCTCTGCTAAGGCGCTTATAAGTAGTTATTTAGGTATATATATAGTATATATAATACTGAAGGGTAAACAATCAGCTTTTAATTAACTATACTCTTGCCATATATTTCAATAATTTCGCAGCCCAATTGCTGATTGAAGAAGGGGGGTAGTAGTGTATATACGGGCACCTGAGATGCGGGGTTCCAGACTTTTGCTAAGTGACTGTAACGCTGTTGCATTACATAGCTCTTGCACTTAAAGACCTGTGCGTTGGTAACTACCTACCTGTAACGCAAGAAGTGGGGCGGCACTTGTCGTGTGCGCCAAGTGACGGTAGCGGTACCACGCCATAGGACTTAGTATGAGGGCTTGAACAGGCATGACGATATCTGCATGCGATCGCAGAGATTGCATGCACGTCACATCGGTTTAAATAAGAAAAAAAAAGAAAAGCACGGCTCAGAGATGTGATGATGGGCCAGGCACGGCCAACGTCTCAAATCCCGATCTACACGTCATTAGCGTCGGCAGTTAAACTAGAAACATTCTACTCACGTCATTGAAAGTTGTTATAATCAGTGCCTGCAAGCCTTCTGTTGTATTGCTTTCCATATATCTCATGATGGTCCACTCTTGAATTCTTTTTCACTGGCCATACCGCTTCGAACCCAAGTTGTTCAGGTAGGTACTTAATACCACGATAATAATTGCCTGAAGTATGACCTCGAGCTTTGGTACTTTCCTGGTATCCTCAACACGTCGGCGACCCGATCTTGGTTGAGCATGGGTATCCAGGGATGGACATGAGTGAAGTAATTAAGTGTCACTTAGGACTCCAATGCTTCAAATGATGGCAGTGTCGGATCACTTCCAGTCGAACCCGAGCCCTCGTCGATAGATAATTGTGCTGTGCGAGCGGCGCCCTTTGCCGGGACCTGGCATTGAAGCCTGATAACTTACGTCATTTTGCTTCGAAGACGCAATAATCTTGTGGGGCTTGTTAGCTAGTAAAGCAAGGATACTTTCTTTGGAGTTTCAATCCGGTTTCCGGTAATCTCTGTGCAGCCGCGTCGTGTGGTGCTGGCCGACAAGCTCAGAAGGTCCGCTGCTCGATGGCATCTTGGGCGGACCATAAGAGGGCAAACTTAATGATTTAAGGCTAGGATAATACACACCTAGACGCCTGTGGATGTGTTAAATTGCCCCCGCTTTGATGTAACCACCGCACCCCACATACGAGCCAGCCCTACATCAGAGCCATCCGAAAATCCCATACCCATCAACACCACCACCTTTTTTAAACTATCACAACAATTGCCATATATCACCAAATAACGCCTTTTTTTTTTTTAGAATACCTTCTTTAACCTACTATAAAGCAATATACTAAAAATGAGCTCTAACGGGCCCTTACCGAGGTGTAGGGTGGTTGCCCTATCCGTAAGGCTGCTTAGAAATAGGGTATACTATACCAGTCACTTTAATATCGATATTATAGGCAGTAAAGCAGGAATTCTGCCTGGGCTGATTATTAGCGATTATCCTAGTCATAAGAGGATAATTTGGCTGCTTTTATATACCTTTAAGAGTCCCTTAACAGGTCTTTTACCCATCAAGAAGTAAAAGGACTAGTAGAGCGTATAATAGGTACTAGGTAGCAACCTCTAGGGAGGAAATAGATAGCCTAATTTAAACAGTAAAATCTATCTATTATAACTAAAAGGAATAAAGTAATAGATATCAGGCGATAGGCAGCCTGTTCTCTAGAGGTTATCTAGGAATTCTTTTATTATATAGATAATATCCTTATTATCTAGGGTATCTATCTATCTAATTAATAGAATATAGATAAGACTGGTATCCTCAAGGGTAAGGGTAGTAATAGGCTGGTGTTAGGCTCTTTAGTAGTTAGATATATCTAGAAAAAGCAGCCTAGATCTAGGGTATAGATTTCCCTTATTAAATATATGTCATAGGCAATTCCCCTCGTGGGCAGAGGCCATATAGGTGGTGTTGACAGCAGTGCTCGTGAGGATCACTCGAGCATAATTGTAACAGGCGCTGACAGTGACGCCTGTCACAATAGACCTGGTCGTGTCAATCTAACCAATTGACCCATCCGACCAGACAAAAGGTCCACCAATGCTCGAGTGATCCTCACAAGCACTGCTGTCAACACCACCTATATGACCTTTGGCCATGAGGGGAATTGCCTATGACACTAGCCCAGCCAGCCCAGCAGCCAGCAATAGGATAAAGCCGTATCTATCGTCCTATGGTTAACCCTTTATCGGTCTACTGATTTATGGTATCAATTATATCTATTTAACCAGCTAGGCAAGGAAGGGCTAGATACCTATATTATTTATTACCTATCTAGAAAGGTATAAAAGGGCTAGGATAACCAGGCATCCAGACTGGCCCTTCTAGAGCAGTAAAACAAGGTATTACAGGCCTAGCTGGAGGACCAGTGGCAACGCAAGAGGAAAAAGGCCCCTCTATCACCTAACCGTCGATTTGTAACTACATGGGGTATCTAGCGGGCGAAAAGCACGGATATCGAAGAAATAGATAGTCCGGATAGATCCAGCGCATCTGAATTATCCAGCGAGGCCGAAAGTTGTATATGGGTGGGCGGCAGACCTAGTGAAATAAATGGTGATAGTGGTGGTGATGATGGCTTGGATGTAGGGATGGCCTGGATGTAGGGTGGGGTGGTTATCATTCAGCTCTCTTGGTTTTATACACGCATTTTTGCTCTCGGAGCAATGATGAATGAAACAATCTCTGATATACCTTCATTAATGCATCTACTTACCATTCTAGATGCAATAAGAAATTGCAGGACGCTCTCTTGTGCGGCAAAGCTTGGCCTGGCGACACGCATTGCAGTTGAACGCCGTCGTGTCAACAGACTGATCAAATACTCTACAGTTCAGATGCCTTGCGGCTCGGCAGGACCTGAGAAATAAAGCGCCCTTGTCGCTGAAGCCGCCATTGCAGCTGTAAAGTCTCACAAGTGGCTTTTGTGGCTGTCGGCGAGTCACACCTCCTTGACGATGATGCAAGGGGCATCCTCTTTGACGCCCGCCCCTAAGACCAATATGAGAAGGCTGTGTGTCAAGTATGCTTCATATTTCATTAAGACAAGCGGAAACCTCGACGTCTTCATAGCTAGCCCAGCTCTACCATACTGCATCCTTGCGGCTCCTCTATACGAAGTGTCATCATGGGTCCCGAACTGGGCGACACCCCAGGTCAAGGCGTATGATTCGTTTTGAATCAGAACTTTCCATCCCACAACGGCTCTCAATATCGACATGTCACATAGTGCATGGCCAGGCAGCCCACTGAAAAGCATCGCACATTAGGCTTCACCTAGTCACTTAAGTCATGTAGGAAAATGGCTTCAAAATTGCAATGATGGCTTGAGCCGATCATCTTCATTAACTTAGATCTAGAGTTCCTTACATTCAATAAGATACCTGGGGTTCGACGAGTCATGATCAATATAATCACAGAACTCCGACGTAGTTCTGATTGCATCCATCGATATTGACTTGGTAAATCCCGAGGCGGTGAAATGGAAATGCATGGAATAAGATTCTGAGTCATTTGGCTGTTGAAGGAGTACTCATATGCCTATACTCTGATCAGGAAAAAGTATGTGATATTTTCATTGCTTAGCTAAAAACATTCAGCTGATGCGGGATAATTGACGGAGAGGCGATGCTTGAAAGGATTAGCAATGGTAAAAGGGAGAAAAGGGATTAATGAAAGTTTAGTCCAATTCATTCTGAAGTGAATTGTGATACAAGAGCTTCAAGTTTGACGCTAAAAAGTTGTAGGGAGGGCCCTTCAGCAAAGCCAAAGCTCCCACAGCGAACTTAGCAAGAGCCCTTGGCCCTCTGTTCTCTATCCTCTGCTCTGTGATGCCCTACGTCGCCCTCTCTTGCCATCTGCTATGTTTATCCCTAACTTTGATATACGAGTTGAATATAGGGATTATTGAATACTAGTGGGCTTTGCCCTCCTATATCCCCCGGACACTAAGCCTTTAGTATCTACAGCATCTTACATAAATGTTGAACAGCTAGTAATTTCCAATCAAGTCACATACCTCACTAGAAAAAACAATAGTGGTAGCGTTATTAAACGCGTTATGTACGTGTGGTGAATTGCAAGTGCTATGTATATCAATTTGATCTCAAACCAGATCAAATGAGGAGGTGTAAAAGCTATGTACTGAAAATTGCAGGGTTAATTCTTCCAGCCTGAGCCCCTTCCCTCACCGGTTTTATGATCACCCGGCAATCATAAGAGTACCTGCCAGCTTCGAAGTGCTAATAATCCAGGTGGACTAACCATCTAGCCGTCCGTTTGTTTACCATCAAAAAGGACCGCTCGCTTAGGAGACGGTAATGCTGGCGGAGCCGGCGGACTTGTAGCCCTCAGTGGCCATGATCATGTAGTCGTGGGTGCCAAGGTTCATGCCAGCCTTCTTCCAAGCATCAAAGAAGGTCTGTGTGTTGACACTGCCGGAGCTGCGCTTGTTCTCGCGGACAGCCCAGAACTGCTGGAAGGTCTTGGTGCCGTCAATGGAGGGAGCATTGACACGGGTAGCCTGGTAGAGCTTGTAGACGGAGCCGTCGGCGGTGACCTGGCCCTTGAGGGTGCCAGCGCTGCCGGGGTTGTAGCTGCCGTGGTTCTCGACGATGTAGTACTCGATAAGCTGGGACCCATGGTATTAGTACAATGAATAAATGCAGGCTTGTTATGCAGGGTGTCAGCTTACAGGGTTTCTGGTCCAGCCGTAGACGGTCAGGTAGGCGTTTCCGTTGTTAACGGGAGCAAAAGTGCCGGAGTACTTGATAGTCCTAGCACCACCGGTCTTCCAGCCCTTTCCACCGACGAAGTTACCGCCAGACTGCCACTGGACACTGTAAGAGCCGCCAGCACCATTTGTGTAGGTGACGGGGGAAGCACCGTCAGTCCACCAGCTGTAGTAGTAGCCGTTGTTGGTTCCAGTGCTACACATATATGGTTAGCTATACATGTCCTCCCGTACTGCTACAACTGCTTTTTAGTAGGAACACAGTGTCATGCTTACCTGGAGGGAGTAGACGCGCGCTTGATGAGATCGGTGGTCATGGGGGGCTCAGCAGCAGGGGCGGCAAGAGCGCCAATAGCCGCCAAGGTGGCAGTGAAGAGAGAAGTGAAGGAACGCATTATGCTTTGAAGAGTGGGTGAACGAATGTATGGAGTATGTAGCTGGAATGGGATAAGATGGCCTGATGAATCGAGAATGATAGCCAAGAACCCTCGAATGCAGAGCGGACGATCCCGCACTTTATAGCTCAAGTCTACTCGATATCTCACATCTTGTTTAGACATTGTTGCTTCTGTACCTAGACTAGATGATTTGGAGCTGCAATGGAGCCGCCTTGCCCATTACAATGATCTCGCCTAGAGTGAAATCACATCGACCCACGTTTGGGCGGTATTGTGGCAACATGAAGGAGAGAGGCTCCATACGAGCTGTGCGATGCTTTCGGGTGTTAATTTCTGGTAGTTCTTTTTTCCTGGATTGGTGGGTGGCTCGCGGAGAATGCCCATTGTGACCGGGTGGGCAAATGAGCAGATGAGCAGGTCCAGAGTTCCGCCAATGAAGGAGATGTCAAAGGCGGGATCCGGAGTCGAATAGCGTACCCGCGGTGTAGGGTGTAAATGAAGCTTTGGCACGATCCTTGCAACCTCGTGTGTGCACTCCACATACGCGCCAGGGGCCGTAGCGCCGGTACTGCCTGGTAAGGCAAAACGACCGGTCGAGCCCGCAGCAAACAAGATTCTCGCGCAGGACCATGACGACAGCCCGGTCAGCCAAGGCAATCCACGTAGGCTTGTTCAGATGTCATTAATATATCTGCCACACGGATGGCAAGTAAGGTGATCCCAAGAAACGACAAACAACCTTCTGCATGGTGTGTACATATTGGTAGTCACTTTAATGTTACGCTGGGGTAAATAAGTAAGCGGGCGGGATCTAGACTATAGAGCATTATGTTTCTCACCGGTAGAGACAAACAGAGACGGAGAGAGTATGTGGGTTTATATGGAGTATTACATATGTACATAGTAATATATTAGTTCGATATGATCACCGAGAGATGCGGCCCGCCCACGGTCCATGAGCGCTTGGGCCACATTACAGCCCCTGAGCCAGAGCGAGGGGCCAGGCCATCCGTACTAGTCCGGAGAAATTATTGATTTGCGTTGTTGTTATTAGCCGTCGGCTAAAGGACCATCGAAAGGAGGCCGCTACCAGCCGCCCAAGAGAAACGGAACTGGGCCTTGGCATTGGTCAGCTCCCGTCTTCGGAAAGGAATGAACCGAAGTCCCGTTGAGGTGATCTGTCAGCTGCTCCAATTCTCATGTAAAACTCCCGTCTCCATCACTAGCGGTAGTTGAGGCGTCATCCCCCATGGTCGTGGTTTAGCGAACATATGATACCTGGGCATGCTGCGGTTTTCAAACACCGACACACATATAAACGTATATCGTGGTGAGAGGCACCGCCTTGGTGAAGTATTGCAGTATGTACGTACGACCTTGGTTGACCAATGATTGCCGACCTCGACATTTCGCTTCCAGATCGACTGAACCCGTCCAATGCCGTCACCCTAAGCACCGCCTCATTGGACCCTAATCAGTCGAGATCGCGTGCCAATGAACTAGATAGATTGAAGCGGCGTTGGATAAGCGATGTGCCTACCAAGCTTTGCTCGGGCTAAGGGAGAGTGTAGCGTCACTAAGTTTCCTCTCTACTCAAATCCAGAAATACTCGCTTCAGAGCTCGTCGTGATTTGCCACCTGCTCGCTACCTGTGTCCACATTCATGTCCTCGTAATTTGCCCCTATCTCAACAGCGTCCCAGAATGAAGGGCTGGCATTGCCATCCTTGATGGACCGAAGGAAATTTTCGACCATGTCGGGAGTGATGTACTCATTCTTCTCCGAGGGAAACACCATCCCTCTGCTCTTGTCCTTTAAGGCGATTGCGGGAAATTCCCACTTCAGACCTAGGTTGGCCACAACGTCTGGAAAGGCCACGGGGTCGACGGTGACAAACTCGAGGTCCCTGTAGTGTTTGCTAACTGTTTCTCGCAGGTTTAACGAAAACCTCTCGCGGTCGTCAGAGTGGGAACCGAAGTAGTACACTACGTTTTCTGTGTCCTGTATTCCGATTCCGATTGTGTCAGCGTACAAACGTACACACAGTTTCTCGGATCAATGCCAACATGGGCTAGCCGTGGCCACACACCTCTGTAAAGTACTTTTTGTTTCCGCGCGTCATTTCGGGAACCAAGCGGCTGGTACACATTTGAAAGAAGGTCTTTAACGAATTGAAGTCCTCGACAAGGTTCTGGGTCGACCTTTGTACCTCATCCAGATTATTGTAACATTCCAGAGTTGATACTGCGTCTTGTTCCTTTACCGGAACGACACCAAAAGAGTAACGATCTCCATATGACGTTGATAAATCGTGGAAACGCTTGTAGAGGCCTTTGCCTGCGTCTGCGTCCGTCAGGTGGAGGATGAACACGTAGTCGTCGATCGAACTGAAATCGGTAATATTGTCTGGGCCAAGACCGGAGACTGCTGGCCGAAGAGAGCGCTCAACGAACGCTTTGATTCTACACTGGCATCAGTTTCTTCGCGTGGAGCCTCGTCGCGGTATAGTCGACTGACTTGCTGGCTAGTCGAGGCCCTCTGTAATGGTCATACACTTCACCCCCCGAGCGATACAGTCTGATTGCCGGAAGAGACCGCACATCGTGTTTTTCGCAGAAATCGGCCTCAGTGTCACAGTCAATGCTAAGATTGGAATCGTCTGCATCAGATACGGTGGGCCATTCTGCCTCGAGTAGCTGGCTTCTTTCACTGGCGATCCGTCAGTGGTTTGTCTGCATCAAATGCATGCGATGATTACTTGCCTCTCTGACTGATACCCCCAATCATTTAGTCGTACTTAATGACAACACCAAGTCATAGAGCTTTGGAAAGGAAACTTACTCCGATAACTGCGCAATCAAACGTTAGAGATTGTACACGCGTTCTCCAAGTATGCGTCCCAGACAAGTCACCTACAAGCGACGAGTGTGTGGTCCCGCGTGTTCAGAAGCTCTTGGAGCTCTGTTCCGCCAACATGGCTCCAACCCCATATAGGGACAGAAAGCAATCCGAGAAGAGCAACTCGAGTCCAGATACTCATGATGGTATTAACCCCTTGTATATCACTCTGAGCGTGTCTTGTAAAAGACAATTCAACCGCTGCTACGGGTGACAGCTAGGTCATAAGATGAGCCGGCAGTGAGCGAAGTTCGGGGTATTCAGCATGAGGTTGGAGGGTCCCCTTCTTAACCCTCAGCTTCGCGGAGTAATGTGCAGCCCCTGGCAAGAGGGGTTCGCAGCGACCCAATCGCCAATCGCTAAGTCGTCCGACAGCTCAAAACCGCACAATCGTATATTAGTGTCAGAAATATGAGATGTGACAAGCGCTGTACATCGACTATACCACGCAAGTGTGTGTGCATGCATGACAGGGTTGAGGGCTTCTTCCGTGGCTTCGAAGGGATACTGCGGATAGCCGTTCCGTTCTGGATTGAGGTGCCAATTCTTGGCCAGTTTTGAGCATGTGGTTTCCTAGTGCACCCCAGTAAAGGCACTCGTAATAGAGCCATCAGCCACTAACGACTGTACTCAATGGGCCATCAAAAGTGAAAAGTAGCTTTCGTTTGCTTTTGGATTGTTGAACTTAATTAGTACATCTTCTTCTACCGCCCACAGCGGAGTACTCAATTCTCTATCAAGGCTCGGATCACACCCCACATCTATGTTTATTTCTTTTCACTGCCTGGTGACTAGATCGTCACATTGCTCCGAGTCCTATCTGCCGCTTCGATATTCTGGTTTCATAAATCCTTATCCTAATTGGTGGCTTTCGCAGAGCTGTACCAGTTAGATGGTGAGGGGGTATCATGAATGGCGTTGAGTGTTTCTCACCGTGCCCCAATCGGAATGGGCGCCAAGAAGCGGATATTGGACTTCCGGGTAAATGAAAGAGATGACATTGGCCCAAGCCGTCGCAGGTCTCTGGCGTTTTGGAGGGTGTGACATACAGAAAGACATATACTTCCAACGATGCCGCAGTTTTGCAACCCGATTTTTTCAACGAAGCGAAGGTGATTGCAACCCCCATCAAGCCATGCGGTTGAGCCTTTTCGCAGTCATTTTCGCCTTTGGGGCCGCAGCGTACGGCTCCAGTAGCGACGATGATCTTGACGATTATGTGTGTGAACATTCTAACTATAAGATCCACTTGTTTTCGCATTCACCCCTGGTTATCTATATTAGTGACTTTGTAACGCCGTTCGAGAGACGTCATCTTCAGAAAGCCACGTAAGTATTGATGCAATCCGCAGCATTGCCTTGTATTAGCATGAGGAATAGCAACGCAACGGGATAGGTGCTGACTCTGTTCTAGAAATGGCACGTTTGCTCGTTCCAACGTTACATCCTTTGAGGGCGACATAGTCTCGTCTCATCGAACGTCGTATTCAACAACTGTGACGCCAGATGTGGTGACACAGTGTATTCAAGAGCGCGCTCGGCAGCTCCAGGGCCTGGATATGCCGCCAACGTATCTCGAGCCAATACAGTTGGTCAAATATGGACTGGGTCAACAGTACCATGCCCATATGGACTGGTTCCCAGACGACCTTGACCAGCACAGAACAGTGGCTGAAGGTGGAAACCGCGTGAGCAGCTTTTTCACCTACATAGAGGCCAGCGACGACATTGTCGGAGGTGGGACGAACTTTCCACGCCTTCAGGCGCCCACCGGAAAGCAATGGTGCAAATTTGTAGACTGCGACGAACCGTGGGAAGCAGGTGTCACGTTCCGGCCTATGGAGGGCAACGCAGTTTTCTGGATGAATCTGCTCGACGGCGGAGAAGGTGACGAAAGAGTGATCCATGCTGGTCTGCCTGTCGAAAAGGGAGAAAAGCTGGGCATGAACATATGGACGAGACAGGGGCCTTTCATGTAGCCGAGATTGCGCAGGATTCGGAGGCAGTCGGCAGGCACTGGCATACCAGCAGGCCATAGCCATAGTTCATGTACGTAAAATGCCTGGCTGGCATAGCAGCTCCGTCGCTGGTCTTAAGTGCGCCTACCGTTGAACCAGAACTATCCCAACATCCCACTTAAATCGCCGGGAAACGTCCAAAGCGTCCGCCGATCAGTCCGTGAAAACAATGGGGCCAACGGCCGGCATGACGGATGACCAACGCTTGACACATATTTGGCGCGGCTGACTCGACATTTGTGACATCAGCAAGGCATATTCTGTTAAGCCGTATGAAACAAGCTCAAAGACGCGCAACAAAAGAGCACACTTACCACTCTCGGGCGGGGATGGAGCAATACTTGGCAACTCGAAATATTGCACTGAAGGAATAAGTACCGTACCCTCTCGATGACTAGGCTGAGAAGAAAAGAACGTTGCAACTTTCATCAAAAGTTACTTTCCTTGTCAACAAGAGCGCTTGCAAGCAAGTTACCTGGAGACGTTCATAGACATACATTGTCTTTAATTTCTTAGGTATTGAGTTTCCCGTACAGGCCTTGCCCCATCATGCACCGGCTTCCTTCAGAGCTGCCTGCCCCTGCTTGATGATGGCATCCGTCATGTCAGCACTCAAACCCGGCAACGGGTTCCTCTGTCCCTTGGCATTCAGCGACCCGGGCGCCTTCTTGTCATTCAAATCGATCGAAGTAACGATTTCAGCCGCCTCCGAGTCTGTCAAGCCGGTGACTGGGTTCTCTTTCTTGTCACCTATTGCGTCCGCACGAAACCCCGGACCTGATGCGGGGGGTGCAGCCTCTCTTGGTTCCGGCATCGAGCTTCTCTTTCCTATGTTCACCACCGATTCATCTCGTACGGCAACCGGTTCGGTGCGGGAGAGGCCCATGTCCTCGATCAATGAAGGGGGTTCGGCGCCCTTGAATTCTACTTTCCTGTTGATCAGGTCTGTTGGTTGACGAGCTACGAGGCTGCTAAGAGCCGGCTAATGATTGAAGCATTAGAGAAGTTGGACGAAAACGGCGTACATATACAGCAGCAGCAAAGGCAGCGAAACCTACCAACGCAGATGCGCCACCTGACAGGGCGAGGGCGACGATGGAAAATCTCATGTTGTTCTCTCGGTGATGCGAAGGGTGTGTCAAATGAACTGGATTCTCAGGGCTTGCATGTGGAAATGTCCTGTCAATTGCGTGCGTACATCTAATCAAGAGCTTGCAAAAGGGAGCGTGAATGTTGAATACCGGACAGCTGGTTGAGGGGTGTTGAAAACAGTATGATCAACCAAGAGAATGAGGTAGGCAGATACAGGTAGAAGTGGAGGGAGGTCCAAACAGTATTAGAGGCAGGTTCTTTGATCCGAACTAAATACTGATTCGTCATTATGCCATCTTATTTCCACGAGTCTCAGGCACATCCGAAGTTTGAGCACGACCCAATGCCCATGTGCATCTGGGCACCAGTATCACCTGTGTGGAGAAGGGGGTTGGAGTCTCAACTACGCATCCTTGTCGCGGATCTGGGCGAAATGGAGCGAATGGCCAGACAGAAAGGCCCGGCTTGATGGATGATGCAGGGATAGTGCTGTGCATTCAAAACTATGGCGAATCGAATGCCAGGCAGAGGCCTTTCAGGGGTCCCTGGAGCGGCGGGGAACTTCCAGAAATATTGCACAGCTGTGAAAAGCCAACGGACCGAGGCGACTTTTTGGATTCGTTACCGTACCCAGTTAGTTGTTGGCGTTGCTCGCGACTCGCTGGGTTCGGGTACGATGCTGTTTCGCTGGGTGACATCAAAGCGGCTGCCTCTCGACTTCCGCACTGCCGCATCCTAACATCGGTATTCGAATCGAGGCCGAGTCCGCGGGCGCACCAACCAATTCTGGGGATTGGATGATGGGGCCGATTTGTCAAGGGCGTGCGGCTTGAAACAGCAAAGCCCAACTGAACATACCGTCATAAACGTAGGCCCGAATACATGAATCTCCTGAATCACAGGGCACACCCTGATGGAGAAATACATATCAAACACAATGTGCGCCTATACTCCAGCACCTGACAGTGACAGGCCTGTCTCCCTTATCTGGCATTGGGGGCGGCTGTGCTGGGATGGATGCGGGCAATTGAGTTGTGGTTCAGCGGATGGACCAGTTCAATCTAAAAAGCAAAAATAAAGCCCAACTCTAGATTGCCACGTGTAGAGCGAGCTGTAATTAAGAGAGGTGCAGATTGAGAGGTTGATCGCAGTCCTCAGGCAGTCAGCGCCAACGGTGAACTCGGCCCAGAGCTGGATGCAGATTACTACGTAATTAGTATTAGGTGTCCAAGGGGTCAGATCAAGTGGCTCAGTCCCCCCAGCATCGGCCTCTGGTCTATTCGTCCGAGTCCAGCTCGTCGCGTACATCTAGTCCAACCACGGGCTTGCCACGTTGAGTACCCATCCCCGCGTTGCGCGACCGTGGAAATTAGAACTGCTTGATTGTTGTCGCGCGATTTACCTTAGTTCAGCACCAAGGGCCCCAAGAAGAAACATGGGCCGGTAACGTCATGCGTTCACAGTCGCATCCCCTCAGTCACATTGTGGATAGTTCGGCACTGGGCACTATACGTGTAACCGAACACAGCCTATACCGTCGCCAAATATCGGACGTGGGGCCGGGACCGGGGACCGGGGCCGTTACATGCGGAGGACGGCGTAACTTCCTGGGGAACCAGTTCATCGGGGTCGGATCGAATCCTTCTGGAGAAAAAGCGTTGGTTCATCCTGGTACCTATCCCGAATGATACCTATCACCGTCCGCTCATGCGAGTCATTCACGCCGTTGAAAGTCAAAAGTCCCAAACATCGACTATGTCGACCTGTATGGTTCGGTCGCAGAACGTCACTATTACGACAGCACACACGTCTCAATCATAATACCTATTCAAGCGATAGCTCGTGATTTTGATTGACATTTGGCAGGCAAACTTCTAGGCCCATGTTCCGAGGGCAACTTAACCTTTGACCCTCCAGGGCTGCTCAAAGTATTTCAGCCGATCTAGCCTCTAATCAAGCTGACTAATTAATGGAAACAACCCAAGAGACCCTGCTGCTTCCCTCCCATCCGGTCAAGGTAGACTTTTTGCGCAAGGATTTGCTGTGTACAACGGCCTTGGATCGACTAACCGATACCTAAAGCAGCAGTACGTCTTCTCAGCGATACACAGAAATGCCAAAGTTTATCTGCATTTGTCCTGCTATATAAACGCACGTACACATGTGGCCAAGTGAGACAGGTTCACGAAGGGATGATCCTGCCGATCACGCGCCTCCTTGACTATTCCTGGTCAGAGTCACCATGAATCTCTGTCTACCGCCTGAAGCTTTATGTGCTTTCAGGCATATTTGCAGAGAGAATACGGCGTCTGCTTCAAGGCGTAGTCTCGGGATAACTCGCAGCCAGTTGAGCTCAAGTAACCCAGGATGCAACGACTGTTTCGTAGCCATACCACATACATTATGAGCAGTTTTTTCAATGAAGGAATGTGTGAGCTGCAAAGAAATATACAGAGACATTGGGTTTAGAGGACAGCCTGATTGGGTTCAGTTTCATTTGTTCTGGCCACCAGACTGCGGCTGATCTCTATCGAGCCGTTCTTGGGTAGCGAAATATGCGCAGCTATGGAAATCTGCGGGGTATGTATTACTCCTTGGCATTCAAAAAGACCTACAAAGGCAACTGCTCGAAAGCTCCTGGCAGCTGAGTCGATCTGACAATTATTTTTTGTTTGACAATATGGAGATCTTTACGTGAAAAGTCAGAACTGGTCGCAAACGAAACGTCCAACAGCGCCAATAATAAACCGTTTCAGCGGAATAGGCTACCTGTTTGCAGACACTCACACAGTGTGTGCTTGATTATGCCTCGTGCAGTGTATCTGGGCGTCGTAAGAGCGTGGCACTACTTGCGTCCCTCCAATGAGCGAGTCCGCAACGGCTTTTGAGTTCCAGCAACTTAACGGGAATGACGATCTTGCACAGCTTCCAAGTGTGTGGCGTTGTCGTATTAGTGAGACATGATGTATGACAAGGCGCATTTTTGTTGAAGGCAACGTTGGCATTGAGCAAGCCAAGCACCCAAAGGGAGATGGCATACGTATATAAATCACAAGAGTTTCTCGATGGAGGGGGCGCGGATGGGTTTGGATCTATCTTTTCAACAGGTCATCAAAAGTCAGTAGTTCTCATAAGCCCATATGACAGCAGCACACCTCACCATGAAATCTTTGTATAACGTCATTATTTCTATGATGGCAATGTAAGAAAGAAAACAACATACCCTTCCCTCCCAGGCTTGATGCTAAAAATAACCCAAGTTGTGCCGCTGCTCAAGACAGCGATACGTCATGTCAAACAGTCACGTCAACCGGAAGTATCTGTTCCACCTTTGTCCTACGAGCTTGCCTTGCCCTGGCTACTATTCAAAGCCGCTGCGGCTGCCCTTCGGTGGTCCCAACAACGACAGTCAACTACCCCTGCGACGGACCGCAGCCTACCAGTTGTATGAGCACATCGTACATTTACGAGAAAGCGACCCCGACTTGTGATGTTGCAGTCATTCTCACCCCGACTCCTCCAGTCAACATAAGTATAATACCCATTATACCGACTCCTGTGGAGCCGCAGGCTTGTCCTACGGTCTTCACGAAGAAGACAGTGTGCTCGACATGCATTCAGCCCATGTGCATGAGATTTTCTACGATTTCCCGTTTATGTCACTGCCCAAAACTGGTTCCCACCGTCACTCAAGCTTTTCCATGCGGCGGAAGCTGTCCTGGTGGCTGTGCGGGCACTGAATATATCGAAGCCACACACACACCTACCTGCACCACATCATCCTGAGAGGCCTTTGCTCAGATTGATGAAAATCTACAAACCTATAGATGCCGGTAGTATTAAGTTTGTCCAGCTCAGACGCTGATGCAGGTGTATGATCTCATATTGGCTGCCATGGAACATGAGAAGATATGTCGCAAATTGTTAGATATTTCAAGAGTTTGGTTGAAAGTAGAACCAGAGTTAAGTAGGCTGCTACTTTGAATTCAAATTAATTCGGTGCAAGCCAATATTTATTAACCAAGTGAACATTTATTTTCATACATTAAGATAAGAACCGAGCTTATGCTCAACCATCTGGCCGCTTCCACATTGCATCGGTTAAAGACGCATCACGCGAGATATGCGGCGAACCTTTTGAGGTACAGTTTCTGCTCCAACACTGGTAAGAGTAGGGACAATAGGGTTGATCAAGCCCGTTTCAGGGTCGAAAGTGACGCGGTCGATGGTGGTCTCACGCCTGTAACCACCGCCACCGGGGATGGCAAAGCGATGATAGACAATGTACCAAATATCAGTGCCAGGCACATTGAACATGGAGTCATGCCCGGTGCCAAGTATCCCCTGCGATGGATCCTTCTGCAGGATCACACCGCGGTAGGTCCAGGGGCCAGTGGCAGACTCGGACGTGGCATAACCAACGCGATAGTTCTCTGAGCCGGTGTCATCGATAGAATAGGTGACGTGGTAGAGGCCATTGCGGTAAACAATGAAGAGACCCTCACGGAAGTCGACCAAGCCGCCTATGGCCTGGACGGTATTCCAATTAACAGACACCATGTCATCGTTTAGTTCTGCCAGAAGAGGGCGACCGTTTCCCCAATAGATGTAGTATTTTCCTGACACGGGGTCTTGGAAAGCCGCAGGGTCGATAGCTTGCGAAGAAGTGAGAACTTCGTTGTTCAGTATCATGGCTTCGGGCTCGGCGGCGAAGGGACCTTCTGGAGTATCCGCCACCGCAACCCCAATGGTCTTCGTGTCCAGAGCTGCGTTGTGTCCACTGAAGTAGAAATAGTACTTGCCATTACGCTTGGTAATGGTGGGCGCCCATGCATTACCAACTGCCCAGGGAACGTTGCCGTTTGCTCCGTCGAGAGTCAGGAAAGGCTTCTCTCCGCGGGTCCAAGTAACGAGATCCGTAGACTTCCACACATAGAAGGAGTTTCCGCCCCATCCCGGAACGCCGTCAGTGGTCGCATAAATGTAATATATCCCGTTGAAGACCGCAACGTTGGGGTCGGCGTAAAGACCGGGTAGAACAGGGCTACCCATCTCAACAGCGCTGACTGTCCACTCTGCAACGACCTCGTCGCCCTTCTTCAAGACGTACTTGACTGCGGCACTAAGGTCGACGATAGTACCAGAAGCCGGGGAAGCAGTTACGCCATCAGTAGTGGCGAAGGTCGGTGCCAGGGCGGTCACATCGGTGCCAGGCTTGACCGGGAAAAGCACCTTGCTGGCAGTGGTGTCAATGATGGCTGGGACCTTAAGAGCAGACGCATCGGCAAGAGACACTTCGGTGATGGCTCCGATGTTCCCAGAACGAGAAAGAACTTCGGCCGCCGTCATGGACCTATTGAAAATGGCAAACTCGCGTATCCGCCCCTTGAATAACTTGTCGCTGGTGTAGACAGACTTGCCTATGTAGTTGGCCGTTGTGGCGCCGTTGCCGATGTTCTTGGGGTCCACATTCACGTCCTCGTTGCGAGCCACCTCGTAGCCGTCGAGGTATATGGCGGAAGTACGCCCCGAGATGGTGTATACCAAGTGTATCCAGGTACCTTGAGGTAGTGAAGAGCTGGAAGCTGCAGTCTTCTCGGCCGTGTAGTCGCCGGTAGTAATACTCGCTCTGTAGGGGCTCCCGGTAGTGAAAACATAACCGTTGCCGCTACCAGACGCAGTATTGCCGATACCGTAAATAAAGTAGGGGGTCTGCTGGGAGGCATCAAGGAAGACCCGAGCCTCAATTGCGATGTCCTCAACGCCCGAGATAATATTGTCAGGGAGCTGAACGAAGTCGTCGATGCCGTCAAAATTGAGGGCGCTGTCAATTACACTAGCGCCACCGTTAATCACAGCGTGGTTGCCGTTGCCTGAAGCATCCTGAACTTGTGTGCCCTCAACTGTTGTAAAATCATAGCGAAGAATTTCGCCGTCGTCATTGACAGCTCTACGGACCGACGAGGTCTCTCTCAAAGCAGCAAGCTCGGCGGCAGTGACAGCAATGACCGTTCCGTGTCGCGGGCTGGACGGCAGATTGTACGAGGCAGAGACTGTCCACCGAGGGTTGCTAATATCGGCGGTTTCAAGCGGAATGTAACCGCGACCTCCGTACTCGTCGACGAAGAGGTAGAACTTTTCGCCGTGAACATCGTTCTCGTTTGATTTGAAGGCAGTTGGGCCCTCGACGGCGCTAGTACCGGCTTTCTTGCCTATGCATGAGTCGATAATGGTCCATGAGTCCAGTGTGGCTCGAAGAGAAGCTGAACTCTCCTGAATGATGTCACTGCAACCTGTGCCGCTGGCACCCTCGTCCTTGGTGAAGCGGTAGTAGGTGTCAGCGGACTTGATCACGGTCGAATCGATCCTCGACATGCCGGCATCTTGCCACACTGAGGTCTCGCTGAAGGTGACAAAGTCGCGGGTCGTTGCGTAAAGCATGCGGTGGTAGGTGCTGCCTGTACGGTTCACGTCGCTGGCATCGTAAAGCGAAGAAGCCCAAAGCACCAAATAAGCACCAAGTTCGTCGTCGTAGTAGGCTTCAGGAGCCCATGTGTTTCCGGCCTCTGGTGGAGAAACCAAGACGTGGCGTTGCTCAGACCAGGTCCTCAGGTCATGAGATTCCCAAACCTCAAGATAGCGGCTTCCGATGCGTACGGCATCGCCCCAAGAAGTGCCAGAGCCGATTGAGAGATCAGTGGCGATGAGATAAAAAGTGTCCCCTTCCGGCGAACGAATTAGAAAGGGGTCTCGCAGCCCTTTCGTGCCAAAGGAAGAGGTGAGAACTGGCTGGCCACCGTTCAACTCGGTCCACTCGAGTGCGTTGTTGCCTTCGCTGGCGGCAAAGTATATCTTTTCCCCGGCGAGCGAGTTTCCTGTGAAGTAGGAGAACGCGTAGCCTTCAAAAGGGTCGAGTGCCACAGCTTTGCGCACTGAAGCGAGTAGCTCACGTGTTTGCGAGACACCTCCGTCTTCAATGGATGCTTTAAGGGCGACTGGAGTGTCGACTGGCTGTCTCTTGACAATGCCTTCAAGAGAGATGACAGCAGAAGAGTTGCTCTCCCAGTTGACGGTAAGTCCATTCGCAACCGTAGGCAGGTAGAGGTTGCCACGGACATCGTCGAGGTTGGTGACAGTGAGAGCGGCGAGGGCGGCTTCAACTTGTTGGGCAGCATTGCTGGTGTCGCCTTGGCCTCGCACAGCCGCCGCGAGGGCGACTGCAGAGGAAAGCAAGAAATTGAGAGATTGCATGGCTGGGCCTGTCCGGTGATCCACGACGCAAGAGCTGGCACATCACCCGTAGGCAGAAATGCCAGGATAGTTACCAGACTTTATACGGGTGACCACTTCACTTACCCCCTTACATACACAGCTACTAGAGGATCTGCCACATGTCAACAGGATAAGCGAAACAAGCGGTCCGAGATGTCGACTGTCCGTCTTGGGTTGTACCCAAATGGATATCGCGGCCTATTCTAGCCCCATTGCCGATCATCCCCTCTCGCTCCCACACTGGCCTTACGCCAGCAATCGGCCGTTCGCAAGCTACCATCACGGAGTAAGCGCGTCAGTAAGAGAATCAGTTCGTTGTAACGGTTCCACCGAGCCTTAGGGGAAGTCCTGCAAGCTACCCCAGATACCCTTGCCGCTCCGCACTTCCACTACCCCACACGCCCCCAAGAAAGCCGGTGATGATGTGCATCCCGGCTGTTGATGGCTTGACTGCGGGGAAGTCGCAGCCGGTGGACAGGCTAAGAGACGATGAACCTATTTCGGGCATCTCGAGTACCTAGCAGGTGCTCGTGGATGGACAAGCAGTCGCGTCGATAGTTGGACTTCCGTCTCGAGGGGTTCGAAGACCAGAAGCGCCTTTTGCCCATGGTCTGTTCATCATGTGCGCTTCCCAACGTCCTTCCCAGCTCAGTTCACATGCTGGAAGCCACCAGCAAGTGCATGACGTCGCGCACAGCATTTAGAGCTCGGCGACGAACCTGGTATGACGGCAGTTTGGATGATACCCTGGCCCGCAGTGGCAGTCATCGTGGGTAACCTTCTGGATATGGCTAATATTGTCCACGTGCGGTCAGGGGTCTGGAAGGAGGAGCAATAAGGGCTCGCATTGGTCGGCAAATAACCTCCTGGGCATAAACAAATCAAAGCTGGAACCACTCCTGGTCATTGGACCGTCGGCTCCTGTGCAACAAGCTGCTCGTTGCTTCGCAGAAATGATGTGCCGAAGTGAACCATGCGCTCAAATCAAATTGCAATGGAACTCCCCAGTTAGGATATCAAGCGCCAGCGGATTAATTGTACAAAGCTCGGTCCGAACCCCCTTCTAAATGTAATCCTTTTCTTTTGCTCGTAGCCCGGGTCACTTGTTCAGAAGCATACGGGCAATTCTACCCACGATCGTTTTTTTTTGTTTTTTTTTTCACATTTTGCGGTACGCTGACCAAATAGAGAGACATGGTTCTCCGCTGCTTCTATTATTATATTCCTGAAGGTGGCACACGTTGACAGACTCAGGAGGATAATAACCGCTTATGTGAAATTATTGGCGTGATTAGCTACACGCAAAGAATGTAAATGGAGAAAGGATCGGAACATAACTCCTTCAACGAGGCTTCAAAAGCATTGTTTTCCAAGTTGTTAATAGGCATTTCTCATCTGTGCTTGGTTATTATTTGTTTACACCGCTATGCCCTTCAAGGCCAATGTGCTGGCATGCAGCATATGGTCTTGGGCTTTTTCTTCCCCTTTCTTCTTGGGACTGATGGAAGAAAATAGTGAATAAAAATAGACGAAGATAATTATACTTCCTGAGAGCGATGCCATGTCCAACATACTTGATAGAAAAAGTGCCATATACAGATGAATAATTCTGAGCCTCCTGCATAATAACAAGCCGCAAAGTGAAAAATGGCGGGTGCGGGAGTATCTTTGAAATAACCGCATAATTGCAACTCTTTCCTTCATTTTTTTCTATATTCACGAGCTCTCAAGTCGCATTATTCTGGTTCCATTGCGCCTTTTCGTGACTCATTTGTTCCTTCCACTCAGCTTGCACTTGCCGTAAAGTCGTGGCCCCTACTTCGCCTGTTTTGCTGGTCGATTGATTCTGAAACTGAAATTACAGACAAATACTTTAATTTCATAAAAGCGAATCCCTCACGGGTAACTGTAAATCGGACGTCGACGCCAGCTATTCGACGTGGACGTGCGGTTTGAAGATCAGTTCAGAAAGGGGGAAAGACTATGAAGCTATTTTAAGACTGCCGCGAACATTTTTGAAAAAGAACCTACTGTTTTGTTGTTCGACGGGCTCTTATGTATGGATCCATTTGTCAAAGCACCAGAATCAAATAGCACTCTGAATCTCCGACCTTGCTAAGCTGCAACAAGCAACTTTGGATAAGACACCACTGGCGCTTGTGGAAAGTAGTTCGAATATTAAGCCTTGAGTTACTTAAAGTAATATACGAAAGACTCACGAAGCTGCTGCTCATTTATGTATGCCCATACTCACCATTTCGATCGAACACGGACTCAACAGCTGCGACACTAAGATTATGGGCGTTCCAGAACTGGAAACCCAAGATTTCTAGGAGAAGCTTTGCACAGAATTATTGAACCGTCGTCAATGTTTTACTCAGTAGAAAGGGGAGGCCATTCATGCTTCAGTAGTGTCAGTTTCCGGTGTTTGACATAAAAACTTATTCCGGTTCTGCAAATCACGGCAATCTTGGACAAAGTCTTGACGAACCAAATTTGGGCTGGTCAGAATACGACCACTTTAGCTACAGGAATGTCAAATTGTTTCAGGCTCGACCTAGGAATATGTACTTAGTGACTGGGGCTCATTTGCACAAGAAGCTACGATGGACGATTCTAAGTTCCGGCGGACAGCCCATCGGAAAGCTTGCGGTTGTGTGGAAAGAACCGTGTATGATCACCAATGACACTTATCCGGAACAAACGTCGGACTTTCTGGCCCCCCAGCTACCGGCGCATCCATTGTACATCTGGCACTTGACCTTGGCGTCAGTACAGACGCTCCTGACAGTGACAGTATCACCATAGTTGAAATCTTTACCTCGATGTACTTGCTATTTGTATTGGTGGATGTGGCAACGGGGGACACCGCCCTTGTATCCGAGACAGACGAGTGTGGTTGGTCAAGTCATCAGCAAGGCCATCATTCCAGCCCTGAGAGAGTATTATATAATCGCTTGCGTAGATGCTGAAGTTGATTGTCAAGCCTGTGCATATTTGGAGGTACTGTCTTGTCTAAGATGAAGTGCGTTGGGCGAGGGGTTGGGCTTTCAACTAAATTGACAACGAACAAAGTTGTCTGCCCCCTAATAACATTGAAAAGTCGCATTGAAAAGTGTCACATTCAGGTTTAAACATTAAGGGTCGGTACACTCGATGAGGTTATGATGACTTGGCTTTGAGGACTTTGAACGCATTCAAAAAATACTCGTGCTGATTCTCTTGCACTCCCAGACGTCTGTTTCTTCGCCTTATTAAAGCATGCTGACGAACCAATCACCGAAGTTTTCCTTGCTTGACGCGTAATCTCGTCCGCACTTTACGACATGAACATAACTACTTGACCTCGTCCCTTTTCTCATCGACTAGCGCAGGATCAGCCCGAATACATCATCATAGACCCCGAAAGAGGTCTTCGAGCCTATGGAGAATAGCCAAGCAACCACTTCAATATTCCGCTTGGCAGCGTCGAGAGCTTGGGGCCATGGTGCCAATGAAATATGTTTCAGTTGTTGCTGCTGCAGCGCGAAACCAGTTCCCTTTTCGTTCCAGCGTTTTCTTGCTGCCGGACCGCGCTTCGATAGGCATGTGTCGCATCCAGGAAGATGAGCCTTCAGGACCGTACGGGCTAATTATAATGCTCTAGAACCAGACGAAGCATTTATACAGCCATCATTCCTGTCTGACCTTGTAATTGATCTTGATACTAAGAACTTGCTCTAGTCCGCAATCAAGTGTTTTCGGTGAAGCGATGACAGACGTGTTTTATAAACTTGCGTTCAAGCATTCAAAAAGTAGTTGACTCCAGTATTGACGCTAAGATGGCGGCTCTGTTCATTATGATAAAGGACAGAGGTGCCTTTACAGCAAGTCACATTGAGCACAAACGGCCGGTACCCCGGGTTTCTGTCCAGGCCCTGCCGGAATTGCGGCTCGTCTGGATCGACGGAAATCGGTGTTACTCTTGCTTCGTTTGCCATGCTCATTCACTCATCATATAATTGGTTTGCGCAGAGGCCCTCGGCTTGTTTGTGTTCTTTGCTGTTGACGAACATAACGCACCTCATGTCATGCGATCATTAGATACCAAACTTCTTGGCGGTTGATCAGGATACGATCTCGGATTATTTGAGTCGGGGAAAACTATTTTGTGGAAAAAGGAAAAAATGAAGAAGAGAAAAACGCGTGTCGGGACAGTGAGCGAGGGGGCTCCCACTCAAGCCTGCAAAACGCGGAGGCTTATGATATTGATTACAACCCCATGACAGTGAGACTGAGGTTCATTTTCGAGTATGAAACAGCTCGATATAGCCGCGGCTTAATATATGCCCTACTTGATGCAACCGAACGCAAAGAGGGCTATTGTTAGACCAATCACGAAAGATTTAGATCGTCAGCAAAGCCCATGCAATTTACCCGTGACGTATGCATTTGATTAAGACGCCTGTCTACTATCGCCCATTTCCGTCGCATCGGTCTCAGTGCTCACCTATCTGTTAACAACGCCAGCCAATTGAGGGGACACCGGTCACTAAATTTATCCGAGGCAACGCACTAATAATTTGGGCGGGGCGTCGTAAGCCATAACGACGATCTCTGGAATATCAGCAGTTGACTATCAATATACTGATATTATGTGTGCTGAAGTGGGCAGTGTTGGAAATGAATGGGCGTTATCAATGCCCGACAACATTTTGAAGACCGGATGACTGAACTCAATTCACCTGCACCACTTCCCCGCTACATATTTATCTAGACAATGCCCAACGCAATTGACCACCTATCGATGAGCGATTTTCCCTTCGCATTCGTCGTCTCTGGCAAGCATTCGTCGAGCTGTTATGCAGAACGATCCATGCGGTAGGCGCCTGCTTTAATTGCCCGATGGCTGCGCTCCAACCACACTATCCGTCGTCCACACACCACGACATCGAGGGACCACGATACCCGGACCCCGTGGCTTTTGCGGATAGGAGGTCCAGAGTGAGCTGCGATTCCTCGAGGCACTCACGAACTTCCGGCTTCTCATGGTTTCGGTTCGGCGCGGACGGGCAACCATGGGGGCCGGTCGATGAGTTAAACCTCTACATGGGTACGGCGTTCAGTAGTATCCCTGATGACGACAAATTAGTGCCAACACCAAGCTCTCCCACTTGGTCTTCGGCCAAACGTTCCAATGGGTCAGACAAAGAAGCACGACATATAGTCAATTGGCACGTGCCATACGATCCCGAGAACCCTTTGGACTGGACGACGAAATCCAGATGGGTTCAGCTTGTGCTTGTGAGTATTTTGGTGCTGCAAGCGTGAGTGGCCGAGTTCTCTAGTAACGAACTCTTTCCATCCCGCATATGCTTACGATCGTATTCACAGAGCAATGGCGTCTTCGATGCCCGCTCCAGCCGTGGCAGGTATCCTCGAAGAGTACAAAGCACCTGAAGGTGTCTTGACTTCCCTCGTTGTATCAATCTTCAACTTGGGTTCCGTATTTGGTACAGCGTAAGTATCTAACGAAAACCAAAGTCATTTCTAAGAATTCGTACTGAAGACAACCAGGCTAGCATTACCTTTGTCGGAGCTACACGGAAGATACCCATTGTATAGCATTTCAAACATTTTATTCCTTGCATGTAATGCGGGTTGTGCTTTATCACCCAACCTCGTCGTTCTCCTTGCGTTTCGGTTCATGAGTGGCTGCACCGGTGCTGTCCCATTTGCTATTGGAGTCGGCACTATCACCGACATAACAAAACTTCATGCGCAGAGTCGGGCTGTATCGGCCTATTCTCTTGCACTGGCGCTGGGCTCCGTGATTGGACCTACCATAGGAGGCTTTCTGGCGCAGTGTTTTGGTTGGCGTTGGATTTTCTGGTCGCTTTGCATTCTAGTGAGTGATGACTCAAATTTTAGTGCAGCTGGATGACATTCAGAGGTGAGATTGCTAACAAATGCACGCAGACCACTATTACCAGCGTTACTTTGCTTCTCTTCCTTAGAGAAACTTGGGCGAGAACGCTGCTGGAGAAGCGGGCAAAGAAATTCAGAAAGACTACCGGAGACCCAGAATACTTCTCGGCTATGGGTAGTAGTGGTATCTCACCAGGCAAGACGTTCTCGGAAGCTATCAAGGCACCCTTTCAACTTCTATTGCATCCCACAGTCTTTGCATTTTTCTCGTACTTTGCTTTAGTATACGGCATTCTTGTGAGCAGCTTCTTCTCGTCACTTACCACCGCAGTATCTGACCCATATCACCTAGTACCTCTTCTTTACAACCTTTCCAATGGTCTTCATCAGCAAATACAACTTCTCATCCGGCTCTTCTGGCCTTACATTCTTGGGTATTGGCCTCGGGATCATAATAGGCGCTGTGCTTGATATATTTTGGAGCGACCGAATCGCCGCATCCTTGCTTTTCGAAAGACGTACCAGGACACCTGAACTTCGCCTCGCTCTCATGACCTACTCGGCCCCGCTGATTCCGAGCGGAATCCTCTTGTATGGCTGGGCGGCTGACAAGGCCATCTTCTGGCTCGTGCCAATCACTGGTACTGTTCTTTTTGGAGTGGGAGTTATGCTTCTGTTTGTAAGTCAATCTGGTCATCGTGTATCTGAGCGTTATGAAGGAGTAGTATCAACTGACCAATGAGCCAGGCGTCAGCCGTATCCTACCTTATAGAAGCATTTCCGTTTGATGCCATCTCCGCACTTGCTGCCTTAATAATGACGAGTGGCATTTTTGGTGCTTTCTTACCTTTCATAGGACCTCCTATCTATGATGCTTTGAGTTTGGGGTGGGGAAATACTGTTATAGCTGGGATTGCTGTAGCCATGGCGACGATCCCCTGGCTTATCATGAAAAGGGGGGAAGAGATGAGGGATAACTATTCATATCAAGCTTATTAGCCTATGATATCGATAGCCGCAGACAAGCAATCAATTAGGTTCATTTCTTTCCTTATTGACAGAGCCGTGATGTTACGTGTGTACATGTCGATACCGCAACGCATAGGTTCATACTGTAACAAAACAAGGTTACTTGTGCGCGGATGGACCAACAAGCAGTCATAAGTTGGTCTTAAAACTGCTTGTAATAGATATAAAAGTTCATCACGTAAATTTCCCGTACTGGCTTCTGTTACATACCTGAGATTCTTTAAGAAGCTTCCCATCATCCTTCTCGTTTATCCACAAAGCTCCAACATTGCAGTAACTTGTTTCCCCCGCGGTTAGGTGCCTCTTCCTGTCCAGTCACAAGCATTATTCCAGCTGTTGCCGTCTGGGAGAATGCTTGATTGAGTCCTTGCCCCTCACCGGCCCATCACCAGTTGACAAGAGCTGGCAACGTTGGGAGGTTCTTCGCCATGGCGGACGTGTCTAACATTCTGCTCACGTGGTAAGTAGAGGCCTCACCGTGGCAAAAGCATACGCGCTCCTTGTTCTCGGTACACTATTTTAGCATGCACTTCGAAAGTGCTTCTTAAGCAGTTTGCGGGAGAGAGCTAAACTCAGGACTTGTTTCGACGCTGATGCCACTTGACATGATCTCGCTGCGCTCCTCCATCACGCAATTTTGCCGTCGAGGCCAACACCGGAGCCACCACCACGTTGATTGTCATAACTGCGGTATTTCCCCAGCAAAAGAACACGAAAATCTCCCACCAGTCTTGTACGTATTAGAAGTTGCATGGTTAGGACGTCTTCGAGGTGGGCAAAGTCCACATACAACGATACCCAGCTGAGACTGTGCAACCTCACCGGCGACTCTGGCGCGTCCAGCTGATCATAACATCAACAACCATCGTGACGAATCACGAGATTGTATCGCCCCAGTTTCCGATGGAATCTGTAGGCTCTTCAACCTTCCAGATACTGGCTGCATATTGGTTCTGCCAGACTAGGCAGTCTCTACCCAAAAATACCAGTTGTGATCGCCACGGCGGCCTCCATGGCCTGCCTACAGTTGGGATAGGCTTCCGAACCGGTCAAGGCAAGTTGCAGATACAGCTTGCTGAGGCAAGACCCGACAGAGGAGGTTCGTCTGCGATACGAAGCCGCAGCAGCTCCCAGCCACTACCAGACGCGTAAGGAGTCCCCGCTCTGGAGACTAGAGCTCTGAGACATCCATCCACAACGCTTAGCCGCAGGTTTCTCGTCACATGGTAAGTCACAACCCTCCCGGATAGCTTAACGAGCGGGCGTTGTATTGATTACTATAAAGCTGGCAGCTTGACCTAACCCCCCCTCCCCGAAGCACACACCCCCTGATGGGTTAGTGCAATATTCAGTGGGATCTTCACATCGAGTAGGCTTGAGGGTGGCTAACTGCTACATTATGGGGATTTATATATGACCAATATGCGCCTAGTCAAGCTATAACGCACAGTAATCCAACCTGAGAGAAACAAACCCGAATGCAGAACGCGTAATAAAAAGCCCAGGAGACTCTAGATGACGAGTGTATGACAAAGCGCGAGCCCTTTTAAAAGGGTATCAGCGGATGTTTTGGGTTGTTCTAATCCGTGGAAAAGCGATGACCGGGTGAGCCGGAGGCCTGCGCAAATGGTAAGATAACTGGTCATGATGCACCGGGTTCTTGCATTCTATCAGCAGGCCACGCAAACCCGTACTGACTCTCGGGAATCGATAGTCTCGAAGGCTTTGGAAGTTGAGCCTGGAAGGCAGCTCGTTGGCCCTGACCGGTATGGCTCAACGAAAACGTCATTCTGCCGCCTCAGACAAAGTGTATATGTCTCTGAAGTCTGTGGCAAAGGCTTCCACACAAAGTCTCCTTAGACTACGCGCTTAGAAGTAGAGGGCAAGATCCGAGGGTGTCGGAGAGCGCCACACGAGGAAATAAGGACTGAATCCACGCCCAAGGCAGGCTGGAACTTTCCCGGCAGAAACGGGTGGGTGGGTAGGCATCACGGGGCTCAGCATGATGTGCCAAAGATATCTAGAGCAAGACGATCCCACAGAAGAGGGTGTGCAGATGGAGACCACCAATGAAATGGTGTCTTACTAGCACTTGTCTCCCTGTTGGAAGTGCACCTTACTCACTTCAAGGGCGCATGCTCTACAGTGACTTCTGTGAAAGCCGGCTGGGTACTTCTCTTAAGCATAAGACAGCGGCTGAGTCGTCTCATTCGCTCGATGCAATAAGCCGGAATTCCGAATGGTAGTTGGGGAATGACAAGGGCCCCCGAGGCGGCGGTTGTCTTTAGCGGATGGCATTTGTAAGGACAGGACCGCGCGGCTTCTTCTCTGGACGAACTACCCTTCCCAGCCCAACATATCCAAGATGGCGAGTTTGCTAGGTCTGACATGGCGCCGTCGTAAGGCTGCGACCAAGAAATCTAGTGGCTGGGTTGTGGCGGATGGGATAGCGAGAATATGGGGAATCGGCCTAGAGGCACGGCCGGAGGCATGTAGCGTGCCCGCAAGCAAGTGGGTTTGGCTGAGGAGCAGGTCACGCGGGGCTCGTTTGGTTCTGGGCCGGATGATGATAAGAGAAGTACTGGGTGATAGTCGGCCTCAATCGCGAGATGATCAAATGTGGGGTGCTGGAAGATGAGCATCTAGGTAGCAGGTGGTGTGGAGCATCGGGAAAGGTGCGCAGAGTCCGTCCGTGATTTGTCTGACACTTCTCTTGTGCGACCGCCATGTTGACCACCGCCTGGTGCCGAATGGGTACATAGGGAGTGATTGTATGCAAGCGCTTCGGTCCAAGTCGTTTTGCTTTCTCTGCCTGCCAAGTCCGCTTGGCCGCGTCTCCCACTGCCGAGGAAACAAATCTCGTTCCAAGTCGGTCGACAAGAGATGAGAGACCATGCCGTGATTGCGACAGTGGGATGTATTATTGGGAGGCGGCTGCGAACTGCTGCGAGTGATACTGATTGCATATTACGCAAGTCCATACTACCCGGCATATCGAGAGAGCTGACCACTAGGAAGAGGAGCAAACGCCGTGGAAAAAGGGACAAACAAGCCGATACGAAGCCCCTCGTCCTCTCACCATAGTCCAGGCGAGGCAACAACAATATGGTCTGGGTGATTGGGCGGGGGGCAGGGTTGTTTTGGGTGAATGGGTGTGGTCAAGAGGCATGGTGTCATCTGGATGGAGTAAACGACAGAGGCGGCCGACTTGAGAAACCAACTTGTTTGCTGGAGGAGGGGGGTGATGGAGGGGTTGTGAGCGAATAGGTCTGGGGAGAAGTCGAAAGCAGGTGGATGAGAGGCCGAGAGGGATACGGCATGGGGGAGGAGAATCCTTGCATCCTTACCATGCTGTTCAATCTGCTCGGCTGGGGAGACAAGAGTGTTGACTGTCTAGTTGCAAGAGATGCGTACACTACGAATATGCAAGGTCTGGAAGGGGCTTGGACCGACGCCGAAAAAAGACCTGCTGGCCCAGACCGGGATGAGTGTGGCTTGACTGAGGGACGCCAATGGAGCAGTGGCGAGCAGGGCTGGCTGGTGTGGTGTCGAGCGAGGACATGGTTCGCTCTATCGAGCGAACAGCATGGTGTGTGAGCAGGCCCGAAGCGATCCCGAAGCGGTGAGGAAAGAGGATCATAGGTGACTGGAGAAGAATGGGGTGCGTGAATAGAGAAGCGTCCGAGACCCGTGGGCGGCGGTCCATGATTCATGATATGAGGTATCACGGCCGATTTGGAATACGGGTCGTGATACGGGAAATCGTCAACAGGACAGGGTTGCGATCGAATCTACTCTTTGTCTGCTTGTCAGTCGGATAGCCATGTATTTTCGCTGGTGACGCGAGATGCGCCAGACCAACGCGGTCAAACACCTCAGCGTTGGAGTGGCACGTTATGCTTCAGACGGGATTTCCGTCAGAAGACACCGACTTTGCTGGGATGGGGTTGTTCTTTGGACCCAAAGCATGGAGCAATGACAGTTTGTGGGGGGTATTCGTAAAGATGGGAAACGAACAGGCAGGCCAACCCGGTCGGTGCAGGGGTGGTTAGCGTAGATGAAGACAAGGCAGCGGGCCGCCAGAGGCAGTGTAGAAGCGCATCCAAGGCATCCGCATCCCTAAAAGTGGTGGTGACTGGCTGAGGTGATTGTTTAACAGGCACAGCGTTGGCGCGACAGCCTCCCTGCAGCATCGGACCTTTTCCCGGGCATCTTTGTGCGATATGACTGTGTACCCACGAGGCAAAGCCTGTGAGAGAGCGCACGACATGTCGGTTGGGGAAGCGAGGTAGAGAGAGAGAGAGAGAGAGAGAGAGAGAGAGAGAGAGAGAGTGTGTGTGTGTGTGTAAGAGAGAGGGAAGAGGATTAGACGACTGGTCTGTTTCATGGCAGTCTACCGTGGTCAGACACCCATCAGTGCCACCTGGGGAAACATAGCCTGCCCCAGGACTCTTCAACCAGGACGAAAAAAAAAAAAAAAAAAAAAAAACAAAAGTGCAAATGTCGTCGGGTAGCTGCTGTTGTATGACCTGGTTCCAAAAAAGGGCTGATGATGAGGCGGATAGCTGCTGGCCGAGGCTGCAACAGGGTCTCAAAGGAGACGCAAATGCATGGTTTGACCAGCGCGGAAATGGGTTAGGCTGGTAAAGAGGACGACACCCGAGGAAGAAGAGCAGAGCAGCAGAAGTGAGTGAGCACGAGAGATGATGCAACGCTGGCCCGGGGGTTATGTGATGACGACGACCAACGACCACTAGCTGGAGATGTCATTGTGTCGGTAGCCGAGCTTGTATGCGGATGTGTAAGGACGGGGGTCACGAAGACCGACGAGGCGTTGAAGGACGGCTGCGTGCCGATATGCAGCGACAACACAGATAGATGCGGGATGGGCAATGTCCTAGGGTCCTGGGCACTGATCAACTGGCTGGTCTATGGCCCGCTCTCACGTGTTGAGACAGAGACATGCATCGGATGCTGGAGGCCCCATCGGCCGAGATTCAATACATAGCAGGCGGAGGAGGCGGCGTGGGGGCATGGAAATGGAAGAAGAGGGAAGAAAATGCGCTAGGATGACAACGGAGGCGGGGATGGAATGGCAAGGCATTGATTGCCCTGAACGGTTCACTGGTTATAGGCCAGGGCATGTACAGCATGGCCATGTTCACTTATTTGATTAGGGCACTCTTGGGTAGGGTGATACTCCTCTTTAGCGTCAACTCTTTCTTGCTTTCTGGCCCGAATGCATCTCTTTTCTGCCTTGGCTGTGTATGTATACACATGTCTCTCCAAGCTTCGGCCTCTCTCGCTCCCCGCTGCAGCCGTACAACGTCTGTACATACAGGGGCATGCGGGTGTGTCTGCGTGGGGTAGGATCCTTCTGTCGAGTTGCATCTCACTCCGCACGGCTGCAACGTTGGAGCGGCGAAGACTCGCGCGGCCTAGCGCCGTAGCCCGTCCCGGCACGGGTGCTGTGAACTTGAGGGGGGGTTGGGGGTTGGAATGCTGCGCACTAGGGTCGTCCAACGACGGGTCCAATGTAACTCACGGGGAGCTTCGGGCAAGATCTTGATGCCTTTCGACGGGTAGGTAATTAGTACTCGCTGATATTGGATGAGAGCCCGTGATCCTTAAGGCATGGCGGGTGAGTCTCAAGACAGGCGAGTCAACACTGGGCGATCCGGCTGCTGATAGACATTGACGCCGCGATGCAAGCAAGATCAAGAGATGCGCAAAAGGAAGCCGGCCAGATACATATTATCGTGCAGCTCAATCAAGGGTGGTCGGCAAGAGCCGTTGTTGGTGTAGGCAATGTCATTGATGGACCTCCCCCCCTGACGTCCTTCGTGTCCGCCATTTGAAGGGTCCGCCCAGGATGCCCCAAAGTTCTTGGACCATCCGGGGTTGCAAGTCAAATCCCGAGCATGCACATCATCAGAACCCGTCGCTGCTCTCAAAAGCAATGGCCCCATGTCGCACAGGGCGTTGGACGCTTGAAAACGATTCCAATAACCTGGTCGGCGCTGTGTGACGCAGCGGCGTGGCTCAAATTCGCAGAGACACAATGAGCGCTCGGAGTGGAGAGCCGCCTCAAAATATCCAACAGTCTTGCAGGGTTGTAACGGCAGCTGAAGTAAGATGGGAGAGAGTACCGGCGCAGGAGACCTCGTCAGATCCATAATCCGACGGGAGGTCAAGGACCGATGACCCATTGGATCCTGTTAGGCAGACAGACAAACAGGCCCTCATCCATTCTCCTCATCAAACCCCACATCATGGTGTAAGTGCGAGCGGGCGGGAGACACTTACAATCCAACGACTGACACATGTTTCCATTCGCCACAGTTTGACAGTCCTCCTTTGGCTCACCTATTCCCGACAGTCGACAGTGTTGGAGGGCACGGGTGTGATGGCATAGGCTCAAATAGAGTGGTATTATAACCACACTGTTTTGGCGCGGCTGACCGCATTTCGCACATCTCTCTCATTCCCTGACCCCCACCCCCCGGTCGCCGGACCCTCCCCACCGCCGTCGGTGACTCTGGTTGTCTTTGCCCGGACAGGACCTGTGGCTGAGGGGTAGGGAGAGCAAGTTGGATAAGTGCATCATGGGGCCACCTCGTGATGGAGGCACGCCACCCGCTTGCAGCCTCGAGGTGGTTCTTTGGGAGGGTGGTGGTGGTGGTGGTGGTGAGGGGACGGCAGGGGGCGAGAGACACGAAACTGCGTCTGTGTCTTTGCTGCGCGTCAAAGAGGAAACAGAGGTTTGCTCGTCGTAAGAGAAAAAAGTGTCTCGGCCACAGCGGGTTGAGGCTCGACTACCACGGCATTCAGATATCGCTTGCCGAGGGCGTAGGGATGAGCGTGACGCCTCGCATGGGTTTACGGAAGGAGGGGTAGGGTGGCAGGGTGGATGGCGGCATGTATGAGCGTGAAGAAGGGTGGTGGATTCACGATACAGGAGCAGGCGGCCATATGCTGTGAACTGGGATACGAATGAGTGTGTACAGTACGTTCGGCCGGGGACGGGCGACTGGGAAGACATCAATTACGATGGATGACGTGAGGTATCGTTGGCGTACCGGTGTCAAGTGAGGCATGAGACGAGAATGGACAAGAGACGTTTCCCCCGGGGGGGGGGGGAGTGTGGATGTCACCTATGTCGTGAGTGAGGGAGTGACCGATCGCATATTGGAGTGGCGTGGGATTGGTGATGGCGAACGCGACGTGAGAAAGTATATGATGATGGATGTCTCCGTAGGTGACGGTTCATGAAGCTCCTCTTCTGACCCGCTCACATCACATCATCTCCTTGGCCTAATTGGTAATAGGGGAAAACGCCTTGTTTCTCCAAGTTGCCTAGCTAGCTAGCCAGCCAGCTTAGCATAGCGGTCTTGAAAGTGGCCCGCCAGATCTCGACTGCGCCTTGCTGCAAACTGGACGGACGTACGTCCCGTCTGGAAACCAACCTCACCAACACCACTTCTCAGCCACTCACTCACTCACTCACACGCTCGATTTCTCACCCACTCTTTTCCCCAAACAGAACCACGCCCGCGCGTCGTAGCCGCCTATCTTGCCGCCGCAGTAGTAGCAGAGCATCAATTCATCAAGACACCTCTCTCACTTTGTGTCTCTCACTCTCACTTACTCTCTCTCTCTCTCTCTCTCTCTCTCTCTCTCTCTCTCTCTTTACCTCGGTATCTTGCCACCGACTCATTCTAGTCTAGCAGATACCCTTTTCAGGTATGTACATTATGGGCATTGACTAAGATCCACGGCCGCCCGCCCCCCCCCCCAAATCCCAGGAGGACTTGGCTGGATCGATGCTTGGTCTGCCGGACGGCAACATCCCGGCACTCCTTTCTCCCCGCGTCGTCCGGCTGTGTCTGTCCGTCCGCCTGTCTTACCGAGAGAAGAGAGTGCGGATACCTAATTGTGCAGTTGATCTAACCCCCAGCTTCCCAGGTCCAGGCACGACGCCGGCGTAGATCCTGATTCGTCGCCTGGGTCATCTGGCGGTATCTTGGTATCGGCTTCCGCCATCACCGACCTCAGTTGCTACCTCGACCTGAATCCACTTCCACCCTCGTCGTCGCTTTATCCCTTTTTCTCACCTCCCTCGCTCTCCCTCGCCTCTTCACTCCTGCCCCATCTCTTCCTTTGAGGTAATTCTACCTTACACGCGACATCCGCCCAGATATACCTGCATACATATATATATATATATATATATCGAGGCAAGTCTCAACCTCGACTCAACTTGCTGGAGGGATTCATTACCTTATCTTCACACCCACCCATACATATAACTACTGGCACCTAGGTAGTAATAGTTGGACCCCGCCCGCAGCCGATCCGTCTCATCAGCGGCATATTTTATCCGTGCAGTACCAGCCAGCAAGAACACAACACAAGCAAGCACCACGTCACATCAGGTTTAGGAGCGAAACAAACCATCGCGGCGCCATCCTTTAAGAGTTCAAAGACGTCCGTCCCCCTTTGCTGCACTACGCTGCCGAGAGACGAGACGGCGCTGTCCCTCTCTATCGCGTAGTCTCCTCTCCCTTTGCCGTCGCCTCGTGGCCCCGCCAACCTTCCATCGCAAGTCCGGCCCGGCATCATCGTCGCTCCGTCTCATTCTACACTCACTGGGTCTAGCTACAAGCAAGCTTCCATCCATCCATCAATCCATCCATCCAGCAAGGACCTCCCTCATCCGAGGTGGTCGTTGCCATCCAAGTCCTGACTCGAGACAATCGTCAGTCGCCCGCTCTAGCCCGACTCGACTCAGTCGCAACTCGGCTTCAAGACAAGCAACGAAAAAAAGAAACAACGATTTCTCAAGCACAATTAAAAGCAAGCAAGCAAGCATATCGGTTCAACTTGGCCACACGCCTCCTAAACCCGCGTCTGACCGAGGCGCACCGCATGACATCCCTGTCGCAGCTCTCACCTCCCTCTCACGCCTTGGCCCTCACGAGCACTGTCATTCATCCCTCTCTCTCCCTCTCTCTCTCTCACACACACACACACACACACACACACACACACACACACACACACACACACACATACTTGGCAACGGACGCGGGCTGGCTGCTGGCCATTGCCTATCCTATCGCCTAACGCCGCCGCATCGGCTTGCTTTCCGTCCACACCAGGTAGGTACAGTACCGACGGCGTGGACTGGTCTAGACTACTACTGCGCGATACTGCATACCTAGGTAATACCGACTCACACTGGCTTTCGCCGGCCTGTCTCACTACCTACATACATACATACACCTTGGACACCACTTGCGCCTCATCTCACCTTTTGGTTCTCTCTCTCTCTCTCGCTCTCTCTCTCTCTCTCTCTCCTCTGCTGCTAGTCTCACATCACTAGCTAACTAAGCGACTCCGTCCAGCACCATTCCCACCACTGTCGATTCCGTTATTGGCGGTTCGCTGTGCTGCGCTGTACTGTGCTGTACTGTACTGTGCGGGCTTCACAATAGCGCCAGCCGAGTGACGCACTGCACAAGTGCTGGTGTCAGGTTCAGGCCCCTCCCCTCCCCTCCCCTCTACACGCCCCACGCCGTACTTCGCGCCGGCATACCAATCAACCTACCATCCTACGTACCTTCCCACCTAATTAGCTGGCCTGAGTACATCGGCGCCGCGCACTCTAGCACCGAACGAACCCCCTCCACAGCGCCCGTCGCCCACTATCTACCGCCCGTCATCAATCAAACCCCCCCCCCCCCCTCCCCCCCTACCCCAAAACTTCACCCACCCACCCACCCACCCTCTCTCTCTCTCTCTGCCTCCGTTTCCCGCCTCCCGCCTCTCTTCCACTTCGCTCCTCTTTTTTCCCTCTTCTTCCTTTCCCCCTCCCCTCCCTTCCCGTCCCGTCCCCTCCGTCTCCTCCGATCCAAAATGCCTTCAACGAACGGCCCCGAATATCGCCATATGCGCAGTGGCAGCCTCAACATCCAGCAACAGAATGGTCACCCCAGTCCCATCATGAGTCCAATGCCCTCCACCACATCTACTGCCTCCGCCTCTGCCTCCGCCGCCAGGTTCGACGGCCCACGGAGTCCACCGAGTACGTCACCTCGCTTGCTTCTGCTTCTCCGTCTGCTTTGGCCTCGTCCTCGTCCTTGTCCTCGTCTCGTTGCTGTTGTCATCGTTGTTGTTTTTGCTGTTGTTGTTTCTCCCCTCCATCGCGACCCTGCCCCTGTTGACGCCGTTCTGCTCTGCTCTGTCGCCGACGGTGATGCTGCAGCTGCCGGCCTTCTTCGGCATTGTCGCCCGACGGTCGTGTTGTGTCGTGTCGTGTCGTCTCGGGTCGTCTGCAACACGTCGTACCGCACCCGTTCTTGAGCAACCTCCCGCTCGGCTCTGATTCCCTCTGCTCTGCTCTGCACTTCTCATCTCTGCTTTGTTCCGCTTCCAGTTCATTGCTGACCTGTATTCCCGCACAACAGACACATCCCACGTTCCCTGTAAATTCTTTCGACAAGGCGCCTGTCAAGCCGGCAATGCTTGCCCTTTCAGTCACGATCTCGGTGCCGCTGCCGAGAACATTTGCAAGTATTTTGCCAAGGTGCGTTCCTCCCATCCTTCCACCTTTGAACATCGCGAAACCAACCCCCCCCCCCCCTCCCCGGTCCCATTTAACCCCTCCCTCGTCACGCGTGCTCTGCCCCTCGGGTACACAGACCATCCCGCCTCTTTGCCCGTGCCCCTGCCTTGGCGACAAACCGGTCTCTTCGAACCATCAATGGCTTCGATCCCGAGCGCTAACATGGTCCTCTTCGTTGCAGGGCAACTGTAAATTCGGCCCGAAATGTGCCAACATCCATGTCCTTCCCGATGGTCGACGCATCAACTACGGCAAGAACGGTGTCACGATTGGCACCTCTCCGATAGCCCTGGGCGGTCGAATCAACCCGACCTCCGCAACCAATTACCACCCGACCAGTGCCCTGACTTCCGGCCTCTACCGCGAAGGCGTCCCTCCCTTTACCTCCGCATACCCGTACGGCGCCGACGAGAGACAGAACCAGCTGGGCGGTCCGCCGAATCTCGAAAACGGCCTGCCCACCATCGATACCACCTACTCCCACCCCGGCTCCAACTATGGCTCGCCTCGCGACGAAGACGCATCCCGCTTCGGCCTCGGCCTCTCCCCCGTCAACGCCAATGGCCTTTCCGTCCTCGATGCCCCACTTCCCGCGTCTTTCGACTCCCAGGGCATGTCAAACGCCGCCCGCTTTCCCGCCGCTCCGTGGCCGTCATCTGTGCCCTCAAAGTTCGGCATCGAATCCCCCACCCCGTCGTTGAGCAACGCCAAGGACTCGCGCACTTCCGAGACTTTGAAGATGCTCCACACATCTGCCTTCGGCGGCAGTGAATACCTCGCAGCCGCCAACGTGACCGCTTCCAGCAGCCCTCCCAGCCAGCCCGAGGAGTACTTCGGCAAGCGCGCCATGCACTCGAGCCGATACGCAAAGCCCAAGATGATGAGCTCGAGCATGCCCAAGACGACCGCCGTGGACCATGACTGGGAGGCCGACTTTGGCTTTTTGGAAGAGGACTGCGTGCCGCACAATCTGCAGGATCTGTTGACGCCGACCGAGAAAGCCCGCCGGGGCTCCCTGCGCACCGTCGACGGTGAGCCAGGCAGCGAGAACGCGACCAAGTTCGGTAGCCCGATTGGCGGCGCAAGCCCGAGCAGATGGGGCCCCTTGTTCCAGCGCCAGAAGGAGGACGAGCTCGGCAGCCATAAGCATGGACCCTCGGCCTTTGGACACGTCGGCAGCCCTCTTCGAAACTCGCTGCTCTCCAACGAAATGGGTCACGGCGGTGCCATGGCCCGGCCTATCGGCTCTCGTGCTGGCAGCGAGCCCATGTCCGCCCTCACCCAGCAACTCCAGCGAACCCGTCTGGGCGACGACGGAAGCGCCAGCCCGCACCTGCATCCCTTGGCCGCTGCCGGTCGCGCTTCGAGCAACGGTGGCGCCGGTCCCATTGGCAAGGAGCGGGACCGCATCATGGAGCGCCACGTCTCGAGCGGGTCCATCAGCTCCTCCCTTACCGGGCGATACACCACCCCGATCGACGAGGAGGACCCCGCCTTCGTGTTTAACATGGAGGACGAGGAAGACCAGTCTTCCGCCCGCCTGCGCAAGCGCGGGTCTACCGGCTTTGGCGTCGGTGGCGGATGGAGCTACGCCAACGCCCTGTCCAACAAGGTTGCCGCGTCTGCGTCCGGCCTGGCCAAGGAGCAACGGGAACCATCGGTCAGCGTCGAGACTGTCGGCGGGCGTTGATGAGCTGGTTTTCGGGCGGCAGCGCTCGTCAACAAAAGAAGAAGAAAAAATATCCGAAAGAAGAAACCCCGGCGACTGATAAGCATAGCGACGGTGCAATGCCATGATTTCGGTGGCATTCTATTTACTCTCCACTTTCACACCCTGACGATACTATACGACACATTTTAGCCACGATTTTCATAGCATGCATGGGCCAAACCAAAAGCCAACGGGAGGACAAAAAGAATAAAAAGACGAGAACCGGTCTTTCAAAATCAAACGGACATAACAAGGGATCGGATCTACAAGGGGGGAGGGGTGGCTGCTTATATAATTGGGTAGGGAGTTTTGTTGGAGTACCGTCGACGTACGCTGTCTTGTTGGCTCTCGGAAACGAACATTGGCGGAGGTCTAATACTATCGGCTTGCTTGGCAGAGGATTCGTTACACTCTGTATCAAGAACGCATTTACTGCTGCTTTCGTTCGCTATCAAATTCTGGAGGTTCGATTTTTTTTTTGCTCCTTATTTTTCTTTCATATCCTGTCCCGCTGGTGGCAGGAAGCATGCTGCATAGGTGCCTATCCTACCTAGGCCATGACTTCGGGATCACATGAGAGGGTGGATTGGATCAGCTTTTGACATACTTGGACAGGGGGGGAAAGGCAACAAACAGTGAGCGGGGAGAAATGTTTTGACTTTTGGTTGGCGTAATAGTCACTAGTTGGCTGGCTGTGACTCGGTACCGCATTAGAGACGCTTGGGAAGGGAAAAGCAAATACCACCGTCTAGTTATCGTCCTTTACACAAAAGCCAATCTTGTTTAGGCTAGCCAAGAGATGTGATTTTATGTATATTGTTTTTGCCAACTGAAGGGTCGTGAGACTCGATTGCATACTTGATTCAAGGAGACAGGGCACAGGTTCGAGCATTCGGCCGTCTACAGCGTAGGACAGACCGAGATTGTCCGAAATTGCGAAAATGGACACGGCTGGCTTTCCGGCGCCCAGGATTGCTGCTACTCGAAACGCTTAGACACACTCACGCAACGCTGATGAGATAGCCCATCTCACATAGAAAAGGGGAACCCCGTCGTGGGCGACAGAAATCTATACACTAATACAATGGCAAACCGAACAGATGCCGGAGATGTCCAACTCCAGATCACGTCGCATTGCCGTTTATGCGCGGGGGCCACGCCGTGGGCTACCATACGAAACCGTCCACCCACAACAATAGACCATCTCGCCTCTACTGTTCTCTCATTACCCCCGCAAATCCCATAAAAGAGTTCCCTCAAGAGCACACAGACGCGGCATCCTCGCATGCGAAGCCCCCTTTCCCGTGTCTCTCAAAAGCTGCTAGTGGCGTGTTCGATGCCGGGGCGGGGGCATGTTATTGTACAGACCGCCGGGGGGGAGACGGGTTTGGCGTAGGGAGGTGTGATGTGGTGTCATTTAGTGGGCATCGGGCTGGTTAACGATGTACTCAACCGCCTTGTCGACTGTGGGGCAAGTGTCAGTACGGAAGCTCGAGGTCAGAACAAAGGGGGAGGAAAAGGGAAGCGCATACTTGAGTGGATGGTGTCGGCATCCTTGTCGGGGATTTCGATGCTGAACTCCTCCTCAATGGCCATGACGACCTCGACGGTGTCCAAGCTATCCAGGCCAAGGTCGTTGGCAAAGTGCGCGTTGGGCTTGATCTAGATGTTGCGCCTCTACATCAGCTTTTTGTTGTTCAAGTGCTTTGTACTTGTTCGATCGCGGCCCAATTGAGGACGACGTCGTTGGTAAGAACGGGCAGACGGCAGTGACGTACGTTGGCCGGGTCGTTGACCTTGTCGAAACCCTGAAGCAGAGCCATGATGCGGCCCTCGACCTCCTGCTGGTTCAGACCGGTGGCGGCAGAGTACATGCGAACGGAAATAGCCTTGGGGGCGGCGCGGAAGGCAGAACGGGGCGCGACGAGGGACCTCCGAGCGAGGGGGGCGGACTGCTGGACGGCGGGACGGATGGCGCGCGTAGCGGCGGCCGCGGAACGGAGGACTGCTGTGCGGAACATTTCGGCTGGCTTTGTGTATGCGAGAGCGAGAGGCCTTTCGGAAGCTCGAGCGATGGATTGGGTGCGAGATGGAGGAGATGGGGGTTTCGTTGTGGTTGGGTTGGCAGCTGAGCTGGGATAGATGGGAGCTTGCGGGTGGTGTGGAGGAGGTGTGCCGTGGTCGATGATAAATTTCTCGTCACCACCCCCCGAGGTGTCCCTGGCTTAGCTCCGAAGAGCTGCACGTGCATGATCATGTGATGTAGTCAAAACTCACAACACGCCACCTAAAACGGGAGAGAAAGAGAATATGAAGTGAAACAAAGCAGTATGGAATCGATTGAGAAAGACCAATTCCGAAACTCATCTTATGTTTTTACTAGACATTAATTGGCCGGCGCTGCGTGCTTATCATCATCGTTGAATCCAAAGGCGTTTTGCTCCTGACTCTCTCAATCCCCGAGACTCTCACGTGACCTGAATGCAGCCAATCAATCGCGGCCCTTTGTAATCCCGCACCAAAGCTCGCTCGCCTCTTCGATCGATTGTCCATAACGTCAAGCTCGCTCAACGTGCACCCGGGACACACCGACGACTCCCTCTCTTTCGCCCACCTCGCCGCCTGCACACCTCGATCCGAACCCCGGAAGACCTCCCCCCCTCGCTCCCCAATTTGCCCGGTCAATTGGCGCCGTCGCATCCCAACCGATCGAGACACAATGCCTTCTGCGGCGCAGCTCCCCGTTACGATGTTGGCCCTGGCGTTAACAAGGCCGGTCGCGAGAAATTCGATGCAGCAGCACGTCGGCAGACTGATGGCTGCCAACGCAATGCGCACCTACGCCACGCCCGCCGGTCCCCCGCCGCCCAACTTCCGCATGAAGAGATTCCAGACCTGGGACGAGGACCAGGAGTCGACGCTGAACAAGATGGGCCGCTACTTCCTGCTCTCCGAGATGGCGAGAGGCATGTATGTCCTGTTGGAGCAGTTCTTCCGCCCGCCATACACCATCTACTACCCCTTTGAGAAGGTGAGGAAAAGGTTTTCTTGGTGTTTTAGGACAGGATTCTGGAGTCCATGGGCCGAAACCGGTGGTTTTGAAGGGCCATGGAACGTTCGGACAGGGAGGACGAAGCAGAACTGGGACAATACCGAAATTTCGCCACCAGTCGAGTCGATACGCAAAACTCGAGGGAACCATCTTCTACATCACGAAACGACAGACGAGAACACCACAATTGAGTGCATGTCAAATGAGGACGTGGAAAGAAGATGGCTAACACGAATTGGTGCAGGGCCCCATTTCCCCCCGTTTCCGTGGTGAGCACGCCCTCCGCCGCTACCCCTCCGGTGAGGAGCGCTGCATCGCCTGCAAGCTCTGCGAAGCCATCTGCCCGGCCCAGGCCATTACCATCGAGGCCGAGGAGCGTGCCGACGGATCCCGCCGCACCACCCGCTACGACATCGACATGACCAAGTGCATTTACTGCGGCTTCTGCCAGGAGTCGTGCCCCGTTGACGCCATCGTCGAGTCCCCCAACGCCGAGTACGCCACCGAGACCCGCGAGGAGCTCCTGTACAACAAGGAGAAGCTGCTGTCCAACGGCGACAAGTGGGAGCCTGAGCTGGCTGCCGTCATCCGCGCCGATGCTCCCTACAGGTAAGGTCGGGCCTGGAGGTCGTCTGGCTGTGAGGGGCTGGACATCCGGGAAAGAGGGGGACTGTCGAGGACCGAAATATCTTATTTTGCAGTGTAATGCTTGGACGATGGATATATCGAAACGGGCATGGCAGAGATGGTCGCAGAGCAAATGAGGGCGCCGCCGCCGCCGCCGCTGCTGCAACTGCAGTAGCAGCCACCATCAGCAGCAATGGTTCTGGCATGTTGTGTATGTGTACAGACAGGTCGGGACCGACTAGACTTGTGTAAATAGCTCGCGAAAAGCAACCTTTTCTTTGTCTGTTGCCCGTAGTTCTTACCGTGACTGGCACATCACTCACGGCCAACGCCGTGGTAGTATTGCTAGCGATGCATTTGGGGCCTCGTTGACCTGCAGCGGCCATGCCCCCCCTTCAACCCAATTGGAGCCGACGTTCACACTCACGTCTTGTTGAGTCATTATGATTAGGCTAATTTGTAACAAGAATTCCTCAGCTCTTTCCACGTATCCTCACCCCGAATCCGACCAGCCATCAAGAGGCATATTCAACAAGCCGTCGCCCCGACCAACGCCATGCTTGAAAATCATGTCCAACGTACGTACAGACAACGCCGTCGTTCTGCGGATTCCGCCCTTGCTTTAGTTCCGACTCAACCTCAACCTGACTGGCATTCTCATCGTGTCGCTAAAACGACTTCTCCCAAGCTCCCCACCAAACGCCCATGTTAGCAGCCACTACCAAGTCCAACATCTTGAGACCCTCGGGGTAGATGATCAGCTTGCCCAGCTTGGCCCTCTTTCCCCGGTTGCCGCCACCGGCCCGCTCCTTGCCGAGCCTCAGGTCGAACGGACTCGGCGGGTCGTCGTCGTCGCTGTACTCACCGTCGCGGTTGCCGACCTTCAACAGCCGGCTGAAGTGTCCACTGAGCTGCTCCCTCTTGCCCTCCTGACGGAACAGCTCCGTGCTGGGCAGGTTGAACCGCAGCTCGCTCACGGCGGCGGAGTAGGTCGAGGAGCTGTTCGGGACAAGCGGGTTGCTCAGCCCGCCTGCCATGGGGAGGAGGTGCTTGCACTTGACGCTGCGCCCGGCGTTGCCAGTGCGGAACTCGCAGCGGCCGTCCCACGGCGAGATGAAGACGTAGCCCCTGGGTCGCAGGCCGTGTCCCGGCTGCGTGATGATGGGGCCCGAGTCGCTACCGTTGGAGGACACGGAGCCCGTCGAGGTCGCGCTCAGCTGGCGGGTATGGCGCTTCGAACGTCCCGGAGACGTGCCGGGTGCCGTGGCGCCGCCGTCGTCGACGCTGCCGGAGCGGGACCGCGAGCTGAGCTTTTCGCGGATGTTGGAGGACCACGACTTGGTGTAGGCCATGACGACCTGGCGCGCAAAGCCCCCCTCGGGTGATTGCTGCTGCTGGTGCAGCTGTTGAAGGGCGTCTTCGGAGCTGGCAAAGGGGAGGGAGGACGACGAGTTCCGAACCACGTCGAGGCTCTGCCGCAACGGCATGTGTCGGAACTTTGCATACCCGGAAGACTCGAGACGGATGTTGATGGGCGGCTGGGGCGCGTTGGCCCGCCGGCGTTCGTGGGCGGACAGGCCGGCCGAGTCGAAGGAGAAGTACTCGTAGCCGTCGTCGCCCGCGTCCTCGAGCTGGTGCGACGAGACGCGGCCGACGTTCCACTGGTTGCCCGAGCTCGGATCGCGGCGGATCAGCGATAGGGTGTAGGGCACCGCCGTGGTGTTGTGGAAGCGGTTCGGCGAGGGAGAGCGAGACTGCTGGCGGAAGATGGAGGACCCTGCCCTGGGGCGGGACCAGCGCCGCGAACGCGCGGGGGACGTGGGCTCATCGGGGACGTGAGAGGTCTCGCGGGAGGGCGAAGCGCGGTGGGGATCAGGGGGCTGGGCGGAGGAGGGCGCGGCGTAGTCCGGAGCCGGGTTCGGGGTGGCTCGCGGGCCTACTGGTTTGCGGGTCGGCATTGGCGGGGAATTGGAGGTCGGCCGCGGGGGAAGCTCCGGGCGGTCCTCGGTCGAACGAGGTTGGGGCGGGTCAAGGCCGGGCGCGTAGCCGGAGCCGTAGCCGCAGCCGCCATTTCCGGCGGCAGCCGGGTGAGACGAGGCCGGGGCGGGAGCAACGTTCGGCGGCAACTGAGAAAGCGCCAGGTCGGCGGGCGGCGAGGGGACCTTGGCGCCAGTAGGCAAGGGTTTCCGACGGATCTGGTTCGCACTGCGGGCGCTATCCTGGCTGGACCTGGGCGTGTCTGGGTTGCGCAAGTGATGGACTTGTGAGGCGGCATGGTGCGCATGGTTAGGGTTGTACGGGCGGCCGGCGTCGTTGGGGAGCTCCAGATGGACGTAGTAGAAAGAGTTTGCGACGTCCTCGCTGGTGACGTTTTTCGGGTGCGGTTTCGACGTTGTCAGGATCACGTCTGCGGAGAGTCAGTCATGAGGGGCAAGGGTGGGTGAGACTGAGAGACGGATTAAGAGAGAAGGGCTTACCTCTTGTGCCTGGTACGCGGGAGATGTAGAGTGTGAGGGGGTCTTGACGCTGGTCGGCCGGCTTGTGAGGATACTGCGGCGGGTTGGCGGCGAGGTAGTTGAGTGAGGCCAGAGACCTGGCCTCGATCTGGGCGGACATTGTGCAGAGCAAGATGCCTCTCCAAGAGCGCACCGAGACGAAGGCGTGAAGTTGTTATTTGTGTACGCCTGGCCGGTGCAGGGTAAGCGGAAGGAATGCGTGTATTGTGTGTGTGTGCGTGTGTGTACGTGTGTTGTGAGAAGTGAAAAGGGTGGCTGAGCCAAGCAGTGATGTGAGCGAGGCGGGAGGTTCACAGCCCACTCCCACTTCAAGGGTGCACCAGATACCCGCAGGATACTTCACGGGAGTAAGTAAGGTAGGTAATAGGCAAGGTGCTCCCAGACCCTCAAGTGCCGAGCGGATCGGAAGGGGGGGGGTGGACGCGGACGACCAGGGAGCTGGCGCTGTCAATATGTCACAGTCAGAGCTGGTGTGGGTCGGAAAACAGGAGGTTTTTTAGTGTTTTTTTTTTCTTCTTCTTTTTTCCCCTCAGTCTCTCTCACCTTATGGGAGGGAGGGTAGCCGAAGACGGGGGGAAGGTTTCCGGAACGCCAAAGCTTAGTGAGGGGAAAGTACTTGTGAAGGGGTCCCCCTTTTGGATGCAGTGTGATGTTTGTTTTTACTTTGATTTGTTTTGCTTGTGATGTCGGTGGTGAGTGACTTGACTTTTTTTTTGTTTGGAAGATGGGGCAATACCCACTGTAGTTGGGGTACACATCTTTTTTGGGGTGAAAGACACGGTTGTCAAGAGACGTGTCGCGGGGTTGAAAGGGAGCTATCTGTCTCAATAAGAGAGTAGTGTTGCCTGAGTGATCGACATGCAGCTGCTGAGGGTTGTTTGGGTGGAAACCCGATATAGGGCGGACTGAAGCTGTGAGCGCAAGAGTGACGAATAGGCTATGTGCTTGGGTGGGTACCCTATTGTTGATCGCCAAGTGGAAGACTGAGAGAGGCTGATGTCGAGTTAAAAGCTGGACAAAGTGAGTGGCTGGTCAGAGGGTTCATTTTGCTGGGGATGAATTGCGCGGTGAAGACCGTAGCGGTAGGTCACTCACTAATCAAAAAGACTCTGGGCCCGATTATGAGATTCAAAGAAGAAACAAGAAGAAAATGAAGGGGGGAAAAACACCAACACCCGTACTACGAGACTCGGGGGGACAAGGAGCAAATCCCCGGATCGGCAGTACGTAGCAGTCGCGTAGCGGCTGGGAGGGATATTGCCTGGTCGTCCGCACCGCATGGTTCAGAAGCGTCTGTACATACAAGGAACTCTCTCTCTCTCTCTCTCGGCTTTTGCGGCGAGACTTGCCCAATGGCAAAAACGAGTCGTCAGCTGGGTGAGGCTGAGTGCTTTGGTGCCACAGACTGCCTGCCAGCCGGTACATCTTTTGCTTGCGACTGACTGGTTGCCGAGGCGGTGCTGCGAAAGAAGGATCGATAATCTCACCTCGGGCGTTCGCAGCATGGCATAGGTAGAGGTTCGTCGGGTCCTTACAATTGAGCTCTTTCTTGTCGCCATGGTGTCTAGGTCGTGATTCCTTCATCCTGAACGTCGAAAATGGACAGGCTTGAAGACAGCGACAACGGCCTTGAAGTTCCACGAGCTAGCTAAATTAGATGGACCAAAACCAGAGCCCCCCCCCCCTGGATGATCTTCTTGGGAAGGATTTGGGGACCCTGCGTTGGAATAGAGGGATTTGTACTATTTCCGTTATTTCCCCCTTTTCTTCTTTACCAAAGTCGGCCACGGGAGTAAGTCCCATGGCTCTTTGGGGGCACCAGCCGCTGCAGGCAACCCTCGTTCCGCCATGGCGGTCGGGTCTAACGCTGAAGCTCTGCCTGGCTGCCCACGAAACTGTCTCGTTCTAGCACGGGATGACGACGAAAGGTCATGGGTCCACTCCCCAAGGTCTCCTGAACACCAGAGATCGCTCGGGAGTGAAACGAATCCAAGCCTCTACGCTGGCTTCATGCCACTGCAGCCGAATGAGATGCCGCAACCGGCCCATATGTGTTGGCAGTCTTGAGGGTATACGGCATGGCCGCCAAACGCTTAGATGTGCCCCCATCCCAGATGTATTACGTTACATAGTACAGGTACACTTGCGCGCGGGTAGGGCCAGGAGATGCCGAGAACGACTGGGTTCCATCCAGCCGCATCGTATCATAGTACTACTACAGTCTACAGCACTATGTAGAGGATGCCGGGATGAGCAATCTTGGGCCCTGTCTGTATCTGTAGACTCCGACAATAAGCATACCCGTATCGAAGTCAATAGCACCTCACAGACCTACCGCTGGGCGTTAGCGTTAGCTCAGTCAATATGTGTGCAGAGTAGTATTAGATAACTGAGTCAGAATGTGGGCGGCAACAGCGAACGACGGACACGGCTGGGGGAAAAGAAAAGAAGAAAGAAAAAGAAAAAAAAAGAAGAAGAAGAAAAAAGGCAAGAGTCAAAAAAGACGTACCTAATGCCACGACGGCCAGAAACCTCGAGCGAGACTCGGGCGCGACGACCACGTACCGTCGAGCTCTTCCCGGAAGCCCGTTCACGTCAACTTTTAAGGGACCAGGTCCGCTGTGGCGTCAACCGGCGACTTTCGCTTGTCCACTACTATTACGTGTATTGTAGATACGAATACGTACGACTCGACTGACTGATTGTCCAGAGGTGACGTCGCGCACGCTATCAATTAGCACTCATCAGTGTTTGCTGGTCCCTGTGCCTGACAAGAGTCAACTGTACTGTGAAATGAGCCTCTGACAAAGTTACGCTGAGCCGCACTTGCGCCTCACGGAAGCCCTCCGTATCGCTTCCCCCCTATGTCTGGTGGCCAAAAACAGGACAGCCGTCTCGACAGCTCGTCGTCGTCGAGGACCGAGGCCTGCCTTTCCGGGCCAGCTGGCAAGTGGGAACTCGTTTCCCATGTTCTCAAAGGGGTCTCCCGGTCGTCTCAACTGTGACCTCACTCAGACTACAAGACAGTCTCCTCAATTTTAATTTGTGCCTTCCTTCTCCGCGCCAGCCGCACTCCGCACTTTTGCAGCCATCATCCACGTCTAAAGCGGCGTTCAGGATGCTGTGCACGTATGTAGGGTTGGCGGTGATGTCGCGTAGGCCGGCCTACCAGACATCACTGGAGAACAGCGGTCTCCCCTTCTCTTTGCTGTATCCAAGGCACTTGTTACCAGGGGGGGTGTTGATCCGTGATGAGTTCTACGTAAATCTCCATGACGCGGTCATCAAGCACAATTTTAATGCTAAGAAATGCAGGAGTCCGAGGCAAGGAGGGCGGCCCCTTTTGACTCTCGTCACAAAAAGTGTGTCTTGCGTTGGAGGCCCGTCTCCTTAATCGAGTACTCGAACAGTAGACATGCAGACAGCGAATGGCATTTATGGCCAACGGTCCTCAGGTCCCGATCTCAAGGGAAACAGACCCAAAGCAGGCGGTACAATACCAGGTCGTGCCAGCTGTGCCAAGAGAGGCCGATCCATCCTGGAGGCGCGGACGTGGCTGCCCACTTGCAGACGGCAGGCAGGCTGTACGACGTCAAAGCCGGCCCCAAAAGTTCGGCATATCCCCGACCTCCGAACGAGGCATGCCCGCGATTTGCTTATACTCTGACCACGGAACGGGTCTCTGCTTGTGTCTTGATGTATGTCCAACTTTCCTTTCGCTGCAGCATAACCATGGTTCAGAAGGTTAATAAGCCCTATGTTTTCTTCATCCGAACCAGCTCGCTATTTTCCTCCCACGCCCGGTTACAAAATCGTTCGCCACGATCCTAGTCTCAACGGCAACACAATGGACTATTGCTCCGTGAGCCGACTTTACTTAGATGGAGAACGCTCCGAACCCTGTCATGTCCGGAAAGGGGGGTCCATATCACGGCTCACAACGGTTGATATTCAGTACGTGCTACGAAGCCTTTGGCAGGCCGGTGAGATGCAAGGGACTTTTACAACACGGAACCATAAGATCCAGGCACCGAGGACCCTGTCAATTTACCTGGCTCGTCAAGTGAACATGAGTGCTAGTTTCTTACTGCAGTATATGAAGGGGGTGTCGATTGGCTCGCTTGGAGATCATGCATATTCTCATGCACAGTCGACAGAAGGAATCCCTTACTGATGTTTAACGATAAGGCAGGAGTAATCACCCAATCTGAAGCACTGCTGAGTTTTTACATATGGCTTTTCAATCATCCATTAGTATAAATGCTAAGCTCCATGCCATTCAATATGCGCAAAACGTGGTGGAAAATATATCAGATCCTGCTCATTCTTACCTCGCAAACTCGGCCCACCATGACCAAGATCGTACGCATTACGTTCCTCTTTAGGAAGCGAGATGATATTACTTATGAAGAGTTCCATGAATAGTGAGTTGGGTCTTAACCTGCATCTTGGGCCCTTGGCTAGCATAAGGTACGGACGAATGGCTGATCGGCGCCTGGTTTGGAAGCTGGTCAAAGAAACACCCAGAAATCTGGCTCTCAGTACCGATCGTGAAGGAGAAGCTTCTCTAATATTCCCAGTTCCACGCAAACGATAAACTGGACCTCACTTCAGCAGGACTCCCTCCTGTGGCCCCCTTTGACGGCGCAGCAACTATGTGGGCGAGGAGTGTTGAGGATCTCGGGGCTGTATGTTTTACCTGGCAAATATTCACGTACAAACTATCGGGGAAACTAATCACACTGCTCCAGATATTCTCTGATCCAGAGTATAATGCCATCGTAGTGCCGGATGAGGAGAAGTTCTTGAAGCGCAGCGAGGCCCTTCCTATGATCGGCTGGGACGAAGACAAATTTGTGTCTGAAGACTTTTGATGGAACCGTCAACGGAGAGCGCGTGAATTGTCAAAGTTACAGAAGCAGTTGGCGCGATATCAGCTATTAGTATCACGACTACTATTACTAATAATGCGCATTCTGTCCCACTTCTAAGCTAAACCGTTGATTTGATTATGCATCTTTTCCCTCACTCCAATCGAGCTCTGTGATTTCTTGTGAATCGATATAAACAGATGTCGGCATCCCCACAGACTCACTAAAGGTTTTGTGTCTGCTAATGTGGTCCTGTTGGTTGATGGAGTGATGAAGTGATGGAGTGATGGATCTCGGTGTATTGATTGAGCAACTACGTCAGACCCGCGGCCAAAGAGGTACGTACCTGCCGACTTTCCACGTCTCCACACCCCGCGATGTCGGACGCAGCGACGTATCTGCACGTCAAGTTTCCTCTCCAATTAACCTCGAAAAAAAAAAAAAGTTCCCCAGCAAACCAGGCAACCTTCGGCACGTTCCGCAGACCCTCCTTCGCCCACGATGTCGACCGCGACCAGTGCCACCGCGGCGACCAAGGATGAGTCGCAGCCCGTCAAGAAGGGCGGGCCCACGGTGCTGCGCTCCATTCTCGCTGGATCTTCGGCCGGCGCTGTTGAGATTGGTGAGTCTCGATAACGATGACGACGACGGAGAAAGACGGGAACGCACAACGAGCAATGCTAACCGCCTCGGCAGCCATCACCTACCCTGCCGAATGTAAGACCCTCCGCGATCGATGAACCGCCGCGATTGACCTTAACAATTCCCGAAAGTTGCCAAGACTCGGTCACAGCTGAACCGGAACTCGGCTGCTGGGCAAAGGCTGCCGTGGCCGCCCTTTGGAGCGCAGTGGTATGCCGGGTGCACTACGTTGATCATCGGCAACTCGCTCAAGGCCGGTATCCGTACGTGGCCCAGCGACGGTTGCGGTGGGATCTGGAGGCGGCTGACTTGCGATTGACAGGATTCGTCGCCTTTGACCAGTACAAGAAGCTGCTTTCCGACGCCGACGGTAACATTTCCGGTCCCAAGACGGTCATCGCCGGCTTTGGCGCCGGTGTGACGGAATCGGCCCTCGCCGTGACACCGTTCGAGAGCATCAAGACGACGTTGTGCGTGTCTCAACCAACCGAATCTACGTGAATTTTCCTGCTCCGCTGCTGACCTGCCCGTCTCAGGATCGATGACAAGAAATCCGGCAAGCCCCGCATGCGCGGCTTCCTCAGTGCCGTTCCTATCATCGCGCGCGAGCGTGGGCTCCGCGGCTTCTTCCAAGGCTTCGTACCGACGACGGCCCGACAGGCGGCGAACAGCGCGGTGCGGTTCAGCGCGTACAACATGCTCAAGCAGATGGCCGAGTCGTACACGGCGCCGGGAGAGAAGCTGGGTGCCGTGGGGACGTTCGCCATGGGAGGCATCGCGGGCGTGATCACGGTCTACGCCACGCAGCCGCTCGACACGATCAAGACGCGCATGCAGAGCATCACGGCGCGGAGCCAGTACGGCAACTCGTTCCGCTGCGCGGCCATGATCCTCAAGCAGGAGGGCGTGCTGACGCTGTGGAGCGGCGCGCTGCCGCGCTTGGCGCGTCTGGTGGTGAGCGGCGGTCTGGTGTTCACCATGTACGAGAAGAGCATGGACCTCATGAATAAGGTGGACCCCGAGGGAAGATACATCTAAAATGGCTGCTTCAACAAAAGTAAGAGAACAAAAAAATACATTGGCGTTGGGGTTCTAAGTTTTGGTATAGACACAGTCTACAGGGTACAGATGTTGTACATGGTATCATACATAGGCCAGGCGGCTGCACCCACCCATTTCATTCAAGTGCCATATGTTCCGCCGTCCGTCCGTCCGTCCGTCGGCCAATGCCGTTGGGCGCCTTGGTGCTTAAATCTAGACTTGATGTGTGTAGTGTGTATGTGTGTGTGTGTTTGCGTGTGTGTTTCGTGTCACTAATCGGTTATTGGAACCGGAACATGCCTGACAGTTTCTTTGACATATTCTGCAGCCATCCTCGGGTCGGGGCCTCCTCGAGCTCTCTCAAGAGGTCTTGGAAGTAGGTCGGCTGGCTCTCGGGCTTGAGAAGTTGGCCATTGAGGGGGAACTGACATTGGTCAGATGCTTTACCGGGGGAGAAGGGGGGGGGGTGGGTAATAAATAGAGTAACGGGGTTGTTGGTTATGCTTACCCTCTTCTTGAAGCGGTCGTCGGCGAGGGCGAATAGGGCATTCGCCTGCTTGAGCTCCTTGAGCTCATCGACAACGTTGGGGGCCGTGTACCTCGTCTCGATGCCTCTCTGAATGATCTCGCTGAATTGGGTCTCGGGACGGAGCTTGTCCTTGGGCCACAGGGCAAGGGCGGTACGGAAGTGCCTGTAGGCTTGCTGGGAAAGGGAGAAGACGTATTAGTGAGGTGGTGAGATGAGGTGAGGTGAGAAGCGGGAGGGATGGGCGAGGGGAGAGCAAAGAGTGAAGGGGAAGGACAATCAACATACGCTCGTTGTGCGTGCCATGGTGGCTGGAATATCGAGATTGGTATGCGAAAAGGACTATCTATCGAGTGCCGTCTGTCATGATCTCGCCCGCGGGCAGGGTGGCAGGCGCGGGAGGGGTGGATGCGACAGAGGTAGCAATAGCTCGGAACGCCATCAACGACGTCAAGGATTTTGCATCGGCTGGCAGACATGGAAGAATTCATTTGTCGCTACCTACCTACCTACCAAGAGGATGGATACTGCACTAACCGCATTAGGCGACAATGGGAAATGGGATCTGAATGAAAGTGAGGTGGGGCAGGAAGCATGGATAAATGCAGCATGATTGGTTAGAGGGGAAAGTGGAACATCAGGGGGTTTGCCGACCTGCCCGGCCACACACCTGTTCTAACGTCATGCGCATGACTCTTTGTTGCCTGAGGCAAAAGAGTCGTACTCATACTAGTAGGTACCTAGCAGCAGTCAGTCAGTCAGTCAGTCAGTCATCCAGTCTCCGTTTCCAGGCGAAAGACCACGCACGCACGGCACAACCCAAAGCCGAATGAGGCAGCTGTTGACCTGTAGGTGCCTGGTATCAGGTAGGTATCCACCATATTCGCTCTAATGGGTAGGTACAGTACCTACCCAGGAGGGGAGAGAAGAACCATTACCAAGACCCCTTCTTCCCCCCCTTCCATCCGTTCTAGTACATTCGGCTCACATAATTACTCCCTACGATTACACTGACACTGCGTGACTGCCTGCCTACCTAATCGTTGAGTACGATGAACCGTAGCCCCTTACCCCCCTTGCCGCCCCCCCCCTTTGCCCACGTCTTCCTCCCCTTGGGATCCCTCTAAGAGGCTGACACTGACGCTCGTCGCACACTCCACCTCCACTGTCGCAGGGAAAGGGAGCCACAGGGACCTTTTGGCGCCAAATGCCATTTGTTATGTAATCAAACTCCCCTGGCCAGACGTGCGAATTGGCAGTGAGGCGAAACGAACAGTGAGCGCCCGGGGTCGTGCGACAGGTGGGTGCTAAACACACTACCTACACTAGTAGCACTAACTGACTCTCCTCTCCGTCTCTGTCTCTGCTGCATTTGTCTCTCATTCTCACCACCTTCAACCAACAAAAAGACGGAACCAAGCCAACCCACCTAACCTGATGGCGTAGTTCTTCCCAGTTGCTGCGACGATCATTACCCTTACCTAGTTCTCTCTCTCCTTCTTCAGCAAAACAACTGTTTACCCGTCGCTCCTTTATTCTATTTTTTTCTTCCCTCCGTTTTGCCTCGACTTGCCCATCTTCTCTGCCCGACCGTCGTCCGGGATTTCCTTTGCCAACTCCGAATCCCCTGGGTGCCCTTACCGATAACCCTGCTTAGGTACTCTTCCTTCTGCTAGTTGTCTCGTCCTAGGTGGCAAAAGGGGGGTTGCCCGAGTCCTTCAGTTTCAAGAAAGAAAGAAAAAACCAACCACCTCACAACACTCTTCAAAATGGCTGGACGTTATGAAAGGGTACGTAATGCCGACCGGCCTTCAGCTTCTGCTGCTCTCCGCCGATTAAAAACTGACTTGTCGGTTCATAGGTAAATGCCCAAGACGAAGACGACTTCGACAGGCCCGACTCCGCACCGCCAACACACCCACAGTCCATACCAAACTCTCCTCCTCCTTCCTTCCACTCGAGAGCGTCATCGCGCGACCGCGCTACCCGCCCAGTTGACACGACACTCGCCGACGCATTCGATACCGACGGTGACGATAGCGATGACGATGCCGACGACCGACAAAGACTAGTCCGCGCCGACTCCACCCTTGCCTCCTCCGACACGCCGCGCGTCCCATCCTCCCATGCGAGACCTCACGCCGACAGGCAGGTTACTCAATTTCCCCCTTCGACGACAGCGTCGGCCGCCGATGCCCCTGCGACGCCGTTCCGCATATACGGTAGCGGCATCCAGAACGAGGGCGTCTTTTCCAATCTGACGGCCAAGCCCGAGCGTGGCGGACAGACGAAGGAGGAGCAACCTCCGGTACGTCCGGCCCCATCCCCCCCGAGCTGAAGACGTGCTCTCTCTGCATGCATACTGACACTTGTCCCTCTCCAGACGTACGAGCAAGCCGCTGCTGATGCGGCGCCGCCCTACTGGGAGACGACCATCCTGGCCCCTGGCCTCGGAGGGCCCGATGAAGTATACATCGACGGCATGCCCGTCGGATCCCTCTTCAGCTTCCTTTGGAACGGCATGATCTCCATGTCTTTCCAGGTCGTTGGCTTTATTCTCACCTACCTCCTCCACTCCACCCACGCTGCTAAGAATGGATCACGTGCCGGTCTCGGCGTCACGCTAATCCAGTATGGTTTCTACATGAAGGGGACGACGGAAGGCGACCGGCCGCCCAAGATGAACGGCCAAGATGGATACGCTGCACCGCCAGACCCCAACTCGCACAACTTTGACCCCAACGCGGTGACGGGCGAAGGAGGCGGCGGCGTAACGGACATTACGGGACAGGAGTGGATTGCGTACATCCTCATGGTGGTCGGTTGGTTCATCCTCATCAGGTCCCTCAGCGACTATCTGAAGGCGCGGCGCCACGAGCAACTGGTTCTGCAGAGCCCCGACCGCGGGCTACCAGTGCCCATCATCGCCGACGGCGAGTCTTCGGAGAGGGTGGTATAGCAAGCAAGCATCAGCGTTCTTCATGCGTCGTGTAGATATCTATTGGATTGATCCGCGCGTCTAACGACATGGGCATCAGACTGTTTCCTTGAGTGTTGCGTTTTTTCTCTTGGGTGTTATTTGAAGGGATAGGAACTGGGCGCAGGGTAATCCACACACGGAACATGGAGCGCGCACACATTAGCTGTCGTCCGTGGCATCATCAATACTGATTTTCTCTTTCTTGGGTACTTTATGCTCAGCAGACTCACTGGTTGATCAATCGCATTGCTTGCTGCGGGATGATCCTGGCCCGGCGGGGTCGAGAGTTCAGCGCCCACCAACAACAAGGTTTCCAGGAGGGGAAGGCATTGGGCCAGGCACACTTTAGTAGGTACCCAGCTCCAGGTAGGTACCTACCTAAGTACCTAGGTAGCGTACAGGTACCTAGGTACTCTGTATTCTGTAACGGACCGCTACCGAACTCTGACTGAACTGAACTCCCCCACTGTCACTGTCACTGTCACCGTCACTCCCAGGACATCGAACATGGGAGGTGGAAGCTCGGGAAACATTGGGAACAATGCATCGTTCCACGCAGGCGCGCATACATAGAACTCTCCCCTCCTCCCCTCCGCTGCCGTCCCAACTACACCTACTCTCCGACCTCTTGCCTCTGGAATACGACTTTTCCATCTTTGCCGAACCTTTTGCATCTTTGCCGAACCTTTTGGACATCGCAAACAAAGAGAACAGCAAAGCGAAGCGAAGCACACGCAGAGCTCCCACACTCGTCCACCACCACGATTTTTCGACGCCCATCCGCCAGGAGAGCTCTCCAGCTCCTCCGGAGCTTGACATCTATCGAGCTAACCGCCCGCTTTCTGCACCAGACGCCCGCCGCCTCTCACTTCATCATGGCTTGGCGGAGCTCTGGCGCAACAAACCAGGAACTGGTAGAGAACATGTGGAAGCGTGAGCTCATCAAGGACCAAAGGGTCAAGGACGCATTTCTCAAGGTGAGCCAATCCTCCCCCTTCTTCCCCTTATAGCTCGAGCGAGTCGTCCGGCTGCTCCGCCTGAACCATTGTTGAACCGGTCGTAAACTTAGGTCGACCGCGCACACTACGCCCCCAGCGCACCCTACCAAGACTCCCCTCAGTCCATAGGCCACAAAGCCACCATCTCGGCCCCCCACATGCACGCCACCGCCGCCGAATCCCTCCTCCCGTACATCCTCCCTTCCGACAAGAAGCCCGCTCCGCGCGTGCTCGACATCGGCTCCGGCTCCGGGTACCTGACCCACCTCCTCGCCGAGCTCGCGGGGGAAAAGGGGCTTGTCGTGGGGCTGGAACACATCCAGGCACTGCGGGACCTCGGCGAGAAGAACATGAGCAAGAGCGTCGACGGCAGGTCGTTGCTGGAGAGCGGCCGGGTGAGGTTCTACGTCGGCGACGGGAGAAAGGGGTGGGCCGAGCCACCCAACGAGGGGGGACAAGGGGCCGGAACCGGCTGGGATGCTATCCATGTCGGCGCCGCTGCGGTGGAGCTCCACCAGGAGCTGGTGGACCAGCTCCGTACTCCTGGGAGGTGCGCTGCCCGTTTCCCTGTTCCGTCTATGGGTCGATGCTGACTGATGCAACACAGGATGTTTATACCCGTCGAGGACGACGAAGGCCACGGCCAGTATGTGTGGGCCGTCGACAAGAAGGAAGATGGCTCTGTAGTCAAGGAGAGGCTGTTCGGAGTTCGATACGTGCCTCTGACTGATGCGCCCAAGCCGTAAGCCCATACGGGCTACGACAGTCACGGTTTATGATTTGCAACGACCATATACGAAAATGCTATACTGCCGATGATGAACCCGGAATGCATGCCAGTGTGATAGACGGAGACGCAGCGCTTCTGTCTGTTGCCGTGGCTTCGATTACACAATGAGTTTGCTGCGCCACTTGAACAACAAATATCGAGTACTTCACTGACTGGGCTCGATATTTGATTACTTATACCCCTTTTATATAGGTAGTTGAACTGTTGTATTGTACCTAGGAACAGGCAACAACATTACAAGCATGATTAATTGGTACACACGCACACACTCACATATATATACATGTATATATTCCCCTACGTTGCTTGGCTTTACTCATCCTGGCTTTCATATCGGAATGAAGGTGGCATGGCATGTCTGCCAGGGGTCTGCGGAATGTAAGCGGCATCAGCCACCACCAATCGTCCGCCCCTTGACCCCTCATACCCACCACCAGTGCAAGTACTCTTCCCGCCAAGCTGTCGAGATGAGACTCTTGGAAACCACGCAGGAAAGGCAGCCCCTGGGAGGCTTTGTCAACTTCGAAGGAGACAATGCGCCAGAGTTTGCCATTCTCTCCCACACCTGGGAGAAAGACGAAGTCACCCTGCAGGATGCCTGCGATCTGCACAAGGACATAACATCAATGGCCAGGTACAGCAAAATCCAGCGCGCCTGCAAACTCGCCCAGAGCCACGGATATGAGTACATCTGGATCGACACCTGCTGCATCGACAAGACGAGCAGCGCGGAGCTGTCCGAGGCCATCAATTCAATGTTCGGCTGGTACGAACAGGCAAGTTTATGCTATGCTTTCCTCTGCGACCTGAGCTGGCCCTCGGATCCTGGCCCGGGGAAGACTGCACCGTTGGAGGCGGCGTTGCGAGAATGCCGATGGTTCACCCGAGGATGGACGCTTCAGGAACTGCTCGCCCCGGACACTGTAGAGTTTTACGACAAAGACTGGCGTCTTGTCGGCTCCAAGCTCGACGCATCGTTCGCGCCCACCCTCTCCAGCGTCACGGGGATTAACTTGGACGTGCTGAACAAGACGGTGCCTCTGGAGTCGTCGAGTGTGGCTGAACGCATGCGCTGGGCGTCGTCGAGGACTACTACCCGGAAGGAGGACATGGCATACTGTTTGATGGGGATCTTCGGGGTCAACATGCCTCTGCTGTACAGCGAGGGGATGCGCGCCTTCGCGAGGCTGCAGGAGGCCATCCTCCAAGAGACGGGGGACCATTCCATCTTCGCGTGGCACAGCAACTACAACACCTCGACGCAGGAGGCGGCCCTTTGACAAGCACATCCTCAGCGGACTGCTGGCCCCCTCTCTCGTCGAGTTCTCCCAGTTTCAACACCTACGCCCCCTGCCGGCTTTCGGGACGACGGGCCAGCAGCCGATCCAGCTCACGAACCAGGGGATCCGGATATCCATGTACCTCGAGCCCGCCGACGGGCGTGGGCGCGACAGCACGCCCGACGACTTTTACGCCGTGCTCGACTGCGCCATCCAGGGCGAGAACGGGGACCACTGCCCGCGCATCATGCTTCGGCGGCTCGCGGGCAACCAGTACGCCAGGGTCCAGACGGGGAGCGTGTGCACGACGATCCCAGCGCCGGACTCCACCAAGCCCGGTAGGGGGGGATACAAGACCGTCTTCGTCAAGAGGAACCCGGCGTACGTCCTGCCAGACGTGTCGGTTCTCCGGGCTGGATGGAAAGCGAACGGGGCGCGGGGCGGCATGGAGGCCTACCGGGTGATGGACGCGTACCCGCCCGGGTCGTGGGTGCCGAGCCTGGGGGTCCTGAGGTTCAGGGACCCGTACTGGGACCCGGTGCTCGCGGCGCTACGGTTCGAGTCGCCGACGAACCCGCGGATCCGGGTCGACGTCGTGGTCGGGTGGAGGAAGGAGGGCGGGGAGTGGACGCTGTGGTGCCACGCGTGCGAGGCGCAGGAGGACCTGGGGGTGGCGGTGCTCTGGCGGGACATGGAGTTTGCGGTGACGGGCGGCTTCGAGCGGTTTCCCGTGACGGGGTCGACGGTGAGGGTCAGGGTCGGGGGCGAGAGCTTGCGGGGGCTGAAGAGGGGCCCCGCGTGCGAGGTCCCGGTCGATGTGAGGCTGGTCGAGGTCGACAGGTTGGGGAGGAAGGGCTTGAGGATCGACTGTTGCGCGCCACCACAACCGCATGGCTCCGGAAACCGAGGGAAGATAGTGCCTTCGCTGCTGGGCGACGTGAGTACAAGACCTTGTGCTCGTGAAGCTTGAAGGGCTAGGTAGGGCGTTCGATGATTGGGACACATCAAAGAATGACGAAATAGCCTTGATCCGAGCCGCGTCGCTTTGATGGTCATTCAGGTATCTGGAGAACATCGGCGTAAAGTGAGCGTTTTTTTGGCGTAGGTGAAAGCTGTGGGGAGTCAACACGGCCGCAGATTCCAAGCGTGGCTCTGAATACAGACGGGCCGATGGCGTGCCCATCGGACAGGAAATATATTACTTGAACGTATCTACGATGCTGTAGATCAAGGCCATCCTTGCCGCGTAACGTAAATTGCCCACGCATATATCATCGCCATGGTGTCAATGTCAAGCCTGGCTCAGTTCCTCCTCCTTGGCCGCGTCGGCTTGCCGCGAGTCCATGGCGCCATTGAGGTGCGTGTACGCCAACACGACCCTGGCGATCTGGGGCATGTCTTTGATGCTCAGGAACGCCTGCCCGTGGTCCTTGCCGTCGAGGTACATTAGCTCTAGCTCGCCGCGGCCGGTCCACCGAGAGGGCGTCGACGCCCACTCGACCTTGTCGTAGCGGGTGTACTTGAGGTCGCCAAAGTAGACGTAGCTCGCCACGGCGTCCGGGTCCGTGACGCAGTCCTCGCCGCCCAGGACCACGGTCGTGCGCTTGCCCTGCAGCTGCGGGGTCCAGAGGATGTAGTCCTGCCAGCGGAAGCGGCGGGCGAGCGTATGGGAGACCATGGGGTCCGTGGCGATGAACCAAATCTCCCACTCGTTCCCCCATCTCGGCTTCCGCCGGGTGAAGTTGTAGGGCACGGCGGGGAGGTGGAGCAGCAGTGAGACCGGGTCGATGAGCACGACGGAGTTGATCTTGGCCGCAATGTCGGGCCTCTGCAGCAGGGGGGAGGCGAGGAGGGTGCCGAAAGAGTTGCCGACGAAGACAAAGTCTTTGTAGTTCTGTTGCTTGATGATGGCGTCCATGCCGTCGATGAGCTCATTGGTGGTCTGCATGGGCGGGCAGATTTTCGAGCAGACGGGGAGGATCTCGATGGCGAGGACGCCGACGTCTTTGGGAACGCTCCACAGCCAGATGAGGTAGGGGAGCATGCCGACGCCGACGCCGTGCATGAAGAGGATGGGCCGCTGGGTGGTGGACTTGTGCGGGCGGACGAAGTAGCTGAGTTTGGGGTCGGCGGATTCGTTGGGCGAGAGAAGCGTCATGGGCCGCCAGGGGAAGACGGAGAAGAAGGTGTTGCGGGGTTGGCGGTAGAACTTGAAACCCCTGACGAAGAGAACGAGGGTCGCGAGGAAGTCGAGCGAGCCCGTCATCTGCAGAGATATGTCAGTCGGCGAGGCACCTCGCGATCCTACTCGAGACGGTGACTTACAAGATAGAAGAACAGACTTCGATGGGTGATGTCGACGGGGTCGAAGCTAAGGCGCATCGGGGTGGAATCGCCGTAGCCTTCCTTGATGGTGACGCCGGCTCGCTCCTCGGCATCCTTGATGTACTCCTCCAGCTCCTCGTCGTGGTTCCCCGGATTGCCCTGCTTTTCGAACAGGGCCCACATCAACCAGTCTTTAACATTTTCCCTACGGATGTCGCCCAGATGGGCGTTGCAGTGCCACCTGCGGATGTACTGCTCGATATCCGGCGCGTGGTCCAAGCCTTGGCAGAAGAGCCGGCGACGATCCTCTCGCGTCAGCTCCGGCGGCTGGAGCCCGGGCGCCTGCAGACGTCGACGGTAGGGGACGAACCAAGCAAAGTAAAAGATGATCTCGATGGCGCCGATGGCCTCAATGACGATGGATACGGGATGAGAGATGCCAGGCACGCCGGCGAAGGCGAGGATGAGCCAAAAATAGAGGAAACAGAGGAGGCCCAGGTATTGGAAGAAGAAGACCATGGACCTCACGAGGACGAGCTCGGGGAACGACTTTCCCACGAGCATCTTTGCTGAGCGGGAGGGAAGTCCACAAACGCTATCAGTGTCTAGACTGCTGGGGGGGTTAATGAAGCACGCGAACCGCCAAAGGTGTCTTGGCGCGGACGATGTCTGTCATAGAATAATGATAATGATAAGGTACTTCGTAAAACGGACAAGCGCAGCGGCGGGCGGGCCGCGATCTTAATATCGGCGGACAACCCAGGGCAACCGTTCGGTATGCTTGCGTCAGAGATCTACGAAACGGCATGGATCCTTCATACAACGAATGGCCGTCCCGAGGCGTTTCCGCTTCTCCACGCTTGTGATTTCGGCAGTTTGTGTGTGAGTGTGTGTGTGTGGTGGTCCTCAAGCTCGCAGCTAGAACTTTCAGTCGCGTTCTTTGCGTATCCGGACAGACAGTTGCCCTGGCTGGGAAGGAAAGCTGGCTCGGAGGTTGTGAAGGGGAGGCATTCAGACGAAACTCAAACGATGGTTGTTCGGCGCAGCTGGCTGACTGGCCGCCTAACCCTCGAAGGGGGAGAGGGAGGACCGCTCGCGTTATGGCTCGAGCAATAGAGCCAGAATCGGCAGCCAAAGACAGAACGAAACGTTGGCAACGTCTGTGCTGGAGAGAAGCCGGTAGAATCGACCATGGGGAATGTGAGTCTCATGCAGGGAGCTGCCTGCACCGCGAGGGCCAGAGAGCCCCCCCCCCCCCTCCCCCCCAGGTGATCAAGGAATGATGGATATGTAGGTTCAAAGCCGATTTATCAGATGCAGATGGCTATGATGCATTCGCGTGAGGGACTGACTGATGTGGAGCAGACTGGTTCGAACAGGTAAATGAAGTCGCAATAGATAGATGATGGGTCTATTGAAGGCTTTCTGCACGGCCACACGGGGTAGGAAGTGAAGCCCATTGCCCTCATCCTCAGTTCGAACATGGCGGTACAGAATTAAGAAACCTGATGTCGCGAGAGGATTGAAGATAACGAGTATAGACAGTGTCGAAAGAGTTGTTTGGTTTCACATCGAAAGGCGCAGGGGGTTTCGGTTTTTGGATGGAGACGCAGAGGGTAGGAGATGAGATTGACTTTATGCGTCGCTGCATGCTGCATTACATACCTAGTAGTAGTGTACATTGTACAGGGCACTTATCCCATATATCTTGGTTAGGTAACTGTGCTATGTAGTTGGATACTTGGTATTAAGTAAGGTAGGTATGTAGTTGGGTAGGTAGGTAGGTACGCAAAGGTCGTTTATAATTGTACTTACCTACCTCAGTACATATTGTACGGACAACAACCACCGTGATCGTGAAGGGGAGGGAGATACTATGTACGGCGGTACGTACCCTGTTGATTGGTGTTTCGACGAATCAGCATTGTGACCCTGGGACTAATCCGTATTCGGCTTGATGTTGAGCCACTCACGTGAGCCACCTGCCCAACTGCTTAACCTTGTTTCACAGAACCCACTGTCCCGTGATGAAGTCTCCACCATGCCCCCCTGCCCAAGATGTCCCGAGACAGGTATCTACACAGTAGGTACGTACCGGAGAACGTGGCTTGGTCCACTCTCTGCCTATTGTGTGTCTCCGACTGGACGCCACCAGATTCTAAGCGGAGCAACATTTCAACCGTAATCCAGCCATGCCGACTCCCTTTGACCGTCGTCTCCCCAAAACAACACGAAACAGAATGGTGGTGGCGTCGGGCGTTTGCTACTCTTCAACGCACATGGCTCGCCTGACCCGGTGACTCGGCACAACTATGCTCTCCCAGGACCCGTTCGTGGCTTGCTTGCAGGCAACGACCGGAGCCTCGCATCGTCGTCTCTCGGGGGGGACTCTTCTGGTCCGCTTCCATATAGGATAAAAGCGCTTGGGATTCCTCGCTTTGAACCAAGATATGGAAAGCTTCTCTCTCTCTCTCTCTATCTATCCATCCATCAATATCTTTCTCTCAATATCTTCATCAGACTCAAATCGACTCTTTAAGCAATCGTAAGTCTGCATCTGAGTCAAGTCAATATCATCGTGCCCCCCACCAGCTCCCATTTTCTTCACTACCGACTCAGCCCGCATTCGCATCCGTAATCGGCTCCGTCCCGTCGCAGCCCGTCTTACGCCATGTCATCCACAAACCCCAAGACCATCCTGTTCCTCGGAGCCACCGGCGGGTGCGGCCTGTCAGCTCTGCGCCGCTCCCTTGACGCCGGCTTCACCTGCACCGCCCTGTGCCGCACCCCGTCCAAGCTCGCCTCCACCCTGCCGCCTGACCAATACCCCAACCTGCGGATTGTCCAGGGCAACGCCCACGAAGCCCATGCCGTTTCCCGCTGCCTCGTCTCGCCTCTGGACGCAACCCGCTTCGTTGATGCCGTTGCCTCCTCCATTGGCGCATGGTTCGACATGCGCAAGATGAACCTCGAAGACGTCCACGTATGCGAAAAGGGCATGGCCGTCCTGCTCGATGCTGTCAGAAACCTGCGTGCAGACAAGCGTGTCTCTGGGAACCCCCGCATCCTGGCACTCAGCAGCACCGGCATCTCCAAGTTTGGCAGGGACACGCCCTTCATCATTGCGCCCCTCTACAAGGGACTGCTGCACGTCCCCCATGAGGACAAGCGCGCCATGGAGGAACTCATGTTTGCCAGCACCGAGGCTTGGACCGTCGTCCGTGCCAGTCTCCTCACCAACGGCAAGGAACAACCGTCGAGTGCCGTCCACGTCGGTGTCGAGGACCCCGTCAAGGGCGTGGAGCAGCTTGCTATTGGCTACACCATTTCGCGCGAGGATGTCGGCAGGTGGATATTTGAAAACATTCTCCAGAAAGATGGCAACGATGACTTCGTCCGCAAAGTCGCAACCATCACTTATTGACCACTTCTTTCCTTGCAGATATTCTTTCCTGTTTGATAGAGACATTCTCCCTCCTCCTGATGTCCCCCTCCCCTTGTGGGCCACGGCCCTTTAATTGCAGTAATGTAGTGGTAATCAACAACCTCTAAGGGGTTTATTTGATTGTGCAGTGCCCATCGAGCAAGAACTCGGGCCAAATCATCTGATATTTCGCTCTCAAACTTGTGGCAGTTGCTGTCTCGTCCGTGGACGAAAACGTGTATGTGTGTTGGCAGTCATTTGCGGGGTTAATTAACAGTACACAGTGGCCAAGACGGTCCTTCATCGGCAGATGAGTCCATGACATATGTTTTTTTTTGGAAATTGTTGGTTGATCAAACGGTACGGTTCAACTGGTTGAACGGCAGAGTCTTGTTGTAATTAATCGTTTTCCTAGAAAGAAAGTTGAAATGCCTCGTTTCTCCTTCGTCTAGTCATCTACACGTATCCTAGAGATACACTGTGGCCTGTTCCAAGAATTGCAAAAGTGATTGACGAATCAACATCAACGTGTCGACTGAGGGGTTAAGAAGTGATTAGTGTACCTAATTATGTGTTTAAGACTATCCGCGCAGACAGCGATGTGAACCTAATGACGTACATCGGCCGATGCTGTCAAGTCTCACCAAGGCTGAATTCCATCTTTATTCACAACTTTTCCAACATCAGCATCCCGTTCACCCTCCACAACCTGTTTGATCAGAAGGCCACCCTGGCTCGGTTCGCCCGCGCCCATCTTCTTCAACCGTTCCGGGTTCCCGCCCAGGCCAGTGGCCAGGAACCCCGGAGAGATGCACCACACCTTGACGCCGTCGGCCTTGAGCAACCAGTGCCAGTTGAGCGTGACCATGTTGAGCGCGGCCTTGCTCGAGCGGTATCCTGCCTGCGCCGTGAAGGGTTTCGGCCAACCCGCCGGCGGGACGCTCTGGGGCTGGAACGGCAACAAACCAAGAGTCTCGATGCCGTGGAGGTTGGAAAGCCCGCTCGTTACGAACAGAATGCGGGGGTCGGAGGATTTGAGAAGAAGAGGGGCGAATACGTGGGTGATGACATGCGTACCCGAGGTGTTGACATCATATGATTGGTTGAAGTTTTGACGCAGGGCCTTAATGTCCTCTGGGTCATAATTCTGGGGGTTGAAGTCGTAACTAGCGCCTATCAACTGATTTAGACGAGCAACATGGCATCGCGGTTTTGGAATGTTTGACCGAAACGTACCAGCATTGTTCACCAAAACATCGAGGACTCCGTGCTTGCCCTTGACGCTCTGGAAAGCCTTCAATATGGAATCATCGTCGACAATATCGACCTGTAGGAGCTCCAGAGAGCTGGTGGTAGAAGGAAACTCCTTTTCAAGTTCGGAAATGGCATTTGCGCCCTTGTCGATAGACCTCGACCCCAGGATGATGTGATAAGGTCTGTTGGACTTCAGGAGGGCTCTAATGGTCTCGAATCCGATGCCGGTGTTGGCGCCGGTGATGAGCACGATGCGTTTAGACGACATGGTTGATGAGTCTGGAGTATTGGAATATTCCCGAGAATTAAAGTGATGGAAACCCTCAAACAATCAATTGCTTTTTATACTCAAAGGCTCTGTGGGGTTGCGCTGTCTCACATCTTGACGACAACCACCATGGATGGAGTTTGCACCCGGACTTAAGGGCGCGACATAGCGGGGCGGTAACTATCTAGGCTTTTGTTCTCGCAACTGGCAGAGGCGTGACTGATGAGCAGGTGGCTGACGTACCATACCACCTTGGGGGCATCAATACAAATATGTGGGCTGTCGTCCGTCTACAAAACAGCTAAGTGCAGTGGCGTTCAGAACTGCATTAATTAATGCAAAGGGTTGTCTTGCATCAGTCAAAACTTGACGTTTAGAGTATTGTCCAAAGAAGGGAAGAATATTAATGGCATCAATACTCGCGCACCAAAGTCCCTTGTGTCCTTTCAAAAATATGTACAGTAGCAAACACGAATAAGCGAGGCTCTATGGTTGAGAAGGATCTCTGCCGATAAGAAGGATGGATACCAGTATCTTCCAGAAGGTAACAAGTGGTGGCTAATGTTGCTCGGTATTCACAGCCGGCCGGACCTAGCGCTGGTTGGCTTCCTTAATTCCGGTTAAGGCGGTAACCCTACAGGGGGTAGATATTCAACTAGCACTATGAATATGTAACAGAACCTACCTAGCCTAGGCGATAATGCCAGGCGTCGTCGCGATAACCTTCTACATTGATTGGGTTGGTACACGGGGAACCCATGGCAGTTAGACCGCCTGGGCCCGCGTCCTCGACACAGCGGCTGCCCCGAGATCGCTTGCTCGTACTCTTCGACAGCATCGGCAACGCCCCTGATTAATTCGCCGTTCACTGAAATACTAGGTGCAGCATATTACGCACCATCCCGTCATTCTTAGTTCACCCACCATGGCAGCCAAATCAGTTCTCCTCGTCGGCGCCAACGGCCCATTAGGCGCCAAACTCCTCGACGCCCTCGTCGCCGCCAAATCCTTCAAGCTCAGTGCTCTAAAGAGAGCCGGTTCCCGAAGCGAGCTCCCGTATCCCGCAGAGCAGGTCCAGACCATCGAGGTCGACGACGACCTTTCTTTCGAGAGTCTCTTGAAGGCCTTCAGAGGCCAGGACGTCGTCATCGTCAGCTTCAGACTGCGTGACTTGCAGCAGCACTTGCGCATCGCCGAGGCCGCTTCCGCTGCGGGGGTGAAGCATTTCATGCCCGCCGACTTCGGCAGCATTGACGCCGACAACCCCCGCGCGCGGGAACTTATCCCGCTGTACCGCAAAAAGCTGGCCGTCCGCCAAAGGGCCCAGGAATTGGCAGACAGCAACCCCGACTTTGCCTGGACGGGCATCGTCTGCGGCCACTTCTTCGACTGGGGGGTCAAGGAAGGCTTCCTGCATGCCTACCTGGACAGGAAAGTAATCGACGTCATTGACGGCGGCGACATCAAAGCCTCCGTTGCGACGCTTCGGAGGGTTGGCGAAGCCGTCGTGCGCATTCTCGAGCTGGGCGTCACCCAAGCTACCAAGAACAAAACCTTGTTCATCCAGAGCTTCTGCATCACGCAGAATGAGCTGCTTCGGAGCCTCGAGAAAGCGACGGGGTCGAGATGGACTGTGAACGAGGTCGAGTCCGAAAGTTTCATCGAAGAACACAAGAAGAAGGCCGACGCGGGCGACGTGGAGGCGATTGAGGACCTTGTTTTCGCTGTCGGCCAACTAGACGCAAATTGGACCGAGCGGGACGGCTTCGCGATGGAGACTTTGGGACTCGAAGACGAAGACTTGGATGCTGTTATCGCAAAAGTTGTAGCCAACTAGGCCACGTAGTGAAGAGCCATATTAAGCACTGCCAGCGGCGGTTGTCATGTCAGTTCAGTCAGCTGGTAGACTTTCGATCGAATACCAATGAGAGAAGTGGCTAAAGAAATAACCACCTAAGCGAACCATCGTTCTTTTCCAGCAGCTCTTGGTTTCAAAGACTCGCTATAATGCTGGGCAGATTCTTCATGTCCTCCAGAAAAGCGTCAAATTCCGACTGGACCTTCTCCATGTCCTCGTCCACGTCGTCAGTCCACCGATGCACATAGACTGTTTTCATGCCGACCCTCTTAGCCCCGCGCAGGTCATACGCGTGAGCAGCGACCAGCACCGCCTCCTCTGGCTTGAGTTGGACCAGCTCCAGAGCCTTGTTGTATGCATCCGGACTGGGTTTGTAGGCCCCCAAGAGCTGGCTGGAGAACAACATGTCGAAGCCGAGTCCCGAATACCGAACGAGGTCCAGTTGCAGTCGTGTTGTGCCGTTGGCGTGCACAAAGACTTCAAGACCCAGATCCTCGCGCAGATTCCGGATGGCCTCTGGGACTTCGGCCCACGCGGGCTGGGAATGCCAGGCTTCGATCAACCGTGCGTTGACACTGGCGTTGAAATGGACGGCATGCTCTGGAAACTGCCAGAGGAGGTTTTCGAGGACGCGCGCAAATGTGATGTCAACGTCTTCGGGCTGGAGGCCTCCGTGATATCGTTCGGAAATCTCAACGAAGAATTGCCTGCGCCATTCGAGCGCGAATTCCGAAGCCTCATCTTTGGGAATCGACGAAGGCAGCGAAGCCACCACGCTGGCATGCCAGTTGAGGCATGTGCCCATGAAGTCGAAGAACACAGCCTTGATTTTGGGTTGCTGCTGGGCCATGGTGGGCGAGATTACATATTAGGCGGAGTGAAAACTAGTATAGCCAGAGCAAAAAGTGGAAGAATCATGAGGTTTGCGTCCATGCTATGTAATACTTGAGGCTACAGTCACATGTAAGCGGACTGCCGGCTGTATTACTAAAGTAATAAGCTGCGCTGACATATTCCTTCGCTGTTTTTGCATGATCATTTCTTAGTTTGCCTTAGGCCAGTGTGCATTGATATAAACACTACTATAACCTTTTGGTGGTTTGAAAACGCTGGCATTTTGCTCGGACACATCGAAAGCTTTATACTCGGGACCAGGGTATTGCGCGACAAAAAAGTCCACGGGTTAATACAAAGGCATGAGTGCCGTTCGGAGTCCTTCTGTAGGCTTGGGCGTTGAAAGAGTGAGACCAAGTGATCTGCATTTCTTGAGCGATCTGACCCGTTAGGAATCACGCGCTTGTGGCCTCGAAGACTAGTATGTCCCCTCAAGACTAGGTCCCTGCGAGGTTAAATTAATCACAAAGTAACAGCCGCCCACTCCTGAAGGGAGTAAGACTGAGAAACACATCCGAGGGAGTACGGCTATTTGGCCGTAGGCACTTTGCCATTTGGCCGTAGCACTAACATTCTCCTCGCACTTCCCTCAGCCGCCCCTCAAACCCTTAAACATATTACACACTCTAACGCTAACCCTAAACACCTAACAACCCTATCCAATAACCGTATGTATCTCCATGTTTTTCCAGCATCTCAATCACTTTTTCCTTCACAAGATATTCTAGTTCTACCTAGAGAGTATGAGAGTATACTGAGTTTAGATGGTGGAAGCTGTTAGTTAACCTTTTATGGGGCCAGAGCTTTGACCATCATTAGGTTGATGCGCCTGCCAGAAGCAGAATTCGCTCCGAGGCGGTCCGGCCCTTATCGGGGTTACACAGGGTCCAACCTCCGGATGCCGTAGTAGACGACTCATGATCTACATAGGTACTATATATGGGAATCATCATCAGGGTAACGTCAACCAACCAACCAAGCCTTAGGTCTTGTTGGAAGACTGCTTACAATTAGCGGACCGGTTACAAGTCCGCCCACCCCTCCCCCCTTCAGTAGGGATTTCTTACATAGGGGCCTCTATTGATCACCCGCGGAGCGCAACTGTCCTCCATATACAGACACCGCAGTTGTCATTATTACCATCCGGACTGAAACCTTAATTTGGTCTTTTAGCCAAACAAGGCATGCTTTTCTAAACCGGGACATATGCCGAGATCAAACGGAATACAACGTAAGGAGGCACGGCATAATACTACAGCGCGTCAAAAATTTGCTAAGTGGGTTCGACCCTTGCCGCCTTTTGTAATGAGAGAGGTCGTGATGCATTATTCGAACAGGTATCGTTGTTTTTGGCCTTCCACAGACACAGCACAAACGAATGGCCTCTTCATAACAGTCTAACAAACTTGTTGCTTTCATCATGTTCGTTCTACTATCTTCCTTACAGACTTGTTCTCCGAGTATCTGTCTCCCTCTACAGCTCTTTTCTCTTTTAGTGGCTTTGTTCTAAAGGGATCAGGCATTACATGGTATAGAGTATTCCAAGATTTAGAGTTTAGCCCGAGAGCAGCTCAAGCTGCCCTTGTTGTAGGCAGGCATCACAATGTAACGTGAGGTGATGTGTGCGAGTCAGATGAGGCCGGTGGTGAGATATAAGCACTAGGGAAGCCTATTCAGAAGTGCTGTATCTTGTCCACAGTCGAGTCAGCCGAGGCTATCATTGACTCTATCGTGACATTTAGCTTCCACCGCCAACTGACCACGAATGTCTGTTTATGCGCCACCCTCAGACTAGACAGCTACACTTGTCATTACCACTATATCTTCATTCACTCTTTCATTCCTGTTTTGGTGCTCTTCTTTACGTTCTTACTAGACAATCCATCCAGTAACGCTTTACATGAGTGCGACAATGAAACCCGGGTCTGATGGGCGCTGGGGCGAGGATCCAGTTGGGGACATCTCGGTCAACGCTGCCCTCGATGAGTATCGCGACATGGAGGAGGAGCTCAGCACGCTGCAGCGCACCCTCTCGGGGTCAGACCACCAGATGTCGTACAAGGACGACGGAAATACCAGTGGTGATAGCGACCCCACCATCACGTCTAGCTCACCGGGGGCAGCTGGGGGAGACCCGTTCGACCTGCCCGACTTTCTCCGGAAGGGGATCATGGACAAGCTCACGCCTAGTGGGGGCCCGACGAAACGACTCGGTGTCTCATTCAAGAATCTCACAGTCAAGGGCGTCGAGTCGTCAACCAACCAGGTTGTAACATTCCCCTTCTACTTCCTCAACACGTTCGGCCCGGACCTTTATCACTTCTTCTGCGGACTCTTCCCAGCCCTGAAGCTTTCAAAAAAAGATTCCACCATCGACATCGTCCGTGACCTGACAGGAACAGTACGGCACGGTGAGATCTTGATAGTCTTGGGCCGACCAGGCTCTGGGTGCTCGACGTTCCTCAAGGCAATTGCCAACCGCCGCGACGAGTACGCCCGTGTCGATGGGGAGGTCTGCTATGTCAGTATACCAGCCAAGGAACAGCTACGGCGTTTCCAGGGAGAGGTTGTCTACTGCGAGGAGGACGACCGACACTTCCCTAGCCTCACTGTCTGGCAGACGCTATTGTTTGCGCTGATGACAAAGACCCGTAAGAGAGAGCAATGGACTATTAAACCTGTCCTAGACTCGCTTCTTTCAATGTTTGGCATTGAACACATAAAGAACACCCTCGTTGGAGATGAATTCATTCGCGGTACGTCAATCCTTATTTATTCATATTCACCTATAATATAGCGGATATGGGGGGGCCGGAGCTTCCGCTAACGTAGGGCAGGTGTTTCTGGAGGAGAGGGGAAGCGTGTGAGCCTAGCAGAGACCTTGGCTTCGCGGGCCTCTGTTGTCTGCTGGGATAACTCAACGCGTGGTCTCGACTCTCACACGGCATATAGCTTTGCCAAGTCACTCCGTGTCTGGACAGACGTCGGTGGACGTACCACTTTAGTGACCCTATACCAGGCAGGCGAGTCGATATACGAGTTGATGGATAAAGTGATTGTAATAGACCAAGGTCGCATGTTATTCCAAGGCGCAGCTAGCGAGGCCAAGGAGTACTTTGAGAACATTGGATACCTGTGTCTCCCACGACAGTACGTTGTTCTAAACCTATCCTTTTCCCTTTTCTCTCTATATCCGCTTTTCTCGGCTGTTCAACACATAAAGCGCCCCTCTGTTCCGTTCTCCTCCTCTCTATCCACACTATTGTGGCCGTCGTTACTAACACACATCCTCTACCACCCTTAAGAACCACGGCCGACTTCCTGACCTCTGTCTCTGACAAAAAAACCCGGCGGTTTAAGCCCGGTCATGAGAAGACCGCACCTCGAACGCCCGAGGAGCTTGAGCAAGCATTTCGCAAGAGCGATTACTATAACCGTCTACTCCAGGACGTTGAGGACTACAAACGTGATAACGCATTAGCCGACAACAAACGAATGTTCGAAGCTACGGTAGAGGAAGGTATGTCACATTAACCTTCCGCTACGATCTATATGCCATCGGTGTCCAAACTACCGTCTGACTTCATAACGTAGCCAAGAGTAAGACCGTCATTGGCGACTCAGTATTCACTGTTTCATATATGAAGCAGGTTATTGCCTGCACGAAACGCGAGCTCTGGCTACTTCACGGTAACATTGCCGCCCTCTGTGTTAAGCTCATCATCATCACCGGCAACGCGCTCATCGTCTCATCGCTTTTTTACAACATTGGGCAGAATACGTCCTCCGTGCTTTCGCGTGGCGGGATTACCTTTATCTCTATTGTCTTTCTAGCATGGGTGCAGTTTTCTGAACTGATGCCTGCTATAACCGGGCGGATGACGATAGAGAGGCAGCGTATTTTCGCCTTTTACAGGCCCTCTGCTGTAGTCATCGCCCGACTGCTTCTGGACATACCCCTGATTTTCATTATGACTGTTTTGTTCAGTTTGCCAGTCTATTTCTTGGCACGATTTGACGTCAATGCTGCTAGGTTCTTCATCTACATGCTCATCGTATACACAGCAACATTTTGTTTAACTACAGTGTTCCGAATGATTGCGGCGCTTTCAGCTACCATTGACGATGCTGTTCGTCATGTAGGTGTTTGTAAGTGGTTCACTCCTTCCTTGGAACGAAACTTGGACAAGATTGGATGCTGATTTTTTCTAGTGATGAACGTCTTGTTCATCATGGCTGGATACATTATCACGAAGCCCGCCCTTCTTCGTGATGCCATCTGGTTTGGTTGGATTTACTTTATTGTGAGAGATACACAGCATGATCCCCGAGCGTCGAGCTGCTGCTAACATGAATTTGATAGAACCCGTTCACCTACGGGTTCGAAGCCCTCCAGACGAACGAGTTCTTTGGGCGAGAAATGAAGTGTAGTGAATCTCAGCTGGTGCCGCGAGGGCCCGGTTCCGACCCTAACTTCCAGAGCTGTACCCTCCCTGGATCGAGGATTGGCAGCACGACAGTCAGCGGCCCAGATTATTTGCAAGCAGCGTTCCAGTAGTACGTTTGCTAAGGGGTGATCGTTACCCCTCCCCTGAAGATTACTGAAACTGACAATCTTCCAGTTCGAGGGCGAACCTGTGGCGTAGCTTTGGAATCCTGATTGCCCTGACTGTCTTCTTCCTCGGGGTCACGGTATTGGCCGTAGAGATGGGTAAGACGAAAGGCGCCGGGGCACAGTCGATACTGTTCGCCAAGAGCAGCAGTACAAGGTCTGAAAACGAAGAAACCGCAGAGTCCTCGGACGAGTCCGAGACTCTTGAGGCCGTTGGCGACAGCCAGAGCGTCTTTACCTTTAAGGATGTAAACTATACAGTCCCGTATGGGGATGGCGAACGCCAGCTACTCACAGGCGTCTGCGGATATGCAAAGCCTGGCAAGATGATTGCGCTTATGGGTAGCTCGGGTGCCAGCAAGACGACCCTGCTCACCATGTTGGCTCAGCGACAGAATGCCGGGACGGTATCGGGGGAGATGCTAGTCAACGGAGCTCCCCTCGGTCGCCAGTTCCAGAGGGCCACTGGATTCTGTGAGCAGATGGATATCCATGAGGGTAGTGCCACAATCCGAGAGGCACTCGAGTTCTCGGCGCTCCTACGACAAGACCGTGCGATCTCACGGGAGGATAAGATCCTATATGTCGATAGGATTATTCGACTGCTGGAGCTGGATGACCTACAACATGCCGTCATCTCCAGCTTAGGCTTAGAGCAGAGGAAGCGAGTTACCATCGGAGTCGAGCTTGGTAGGTCGTCTCCCCCCTCCTTTTGACCACCACGCCAAGGACCGATCTTAGAACGGCAGGATTTCTACTGACGTACCTTAGCCGCTAAACCAAGCTTCCTCCTCTTCCTCGACGAGCCTACAAGCGGTCTGGATAGCCAGTCAGCCGCTTCCATCATTCGGTTCTTTCGCAAGCTGAGTGATGCCGGCCTAGCCATCATATGTACGATCCACCAGCCGTCGTTCGACCTTATGGAGAAGTTCGATATGATTCTGGCCATCAACCCTGGCGGGCGGACTTTTTACTTCGGACCCATCGGCCCTGACGGCTCCGCCATTGTCGACTACTTTGCCCAGAGGGGATTCGACTGCCCCGCCAACCGTAACGTGGACGAGTTCATCATTGAGACGGCGGCGACGCCGGCCGTCCGAAACGGCAAGCGGATGGACTGGAGCGACGAGTGGCTCGCCTTGGACCAGCACAAAGCCATCATCGCCGAGATCGACTCCATCAAGGCCGAGAAGCGCCAGCCCGTCGTGACCGTCGCCGACGCCTCCATGACAGCCGAGACGGAGTTTGCGGCTTCCACAGCCGATCAGTGTCAGCAGCTCACCAAGAGGATGTTTCTCCAGCACTGGAGGGAACCGTCGTACCTGTATAGCCGAGTCTTTGTGAACACCATCATGGGCTTCATTAGCGGATTCGTAAGTCGTAGTACCCGCCTTTACCGCTAAATATGGTCGTCGAGGGTTACGTGGACAAGACCGACACCAGACCGAACAGACGTTCTGGAGGCTTGGAAACGACATTGCGAGCATGCAGAACCGCATGTTTAGTGCCGTGCTTCTGATCCTGTACGTCAAACTTCGTCCGTCCCGGAACCTTGTCAGCAGTCACTCACACTAACAAACAAAAACACAGCTTCATGCCGCCCCCCGTGGTCAACTCGGTCGTGCCCAAATTCTTCGCAAACATGTTTATATGGGAAGGCCGGGAGCTGCCCAGCCGCACGTATGGCTTGGCAGCCTTTTGCACTGCCAACATCGTCTGCGAGATCCCCATGTCCATCGTGTGCGGCACGATTTACTGGCTTCTTTGGTACTTCCCCGTCGGTTACTCATTGAACGCCTCGGTCTCGGGCTGCTCGTACCTGATGGTCCTCGTCTGGTCTCTCTTCCAGGCAAGCTGGGGTCAGTGGATCGAAGGGCTTGGGCCACCATACCCCATCATTGCTAGCGTGAGTCCCGTTCTCATCCACCCAGGCCCTCAACTAAGGGATCTTCTCGGCAGATTATACCTTTCTTCATGATCGTGGCAACTTTCTTTAATGGAATCTTGGTGCCGTACGCCTCCATGCCTGCCGTCTGGAGGTATACTCTGTACTATTTGAACCCAACAACCTGGTTCGCTCGCGGCGTTCTCTCCACGGTCCTTGCGCCGGCGTCTGTGCAATGCAGTGACGCCGAGTACGCTCGCTTTAACCCGCCGCCCGGCTTGACATGTGGGCAGTATGCCGGCCGTTTTGTTGACGAGGTGGCACAGGCAGGATACCTTGCGAATCTGGACGCAACGGCCGGCTGCAGCTATTGCCCGTACCGTAACGGCGAGGAGTACATGCGGACGATGAACCTACATGTCGACGACAAGTGGCCCGCCTTCGGCGTCCTGGCGGCCCTCGCCGTCACTAACTGGCTTCTGATTTACTTTCTCATCCACACACGCGTCAATGGATGGACGTTTAGCGTTTCCAAGTGCTTTAGCCGTCGTCGGCGCCGTGACGGACAGGGTACGATGGAAGAAGCGTAGACTGCTGCTGCCACGGTTCCGCCCCACGCGAGCGGATCATGCAGATGTAAAGCCTCTGCTGCTATGGCTTCCCGGCGTGTGGCTTGCCAGCCGAGAACGTCGTTGGCGTGGGTAAAGGGGGGAGGGGGCGAATCGGGTACGACTCGAGACTAAAAGATAGCCGTCATCCATTGTCGGATCATTTAGTCTAGGAAGATAATCTAATAAATTGATACGCTATTTAGGGACACTTTATTATTTCTAGCTATCATAAAGATGATATACAACTAATACAGATGATGTGACGATCCCTTAGTCACTTAAACAGGCGTGGCAGCCCTCGAGGGCAGGCTCTTAGACACACCCTCTTTAAGAAAAGCGCAGAGCTAAACAGGACGCGGATCGACACAACAACCCCTAGTGCCCGGCTCATCAAAGAAGGCAGTTTCCAGAGCAGGACACGGAGGCTGCACACCGGCCGCTGGTTTGTGTTGTCGGCGATGTCCCACGTGGCTCCCTAACCAGCCATAGCTGCCGTTGAGCCACCATCCATGATAAGAAGAATAGAGCCCTATGCAACCAGCAGTCTAAGAGACTGCACTGTGAATTCCTCATAGTATCCCTCGCCGCATGCTGCCGTCGTACCCTTGGGTCTGCGGAGTGACGGTGTCGGCTTAATAATAAGACGTCGGGACTCGGGATTGGCGAGAGTGTGAAGTGGGAACAAAATATCCGCCAATCCATCTGACACGATGCCATGGTGAAGAAACCTTGCTCTTTGGGTTCAAGTTGTTAGTATTGTAGGTTGAATTCGATAAAAGCCGACAGTTGCTGTACTCGGCTTTGGTGATGACGTATCGACATCTACCGGTTTAGGACTCGCTTCTCAAGCGATCTCAAAGGCATGTAGAATAGCGCGCTCAAAACGAATGCTACCTCGAATCCAATGTCGCCAGTGGTTTCAGCAATCGGCCCAATCCACCAGGCCTGGGCTATGCAGGGAACAACGAGACTAGAACTCAAGATGCCCGCCCCAAGGGCCGCAACACCGCTGGGTAATCTGGAAGCAATGTTCCAGCTCTGGCGATCATACAGTGCGGCATCTGCTTTACGGAAAACAAAATGCTCGACCATTACGATGCCGATGAAGGACGCAGACCAGTACCCGATCAATGCCACAAAGTTCTCCAAGTTTAGGAAGAAATTATCAGCGGCTTTGATGGCAACCGGGATCATGACGGCTGTGACGACGATCGAGAAGATGTAGCGAGGAACCCGCATCAGCCAAGGGATCATCGTCTGGAAGTTGAGTGTGATGGCATACATTGTGCCGGAAATGTTGCCGAGAAGGGTGAATGCCAGAACGACGACGATGAACTTGCCAAAACCACCGGCTGGCGCCAGCATGGCAGCCAACACGCCGCCCACAAGTGTCGAATCGTAGCCCTCTCGCCATTCAGGCACATTGGTTATGGCACCGCCAATGGCGCTGCCGAGCGTCATCAGAGGAATGGTGGGCAGCATCAAACCGACGTAGCTGTAAGCAAACACACGGTACCTAGGAGAATTCAGTTTCTTGGACAGCGAACGCACGCCCTAATTGGAAGGCCAAGATACTGACGAAGCACCCTGGACCCTTGGGTCAAAGTAGGTGGTAAGATCCGATGCAATGCATGCCCACGGAAGCATATAAGACGACACAATCATGCCAAAACTCAAGATCGATGAAGCTGGCGCAGGAGGCATGTCGGCTTGTTGCCAGAGCCTCGAGCCTCCGCACCCAGTAGCGATCACTATTGCAATGACTGCCGGGATGAAAGCATAGGTTTCGTAGAAATGTAAGACCTTGAATCCGCAGAACGAGATCAAGAGAGCCAGGAGAGCAATGAGCGCGATACCCAAACCTGGTCTGAGATCACCGTTGGTGACAGCAGAAAGGCACTGGCCGCCAATTACGCAGATGATGACGCAGAAGCCCGTCAGTGTGGCTAGGTTAAGCACCACAGGCACGGAGACAAGATACCGTCTAAGACGCGCGTCAGCGTAGAGATGAGAAGGACTTGATGAGAACAAACGTACCCGAAACTGAACCGCGCTTGAATCATTGATCGCATGCCCGTCTTGGGACCCAGGGTGGCAAGAAAAGCGGGAGCCAGTGTCGAGAGCAGGGTAAAAAAGACGATAACAAGGGACGATGCTCGAAGATCCAGACCAAAAAGTGACGGTCCCAGCATTCCAAATGTTATCCTTGAAGGGGTCAGGGGCAGGCTGCTTGGGGGTTTGTTCTTTTTTTTTTTTGACGGTGACTCACGGAAGGATATTGGCATTCATGGAACACCAGACAGTGAAGGCGTTGAAGTAGCGAGTGGACGTCCGTTCCGCCGGCGGGATCGGCTCGATACCTTGTTCTTCGACTCGAACCAGTCGCAACGCCTTGTGGAATAGGCTCGTGGTGGTGGTCCCGTGACCAGTCTCAATTCTCGTTGTCCCATATCCCTTCTCTTCGTCATGAGGCTGCCCTTCCGTTAGTGTTGGGCGCGAAGCCTCAATGCCCGCCATGGCTCGGACGAGTCTCTGTTCTTGATGAATCCTGAAAAAAGGAAGCGGAACGAGTATCAGCAGCTTGGTATTAATGGCACAAGTAGCGTTGTGTTGAGCGGCATCAAAGTAATTAGGCAACACGTCTTGAAGCCGCTTTGGCTGCTTGGTGCGTGAAAGAGTTGCCAGTTGATGGTACGACAAATCAGCTTATTCGGATAGTGAACTCGGAAGAAGCGCAATGGAGCTGCTAAACCCCCACTATAAGACCGCGCCGTTGTAGGACAACCGAGACAAGAAGTGGAAAAATACATCTCTCGAGAAGACCGAGGCCATGGTGCCGGGTTCCGAAGATTCCTTAATTATAGTTTGCCCAATGCAGGGAGGGCAGTTGGGATTTGTTCCATTTGATGCCCACGGCCAGTAACCCCTAGCGAGCGAAGGTTAGTTGACAAATTTGCAGACCAAAGTAACTACACTCCCATTTCCGCCCCGATAGATTTCTTTGTTAATGTCTTTCGAGGCCAGCAGGCTCACTAACCTCGCGGGAACTAGGGCATGTAGTGCCTGGACTTGTATCGTCGGCTCGGCAAGCCAATACAGGCTCCGTATGTATGGACTCGTAAAGATGTGACCCTAGGCCAAGGAAATTTCCCAACCTTCCACTTTGATTCGCTGTTTCGTAATTCCGCCTTCAGTCAAGCTGCAAAAGGGGGGGGGGGCAAGAAAGTTTAAAAGCCTGCCGCGCTTTGCACGTGTCTTGAGTCCCCTTTGATCATTCGGAATGCCCGTTGCACCCCGCTACGTAGGACGCTTCTTCCATTTAGCGTTATAGCGTGTCTATGAACCACACTACTGTTCTGATAGGCCCCTTCTCGACCTAGCAGTGGGTGGGCAGGATTGTTTTCGGACTGCCAACCGGCCATAGCCATCGTCGGCGGATAAGTATGCGTTTTCACTGTAAAGAAATCATACATCTTCACCAGGCCGCTCGCTGGATGAGCGACAAGACGAACCTAGAGGGACGTGACGTCCATCAAAACGCGAAACCGCAAGCTTCGCTACTTGCTGGCTGGAAACCTGCAACGTTTGACGATGCCATCTCTCCAACGTTTGCTTCCATGGCCTTTGAGCAAAAGTCGGAGCTTGTAGAGAGAGTCAAGCTGCCAACGGTCCCGCTTGATCCAATCCATCTAGAACTGGTTGCCTCGGATAGTGCCCTCTCCGACAGCCAAAGATGAAGCCTAGATCATTCACGGCGGAGAGCTAGGAAACAAACAGCATACCATGTGTGTCTGTATACGTGCCCTAAGTCACTTGCTTCATCCGGCGAACGAATCAGTTCCACCTTCATTGGTACCCACGCTGACTCGCTGGCCTACTCCTCCGCCAGCACCGGCGTCTGTCTGGTCATGAGTACCGGCATGAAGTCATGGCCATGAGTATCGGCGCTAGAGAGTTCTGTCAATGAAGCGCGTTCGACAAGCGCGATCCTGATGCTTAGAGCGATACCGAACTGCTTGTGGTGTCATTGCATGTCTGAACAAGGCCGGGCCCCGGGGCAACCTGGGCGGCCTGGGCACATACATATACTACTACTACTTAATACGTACGTATGCACAGCTCCATAGGTACTAGCATTCCGCCCCCAGATTACCGGTCCGCTTTACCCCTGGCCGAGTTGAACTTTCGTCAAACATGGTTACTTTTTCGAAGCAATCTGCGCAGATCGGCGCAACGCGGTGCGCCTCATGAGACAAAGCACGATTCAGAAGCTGTCATGTTGTCCCTCCTGCCACTTGCGCATGTTATCGACCGACCTCCATCCAAGTCGAAGCTCCCGGCACCAGGGGCAAAAGCTGAACACCAACACACACCAAACTTGGATAGTCTACCGCCGCGACACGGTCCCAACATGACAAGATGGCCAATCGACGACAACGGCGTGTTATAATCATCGCCGTCTTCCTGTTGGGCATCCTTGCCCTCCACGGTCTCCGTTCCAGCGCCCCGCCGCCGCCTCGTAGACAGCATGTCGACATCCGGCTCGTCAAGAGCAGCTTCGACTGGGCCAACCATCAGCACAAGCACCCGATAGCTCCGTCCTCCATGCACCGCCTGCCGACCGGGCGTCCGAAAACCCTCCCGCGAGTCCAGTTCGACTTCGGCGCCAAGCGCATGCGCAAGAACGATGCAACATCCGAGTCGCGGCGGCAGGCCGTCCGAGACGTCTTCGTCAAGAGCTGGAACAGCTACAAGGAGTACGCGTGGGGGTTCGACGAGCTGGCGCCCATCACCGCCAAGGGCAAGAACACGTTTGGCGGCTACGCGGCCACGCTCGTCGACGCCCTCGACACGCTCTGGATCATGGGGCTGCGCGACGACTTTGACGCGGCCTTGCCCGTCATCGGGACCATGGACTGGGACAAGACCAAGGAAACGGCAGTCAACGTCTTCGAGACCACCATCCGACATCTCGGCGGCCTCCTGAGCGCCTACGACCTCAGCGGGGAGCCCGTGCTGCTCGCCAAGGCCACCGAACTGGGCGACATGCTCTACGCTTCCTTCGACACGCCGAACCGGATGCCGCCCTTTTGGCTGGACTTTGAGGCCGCCAAGGCCGGGGGCCTCGTGGCCGGCATCGCCGACCCTTCGGCGTCGCCCTGCTCCCTGTCGCTCGAGTTCACGAGGCTGTCGCAGCTCACCGGGGACCCCAAGTACTTCGACGCCATCGAGAGAGTCAAGCGGTTCCTGCAGAGGACGCAGGGCGAGAGCCGGCTGCCGGGCATGTGGCCGGCCCTCATCAACTTCCGGGACCAGTCCGTCGCGCTGCACAACGAGTTCACGCTGGGCGCCCTGGCCGACTCCCTGTACGAGTACCTGCCCAAAATGTTCGCCCTGCTCGGGGGGACCGACGCGTCGTACGAGGACATGTACCGCCGCGCCATGCGCGCCGCCGAGGAGCATCTCCTGTTCCGCCCCATGCTCCCCGACGGCGAGGACGTGCTCTTTTCCGGGTCGGCGTCTGTCGATGGCGACAACGTCAGACGCAACCCGGAGGGCCAGCACCTGGCATGCTTCGCGGGCGGCATGTTTGGGCTCGGCGGCAAGCTGTTCGGGATCAAGGAGCATATGGGGATAGCCGAGAGGCTGGCGCGCGGCTGCGGCTGGGCCTACGGCTCCTTCCCGACAGGCGTAATGCCCGAGATCTTCGGCATGGTCGCCTGTGACACGCTGGACCGCTGCGAGTGGGACGAGGACCGTTGGGAGCGCGAAGGCGCCTCCGATATGAGCAAGGGCTTCTCGCATGCCCGCGACCCGCGATACATTCTCCGGCCAGAGGCCATTGAGAGCATCTTCCTGATGTACAGGATGACCGGCAACCCCGAGTACCAGGAGATTGCCTGGACCATGTTCCAGTCGATCGTCAAGGCCACCGAGACACAACACGCCAACTCGGCCATCGAAGACGTGAGAGTCAAAGGCGAGACGAAGAAGCTGGACTCGATGGAGGTGCGTTGCAACGAAAAAGGGACCTATTGCGGAAAAGCGGTGACTGACCTTTCCTATAGAGCTTCTGGCTGGCCGAGACGCTGAAATACTTTTATTTGATCTTTTCGCCTCCCAACCTCATCGACCTGGACGAGTATGTACTGAATACGGAGGCACATCCACTCAGACGGCAATCCCCCTGAAGGGCAGAGCTCTGGGGGTTATCCTCCCTTGCCCATCCTACAAAAGAAGAAAAGATTTAGAGCATAGAAGAGCCAAACAGAGGACTGGCCAAGAAACCATGTCCTGATGTTCGGTGCATAAAGTACCTAGCATTCCAAGGCCACTTTCAGACATTGATATGGCCGGTTCAGTCATCTCGTGCCATTATGTACGTTTGCACGCTGTTGTGACTAACGATGATGTGAGATGCGTCTTGGTTGCCCATTACTTTGGAGTCGAGAACTCGAACCAAAGCGTTCTATTCTGCTTCAAAGCTAGATTGCGTTCAAACTCCGGGGCCAAACGCCACATGTGCATCATGCCATAATCGTCTATTTGATTACTATATACACGCTCATGAAGTCCAGATGATGTTGGTCCTGCCAGCCCATCTCCCGTGCAGGTCCCAAACCCAGCATCAAACAATTTCATTTCATATCATATATGCAAGTTTTTGGTCGACGCAGACTCTTGTCCTCCTTGCCCCCCAACCCAACCCAGTCATGGTCTTGCTCTTTTAGTGCTTCCATCTCAGCAGCGTTACCGAGGCCTTCTGAAACTCGTACGCGCCTTTGCCGTCCCACGTGCTCTCGGCGATGCCAACAGGGTTCTCGTCGCCCTTGTTGACAACCCGGATGTTGTCTCCGGTGACGGTGTAAACCTGGACATCGGCACCTTCCTTGACGCCCTCGAGGTCGACGGTGAAGCTCTTGGTCTCGTGGACGTTGACGACGGCCAGGTTGACGAAGCCGTTGTCGTCAACGGTGGCACTGACGTCGAGATAAGGCGTCTCTATGGCGCCTCGGATCCAGTTGGGCTCGGTGGCGCCCTCGTACTCGGGCGAGCGGACGTGGGTGGCGATGGTAGAGCCCCTCATGTACTTGCTGAAGAGCAGCAAAGGCCACCAAGTGGTCTGCTTGGTGATGCCGTCCTTGGTGGTCATCAAGGGGGAGATGACATTGACAGACTGGGCGATGTTGGCCATGCCAACGTACTTGGCCTGGCGAACAAAGACGTTCAGCCAGACACCGACGGCGAGGGCGTCTGACAGGGTGTAACTGTCGGCTTGATCAGCGCTGTTGGGCAGCAAACATGTGGACACGGTCGACAGAAGTCCGAACTTACGCTTCCTCGCCACCCTCCTCGCCGGGTGCTCTGACGGGGTCCCAAACGTTCCACTCGTCAAAGCAGATCTTTTGTCTCTTGCACGAGGGCGGTACCTTGTTCTCGATACGGGCAAGGTCTATGAGACCGCCTGTAATCTCAATGGCGCGTTCGGCCGCCCTAGGTGCTGTCCAGGAGGTTCAGTTCCCATGCCCGTCTTGTCACAATAAGCGGTGCGGAAGAGGGAGAGACTAACCGGTGGCGTTCTTGAGGTGGTCTTCGGACGCGGTGTAGAGGTGGATGCTGTGCATGTCGATCAGGGACGCAGTGGTGCTGCCACCGAGGCCGTGCAAACTCCAGGTGATGCACTCCTTGATCACGTAGGTGTCCCAGCTACTGAAGCCGGTCTCGCCGCAGAGGATGAGCTCTATGGAGGGATCGAGGAGCTTGAGCGCCTTGGCCCACTGGTAAGCCTGCTTGGCGTAGTCTTCCTTGGTCATTTGGCCGACTTGCCAGGGACCCCACATCTCGTTACCAAGAGCCCAGTATTTGACCTGGCGGTCGTCGAATGAGTGAGCGGGATGCAACCGGTGATGAGTGGTACGAAGCTCGCAAGACTTACGTTGTAAGGTTTCTCTCGGCCATTCTGTCGACGGAGGTTGGCGTAATAAGTGTCCTTGTCCGAGTTGCAGTATTCAACCCACGCCAGGGCTTTGAGCACACCAGTCAGTCAGTTGGGGTTCAGTTGACGGGACGCAATTCTTTTGGCGGAAACGTCATGTTTGTTGGGGGGGGGGGGGGGGGACGAACGACTTACCCTCATCAAGCGTTCCGGTACCAAAGTTGAGGGCCAAGTAAGGCTCTGCGCCGACGGTGTCACACCACTTCATGAACTCGTCCGTCCCGAACTGATTGCTTTCAACGCAGACCCAAGCGAGCTCATGTCTTGAGGTAGGAAGACGGAGTTAGCTTAGTCTCTTGGTACAAACAAACCCCGACCAAAGCAGGTCGCCCCTTCCCACAGGGTTCCTTCCAGGGACTTGCAGGATGCAGCGTTGCCGATGGGTGTAGATACCGGAGCTACAGACCACAACACTAGAATAGGGGGTTTTTCTTTTGCATACCTCTTGGGGCGCTTTTCTTTGGGACCAACGCTGTCGAGCCAGTGGTAGGTGGCGACGAAGTTGCCGCCAGGATAGCGCACAACAGGGCAGTTCAGCTCCTTGAAGGCCTCAATGACATCCTTACGGAACCCGTTCTCGTCGGAGAGGGGGTTGCCGGGGTCGTAGATGCCGCCGTAGATACATCTCCCCATGTGCCTGCGGCGCAGGTATTAGCGAGTTATGACGAGGTTGCTTTGGATGGAACCGAGGGGTTCAGGCAGGCGAGGAGAGGCAGGGTAGGGGGACATACTCGGTGAAGCCACCATAGACGTTGTCATCGATCTTGGAGATGATGTGGGAGGGGTTCAGTGTGATGCTGGGGCGGGCATCCTCTGCGATCTTTGTGAAGGTTGCCATGGCTGAATCCGGCGTAGTGTTGCGAATGTAGTAGTATCGAACGGTAGGTGGAAGGTGTGGCTGGCAGATGAATGAACAAACCAAGAGACAGACAGATGGACAGACGGTTGGACAGACAGCCAGCTAGCTAGCTAGTCGATGAGTGGCGGAAAATGGATGCGGCGTGTTCAGTGCCCAAGTGAGGCCGGATCCAGGCCGGAATTTGAACTCGCCAGGGAGCGGGGGCGGGCGGTCAAACAACGGAGACGAGCTGGAGAGTGGGATATGTCCAAGGAGGGGAGGATATCGGGTCGGCAGTGGAGAGGCGGCAGACAGCAGTGAGGGGTCGGCGAGTTGGGGGGAATGGTCAGTCAGTGGTAGGCAAGCAAGGACAAACCGGGGTATGCGGTAAGGGGGCACCCGGTTCGGCCGACATGTGGAAGGGTTAGCAAACGGCAACGGGTTCAAAAGCGGAGAATGTGGGCGGCTCTCAAGTGTCGACCGTGCCAGTTCCGAGGTGGTGCAACAGGCGCACGAATCATTCGGGGGTTGGTGGTAGCATGGGGGAGGAAGTCGAGGTTGAAGCAAGCAGATGCTAGGGTCTCGGGGGGGCTAGTCGGCTCCGAGAGAGACAGGATTGGTATGTATGTACAGAGTACAGCAAGTATGTGTGTTCCATTATGGACACACTATCCGTATGGGCGAATGAATACACAGCTAGTGGTCTGCTGGTGAGGTGAGTGACGGTATGTGAGGGATGGAAATGGGGTCAAGGAAGACTTGGAGAGAGGGCAACAATGGGGGGAAATAATTGGAGATGCAGCAAGGATGGCGAAATAGGTATGTAGGCAGACCAGCAGACTACCTACATACACTAGTTCGTTGTGGGATGCAGGCCGGGCATGGATGCGTTGGTTGGATTTGGGGCCGTTGGCAAAGGGACATGGGACGGATTCTGTTGTCTCTTTTTCGCCGAACAGAGCGTGGTACGGATAGATGGATACCAATGCATTGATGATTGACGATCAGGATCATGCAGGAAGACAGACAGACAGACAGACAGACAGACGGACGGACGGACGGACGGACAGACGGAGGAGAGTCACATCGGCTGCGAGACTAGTTGGTCGATATCAACCAGGTTGCTGCTCTCTTCCATCAGGCCAGGACCCGGTTCAGGCCAGTGTGCCTAGCAAGCAAGCATCAGCAAGCATCTGGGCGTGAGTAGTACGTAGTAAGTAAAAAACGACCACGGCGCCGACGAGCTCGACGGGGACAAAAGCCGAGAGTTGAAGGTGGGAAAAGGCTGGTTGCCAAAACGCACGAAGATCAGATCGTGATAGATAGAGCCCGATGTGCGTGCGTGCGTGCGTGCGTGCGTGCGTGCGTGTTTGATGACGGTTAAGTGGTTGGTGGTGGTACGGATAGTGTGGGCGAGTAAGTGGAAAGCGCCGAGGGGAAAGCGTGCGGAGTATCCGTGGCCGGTTCTTTCTTTCTCGCAAAGTCCCGAGGTCGAGGGCGAAGTGCTTTGTATTGCACCGTATCCGTACCTACCTAGGTACTCGGTACTTAGGTAGGTATGTACAGGTACGTACTCCTCACTACTCCATGGTCCAGGTACGTATGCGTAGCCACTACCTACTATTACCTGCTATACTCTGTATATGTAGCTATTTAGCGCGTGGTTGCCTCCCCCGCCTCCTTCCTGTTCCTCCGCGAGTGGGTTCGACTGGGGTTCTATGTCATCTCTAATTGGCGCGCATACACTTAAAACGGCCCCAAAGCTTGAATGACTGTGCTTTCCGCTCCCATTGTCCAATGTGACGGCATTGGCTGCAAAGAGTGGGTTCATCCAGCTGACTAGTCCAATCAGAATCCATCTTGTCTTGGATGTCGTTCTGAGGGAAACTAACTGTAACGCTCTAATGACAGGTGCCTACCTAATTACTACCTACCTATTTCCCAAGTAGGAGCCATCACCGAGGCACATTTTAATGCGTACTGGTATATTCGTTCGTCTAGACACACACACACACAGACAGACAGACAGACGTACGTTACCTAAATGGGTAATATGCCATAAATACACGTAAAGTGGGCACGTCTGATCACGAGTCTTCATATCACGCCTCATCACGCACTGAAAGACCGATCCGCACGGCTACCTAGGTAGTGTATTCCGGCCCCAGACTTGCTTGCTTGCTTCCTCGCTGTCAGGGGCGAACCCTACACTGTACCTAGGGAATCGGCTACACAGTCCAGTCTAACATAGGTAATACCATGTATCTGTAGTACGGATAGTAATCGGTCTATAATATTGGTCAGTCGTTCTCTCCGTCACCAGTCTGGTATCACGTGTTGACATCGCCATAAAACCACTTCCGAATAATCATTATAGCCAAACCCCGAGGTGTGTTGCCATGTGACAACCGACAAGGGATTCCACCATCTCCGGTGGTCGAACCACATCCTACTTGGCATCCGACTTGGTTGAGCTTGGCGCACCGTACTGTAGTCGGTAGGTATCTTGCTTCCATCCTTACTTAGCCTTCCGTCGTCAATGTACATCGTATATCAACGTTTTGATCCGTCTTGCTGTCCTCGTCACCGTTGATGAGCCGAGCCGGTCTCACATTCCATATCCCTACCAGTCACCACCTACCTACTAACATCAGGGGTTCCCCGTTACCTAGGTAGTTTAGGTAAACAAACTACCTACCTACCCACCTAGCTTAGCTACCCCGCCGGCAGCGTTTCCCCGCGTGCCCACGCCCACAAAACTATGGGGATCGGGGATTGGGGAAGCCCACCGAACCCGATACCTACCCTCATCCAACGCCCGCTTGCTTGCTTGCTTGCTACCCCAACCCCCTTTGACTCAATGTATGCGCTCGTGTGTGTGTGTGTGTGTGTATGTTGGTGTGCTGCCTCATGCACCTCAAACACAAACACCCCCATCCATCCGTGAGCAACCGGCGGACCAACCTGCCTCACCCTGGTGCAAGCAACCTGAGGCCTGGCGTAGAAAGCCGGGGTAACCATCACCGATGCCCTTCTCTGATAGGTTGCCACACTGCCGGACATGGTAACCTCCCAGGGGGTTTGGTTCATGGTCTCCCTCCACCTTCACTTGCTTCCCTACCCCCGGCAACTCTACCATGTAATGCTGCCTGTTGAACCATTGGAAACATATCATACCTGCCCCGATGTCAACCGGCCTGTCAGCCGATGTGACCTTCGGCACAATGTGCATGCGGAGAAAACATGGGGTCGGCCCAACATTCTATAAAGCCGCGACGATCCCTTCGTGTCGTGCTGATGCGATGCGATGATACAGCACGCGGGACGCCAGGCCTTTCATTGTAGCCCAACGCGTCGGTTTTGAACTCGAACCCTCTCCGAGTCCTTCCAGCTCTTGGGCTCTCGAACCCTTTTCCCTCCCCTCCCATCGCTGACGACGCCCTCACATCCACCGATAACCGAGAGAGGCAGTCTTGCCTCACACTCTGCTGCCCGTCATGGCGCTCCCTCCCAAGTGGTACCAGTTCCTCGTGAGCGTCTTCGCCTCGCTTGGTTCTTTCAACTACGGTTATGACTTGGGTGTCATTGCCTCCGCCATTGCCTCGGCCTCCTTCAAGACCAAGTTTGGTGATGATCCCAACGAGATGTATGTTGCCCGCCATTTGTGTCCACTGTGCCTCTCTGCCTTGCCGGCGCAGCTGTCGCCCCGTTGCCTGTGAATTATCCAGCTGACTCTTCTTCCTCCTAGTGGTGCTGTCGTCTCCGTCTTCACTGGAGGCGGTTTCATCGGTGCCGGTCTTGCTGGCCCCACGGGCGACAGACTCGGCCGTAAATTGACCATCCTCATCGGCGCTTCCATCTTCGTTCTTGGTGGTGCCCTCCAAGCCGGCGCGCAGTCCCTGGCCTTCCTCTACGCCGGCCGCGCTCTCGCTGGTGTCGGGTATGTTCAAAGATCCAGACCCTCGCGCTTGTTGTTTAGATGTGCTGACCTGGTCCGCTTTGGCAGTGTCGGTTTCCTGACCATGATCATCCCCATGTACCAGGCTGAGCTGTGCCACCCAAGTATCCGCGGACGAGTCACCGCTCTGCAACAGTTCATGCTCGGCGTTGGTGCCCTCTCCGCCGCATGGATCTCGTACGGCACCTACGTCGGCTTTGCCGAGAACGACAACAACCAATGGCGTGTCAGCCTGGGAATCCAGTGCATCCCCGGCGGCATCCTGGCTCTGCTCATTCTCTTGTTCCCCGAGTCTCCCCGCTGGCTCATCGACCACGGCCGTGTCGACGAGGGTCTCCAGACTCTGGCCAAGCTGCATGCTCACGGCGACGTCAACGACGTCTGGGTCCGCGCCGAGTTTGACCAGATTCAAGAGTCCATCGCCATGGAGCACGAGGGGTCTGCAAAGTCCTACAAGGAGCTCTTCACCGACAAGTCTTGCTTCCGTCGCCTCTTCCTCGCCTGCGCTCTGCAGGGTTCCATCCAGATGACCGGTGTCAGTGCCATCCAGTACTACTCCGTCGCCATCTACGAGAAGATCGGCATCGCCGGCGACGAAACCCTCCGCTATCAAGCCATCTCCTCCGTCATCGCCCTGGTCGCCCAGTTCCTTTGCATGATGCTCATTGACAAGACCGGCCGCCGCTGGCCCTTGATCCTGGGCAACCTCGGCAACTGTGTCACCTTCATCATCGCGACCATCCTGCTCGCAAAGTTCCCCCCCGGCTCCGAACATGCCAGCGGGAGCGCCGCTTGGGGCTTCATTGCCATGACCTGGCTCTACAACTTCAGCTTCAGCGCCACCTGCGGCCCTCTATCGTGGATCATCCCCGCCGAGATTTTTGACATGAAGACTCGTTCCAAGGGTGTCTCCATCGCCACCATGACTTCTTACGCCTTCAACACCCTCATTGGCCAGACTACCTCCGTCGCCCTTGACGACAAGAGCGGAATCGGCTGGCGCTGGTACATTCTCTTCATTGTCAGTATTTACCCCTCCAGTGGCCGTCGATTGACGCCGCTAACTTACTCCCTCCGCAGGTCTGCAACTTCACCAACGCCCTCTTCTTCTGGGCCTTCCTCCCCGAGACCGCCAGGCGTCCTCTCGAAGAGATGAGATACCTCTTCACCGAGGCTCCCCTCTTCATCCCGACGTTGGACATGAAGACGGTAGAAACTCACGATCTCGAGCGACGAGTCGAGGCCGTCGAGGAGAAGCGGGAACGCGAAACCGAGCACCTCTGATTGGTTTTTGCTCTATAAGCAAACAAGCGCATGCGATAATTATCCACACATTTATATAGTATTATTCAGTGTAACGTAAAAAAAAAAAAAAAAAAAAAACTACTAGTTTCATTACTGGTCCAACGCCTTGCCAAAGATATCCAAACGCTTTCCAATGAGTATGCTCAGCACGCGCACTGCTTCCTCCCAGCGTTTAATTCGTGATTCGATGCCAACTTCTCCAAGAAACTTGTGGCTCATGGACGCGTCATGCTCCCTCTCCCAACCCTTTTGCCTCTAGATCAGGACCGCTCGAGGAATTCCGCGTTCGTATGGCCATGGGATTGCGTCATCATCTGTATCCGTGAGAAGCGGCCGGTCGGGAGACACCGTGGTGTCCGTGTCCGTAGCCGGATTCCACCATTCCTGGGCCCTGTCTCTGACGTCCGGGCATGAACCGGGAGAACATGCCCCCACCACCGCCGCTGACTTGACGGCTGCGCTGGTCCTTTCGCTTGTTTCGGAAGCAACAGCAGTAGCAGCAGAGAACCCAGAAGGCGATGAAGAAAAAGCCAGCGATGGCGATACCGACGATGGCGCCGGTTGCGAGGCGTCTTCCGCGACCAGCCTAGTTTTTCCAGTGTTAGCGCATGCTCTGTTTTTCCGATACTTCTCCTGTGCGTTGTGGATCTTACCATTATTATTATTTTTTAATTTTTTTTTCGAAAGTTCTAGCAAGTAGGGTAACTTGTGAGGTAAGGCGCCGACGAAAAGTAGCTCAGTCTCTGGTTGGATAGGTTGGGGATGACTGTGTGATTCGCAGAACAGAAGATATATCGGCTTTGCTTTGTGAAGAAACGTCTCTTTAGGCAACTATGGAGGAAGAAAATAACCTTAATATATGGTTTGACATGCCATATTGCCTGGGCACACGACATCGCTCAACTGTGTTTGTTCCCTGGTTCTACCAAGGTAACACGGCACGTCATAGCCATGGCTGAGAGAACCTATGATAAGGAACGCGTCAGCGAGAAGAAGAATAGCGTGGCGCACTCAAGGAAACGCCGCGTTGAGAGTTTAAGGTTTCCCAATCTTGCACTAGTCTTCAGTGTCGCAGCAAACAAGTCACGCTCTAGTGCCGTCTGGAACTCATGACATATTACGCAGTAGACCCACGGTGACTTCATCAGGGAGACCTTGGCTGGCAAAGAGACGCGTGGCTGGCCCTGAGGTGGGGCCGGTTCGGACGGGACGTTGTCGCGGCGCCAAGGTACGCCGGCAAGTCGGCACCGCCGTGCTCTTCACCTATTCTTAGCTGTCTCTCCATTGCGACGGCCAAGCCTGGATCCCAATGGCTGGGCCCACAAAGCTAGGTATACCCTCCAACTTATCTGGAGCCATTGTTCATGCCCATGAAAGCCTCCGAGCCGCAGCACATCTCAGTAGCTATGATGTCGATTATAGCCAAGAAGCAGAGGCCGAGAACATGTCCATGCGCAAACGCCAAGCCATCAGATTAAGATACATCACGTCCTATCCCTTTGAATCTTGCGACATCTTGGTTCGTGCCACCGTATTGAGAACATACGTGCTCGCCTTTTCGTGGTCTTCTGTTGCTCTTACTTTGACATGACATTGCTTTTATGTACATGTAAGGTTTGCACTAGTTATCAACCAGTCCAACCGAACGATGAAAAAAACCAAGTCAATGAGACCCCGACTGTTCACTCCTCAGCTTTGCAGCCGAATTTCAGAATATATACCGAAACTGAGGGTTCTTCGCAACCATTAGTCTATCTGTCCGAACACCCTGCAGACATGGACGGCGTAACTTACCTTCAAATCTGTGAGATCATCCTCATAAGCGTGATCGTATCCCTCGACAATTCCAGTCCTGTCTCGCTTGTTGTTTTGCCAGATGCAAACGAAGCGATAAACGAGGCCTAGAAGACCCGCGGCGAGGGACGTGATGACGACGATGATGAAACCGGGTGCATAATTAGGCGCGTCCTCTTTTCGGAACACCAACGGCCCCACGAAGTTGCCTAGTTGGCCAGTTAGCATTGAACAGCCTGCTAGCGACCAAGGTAGAAGTGTGAAATACCAAGACAGTAACCGATGTAGAGCCCAGAAGAGGCGATGGAACGCTTAGTATAGCCCGCCGTGTTGGCGATTTGCAGTCCCATGAGTACCGCATAGCCACCCCCGACCGATGGCAAGATATACGCGGCAAACAACAGAGCGCCTTTGGCGGATCGAGGCAGAAGCCACAACAAGAGCGCCGCCAAGGTGGTTCCCAACTGGGCACCAAAAACAATCCACGTTCGGCAGTTTTTGTACTTGTATGCCAGGTAAGGCAGCACTAATTGGATTGTGCCGCCGTACGCGCCCATTGGCATGGAGAGCAGGAGTGAGTTGAGAGTGCTGAAACCGAAGCCGTTGATGATGATAGGAACGAACGTTGTTATGGGCCCATTCGCAATCATGCAGAGAAATGCAATTGCAAACACAAGCCAGAACTTGAGGTCCAGGCAAAGCTCGCTTACCTGTCCCATCTTGTAATGAGTGTTGCGGACACCAGAGTTGTTGCTTCGAAGCCGGGCGACTAAGATATATCGCTCTCTGTCGTTGAAGCCCTTCGCCCTAATGGGGTCGGGAGGAAGTATTAAATATAGAAGAAGCCCCCAGACAATAGTGACGGCGCCGGCAAAGTAGAACATGTAACGCCACGACGACGTGCCGCCACTGTCGAGCTTGCCAAAGCCGTAGTTTATCACGGGAGAGAAAATGGCTACGTAGCCCGTGCAGCTATACCAGATCCTGCGACAAACGTTAGCTCTTTGTTGCGCGAACCCAGCTTGGACAGAGGTGGCTCACCCCATACGCATGGCTTGCTCATCCTTCTTATACCAACTTCCGACAATAAGCATAAACATTGGACTGATGCCGCTTTCCAATAGTCCGAGACAGAACCTCTGGGCGTACAAGCCACGATAGTCGGTGCACACCGTCGTAAGGATCAGGCAAAGGCCCCAAAGAGTAACTATAGCGGAAGCCACTCTCTCAATGGGAAACCTTTGAGCGAGTATCATGGCTGGATAGGCGCCTACGATGAATCCAAGGTAGAATATTGAGGCCGACATTGAATACCGATCGCCAACAGTCAAGCCCAAGTCACTTCGCAATCCAAAAAGGGCCTGAGGGATATTAGTACGTTAGGTTGTGCTAAGCCCGCATGACCTTGAGGGTTGGTGATCTTACCGCCTGTGAAAGCATAGCCTTGTCGTAATACTGAAGTCCATACGTCATGCATAGAACTGGCATCAACCTCCAGTCTATTCTTCGCCTGAGCATTTTCTCTTCCTGATCTGTCCACTCATTGTCTCCCGTGAACTCTTCGAGTACCTTGAGAGCCTCATCGTTGTGAACAGTGTCGGTGACAGCGGGGGGGTTGATCTCAGTAACTTCACCCGAGCGCCTTGATTTTTCAGCCATGTCTGTAGGATCAGCGGCGTCGGACATGTTTGATAAGACCTTGTCGTCGACTCAGACTTCCGATTACCTGAATGCATTCCGCGGGAGTCGCAGACGTCATGATATATAATGTTGAAAAAAAAAAAAACTCTATTATTGAAGCTCGTTAAATACTCTATGAGAAACGACCCTGTTGAGAATCAAGTCTTGACTGGTCAGAGGAAACTCCATAGTGGACCTAATTCGTAAAATGATACGCACATGTTCTCAGTGCAACTCTGGACACGGCGGGAATGGCGGTAAACCAGGCACGTAGATCACAGAAAGTTAATATCTAATTGACGACCAGGGGCCGAACCGATACCGCCCCGCTTGACCACAAAAGCTTTGGCGCTAATGGAAAACTGGTAAGCCGTTCGGCAGCTCTCGACTTACACCGTTCAACAGGCAACTAGAAGATGCCGTTAACGACACATAGTCACCATTCCAAGTAGGATCGGGCCAAGCACGGGACGATCGTCTTGGATTTCAGGGCTCCCAGATCTAGTTTCCCGTCAGTTGTTTGAGGTCCGAATGACTGCAGGCACAGACGAGACACTTCTATGTCATCCCACAAATTGATAGTGCAGCTGTCCACGGAACGATTCACAGTGGTGGTGAAGAAGAAGATGAATCCAGCCAACTTCAGTGCCTGCTCTTCTCAAAAGGGGTTATAGCACGCGATATGCCAGGGCTCCAAACTATCCAAACTTTGCCGTCCACCTTGTCGTGGAGCGCCCATCGGGCCGCAAGGTAACGTGGGATTTGGGAATCCGGAAGGTCAACGAATATTACCCGCCTGCAATCAAGAACCATCTATCTCCTGCCGAGTATAATGCCCGGACACCCCTGATCTCATCGTAAGGCCAGTGCTAAAACAGTACGGATAATAATTGCGAATCTAGATCCACCAGTTTTCGACAAAAGGATACGAGCGAGTTACCCTCACGCTGCAACGCTGCCTTCACCCATTTACCCGCCAATACAGCCAATAAAATGTTTTCGAATTCTATCGTTTTGAAAATGGCTCATTCTCTCTGTCGAACAGCGTAATTCATATCGCTAGTTACCCTTATGAACGATCCCGGGCGACAATCATTGTTCAACACACGTTGTTATTCTCGAGAGTGACGCTAGTCACTGCTCGGGTATCTCGAGGCCTTTCAACTACCCACTAATTCTTGAGTCAACACCCCCGCAACCTTGTCCACCCAACGCGGACTCCAATCTATACCCCGGCAGGGCATTGGCGATCTACATGATAGTTTCCCCGTACAAGCGTTCAGAGAAAGGGCCCAGCGGTACCCTTTGGATGCGACCTGTAAGCCCCGACAACCCATTGGCCACCAAAACTGGCCCCGAGGGCTGGATTGCGACGAAGACGTGTTTGTGTGAATAGTCCCCGACTTGACAGTGGGGTAATAACGTGCCACATACCAAGCGTGACATGCCTGGATATCGAGAGACTGGGGTACAAAAGTCATGATATTTTTCCTGTAGCATCTCGAGTCATACTGGAAATTAAGAGGGGCTACTATACGCAAGGGAAATCACATATTGTATGATGGTATACGTTGATAGTGGGCCATTTTCTATTTTGCCGGATGAAACAGTCATTTGATAGTCTTTGCAGCAGTGTGCGGCTATATAAACTACTTAGTTAAGCTTTCACTTAGTTACTCTATTAATGAGTGATGATGATAGAGTTTTTCTTCTGCCTCATTCGCATTGTAGTGTAGGCGAATTGGCGACCAATCCTGCTAGAAGTCTCATACCTACTTAACAGAGGTGGTTCTTTCTATCACCATGCGAAGAACATAGCATGATCTGTTCCCTTCAAAAAACAGTCCCTGAGTCATGCGCTGGGAGCGACATTCCAATCCATGGTTCGCAAGTTGTCATGGCGGGTAGCTCTCGCTCGGGGCGCCCAGTCCGAAAGTTTGTTTACAGCTAGTAATTCCACGAGCCCCTCAGTTCGCCCCTACAGGGAGCGGCCCTCTTGACTCTTGACTACCACTAGCCAGTGAGACGGATAGAAGGACACTGCGCTTATATCGCCTTGCATGCCCCTGCTGGCTGTGTCTCGTTTTTGGATGTATGGATTCCTGCTTCGAGTTGTATATCGAGCCATAGAGTTCAGGGTTCGGTTGCATCTGACCCCAAGCGCGGAATCCCGCACGCGACAAGCTTTATGACCTCACGATCATGGCGCAAACAAACGGCTCCCAGCCTCACGACACGGGCAAAGAGAGGTCCAAGACGGCGGACGAATGCCTAGACTACGATGTCTTGATCATTGGCGGCGGACTCAGCGGTATATTCTCTCTGTATCGCATCCGTGAGCTTGGTTTACGAGTCAAAGTACTCGAGGCTGGCTCTGCAGAAGGCGGCACTTGGTTCTGGTAAATTTTGAGACGTCCATGGAGAATTTCCTCGCTGACGCCCCCTCAAGGAACCGTTACCCCGGGGCCCGATTTGACTCGGAAAGTTACTCGTACACCTTCTCTTTCTCCCAAGAAGTACTGGACGAGTGGGACTGGACCGAGCACTTCTCTCCTCAACCAGAGACCTTACGTTACATTCAGTACCTCACCAAGAAGTTCGACTTGAAGAAGGACATGCAGTTTGACACACGCATTGCGTCGGCAAGATTCCAGGAAGATTCGACGTCATGGCTGTTGGCCGACTCAACCGATGCTACTTACACTTGCCGCTATCTGGTCACGGCTATGGGTATTCTCAACGAGCCCACTCTGCCCGACATCCCCGGCGTTCACGATTACAAAGGGAAGGCGTGGCACACAGCTCGGTGGCCGAGCGAGGATGCGAACCTCGAAGGAAAGCGTGTGGCCGTTATCGGGACGGGCGCGACCGCCATCCAGACTATCCAGGAGATTGTGAAGACGGTAGGGTCTCTGACAGTCTTCCAACGGACCCCGAATTGGACAGCGCCGCTGCGTAACACAAAGATCAGCCCGGACGAAATGACGCAGATTCGGCAGCGATACCCCGAGACTTTTAAACGATGCCTAGAATCCGCCGTGGGTTTCATCCACCTTGGTGACAAGAGGAGTGTCTTCGACATGGAAGAGGCGGAACGCCTGGAGCGCTGGGAGGCGCTCTACGCACTTCCCGGGTTCGCAAAAGTCTTGAGTGTCTCGAGCGACATTTATACCAATCCGGAGGCGAACAAACTGTACAGCGACTTTTATGCCGACAAAATCCGCCAGCGTGTCCACGACCCCAAAATCGCCGAGAAGCTCATTCCCAAGAACCACGGGTTTGCCACTCGTCGGGTTCCTCTAGAGAGCGGGTACTACGAGGCTTTCAATCGACCAAACGTTCGTCTCGTCGACCTGACTGAGAACCCTATCGAGCGGATCACAGACAAGGGCATCAAGACGCAGGAAGAGGAGTTTGAGTTCGACATCATTGTTTACGCAACCGGGTTTGATGCCGTCACGGGCTCGTTCAATGCAGTCGATTTCCAGGGAGTGGGAGGGACTCGACTCTCAGATGTCTGGAGTGAAGGTATTCGGACCTTCCTTGGGTTGACTGTCAAAGATTTCCCAAATATGTTCATGATAATGGGGCCTCATCAGATGTTTGGAAATATCCCCCGGAGCATTGAGTATGCCGTCGAGTGGGTGGCAGACTTGATTCGGTACGCCCGCGATCGCAACATCGCCTATATCGAAGCCACCGACGAAGGCATGCGATCGTGGACGGAACATGTTTGGAAATGCGGCGAGGGTTTGCTGGCAAATGAGGTGGACTCTTGGATGACTGGAGTCAACAAAAACCTGGCTCACAAGCAGAAGCGCTCCATGACGCGATACAACGGGCCCGCGCCTGGTTATAGAAGGAAGTGCGATGAGGTACGAGCCAGAGAATATTCCGACTTCATCCTTCGCTGAGCAAAGACGGCCAATTAGATTATCCAAATGAATAATGCATAAATACGCATTTTGCTGCGTCATTTGCCGCTTGCCGCCTATCACAATATGGGCATGTAAAGCTGTCCGAGGTACATTTTAGGTTCTTAGCTTTCGGTTTAGCGTTTCTTATTATAGGCTTCAAAACAGCCGCTAGAGCTTCTAACAACAACCAGACGTCAGTGCTCGGCATGTCGGCTGCGTCCCCGTTTTATACGATATAATCGATATATACACCATGAAGGGACAACGCGGGTGTCCAGGCATTACACTGCAGCTGATTGTAAACCCAGTGTATAATAGTGCTTGGCAAACAAGGTAGCTTCACCATGACGAGGGCGACGACCTAGCTGCTAGACCAGTGATGGTTAATATCGGTATGGCGGACTCCACAACGTCTAATATCATCATTCATCAACCACCTGTACCTCGCATTGAAAGAAATGTTTAACATTTACCCCGCTCATCCTGACCAAGAATGTGATGTACTCCTGGGTCCAAGTGTGACTGAGAGCCTCCCTAAACTAACTAAAATCTATAGAAAATATGTGTATGCTGTTATTACTGGTGGGTCTCATGGCACATTAGCTACCTATTGGACCTACCTGTGATGTCGAGGTTGCGGGGCCCCGCCGCGATGAATGTGATAAACGTCTACTAAACAAGATCTGGTCCTCTGACCGCAAGACGTTCACTTGTTACTGACATCTTTAACAGTCGCCAATTTATATGGCACCATCTGACGTATGTCGCACAAACCCACCATCTCGGTCATTCAATGGCAAAGTAGTCATTGCCGGCCGACGTTTGTTATTTCGAAGAGGGCATTCTTGTAGCTGGCTACGGACATGAATCGATCTATCTAGACAGACGCTTGTGTTGAGTAATGAGAAGTTCCGGTATGGCCGAAATTACATGTAGGCCTGGCCAGGGCAGTACGGTTGCGGCGAATGGGGACTAGGCTTCGTTTGTCAACCTCAGAAGTTGCGGCTCAGTTGACTCTTAAAGTTTTGGCGAGGATTTGATATTGTCCTTGACAACTTTAGAATTGCTAGAGCAACAAGCACGGCTATCAAAGGATATATCTATAAACGAACGAACGGTTTCGGGAGCAATGATTCCAGAATGCTGATCATGACCGAATAAGCAATGGGCGCCATGGCTAAAAAACTAGAGAAAATGCAAGACCCTCCTAGGCGATATGGAAAGCGTTGCAGGACTCATGAGAGGGGCGCGGTTCACACTGGTAACACGTGCGGAGAAGCGAGGGTTGGAAAGAAGGAGGACAAAGCGTTCTTGGGATGCTCAGATGCAGCATCTTGTCAACGTCGGGACTGTCAATAATCGGGAGAAGCTTATAACGACGTTCTGGAAGAGTTTATTTGGTCACCCAAGTGCAATCTGGTTAACTGAATGGGATGACTGGCGTCTTCTTTTCTGCATATGTGCTGGATATATCATAATCCCGAGTAACACGGATGTTTCGATGGAGTATGGAAGGGGCTAAAATCTTTAAGCTGTGTGGTGCTCGAAATTTTTTTTTTAAAAAAAAAAAAATTTCATGACCTCCTGATTATACGAAATCATGCCCAACTGGCCGAAGTATTGTGTTTCAGGGTCTCGTCACCATGTTCACGACTCTATAACTTGGATGGATGATTGATTAAAAAGTACCGGGGAGTACAGGTCGAGATGGATGCGAGAGTTGCCCATAAAGTTTGCGGACCAATGCCGCATCAGAACTAGAGTGTTTTTCAGTCATGTGATGATGTTTGACCGTCGATAATGTAGACCAAGTCTCACGCAACGAGGTGGATTGGTCTTGCGGGGTATATAGAGAACGTGCCCATCACGTGCATCCAGTCTCTCATTCAAAGAACCCTTGCTGGTGGGTCCTGCCTCGGTCATCGAATTCAGTCATTAATGAGTAGCGACCGGAATGCGTGCCTGCAGGGTTGAGAAAGCCGTGGGTGGCCAGGAAGGAAAACAGGGCGGCGGGCGGGCAGTCAAGCGTGGAAAAGCGCCTCTGAAAGCGAGAGGGATTGGCCTGATGTGGCGGGAGTAGGCTATCATAGCAAGAGTTTGCTTGAGATGGTCACAGATTGCAAATGTGCATCCGTACACGGCAAATGCAAATGCTCATATAAGAAGGTAAGTGAGCACGTGAGGTATTATGTCGGTTGGTTAGATGAGTGGGAAAGGATTGAGTGAGCCGCACAGACGGTGGCTTGGACGAGTAGGTACTGATAGTTTGTATCCGTATAAGCCACCGAATGGGCTGTGAGCGATGTCATTGGGTCAAGAAATAGATGTTGGGGTCGCTATCTCTGGGTTTGGTAGGCGTTCACTACTACGTACGCACATACGAGTATATCGTACTACGATATAGTTGTTCACGCACGACTCAAGCGGAATGGTGACTAGTGGGGTGATGCCAACAACCACTCAGGGGTGGGCATGCTCAAGATTGAGGAGCAAAGACTGATTGATTGCACGTGCTCGGACGTTGCATTCGTGTAAGTGTCCGTGATGTACTAATAGTAGTACTATGTAGTAGTACGATGACCTGTTGGGAGCTGTCCTGTTCTAGCTGGCCTGTCCCATCCCTCCTGTGTGTGTGTGTGTGTGTGTGAGGGAGATAAGAGATTGAAATTGCCATCGTGTGGCTTCACGTAGAAAGGTAAAAGTCAGGCAGAAACGCACACTAGTGTACATTTAGCAGAAAGGAAAATTGCTCGTCTGTGCCAATCACTCAGTTCTGCCGTCTTGTCTGGATGCCCAATCCGTTCCTTACAATCTACCTACCTCAGGGTCGCACCTCCAGGTTGGATTTGTCTTGCCGCCACACCAATGAATGAGAGCGCAAGTGAGTGAGGCGGATTGCGCCCGAGTACACCATGTAAGCGATCACCGAGGCGAATAAACAAGAATGAAGCAGCCACTGAGAGGCCCACACGTTCTCCAGCCAAAATGTACCCAGGTAGAAAAATGGAATAGGGGGGGGAGGGGTAGGAAGGAAAGGAAAGGAAAAAAAAAAAAAAGGATTGCTTGACGGATGCATATTAATCACCCTAATGATAACCACCTACATAGGAGCAGCCAGGTCCCTGAGCCAGAAAGACTAAAAAAGTGCGCTAAATACAAATACCACCTTAGGAGAGACTGAATGATAATTGCACTACGTATTTACTGCGTGAAGCGAGCACGATAAGACTGAGTGAGTTGAGTATTTCTGCAAACTCTGGTCCCCCGAAGAAATACGTACATGTTTATGCAGCACCATGTACGTACCGGCTGCCTGCATGCATACAGCTATCGCTATTCCCCTTTGGGACGGGTTTAGTGGGCCTAACGGCCGGGTTGCCAATATTTTGGCGGGGCAGAAACAGGGGTCCAGCCACTAGAAAGGTAGGTCACTAATTTTCCATCACCAAGTGAACGGCAGCCAGACCCACGATAACATCAAAATGAACAAGAGAAGGGGGGGAGAGGGGGGGAGAGAGAGAGAGAGTAAGCAGTGAGAGAGACAAGAAGGATTCGAAGAAGGGAAAAAAAAAAACAGTCCGTCACCCCCCTTGCCTGCACTGCAGAAAAGCTTGCCTGACCGCCTTTTCCTGGTTGGTTTGTTTACCTTTTACCGACACTTCCTCGTCAGGTTTCTTCCTGTCACCTCCCTCACCGAACGTTGCTTCACCTGCCTGTCCGCCCTCTACTCTACTACTCTATACTCTCCTCCCCTCCCCTCCCCCTCGTCTCCCCTCGATCCAGACAATCCGGCTCACCGACTTTCATGGGTCTTGCTTGCGTGACGGCTTAATCCCCATTCTTCACCACCGTCTTGAATCTTTCCGCATTGTTACCGCAATCTCCCTCTTCCACCGACTGAACTCAGCCGCGTCGCCTTCACCCAGAGAGAACTCCCTCCTCCTCCTCCACCAATCATGGGCAACGTTGTTTCAGTCTTCTCCCCGGGCAACGGTCACCGTATTGAGGGTTCCAAGGAGGAGCTTCAGCAGAAGCTGGCCGACAGAGAGGAGACCATCACCGTCCTCGAGGAAGACCTCTCCAAGAAGGAGAAGCAGTACACCTCTCTCTCCACCGAGGCCGATGGCTTGCGCAAAAAGGTTCAAGAGCTCGATGCTCAATTGACCTCGTCCAAGAATGAGACCAAGGACCGCATTGCCACCCTCGAGTCCGACCTCGCCGCCAGCAACGACAAGCTCGCCCACCACCTCCAAGCCAACGGCGCCGCCGACTCCCAGCGCTCCGAGGAGCTCAACGCCGCCAAGAAGCAGCTCGACAAGGTTGAGCAGGAGAAGAAGGCCCTTGGGGATGAGCTCGCTGCCGTCAAGGAGGAGTTGGCCCAGGCCAACAAGGACCGAGACGCCCTCGAGCTTTCCCTGCGCGACGAGATCAAGTCTCTGCAGTCCCGCCTGACCGACGCCGACCAGGCCCGCTTCACCCTTCAGGAGACCCTCGACAAGATCAAGGCCGACGCCGACTCCACCACAAAGTCCCTCGACGACAAGACCGCAGCCCTGACCGCTCTCGAGGGCAAGCTCACGACCCTCGAGGGCGAGCACACCAAGCTCAAGGCCGCCACCGAAGCCGAGCTCTCCGCCGCAGGAGAGAAGCACAATGCTCTTCAGCAGGCCCTCGAAAAGCTGCGGGCCGACTCCGACTCGGAGCTCGCCGCCGCCAAGAAGGAGCTGAGCGATGCTCAGGACAAGCTCGCTGCTCTCCAGCAGACCCACGACGACCTCAAGAACGGCTCGGACGCATCCGTCACTGCCGCCCAGAAGGACCTGGCCGACGCCACGGAGAAGCTCGCTGCCCTCCAGCAGACCCTCGATCAGCGCAAGTCCGACGCCGACTCGGAACTTGAGGCCGCCAAGAGGGAGCTGGCCGATATCCAAGCCAAGTTCGCCGAACTCGAGAACAACCACAGCAAGCTCAAGGCCGACTCGGACGAGGAGCTTTCGACAACAAAGAAGGAGCTCGCCGAGGCACAGGGCAAGGTTGCAACCCTGCAGCAGACCGTCGATGCCCTCCAGTCCGACTCCGCGTCCGAGCTCTCGACCACCAAGAAGGAGCTTGCCGAGGCACAAGAGAAGCTCGCCGCGCTGCAGCAGAGCAACGACAAGGCCAAGGCCGAGTCCGACCAGGAGCTTGCCTCCGCCAAGAAGACCCTCGCCGAGACCGAAGAGAAATGCGCAAAGCTGCAGGCCACGCACGAGGCCGAGCTTGAGGCCGCCAAGAAGAGCGTTGCCGAGTGGGAAGAAAAGTACAACAAGCTGGAGCAAACGCTCAAGGCCCAACAAGAGGCCCAGTCCAGCGCCAGCGCCGAGCTCGAGTCGGCCAAGAAGGCCCTTGCCGAGTCGGAAGAGAAGCACGCCAAGTCACAATCCGCCCAAGCTGCCGAGCTTGACGAGGCGAAGAAGAGCGTCGCCGACTGGGAGGCCAAATACAAGGAGCTCGAGCAGGCCCAGCAACAGTCGCTGTCCACTTCCGACGCTGAGCTCGAGTCGGCAAAGAAGAGCCTGGCCGAGGCCGAGGAGAAGTACGCCAAGTTGGAGCAGGCCCACGAGGCTGAGCTCGAGACCGCCAAGACGAGCGCCGCCGACTGGGAGGCCAAGTACAACAAGCTTCAAGAGTCGCAGTCAAGCTCGGCTGCCGAGCTCGAGTCGGCCAAGAAGAGCCTGGCCGACTCCGAGGCCAAGCTCAAGTCCTTGGACGAGTCCCACCAGAAGGCCAAGGCCGATTTCGAGACGGAGCACGCGGCCACCAAGAAGAGCTTGTCCGACCTCGAGGAGAAGCACAGCGCCTTGGAAAAGACGCACGAGGAGACAAAGACACAATCTGTCCAAGAGTCGTCGCGCCTGAGCAAGGAGCTGGCGGACCTGCAAGCCAAGTATGCCGATCTCGAGAAGTCCAGCGAGACCGTCAAGAAGGACGCTGCCACCTGGCAGGAGAAGGCCGAGGAGTCCAGCTCTGCTAGCGACTCCCTCGCCAAGGAGCTCGACGCGGCCAAGAAGGACCTGGCTGCCGCCGAAGAACGCGCGAAGGAGACCCAGGCCAAGCTCGAGGCCGAGCTGCAGAAGCTTCGCGACGAGCTTGCTGCCAAGCCTGCTGCTGCTATCAACGGCGAGAAGCCCGTTGCGGAAGAGGCCAAGGCCAAGGAGGAGACGGTCGCCGCATGAGTGAGAAATGACTGGAAAAATCAGTGTACAAAGGTGAAGGATGACTTTTGATTTCGCCGCGGAGGAGGAAGATACACCAACCAAGATACCAAGGAAGAGTGCCGTAACGTTGTACTTAATAGACTAATCCCCTCATGAGCTAGATGAATCACGACACGTGAACTTGATTGACCACCTCCCCTGCCTAATTACATACCCGGATACGTGCGCAGCTAACTGCATCATATGTTCCGATCAATCAGCTGAGCCGTAATTGTTGTTTGTAGCATGGTGCCATTTGCACGCCACTGAGTAAACAGTGCCGCAAGGGATGTAGAACGAATAGATCTGCAGCAGCAAATGCAAGATCGCCGTGGCGAGAGATTCAAAAGGGATGGGTGGTGCCTTGATATATACATGTCAAACATTACTCGCGTGGCATGTCGGGTGGACAAGGACGAATGCTGCTGCCCCGTCAATGTCTGCCACATCACAGCGTCACGAGAACCCATGTCCAGAAACGCAGCTATGCTGTTAAGTTGGATGATGATTGATATCTTATTGATGTATTTTGTTTTATTGTTTTGTTAATAGTAATAAGAGCGAGAGAAAAAAAAAAAAGCTTCCGAGTCCCTTTAATACAACACATCCAACTACTTCGACCTCTACGCTTAGTTGACCTTGGCCTGGCTCAGCTGGGAAATGACCTTGTTTCCGTCAATGAAACCGTTTGCGGCCTTGGCACGGCAGAGGTTCTTGCCACGCTCCTGGATGTTGTTGTCGCAACCCAGCTTGTCCTGTGCAATGCAGCTAAGAGCGCCTCCGCCTAAGAGATGCCGGTTAGTTGGGCCGCCCTCGAGATGACTTGGTTGGTGGGAAGGAAAAGTCGACTTACAAGCGTTGCCACCGGGGACACAACGTCCCGCGCCTCCGTTGGCCTGGCAGGCGTCCTGCTTAAGGTTGGTGTTGGCAACACAGCACGTGCCGGAGGGGGTAGGCCGGTTGCCGTTGCCGGCCTGGCGGTCGACGAGGACGGTGTCGCGGGCGGCGTTGCGGATGCCCTCAACGTCGGTGACGCTGGCGCAGGCGACGGCGGCGAAGCCGAGGAGGACGGTGGCGAGGGAGAACTGCATTTTGATTGTCGTGTTGGACGGATGAACTAAATGGTTTTCGAAAGAGAGTGTGTAAAGACCGACCAGCGGAAAAGAATGAATGGAAGCAGAGAAAGAAGGAAGAGTGATGTTGGACCGAGAACGATGGTTGTGAATGATGAAGCAAGAAGAGCAAAACAATCGGGATGGCATCAGGTCTTTTAATACTAGATAGGATGCCTCACGGGTTGCATAGATGGACCAATTTGCGAGTGCTTCGTGATCTTCGTGACATGGGGGCGACAGCATGCCCCGAGCCAAAACACTCAAGGTAGGATCTGACCTACCGAGCCCCGACACGGAGTTCACACCGCGATAGTTTCTCGGGTCGGCGGCTAGGGTTGATACACAGGCCAGGCCATCTGAATGGACCGCGGTGAGCCTCTTGGTGGTCATGTAACGAAGCCATCCTTAACAGACGTCGACTATAGGCTAAGCCCGATCGGCTCTTGGTCCGGCCAGTTGAGGCAGTAAGGAGGAAAGATGAGACGAAAAACACAAACAGAAAAAAAAAAAAAAGAAAGAAAGAAAGAAAGGGGGGAGGAGCAACTGTAAACTACCCTGCACGCGCCAAAAAGGGAAAAACCGTCGTGCATCAAGTTCGTCTCGAGTCCCTGACACGGTTACAGATGCAACGTCCGCGGCGGCCGTCGGCCGACCAAGGCCAGAGAACCCGCGAAGGCCCAGACTTTCTTGAACTCCTTGGGGAAAGTCGAATCCAAAGGGAACGACGTCAAGACCTGCCCGCCAATACGACGTTGATTTGCTGATGCGCCTCAGGGAACCGGAGATGATCTGTCGATCGGGATGGATCATAACAAACTCGGGACTCGATGCAACGGGTAAGAAGTAGCATATGCCATCGTGAATGGCGACGCAGCGTCGGCGGACGCAACATTTGATCTGCGGGAATCGGAACCGGCGGGTCACGTACGCTACAGGTGCTTTGCAAGTCTCGCTCTCTTTTGGAATGGGGGAGAGTCCCGCCAGTCTACCTGCACTAACCACCTACACCAGAGGTTCCTGACCCCTTCTTCTGACGCGAGTCCTGGAGGTTTGGCAATACGGGCACATCGCCTTGAAATCTCCCTGATTGGGGAGGCGTCTCCACTGCCCCCAGTCCCCCCCCCCCCCATGCCCAATAAATCGCTCCTTAATGCCTTTGTTGTCAGACACAAGCATTCGGTCCTTCAAACAAAATGGGGGCTTTGCCGTTTCGTGGTGTGTGCTGGACCCAGCAGATACGGGCCCTCGTGTTGCAACACACAAGAGAGGCAGGCGGATGGATCCCAAGGTCCTCTCATGTCGAGTCCGTCAAAGCGAGCCGGATCACGCACCTGGCCTTGGCCTTAGTTCATGACTGGTATGCACTAGGTGCACCATCTCATCTTCTGTTGTTGTGTTTTTTCCCCCTCTCGCGGTCTGCCTCTATGCTTGATTTGTTCTTGTTTTCTTAGTTGCTGCTCGACGGGGCTGGATATCATTTGTTTGGTTCGCTGTTATTAGGGTATCCGTACATGTAGTTAATAATTAACATATCACCGCCCTGGCTATAACGAGTGACGTGCATCCGCGCGCCCATCTCTGAATACGATGTTGCACACCGAGACTGAGTCAATATCGTGAGCTCGCCCATCTCACATAACTCCGAACTTTCTCGTCCTGAACCGGAGAACATGCACTGCGTGCAGCCAGCCCGGCTGTCTTTGGGTTCAGATTGCTGACATCACGTGTGTGAAGCCAAATGGTATGAATGAAAAATGGCGACTCAACTATATGAGTATTACCTGGATTGTTGCTAATACTTTTGTATTTGTGTTGGTATTATCACAGCGGTGGTGGCCTATGTCAAAGCGGCGACAAATAATTAATAATGGGGGCGAAATATGGTCTCTGTTATGAACATCCCAATATCCTTCGCACTTCCCCACGTGTTTTATTGTCTCGTTCCTTACATTAGACGCCGCTTCGTCTGTGAATAGACCCTCTCACTTTGCTTATCATCAATGGGCCCTGGCCTCTCACTACGTGCTTGGTTGAGCTTCATTCGACGCACAACGCCGTACATCTTCTCCATCTTGGCAGTGTGTGCTTCGCAACCTCAGTCTCGTCATCGCCTAGGAGCCCATGTAGTGGCAACACGTCAGTCGTGAAAACAAGTCGTGTCAGGCTTGGTATGCATCGCCATACTCGCTGAGCAAGAAGACGAACTCGCCAGGCTTGGGGGCTGCTACGTCGACGATCGACGATGGGTCGCGGGTTCTGCAGTGGCAATATATAATATTATCTGACACTTATTATTACATCCGTTAGCACTCTAGCAGTTGTCGCTGAAACCCTTTCCTGCAAAGTTTCAGCGCCACAGCTTTCATTCTTCGTCGTCAATCACACGATGCCCATCATGGCTGCGACTGTTACCTGCTTGGAATCATACGACTAATCATGATATCCAAGCGCGCAACGATATGTGCTGCATATAGATATATAGTACTTTTCTTGATTGTGCTGGCCAACCTCTGCGTTGCCCATAAAAGCACCGAGAGCACCGCTGACAATTTTCTACCCAAGGTAGGGTGATTTATCACTACGCAACATCGTCAAAGGACCGCCGACGCATTCTGGTTTTGGTGGTCTGATGCAAACGAACCTTGGAACCGCCCGAGACTGCGCTCTTGATGTCGACACCAGAGCTCTCAATTCTGAAGAACCCATCAACAACATCCCAGACGTCTTTGCTTGGCTATCGGATCGAGTCAACGCATCACTGATTTTGTACCCGGGACACAAGCCATTGACTTGCTCCATCTTTTATCCTCACAGTCCAAAATCTGGTTTTGCGAAGAGCTCGATTGCCGGAAATTTTCCATCTCCTCGGTCCAAGTTGGGTTCAGGGACTTTCCGTCGTGAATTAGCATCACCATTTCCACCATATACGCGACGGTATCGGGCCCTTATGCGTCGAGTTCCGCTTCAAACTCGTCTAATTGACAGTCACCGCTGTCGCAAGGACGTCAAGCTTCTGCTCCAATTCGACAGCCTCGGCTTCATCAGCAGCCTTGAAAGAAGCGCAAGCGGCGGAAACCGGTTGGCCCGTAACGGTTGTTTTGCGAGAGCGTGTGGAGTGAATCGATGTTGCGTGTTGGGATAACTTCCTGTCGGCCAGATTACGATGCCTCGTAAGACAGCCCATCTCTTGTAATTATTGCGTTGGTCAACTCTCCACACGCTGGCCCCGTCGTTACATCGTATGCCACTTTCGTAAGCCGGTGCCTCGGTAGAAGGACATGGGCACAAATCGGTGTTCTCTAGACACGCATGCGCTGGTGTAAATGTGAGACACAACAGCCCAGACGATGCGATACTGCCGTAAAGGCGTTGTTCGTGATGATGATGATGATGATGATGATGTAGCACACGCTGTATGTTGATACTTGTGGAGGCTCACTCGTCATTCACCTATTAATGTCTGCACATCAACGGCCGGTGTGATACATTCGTCTTATTCGGCAACGACTGTACAGCCATTACGAATTTGCATCAACAAATGCTTTCAGTATCAACAAGTCGAGACTAATTCTATTGGTCCTTGTAATCTAGACCTGCGCCGGTAGGTCTACGTTCAGCTAGCCACCTTGATGTGATGAGTAGCTTGCAGCCTCCCGGTATGCAGGAGTTTCTCTTGAAGTTATAAGAAATCCGGATTTTTTTTCTATTAGTAGGCACTTGTAACTTGGAGCGGCAACGGCATGTCCCCATTCGGCAAGCCATCTTATGGTGACATATAGCTGACGCCCCTTCCAGTACATAGCTAGGATTTACATTTATAATTAATATTATGCACCCTAGATTCTTGTCGCGCTAACTGTCACTTGGAGACAGAGGACTAGATCTACTGTCGGCCAGCCATCTTTCGGAAAGGATCAGCCAGCCCCATGTCCATTATCCTGGACCCGCACCGCAAGAACCCAGCTTGCCAATTAAGGTTGTATGCAGTATTGGTTAATTAGAGACTAAGCAAGCCATAGTAATCCCACAAGACCTATTTTAGCTATGGTATGCCGTCTTGTTTTCAGCTCGCTGTCGTCTGCGCAAATATTACATCAGCTAGGAGATACTACGTGCAGATTGGCCGGAAAGCAACTCGCTCTGAAGGAATTCTACACAAGCAGAGACCGCTTCAATAAAGCTTGTAGAACTCCGTACTACTCATCAAACTAACCATATTGTTTCAAGTAAGACAAATTTTTCGCAGAATAACATACCGGGTACATGATTATCTAACATGATCAAAGATGATTGCATCAATACGTACTAAGAAAGATATAAGGTTGTTAACTCGCCCTTTGTGCCACACCCCTATAACCCTGGCCGCTTTTAATCAAGTTGGAATCTTTACTATATTCATGTAATATTAGGGTAATTAGGTCTACTAGACAGACAGAGGAGTGTGCCGATTTCGTATTTTTGCTTGTACTGATCACGTAAGTTATCAAGGTTAGAGCTTAAAAGCGGATAGAAGATTCTAGCTAGATCGGAAGACAACATACATCTAGACACCAACCCCTATAATGATTAAACGATGGGACTTTTACTTACAGTTTATAGCCCTAATTATAATAACATAGGATAGATAGGAGTGTTCTATTCCTCTACTCACTAAAGGGTTATACAGCTAGAGCCTTTTAGCCCCGAGATACACCTCTTAGCTAGTCAGACGAGGCATCTCGTGTTACCTTAGTGGGTGATGTTAAGTCAAAGCACCCACATTTGGCCCACCCCTACATATGGACCACCTCTTCCCACCAAAAATAGCTAAAAACAGCTATTATAATCTACACTATTTATAGATAGAAATTTTTAAAACTTTATTATAAGGTAGTTTATATAAATAATAAGTAATGAAAAAAGTTTAAAGTATTTCTTATTAGTAGATTATTAGTAATAAAGCTAAGTAGCTAGATGTTAAGGTTTATTAGTATTTTACTAGTAAATCTTAACTTTTTAAAAACTAGAATAACTTTATAACTTATAAGCTGAAAATAGTATACTAAGAAGTATTATAATTATAATACTTACTATATTTTATTATCTACTAGTATATAGCTATATTATAGTATCTTACTAAAATATTAATAATATTAAATTTTACTAATAAAAATTTCTTGTAATAGAATTAGCTAGGGGCACTTAACCAGGTAGGGCTCAATGATAGGTATTGGTGTATTGTAAGACTAAAGCTTGCAGAGGCGTTGACCAGCTGGCCTCTGCGTCTGGTAACGCTCTGCAAGTGGGGTGGGTCGCCGGAAGCTCGGCGACTTGTCGCCGAGACCCACGTCTTCTGTCAGGAATACTATTATATTTCTTAGTAAAAAGCTACTATATATTCTATTAAGCGATAGAAAATATATCAAAAATAGAAGTTTTAAGTTTCTATAATATATATTTTTTAGAAAGTTATATAGAATTTCTACTTACTTATATTTTCTTTATATTAGTTATATTCCTAACCTTAATTTTCATACTATAAAACTTTATAGTAGTATTATAAAGCTATTAATTAAAAAAAAGAAAAAGTTTAAAGACTTCTTAACATAAAGAGCTTTAATAGACTTAATAAAGAAATAAGGAAAATCATAGGTCTTGTAGTTATTTAGATATAGATAGCTGTTCTTAGCTATTTTTGGTGGGAAGAGGTGGTCCATATATAGGGGTGGGCCAAATGTGGGTGCTTTGACTTACTGCGCTGATCACCGCACCGCCTTGGTCCTCCTTTTCCCTACACGGTATCAATATGCCTACCTCAGCACGTGCGCACAAGTCGAATTCAAGCCGAAGAGTGTCTTGCAAAGCCTCCGTGGAGCCATGGACGGTCTCGATCCTGGCTTGTAATACCATTGAGGCAAAGATCAACGACTTTTCAAACAACCAGGCTCTTCAGAATCCAGCTGTCCAAGACAAAGAGAAGCACGTCATAATTGCAAATGTTCAGCCTGGTCTCATCGCGTCAGTAGATATTTCACTCGTTGTTTACCCAATACCCATACGAGCGGTACCAAAAGAAGTTGCTCGAGATGAGCTTCCAAAACTTTTGGGAAGTTGCCCCCCGCAGCCTTCACTGCGAGCACATTCAACAACCAAACTTTTTTGAACAGCCTCCAAACACTCTGATCCGTCGTTGTAACCCGCCCAACACATTCGCTGCTGGAGTTCTGGCAGCTGGCCCGGCGGTGCATGAGTGCTTTCACCTCAAACGCTGTGGGCCGCCAGATATTGGTGCCGTTTGAGATTCTGCTGCTTAGATGAGTTTTTAAAGCCGATGGGATGCCAGATGAAACGGATGCGGCGTGGAAAAAATATGATTTGGTATCAATTAAAAAGGAAATACGTGAATATACGCTATGCTGTACACTGTTGCTTTATGCCTGCCGCCCTGTATACCACTAACCGTAGTTCAGCTCGAACCGGGTCGCAAAGCCAGGTTCCGTAGGCTCAACCTCTTTGACGGGGTGAAGAATCATCGGTGGCAAGCAAGGCCGCCCGTTCCCCATCTCCCATTCCTTGCCGCCAATATCTGTATCAATGTATCCCATCCAATTGTTGTACAGCCTCGAGGGCGGCTCAGCACGGTAGTACCACGTGGTCCCTTGGAACCTACGCTCTCTTCCATAACCAAAAGGACTGCCCTCGCCTCCGCTGCCCTTGTCCCCAGAGTTGAACCACTTGTCCAAGAACCCACCAGTCCAAGCACGGTCAAACCAGGTGGGATGGGGTGCGTAGACGGCCTTGAATCCGTGCAAGAGAGCAACAGTCTGAGGCGTCATCTCCGAGGCGATGTGGTTACCACGCAGGTTCTCGACGTGCATGATATCCAGAAGACGTTTGGAAATGCGGGATTGGGTAATGATGGTAGTCCGCCTCGGAAGGGTCGTGGGATCGGGATTCTGGTCATCGCTGTAACCCCAGATTTTATCCCCAAAGATCCATCCGCTGTTCACCGGGTCGAAGATGGGGCCCAAGGTAATGAGGTCTGCCTCCTCGCCAACCCCCCACTGGTACGGGTCTTCTTCGGGCTTCGGGACTGGCGGCTTGGGACCGACGGGATTGATAAAGGATACTCTGGGTGGGCCCCAGATCTGGCCTCTGTGGCGCGTGTCTTGTTCGATGTGCAACCGGAAGTCGGTATCGTATCCCCCGTGGAAGGTGGGAATATAGTAGCGCTCGTTGCGCTCCCACAAACCTCTCCGGGGCTGTTTCTTGGAGAATTCTTCCAGGCGCCTGACGAAGTCGTAGCTATGACCGACAACTCTGACGTCCATTTCCCAATTCCAGATGTAGTCGAATTCCGGGTGGTCGATGCTGAACTTCTGGACGGAAAGCCACTGAGCATGATGGACAGTCTTCTCCTCGTCATCCGTGAGGGCTGTGTAGATTTCCCAGACGGCCTGGTCGTTCCATGGCTTGGTAATGCTATGGAACTCCTGCGGGATGTGTGTGTCAAGAACGTTTTGAAGCACGGCACGATCCCGAATATCGACCGAGTCATCACGAACGTGCAGGAGTAAAAACACCTCGTACTCTCCGCCGGATCGAAGCGAAAGCTCGGAGATGAGGGATCTGATGACCTGCTTGTCGTTCTCGGTATATGTTTTGCCTGTGTAGGTTCTCAGCAGTATCGCAGTCCGGGCCTCGTGCGCTGTGTTGCCCCGAGTCTTCAGCTCGCCGTTGGCTTCGTCGTCCTCAGATTCGGGCCTCGTGTCTCGCCTTTTGGGCATCTTGGCTCCCTTGCCGTAAATTTTCGCAATGTCTGGGTAGGCCGTCTTGAGGTATCTGTTCGGCTTGGCACCCCCGAACCGGGCGGCGTTTTGCTCGAAGCATTTCTTCTGCAAGTCACCCCATTTGATTTCGTCCCAATCGACGGGAAGGCGAGTCTTGCTGTGCAGCTGAGGGGTCAGGCCGTACTGGCCTAGCCTTGTGTCGCGCTCGTAACAGACATTACCGTCCATATCTAGGATGTCGAATCCGCCCATGCTCGGCTTGGGAAAGTTGCGCGGGTGGCCCTTGAAGACCAAGAGATCTTCCACGGGTTCGCCAAGCGCGCCCTCACAAGGCACATACGGCGCGCGGTGCGTCTGGTTCCACTCCTCGCTGTTATAATCCGGGTACGGGTTGAAGTGAACTGGTCGCTGCTTCGCGTCAGGATGTTCCTCTGCGCTGGACGGTCTGAAATGTTTTGCATATCTGTCGGGCCGGTCATCTTGTCCCATCAGAGAGTTGAGCGTGTTTCCGTAGATTGCGCCGCTTCCGGGAAGCCTATCATGACGCAAGTGTAAGTAATCTGGGTACGGTCGATGGCGATTTGGTCATGCGTCAGGAGGAGGTGAACTTACTGCTTGGCCGTCTCGTACTCCCTCGCGAACTCATCTCGCAACTGTTGCTCATATTGCGCCCTCGCTTCCTCTTCCTCCTGTTCTCTCTGCTTCCTCTCCTCCTCCTCTTGTTCCTTTGTCCTCATGTTCTTCGCCTCTTCCTCTGCCTCTGCCTTCCTCTGCTCTTCCTCTGCATTCAGTTTCTGTTGCTGTTTCGTTCTCTCGTTGTCTTCTGATATCCTGTAGTCTCCCTGTTTCCCATATCCGACTTCTTGCGTCACGAGACCCTCGTCTTCCGTGTCCTGGTATTCCAGGCTGGACGTCTCGGGCGATGGGACCGACGACGGCTTGTTGTGGAACTCGTCATGTAGTGTTGTGGCGTAACCGGGACTCCAGACGACAATGTACTTTCCATCACGGACACAGGCCATCCAAGAGGTATAGCCGAGAAGAACAGCCAAGGTCAGGAAAAGGAGAGTTTTGGGCCGCGCCCTGGCTCTCAACGGACTTGGCTTGAACATGGTCGCTGTCCCAAGCGATGGAGGCTGCAGCGCTTGGGTGATGCAGGATGTTGTGCGTAGGCCTGGATCAGACAGCGATGGATTGGCTTCAAGATGTCGTCTCGGCTCCTCAAAAGCGATGTAGCATAATACGCACCATCGACCGACCTCTTGACGGGTGAGTGTAAAGCGAATGAAACCCGGTCGTTCGTGGTCAAGCGAGACTGAGTTCGTTGGGCATGGGACGGAAAACTCAAGCCAGCGTGGCTTAAAAGGGTGTTGTCTATCGGATTTTAGCTAAACGCATCAAGTCGCAGGGATATCCATTCCATGTTGATGTTACAGGCACATATATCAAGCTGGGGTAGATTAAGGGGGCGGTCCGCGAGTCAAACATCGTGAAGACTTCGCCGCTTGTCTGCGAGGTTACACGACATTTCAAGCATTCGATGATTGGATCATGCAAACGGTTATTTAGAACGAGGGACATGTATGTTGCAATCCGTGACCCTCCCTCTCTTGTCCTTCCAGTCATAGCAGTGACAGCAGCAGCATTCTGTTCAACAGCAGTCGCAACAGCAGCGGTATAATTCGTCACGATGTGAGTGTCGGGCTAATACCTCAAGGGAAGCCGTGAGAGAGATCCTTACTTGATTGGAATCTTCCCGGAGTTCCCGATCGCACCCTAAGGGCACATTGCAGCAAGGGAAGGTTTGAACTTAGTCAGTTTTAATGCACGCGGGTGGGTAAGACCTGTACTCGGTAGCTATTGTTAGAGTGGGTAGCCCTATGCCGACTGACACGCGTGTCCAATCTCTCAGCCACTATGTCGTCTCACTCTCCGCAGCTCCTCTGTCTATGGACTTTCGGTCAGTACATCGTACGGTACATCAGCACAGCACGAGCGGCGGCGAACCCGTGCATGGGCCCATTAATGCGGGAGGTAGTGGAGGAACTCGGTTGGGACTGCATGGGTCTGTCTCTACGACTATCACAATCCCTTCTACGCATCTTTTGAAAATAGGCAAATTAGTACGTATACTACAAAGTAATTACAATCAGAATTTTCTTGATAATTTCTTACCTTACAAAATTCCACATCATCAGTCCCCAAACTTGTTTAAGACGGCAGAAGGAAATTGCCGGGGCATAGTTACTGTAAGCTGTACAAAGCAAGCAGTAAAGAGACTATCGTAATAGAGAGATGGCGATAAGCAGTACTTGTGTTAGTAAATGACGAAGATTTAGGAAACAAGGTAAGCCAAAGAAGAAGGTAACAAAGAATAACATATACATGTACGTCATGAAACAGTATGAAAAGTATAATATTTATTATATACCTAACTAATATGAAGAGTGACTGCTACATAGAGCTTACAAGCTATGAAACTTTAAACCTAATATCCAGCCCTCTCGGCAGTCTTTCCGATCCGACAGGGCGGATGGGTTGTGAGGGATACCTGGCGATAGCACGAGAGCGCAGTGAAGGAGGGAAGGGAGCAAGCAACAAGCCCGTAACGACAATGATTGGACGAGCGATGAACAAATGACACGTGCAACTGTGGCCGGTAATGGTTGACTTTCTTAAGAGTGAATTCCTCAAGAAGGTTGACTATACACCCGATGGGCACGTGGATGAAGACGTATTGGCTGACCACAGTGGCTGTGAACCTATCTAGAGCAAATGCGGTTGTGGCAACCCCCTAGAAATGTACTGTTAAGACTTTACTGTTTTTTTTTTTTTAATTTGCCTTAGTGCACAATCTTGTTGGATTTACATAGCAGACTGTTGGTTGTATAATCTGCGTTAGCCTCCGACACAAGTACCTGAGATTCAAATATTCATTCACATCGTTTCTGCCAAGTTCCTATGGTAAATGGCAGCTTCATAATGAAACTGCATGGATGCAACGAGGATACCAGCTACCAAGCGTTAGGTCCCAGATTGGCTGGATTGGTGTACAAAGGGGAACTCATGTGCCTGTATGATGCCCCGCCACAGACGTGGCTTGGAATTCTTCTCGGGAGAGCGAAACTGTAGTAAACGGAATAACGTAAGCTAAAGGCCAGTGCCTATGTATAGACATCTCATGGGCGCCCTCATATGTACCCACACAATGTAACATGTTGAGTAGAGTATATAATATAGCTCTATTAGTCTACAAGCTCTATTAGTCTACAAGCTCTTTTTCTAGTCTGTGCGTTATTTGTAATCTCAGGAGATTACTACCTGTACACTCACTGCCTCATGGCACGAGTTTTCTCATTATCTAGGTCTACAATGAATAGATCCTTCATCTACTATCCTATGCAGTCCGGCCAGCTCAGCCTTTACAACGGGACGGCTGGTCCGTCCATGGGTCCTACAGCCGCCAACGCCGTGGCAGGCAGTCCCCATCTGGCTTTTGACTTGAAAGCTTAGTGAACCCAATCTTGGGCCCGACATAATCATACATGATACCACGCAGAATACACTCACTTTACAAAAGTAATTGTCTTCGTCACTCCTTGACTCCTCTTTTTTTTTTTTTTGTCGTACCCCAACTATTGGCTGCACTCACTGTGCACGCTCTCACCTGCCCCCCCTGCTTGCTGCCCTGGCCCCTGAGAATAGTCGACGGGATCCCATGCGTAGAGCACCCAAGAGGTAACACATTCGCTTGCTCGGATGGCAACGCAAACTCTACCGTTAGCTCGTGGATCATCGGCAGCAGCCGTTTTATAATATCCTTCTGGATGCCTTTGATGACAAGTGGCGAATGGGACAGCCCTCTCAATCCACGACATCTGCCAAAATATGGGATGGCGAGCTTCCGCGCATCTTTCCGTGAACTTTATTTTATTGCCTGGTCGGTATAGCACCTTCGATCCAAGTTTCTCGCTGTAATTCTACATAATAATAAGATCTTTATTTGTTTAACCCAGCAAACCGATATGCAGTGCTGGGAAACTCAAAAATGGCCACTTGAGATTCAAGAGCCGGCCCTTTCTCGGTCTGTGTCTTGATAGAACATTAAATCAAACTGGGCCGGGCCCATGGTGAGGTGACTGCGCCTCGATTGCTTACACAAGCCACCGGAAATGGTTGCAAGAGCACTCTTGAACACGGGTGTTGATATGGAGACTAGTTGATGTAAATCGTCGTTCAAAGTAAAGCGTAGTCTTGAAGACAATGTCAACGCTGGCATTTCAGCTGAAAACGGCAACCGCGCCTCTTTTACTTTGTGATTGAGTTTTATCCGAACCCTTCACATACACACACATACACACACTGACACACACACACACCCCCGGCCCGACAACGATGAGCCGCGGAAGCTTAGCCAAACTCTATTATAGTGCTTTAGCATTCCACAGATGGAGCCGGTAAAGGCTGATCCAGATGGAAAATATGTATTGATATGTTAACGCCGGAAACTCTGATTAGAATGTGTGGGTTTAACTTCGCAGCTGTCTCTTCTTTTAATCCATATTGTAAAAAAAAAATAAAAAAAAACCCCCCATTAAAAAAAATTAACCCCCCCCCCCATATCATAAATAGGAGATAGCTGTTACCCAGTACCGTAGTCCATCAAGAACCAAATTTCGCTCATACCGATCCGTGAACCGCTTTTAGGGTGTTGTCCACTGTGGGCTCTAGGGCATGATTACACGTCAGTAAATTCCTCTTTTCGCAGACCCATAGCATGACTACTGACACTATGTCAAGTTGTCGGCAGAAGCTACTTGTCTTCTACATTTTATGTATAGAATTTCGCCAGCCAGTGACAGTGACTACTACATGATCCCCAGACCTGTAACGCTCTTCGACTCCACCCACTTCTGCCGCAACGCCGACTTCCATTCAGACAGTGTTTGAACCTGGCCATCGACTAGTATCTCTCCTGGTTGCAAGTCCCTCGTCAAAGACGGCACAACCAGCCAGTCATGACTGGGTTTGCAGGCGGACGTATGCCCCGGCGTGAAGTTCTGGCTCTTGACGGCTGTAAGGCAGGGCAAGCAAAACTTCAGGTCGATGCAGTACCAGCACACGACGAACTTGTCGGATGGCTCGAACCTCTTCAGACAGTGGTTGCAGGACAGAGGATCACGTTCCGAAAAGACTTTGGTCAGGCTGATTTGCTTGCCGCGTCTCCTCGGGGACGATCCTCCGATGCGCGGCGAGCTGGACCTCCTCTCGGTGGTCAAGTGACCAGAGAGATTCGCATGTAGAGGGGGCGTCCGTGTCGATTGCCACAGAGCTTGAGCGTTCGCCCTGTCGCCGGCGGCAATGAGAGTGCGCTGGAGGTGGCGGATGCTGATCTCGTCGTTCTGCGGCTCATCGTCTTCCAGGAACTTGAGGCTGTCGGATACAATGCCGCCTAGAAGTTGACGTGATTCGGCTTCCCGGTTCTGCAGGCGGTAGAAAAGGATCAGGAAGACCGCAGCTTCGTTTGAGTCGAAGCCGGCCATGTGCAACGGCACATTGTTGTTCTGATACCTGCGTTGCTGCCCCATGAGCTTTTCGAGCTTTCTGACCCAAGGCTCCACGGCTTGGGACCGCAGCGTCTGGTCCGCCTCGAGCGCTTTGAGTGCGTAGGCTCTGGCCAGCTGTTTAAACGAGGCAATGTATTCGACTCGCACGGCCAAGCTGCCTCTCGCCCTGTACTCTACGAAGCAGATGCTTTCCTGGATGGAGATGGCGTTGTCGTATTCCTGAGCCGCCATGTAGACATTTCCCAGCGCGTTCCGCAGGTAAAACTCTTTCCAGGAGTCTTGGGCGTCGTGCGCGGACTCGATGCCGTTCACGTACCGGTCAGCGAGGACGTCTGTCTTGCCCGTTCGAGCGGCCGCTTGGGGGAACCACTCCTTGATGGATTGGTCGGGGATTTGGGTCAAGAGAAACAGCACGAATCGGGAATTGCCCCTTTCGGTGTACCGGCCGTCCAGCTCCTCAAATAGGCTCATCATCTCCGTCACCCGGTTGTTCTCGGTCAGAACCCTCATGTAGGCGACTTCGGGCTCAAAGTCGGGGGCTTCATAGGCGTTCCTCATCGCCTTGCGACAGTACGCCAAAGAGCTCTCGACCCTCTTCATGCGGTTGTAGCACTCGGCGATTTGGGCCTGGTTCTTGTAAAGCCGCCATTTCGCGCCCTTGAGCTCCCAGTCCGTCTTGTAGTGACCCTTCGCCATGCGGTCCTGCTCGACAACCTCGCACATGAGATGGAGCTTGAGAGCCTTCTCGTAGTTGCCGTTCAGGAAGTGACACAAGCCCATGCGACCGCAGCTCTCTACAATATTGGAGTCCTCGGCGAGCGCCTTTTCGAAATACTCCAGCGCCTTCATGTGCTTCCCCAAGCTCAGCAGAGTACTGCCAACTCTCCGATACCAATGTCCGGTTCTGGGGTGGTTCGCCCACTCAGCTGCCTGTTGTATTCTGGTCTCCAGGGGCACTTCCTGCCAGTGATATTCGGAATCGGACCATTTTGCACCGTCCTCCATGAGAGGCAGAGATTGCACAACACCGAAGCAAAACAGGGTCGGCATATACATTCCAAACCCTTCTACGAGCCATGCGTTGGCAAATGTTCTTCCCAGAGGTTCAAGCAGGCGGGCCGGGTTTGACGATGCCGCCGCGACCCAGGCCTTTTGCTCGTCAGACAAAGCACTCGCAACATCCGGGTCTTTGAGCCACCGAGAGACGACTTGGATGTTATGATCAGTCCAGATATCCAAGCTCTCCTCAAATAGGTTTGTCCACGTCAGGAGGATCGTGGGGTCGGTCAGCATGACGTAGAGGCGACTGCCGATGTCGGCCTTATCGGCTGCGGAAACAGACGTGATGCCGACGTCCTCCAGATGCTCTTGCCAATACCAAGCGGCGTAGCGCTGCAGTGAAAGGCCCTCCTCGCCGAGGGTGAAGTACTTTGGGTCGGTAAAGATGCGCAAACAGGTTTTGAGGACGTGCAACCTTGCGTCGGCGAGCTTGAATCCGATGGAAGAGTGTTCCGCATCTGCACGCAGGTTGGTCGACGCGTCATCTCGGAAGAACTCCTTGACCGAGGCGTGGAAGAAATTGACATAGGTCGTGCGCTTATTCGAGAAGTATTCGATGTCTCTCTCCACATCCAAGAAGTCTGGACTTGTCCTTTTGTTCGGGTCCAGTTCGAGAGACATCAGACGGCGGTGAAGTTCGTGTCGGTCAGCAAGATCAGCCGTCGACAGTCCGTCTTCACGCTCGAGGGTGAAGAAGCAGGAGAACTGCCCCCTCAGAGATTCCTCGAGCCGAAACGGGGCATCTCCCATCTTGAGCGTCAAGACAGACTCGATTTGCTCAAGTGTGAGACCCATCTGCGCCACCGAGACCCAGCGCAGAATCTCGTTCAGATCATCTGCCTCTTCTTGCGTGATGGACGAACTGAAACCCAGCACAGCCTTCTTCAGCATGCCGTTGATCTCTTTGGGGTAGGAGTTCAAACTCTCGATGATTCTCCTTGGATGCCGTATCCTGTTGAGTTCGGCAAGCATAAACTTGGCCAAGATGAAGAGACCATCCACTTGCTTCGTCATAGTCTCGATGATACTCTTCCTGAAGTCTTCCGTAGAACCTCTCAAGACTCTTGCGGAGTTGACACCCTCAATAATGTACGACACGATATCTGAGCTGTTCCGATCGGGGGTAACATGTAAAGTACGAAGCTGCTGACCGCCTGTCGAATCATTGCCGAGGGAGTCCATGATGTCGTCCGAGAGGGTCGACCGCCCGATCAGGGCAACTTGCACTCGCGTCCCGTGCTCGGGCTGTTGGTTGAGGTCGTCCAGCAACGACAGAAAGTCCCTCACTTCGCGAGGGTCGGCCTCGTCTAAGCCATCCATCAACACGTAAATGTGCCTCTGCCATTTGTCAGGCACGCAGGGCTCAACAAACAACTTTCTAAACGCGCTGGGGATAGTCTTGATGTCGTCACTTGTGGAGACCTCGCGGACGAGTTGCTTGCCGTAGAAGACGTCTTGCTCGCTGATCTGATAGGCGATATCTCTAAGAGCTTGCGTCATGGATCGGGATTGCGGGTTGTTTTGGCGGAAGAAAAAGTAGCCCATCATGCTGTTGGTTTCCTGCTTGTTGAGCAAGTCTTGGCCCCAGGAAACGAGGCGAGAGGTCAGGTAGGACTTTCCTGTTCCAGGATTTCCAGATATCCAGAGGAACCGAATGGTGCCAGCTAGCCAGTCCTTCAGAGAGGGGTCCTCGAGAATCCAGTCGCAGGTCCCTCGTGTCCTTGTCCTGTTGAGTGCGGAATAGGTATCCTCCGGGTAGACGGACGGCTGCAAAATGCCCTTGAGCTTATCTCTGTTAGACGAGAGGGCTTGTTCCCTTGTCTGGGGCACTCTGGTTTCTGTGCGCAAGGTCTGAACGTTGACATCTACTCTCGACATCATCTCGAGCAGTCTTTCCTGATTTGAGAGGGAGCGCTTCACGCCAGCGCTGGTCTCTGCGATGACGAGCCGCTCTTCGCCCTCGGTTAGAGAAGCCAGCTTCTTCATGGCGTCAGGCACTTTGCTCTCGCTCCCAAAGAGACGCTTAAAGTATGACTTGAGACGCCCCTTCCGGACTTCGTGCGCCGCCAGAACAAAGATCTCGAATATGGTGACCAGAATCCGGACAATCTTGTCATGGAGCTCGTTGGACATTCTTTGGGAGACGTAAAACTTGAGGCGAACTGTAAAGTCCTGCATCTGGTCGAAAAGGTCAATGATGGAGTCGTAGCAGGCCGAGACATCCTTGGCGGCGTTGATCAAGTACACGGCTGCGGCGAATATGGTCTGGCCAGGAGGAAAGATATCTTCCGAGGCGCCAGCCAAGGCTTCGCCGACGACCTCGAGAGGCTTGCACGCGGTAGAGAGAACCTGAAAAAGGGTCTGGCGTTTCTCTCGGAAACTATGAAACTGTTCATTCTGACGGTTGACAACGTTCAAGAGGTCTTCGGTGGACCTCATGGGCGGGTTCATATAGTCCTTGAGGTCAAGACCGGTAGAGGTTGCATACTGCTTCTGGGCATCAGCGAGGATCGCGGCAAACTGCCGCTGTATGCTATCCGAGCGCAACAATTGGACTTTCTCGTTGTCCATGATGCGAGGACCGCGGAGCAGAAGCCGGGTGCGGGATGAGGTATTACTTGTCCGCACGACTCTCTGGGCATCAGCGGCCGAACTTTATGCCTAGATCGGATTGAAAAGGAAAAGGGGGCCCCAAACAGACAAGCCGGGAGTAACGTGACGCAACCCCCAGATTTCGGGACCGTAAGCAGGCCTAAGCAAGGGGAGGAGTGCGGGAGCTGCCGAGACTTGGGTTAGGTATCACCTAGATATCGGGGGATGACAGTGACACGAGGAGAGCTTAGGCAGCAGTGGAACCAATCAGTCAGTCTGAGGCCAGAAAACAACCAGGTTGGCCAGGCCAAGCCAGGCGAAACAAGGCGAAACAAGGCGGTGAATGCAGGCCAAATGCCGCTCGCCGGGTGACAGCCCTGCCTAGGACAGCGTGTCAGCCCATTGGAGAGGGGGGAGAGGGGAGTAAGCAGCGTAGGATTCCATCTGGGCCCAACCAAGAGAGAAATGCCAGGCTGCAGAGGGTGACGGATGGCCACACCGAATCACGATGAGAGAGGTCGCCATCGAATGTAGAAGGGTCTGTCTCTGACGAATGGAACGGATACTGAAGAGACGTTGTACACGCAGCCTCGTTATGTTCTCTTCACTACATACCTATGTACACTAGGAGGCGGGGTTACAAGGCTGACCAAGTAGGTAGGTATTCAGAGTGACGCTGGGACGTGAAGCTGACATGGATTGCCTGTTGGAATTACAGCAAGGATGGAAATAAGCATAGGTCGATTATTCCCACATTGGGTATGTATACTATTAAGTATGTAGGAAGTATGTATCCGTACTGCGTAGACATATACCGGTAGTCATCGGCAATAGTGTTAATCATACATATAGGTACAGAGTACGGAGTACAGGCAGGCAGAATTCACGCGTGCACGGCGGGGTTACGGGAGGGGTGATCGGATTTAATTATGTCATCAAGCTGTACGTACTGCTTTGATCTAGGTGCCACGTGCGTATCTAGATTTCCCAAAAATAGTAAGCACTATTAGTCAGTAACTGACCTCTAAGCTTATATAATCACGAAGCAACTGGCGAGCTCCGTTCCTCATCCCCCCCCCCCTTCTACAGCCAATCAGATGCTGCCATCAGCCGGACCTAACCCCGGGCCCAATCCGCCATCAGTGCTCCAATCACGTCGAATGACGACACCGTTTGAAGGTGCTCGCTCCCCATCCGTTGACACACCTACTCACAATAGAGAAGTGATGTTACATCAAAGTTCGGCCGCTATTCCTAAGCAGAATGTGACTAACCATCGAGATCTACTCCCCGACCCTCCTCAGTAGAAGAATAACCACTGCCGGGGCTCAGTACACTAATTGTGTAGGTACCTGGAAAAGTCAAGGTTAATACATTATACATACCAAGCGCACTGAATCCGATCCTTTCAGCTGTTAGGCATTCCCTATGTACGTACGTAGTATGACGACGATGCCGGTCATCCCAAGCCGCTCGACCACCTTTGACATTTGCGATATTCAGCGCTCCTCTTCATGCTCATTAACTTTACAACCCCTTGCGCCTTTCCCATGGCTGTTTTCGACCCGCTGAATGCTCCTCGAGCGGTGACATCTAGCCTTTCATACCAGACTCTTGGTTGACACTCGCCCTTACACACACACACAAGCTCAACGGCCACCACTCAATACTGTAGGGAAAGCCTCGAGATGGACTAAGTTGCACGACTGTCTTTGGCTGATCCCTGGTTCGTGGCGAGGAAGCGTGTTCTTTGCAGTCATCTTGAAATCCCCTCGTTATCTATGACGCGGAATCCAGATCGACTAGATTCATGGCTCAACCCGTGGCATGACCGATTTCGTTTGTTGGCCCATCTACTTTGTCATTGCAATAAGCAAGTAACCCATCATCGACAGAATCGAGCGCCAGGCCCGGCGTCTGGAGTGCCCCATTCATTCTACGGTTCTTAATTCCTCGGCGGTTGAACAATTGCCCGCCCCTTAGTACATAACCCGGGCCGTTCGTCACACGTCAGCCAGGACTCTCGTAAAGATGTATACATACGCAGGGGCAAGACGGACCCTGCCATCACAAGGTGACATGAGAAAAAGCTTTTTGAGATACCTGTGAAAGATGTGTCACAACGCCTGACATGCTCCAGGGAAAAGCGACGCTTGCAGCTGCTGAGCGTACTCTCACGTCCGACTTATATCGAAGAGAGGCAAGGGCGCACGATGCACGCCATCTAAGCTCATTGTGGGAACTTTCTAGGCGTGGCTAAGGAACACAGTGTGCGAGATTTTCGAGTACCGGCTTAGGCCGCCCATCAGCAAGAGAAACTGTTAACAGCTCAGGTACTTGTATCCGCCGCCTGGTTCTGCCCCCCCCTCTACCACCACCAACACAATGCCTTCACCCTCCACTTATTTCACAGACCCTATGCATTGTAAACCTGTCTTGGTGCAGATAACCGCGGCTGTTGAAGCCCTTGCCATGGTTGCGCTTCCGTATCTGACGTCTTCACACACACAACTGTAAATAAGTACCAACGGTCGACCACAAATTAGTATGAGATTGTCTTCTCTCACCCTTGTCAACCCCCTTCGCTACCCCCTCTATCGATCCGCCGGCAACTTTGCAACACCATCCCGGCCTCTAGACGCTTCCATCTCGAACCTCAGCAGCCCATGGAACAAGAACGCAAGTACAGAAACATCCTTCCAAGTCCGCACTCTATTTCCACGACATCCTTTGCCGACGACAACGGTGAGACCGCCTTCGGGGGCTCTGGCGGTCAAGAGGGCTCCAAGCGAAAGCGCAGAGCGACTAGTAAAGCATGCAACAGCTGTCGCGAGAAGAAGATAGGGGTACGTTTCTCGTGCCACAACTTTGCTTCTCGAACACGAGTCTTTTGCTGTGCTGCGTTTGTTGCTTGTGGGTTGTCAATGGCAACTCTCCTTCCCCAGTCCTCTATGGACAGTCCTGAAAGAGCGTTCACGGATGGTATCTGAGGGGATGCGTGCCGTTTGGGGAAAGAAAAGAGAAAAAAAAAAAAGAAAGAAAAAAGCGTCCGCTGTTTACAGGAGGCAACATCCACCTATTGCTTTCTGCTCTTACTTTTCCGTGATACTGACTCGATCTCAGTGCAATGGCCTGCAGCCCTGCAGCCACTGCACCCGCCGCGGCCTTGTCTGCGAATATGCCACCATCTCCAAAACGATCCTGAATTCTATCCCTCCGGGCCTGAAACTACTTGACGAGACTACAGCAAAGAACCAGAAATACGCGGCTGAGCTGCTCAACCTCCTTCGTTCTGTGCCGGACGACGAGGCCCGGGACGTCCTACAGCAATTGCGGGCGGGACGGGATGCTGGAAACATCGTCAATGCCCTCTCGGGGCAACTATATTCTACCGGCGATGTTCCCTTGCACGGGCGCCTTCACGCCGTCTCTCCTCCCGACCAGACCTCGCTCGAATTCGAGCTGATGGTGCGCCACGCCGTTGCCTACTCACCCTGGGCCCCGGCTGAACTCCCACATCTGGATTTCGACTTTGCCTGGAGGGCCATTCCAGGCGTTGTCTTCGATTCGCCTTCTGCAGGGTAAGTTGCTCTAGTGGTGGCTCCCGATCATGGTCCATGTTGGTCGGTGTTGCGAGATCCAAGCTTGTTCCCGGGAGACTGAGTTTTTGCCGCGACTACAGACGTTCGCCAATGTCAACGGATACCCCGTCCCCTCTCCCTCAAACGGATTCAGAGTCGTCTTCATCCGCAGGCAGGATTCTTGCCGTGCCGACGGACTCCAGGGACAGGAGCGCCAGTCTCAACTTCAATTCCCAAAGCAAGCCGGGCAGCAGGGAGGCCCTCGCGCCCGATTTTCCGCCTCTCTGTGACGAGAGGCTGCTGAACGCGGACGTCCTGGCATGGACGGGGGTAAAGATACCCATTCTGGCAGCCCGGAGAGCCCTTTCTCTGTACCTCGAAACCGACCATGCGATCACGGCGCTGTTCGATGTCGATCTGTTCCTCAACGACCTGATCTCGGGCGGCAACCGCTTCTGCTCCAGGCTCCTCGTCAGCTCCCTACTCAGCTGGGCTTGTGTGAGATGAAGTTTCTCTCCTTGAAAGATGCGAGCGAATGACGTGTCCTAACCCCGTGTTACAGCAGGCTTACGCGGCATTTGAGCTGGAGGCGACGGACTGGAGCTATGCCTTCTACGACGAGGCGGTACAGCTTTTGGAGCACGAGAAGGCGATGGGATTGGCGACTCCCAATACGGTGGCTGCTTTGCTCTACTTGAGCATGTCGTCAACCTGCCACGCGAGGAGCGCCACTGACGCTACCGGGCATTTGGACCACGCTATCGGTCTCGCCCAAGGCATAGGATTGTTCGGTATTGCAGCAGACATGGCCGTGTGTGGGAGGTGGCCAGACGGAGCTTCTGACTTCCTCTGGGAGAAATGCCTGGCTCAAACGGCCTGGGGAGGTTTCGTCTACATCACGTACGTTCTGTCATTCGTCCAAAAAGTGGCTACGGAGAATTCGCTCTGCAGTGCTTGGGGGATACCAGAAATGGTATCGTCTCCCCCTCCTTGGCTGCTCTCCTCCTTGACGACTAACATGATGAACTGCGAAGAACACGGTGCGCGCAGGACCAGACATGCAAGATAGCCTACCCGCCGAGGGTGCCGATTCCGGGGGACTCGGACGACTTCGAAGACGAAAAGTCTCCCGGGAGACCGGACTTCCCGGCCTACATGGGGACCGCATTCCCGCACGCGTGCAAACTGGCCCTGATTGCCCACGAGATGATATGGATGAACCACGGCAATGGTCCCCGAGTCGGGGGCCACAGCACGGTCGAGAACATGGAGTTGCTGTACAGACGATACTTGGAATGGGCCGACAACTTGCCGCTGGAACTGGTGAGAAGCGGAGACAGCGTCCATCACGTTCTGCTTTTGCAGTAAGTAACCTTTTTGTCGCAAGACGGCCATGCGCCGTCAAGAAGAAACCGAGCCGTCGACAAGAAGACGGGCTAATGCGGGGATCAAACACGCGCAGCATCTACTTCCACGCGTTTGTACTCGACCTCTTCCGCCCTTTGGTTCACCATGGCAACGCGATGCGGGCCCGACTCGAGACCTTCGCTTCCCAGCAGGCGTCCCCCGAGGCGGTCTGCCTCGCCTCCGCCGCTCAACTAGGCCAGATCGCCGTCACCTACCTCCAGAAGTGCAGTTCCGCGTCCCACAGCTTCCTCTGGAGCACGGCGCTCCTTTACTCTGCGAACTCCGCCCTTCGGGAGCTGGCCAACGTCGCCGAGAACTCGGGGAAGCTGGACTGCTTACGCACCTGTATCATGGGCTACCAGAGGCTGCACCGGCCGTTCCGGCTGTCGCAGGGCATCGTCCGGGGCCTGCTATCGATGGCGCTGCGGAGGGGCCTGCTGGCGTCTTCGGAGGCGAGGGCGATCATCAAAGAGTCGAACGAGAACGCGAAGCACCACGGGTGGTCGGACGGAGTGCAGGCGCCGTTCGTCGTCGACCTCGACCTCGCGACGATGAACCCGACGGCGGCACACGTCGACAGCCTTGCGGCCGAGTTCGAGGAGCTCGCGATCCTCAACGAATTTACGGTGATTACATCGGGGAGCACAGGCGCCAGAGATCTCGGGAGAGTCTCTCAATTCGACGCGGACTTTTAAGACGCTGGCTCCCAGAGGGAGGGATTCGGCGTAGACGCCCAGAGTCGAACACGTTCAATTCAGTAAAGGAGCCTTGGAAGGGGGAGGCAAGGGTGACCTGGGTATCTTTGGGTTTTCAGAGACGATGATGAAGACGGGAAAAGTTTTATATAAACTTGGTAATGCAATGGAAAACAGACCACAAGGCTTCTGCAAGACCATCTCGGGCGCTCGTGGCTTCATTGTCCTTTCGCGTGCGCTTTCGTACGTTGGGAAAGCATGGCGGCTTCTCCTCCACACGCAAATTCGAGGATCGACGGTACAATACCCAGCAGACAAGATCCTGAAGAGACGTCTGTCGCAAACAGTTTACGCCATGGTTGGGTCGCACCGAGACGCCTGTAGAAGAGCTGTCAAGGGGCCGACACGTTGCGTAAGTTCGCGGATGGACAGGCCGGAGACTCTCCCCCAACTGGCACCAACCAGCATGCTTCTGTTGAGTTTGGACAACCTCGAAATGATTCGCAGCGCAGCTTGTTGGGCTACATAGGCCCGTAGCGGAGGGAGGGTTGTAAACCCCTGAAGTGCTCGGGGGGGGGGGGGGTTGCTCAAGGCTCGGGCCAGCAAACAAGCACCGAGTGATACAACACCAGGTTGCGGCCCTCAGCACCTCCGTGGATACTAAAGGGTGTCTTTCAAAGCTCCTATTGGTATTTTCTTGTTCTCGTTTCTCGGCCGTGAGGGTGATTTGGGTTCTCGGGGCTGGATGTAGGATGTATCGGAAGGGTCATTGGAGTTTCGTAGTAAACACTGGACATGTCGCGCGATGGAAGATGGTTATGTTTGGGATTTGGGTATAGAAGGGCGGCGGGAGACAGGATGGAATGCCCCGACACGTCCAAATACTTTCGCAACCCGGTTTCTCTCTATGTACTCGCAGATGCCAGGGCCTGCAACTCGTGCGGTCCGTGTCTGGGCGATAGGTGACAGCAACACAATAACAAACCAAAGGTGAAACTCACAGCGGAGGGCAAGGGGCTGTGACAAGTGAACTCCTCCAAGGAAACCGCAGAAGACAAGAGGAACAAGGACAAAGGTGGCACAGCTTGGGACGGGAGAGAAGGGGGGGGGAGGGGGACAAGTGCCGGGTTAAAGATGGACATGTATCTGAGCAATACTAGCACGACCTCGTTTTCAACATGGCATAACGGCTTGTCCAGTCGACATGGGGCACCGCTGGGACCGTCGAGACGCCTCCGTGGAGATGGCTCCGCCGAGATTAACGGACACGACAGCCGTAAAGCTAATGCCATCACCAAGACCGCCGAGCAAGGGCAGCAAGACCTTGGCTCACCCGCACCGTCGGAGCTGACCGCCGTCTTTTGCAACAAAAGGTGTTTATCTCGCCCACAGGAGGGGGACGCTTTCTGAGTTGCATCCTTGTGACGATTCCGTCGTTTTGCCCGGTTCCGGCCCCTTGGTCAACTATGTCCTCACAAAGCCATCAAGATCAGCGAAGAGGGTGTGGCGTCATCGCGAGAGTCCCCCGTATTCCAGCTTGTGGCGGAACTATCAGACTGGATCACTTCACTTTACAGGGGAGGTGGTACCTCTTGATATACCTAGCTCTAGAAGGATTCATTACGCTAACCGCTGGCACACGCCGAAAGGGGGGCAGTGAGTTGAATCGGGATCGCACACGGTGCCTGCGATCCACACACTCTGATGACGGTATCACCGGCGACGATAGACGGCCAAGAAAACAAGATTCGCGCTGTGGGTGATTGGGGAAATATCACAACAACCACAGTAGGTGCTGAGGAAGAGGAGGGGGGGGGGGGGCAACCTCGCCCTTCGTAGCATTACGCCCATTGGCGGATTGTCCTCCGGTCATTTTGTATTGGCCGGGAGAGCTTCCGTTCTGTTCCCGAGATGTGATTGGCGGTTCCTGTCTGCTCCGAAGTTTGGATGACACCGTTTGGGGCTTAACCTTGACAAGCCAAGTCACTGATGAAGCCCGCTATCAGGTGCGGTCCGGCTGCAATGTAGCCAGTGCTGGAAGCAAGTGGTATCCTCACTGTCTACTCATCCTGTTTCACCTTTGTACACATGAGGCTTCGTCCACGTGTTACCAGGGGATGACGTTCCCATTATCGACTCTTGAACACAATTGTCTTCCGCCCTACCTATAGTGTAAGAAGCTTGTCGTGCAATGCGCGAGTATTCAGTATCTCACGGACATGAGGGCATATGGATGCAACCCGCCGTCAATCGCTCGGGAGTCAAAGATGAACAAGATGCTCGTAGCTTCGTACTCCCTGGCCCCTGTAATTTCTCTATAGAAAATTACTCTCTTTTTATCGACTTACATACGTAGTAGTACGGATAGTACCTGTACATTTCTCCTGTCCTGACCCTAGAGCTTATTGTCCCACCCGCCCCCCCCCCCTCTCCTTGGCCTCATCCTACCCGGTAGCTAACGGACTCCGGGGAGCTACAGTAACAACCCTTTCAGAGAATGGGGCGCGACCCTGAAAACTCTCGACGATTGACAGTTGATTCCACGATCTACAGCTTGGCTTTGGCGCTTGGCGGAGAGAGGGCAAGCGGAATGTCGCTCATTTCGCGTTCGCGACCCAATAATCATTGATACCCAACCAACCGATGACGGCCAAGAGGGGAGGGGGGGGGGGGCAAAGAAACATGGGGTCGTGGGTTGCCGCGTAAGTTTCTACACATACAAGATTCCTCTTCTACCTATGCTTCTCCTCTCTTGATAATCGAATCGACTTGCTTTTGTTTCTCCACCTTTTCCCCGAATTGGCCTCTTCAAAAAGCCGCATCATGTCGACAAGGGCGTTTCAGATAACTTTACTTTCCGGTGCCCAGTAAACCCTTCAATGCCCTTGGCATATGGTGGCTACAAAGATATAATGTCATCACAGTTTCCGTGGCATAGACCCCGTTGTTCGTCCATTTCCGTTCTGCCCGGGTTGGCTTCTCCGCCTGGTTTGCTCATCTACAAGGGCCTTGATGGGATCCCTCCCCAGGGCTGGACATGGGCGCCAACGACTCGCGTGCAGGCCATCTCGATCGTTGGCCCGCGATCCCGATGACTGACTGGGAAAGCAGATTTGAAAAAAAAAAAAAACAATAATAATCACACAGCGCTTACCGCCATTCTCCAAGCTACGACGCCCCCGTCCGCTTCGACCGGAAGAAGCCACTCAACGCTCCCATCAGTTGAGGCAGCCCCTTCTCGTGGCTGCCACCGTTTAGACCCCCGCGAATCCAACCTGGTAGCTTCTCCCGGATCCTGTCTGTCCCGTACCTGCGATCTACGAGCACAATGGCCGCATAGTCTCCCTGATGCCTGATGGCTCGGCCGATACTCTGGTTTACCGCCCTCATGCACGCGTTCTCGTAAAAGTCCCTGGCCGCCTGCTTCGCGAGCGCCAGCGCCTCCTCCCTCGGCATCCTCGCGTTCCCCGACGGGTCCGTCAGTCGCTGGACGGTCGTGGTCTCGATGTACTCCGTTTTAGCCTTCCACTCGGGGGAGTTGATGTTCGGGTACGGCAGGCCCACGATGATGACACAGCGGCCCAGCCGGTCCGAGAAGTTAATGCCTTCGCTCATCTTACCGCCGACGACGCTTAGAAGCAGAGCGCCACGAGGTTTGGCTGCCGCTCCCGACTGCGACTCGCTGCCGTCACCCAAGATGGCCCGGCTGTACGCTTCCAGCACCTCGTCACTAGAACCGCCGCGAGTCTCGCTGAAGACAGCCTTTCTCTGCTGCAAACGATCCCAGAGCGAGGCGGCGCCGCTTGAACCCCCCTGACTGTTTCGCGATCCGACACCTTTCCACGCAGCGACCACTTCCTCCAAGTATCCGTAGCTAGGGAAGAACACGACCATGCCGTCGGGAACGACATTGCACATGTTCAAGATGGCCGTTCCCAGGTTGCTCTTGGTTGACGGGTTGCCCCTCCTTTGGAAGCTGAACTCAAAGGTTGAACCAATGTCCCGGTTGGGACCCGGTTCCAACCCTGCCAGTGTCCACACGCACAGGTTTGAGGGTGGGATAACGTGACCGCAGCTGAGTGTCGTGAGTTTGGATTCTGGCAGGTACGGGAAAAGATGTGACTTGTAATCGTTGAAGGGGGACATGGTGCCTCCTGCAAGGATAACAGCCCTGGCACGCGTAGCGATGGACGAGAAGGCGTGGGTCGGGGATAGCAGAAGGTACGATAGCTGCATATCCGGCGGATCGGTTGCTAGCTTTTCGTAAAATATCCGACCTTCGGAGCTGAGATTGGTGAGAGAGATGAGAAAGGAGGAAAGGGTATGGAGAACGGGCGCAGATGATCCCGGAGGTGCCTTGCCATGGCTCGCAACGGCCGCTTCCTCTTCGACTTGCGCCACGTAGCTCTCGATCTTGTAGGCTAGCTTCGAGTCTTGGACATACTGAATCAATCTGAACAGGTTGATCTGGTCCACACCTTTGCAGCGGAGGAGGACTTTGGAGTCCACGATGCCTTGAGTGCTCTGCGGGACGGTCAGCAACAGAAATGCAAAGACGAGTGGGAGCAGCAGCAGCAGCAGCATACCTTGAGCTTCGATTGCCCGTCCATCCACTCACTGAGGCCCTCGATGACCCTACCGACCTGTCCAACCATGACGCGGTTCTCTCCCTTGAGCTTCTTGCCGAATCTCCTTACGTAGACGCCGAGCATCTGCCGCGCCCGTCTCAGCTCGCTCAGCTTCACCTCAGACGCATACACGTTGGCCACCGCGTCCATGATGTTGTGGGCCTCGTCGACGATGACGACGTTGCCCTCCAGCTTGATGCCGAGAGCGTCGCGCGCGTTCTTCTGCAGTAACAAGGGATAGGGTAGAGTGATGATCTCGGCGCCCGCGATCGCCGCTCTCGAGGCGTAGTAGGGGCACACGGACAGCTTCTTGCCGAGATGGTAGAGATCCTCGATGTCGGGCAACGTGGCGTGGGCAGTGTCCCTGAACTGATGTGTCTGGGCTATGTTGTCGTCTTTCAGAGTGTGAGGGCACTTGTCCTTAGACTTTGGCTTCTGGAGCTCCGAGCACCGGTCGTTGATGGCAGAGAGGGTGCCCAGACGTGCCACGGACGGGTTGATGCAGAGCTTTTGGCGTGATGATAGGGGCAGGTGTTTGACCGGCTCTTTGGCGACATGCTCGCCTTCACGCTGGTCTTGCACGACCGACGGCGGTATGGACGATGGGAATGTGGGCCGTCGCAGTTCATGGACGAATTGTGTGAGTTGAGAGTGCGTTCTCGACGTATAGTATATCTGGCGGGAATCATGTTACAAACGTGCCCAGCGGGAACAGGGGCTCTGCGCACCTTGATTCCGTCGGCGACTTTGTCCTCCTCCTGGTCCGTTTTGAGGTTCCCCAGACCGAACCTCGCCAGGATGTCTTTGGTCTCCTTGCTGAGGCCGCTCATGGCGTCTCCGTCGGTTGGGCCAGATGCATCTGCTTCATCAAGCAGCCACTCGTCGTCTTCGTCGTCATCGGCACCACGCGGCTTCGGCCCTGAAGGCCCATCGTCAAAACGGCGTCGCTTGGCGCTGCGGGCCTCGACGGCCCTCTCCTTCTGACGGATCTGCTCCAGTTTCTTCTCCCGCTCTTCCCAAGTCCGGGCCAGCTCCTCTCTCTTGCGTCGTAGCATCTGCTCGACGATCCAACCCGGCTCATCCTTGAAGTCGTCCATGTTGACCTTGAGAGACGCCTCGTGTTCCTCGACACGCTGGTTCCGAAGCCATGTCAACGAGGCGCATATCAGGGAGAGCGATTTGCCCTGGATAAGAGTCAGTATGAGAGACACGGCTGAAACCAGGTCGTGTGCGGTTGCCCCGTACCGTGCCTGTCGGACTCTCGAGGATGCCGACTTGTCCATTGCCACGTTGCAGCACGCTGTAAGCGGCGTTCATGAATTCAGTCTGCACATCGTAGGGAGTGTAAGGGTGATTGAAGTCAATGGCATTCAGCACAGGCAAATCCGTGTTATCGCCAACAAGATCATCCGCCATGTTGAGTGACGCCGACCAAGGTTGAAAGCAGGGGTCGATCGGCCGGGGCAGAGAAAGGCGCGATCAATGCTCAGCCGTACGCACATCGATCGTGATTCGCGAGTTTGTTTAGCATCAACACAGGCTTGAGCCGGTAGTGGGGGCGGTATCGCCAGGGGTGACGCCGCTCAGGAACCCAGGGGTCAGCAAAATGGCTGGACCTTCCCTCACCTCGGTCTGGGAGACGCACGATCCAGGCATTCGGTCAGCTCGGTGGAAGAGGGGCCAGTCGGGATTACTTAAGGCACCGAAAGGGTACATAGGTACCTACCAGACAGAAAAAAAAAAGGGAGAACCGTGAGGCAAGAAGCGCACGGGCCAGGTAGGGCTTGCCCTCTGACCCGCTTAGTAGTTTTCCCGAAGCTACGCCGGCGCGCAGAACGACCCTCACAAATCCCGCGACTTTTTGGGCAAGAGAGAAAAAGTTTCCTCAGCGATACTAACCCCAAGTCGACCACCTCAACAGCCGTCGTCATGCCTACCCGATTCTCGCGCACCCGCAAGCAGTACGTCTGATTATCTTCCCGTCCCGCACCGATGCAATAGTTCAGGTCCACGTCTTCGCGGCGGGCGGCGGGCGGCGATGCCGTACGTGAGCTCGCCCAGTCGATCCGATACGAGTTGGGCGGCTTGGGCCCGTCAGCGTCTTCGTCCGTCCCCGTCGATGATGACAGTGGAACCTTGTGAAAGAGGAGGCAAAGAAGAGGAATACTGTTGTTGTGATGATTCAGGCGCGGCGGCAGAGGGAGTTTGAGCATGTTGAAAACAAGGGCGTCAACATTGCTCCTCCAACAAAAAGGGAGGACACCATCCGCAAAACGCATCGTTGTCGATTGCTTGAGAGAGCGCGAACACGACGATGATCGGATGGACACCACCCAACTCTGCCGTCTGCGATCCTGGGAGAAATGTCTTCGTTTCCAAATGTACCCGGAAGCTGACTTTCTCTTTCTCCAGCCGCGGACACGTCTCCGCCGGTCACGGACGTGTTGGCAAGCACCGCAAGCACCCCGGTGGTCGTGGTCTGGCCGGTGGTCAGCACCACCACCGCACCAACCTCGACAAGTACCACCCTGGTATGTCGCCCAAGTTTCCCTACGCACGAGAGGAGATGGTCAGATTGCTAATAGCCTAGCAGGTTACTTCGGTAAGGTCGGTATGCGCTACTTCCACAAGCAGCAGAAGTATGTACTTCCCCGACCAGAGGATCCTCCTCCCTCGTCCCCTGTCGCGTACTAACCATCGGCAGCCACTTCTGGAAGCCCGTCCTCAACCTCGACAAGCTCTGGACCCTCGTCCCCGCTGAGAAGCGCGAGGAGTACCTCGCCGGCAAGGGCGACAAGGTCCCCGTCATCGACCTCCTCCCCTTCGGCTACTCCAAGCTCCTCGGCAAGGGCCGCCTCCCCGAGGTCCCAATCGTTGTCAAGGCCCGCTGGGTTTCCAAGCTGGTCAGTACTCATCCCTCCCAAGGATCATCATTCCTCTCAATGCAGTTCTCCCGCTGACCGTCTCCCCCCTTTCAGGCTGAGAAGAAGATCACCGAGGCCGGTGGTGTCGTTGAGCTCGTCGCGTAAACCCTGTAAACACCTTTCACGGAGGGTTCCGCGCATTAGCAACACGACATAGGTGAAGCGACTTGTGGAAATGATTTGGCCATGCAACCGCGGGATGAGAGCGGGCGGCGTGCCGCCGGAGCTCGACGCCAATCTGGCGAATCTTGCGCCTAGGCGAGACACAAAAAAAAAGGACATGGGGAAAACAGAAGACTCCCAAATGGGGGGGGAGACAGGCTTTTCACATAGCATGAAGACCAGAAATGCCCAAGGAACTTCTACCGAATACAAAAAGAAAGAAAAAGGCTCTTCCAATTCGATCAATCATGGTATCTTGCCATCATCACATCACATCTTGTGTGGTGGGAGGGGTTGGGTCTTGTGTGTTAGTGGCGTCTCTGGGACATGATGAAAACATGAACAAAGGCAGGACGGACGGGAACGACTGGAATGGTATTACTCTTTTGCATTGACTTTTTTTTCTTTTTGCCTCCTTGGCTCTACCTCGTCCATGTGTTTATGTGTATGGCTCCCTGTCCTTCGGGTCTCGGCCTATCTATATTTACATGTATACCCAACGAACGCCCTACCGGACGGTGTCTTGTTCGGCGCATGCTGCTTTCAGCTGCCTCTTCGACCAAAAAAAAGAACAAGAAAATCAGGTCTCTGGGCCCTTCCATGCAACCCAATCCCCCCCCCTCCTCCCTTGAGCCTCGTCTAATCGTACACGTGCCTGTCAGCACGGCTCACTGTAGTAGTCTAGTTGTGTAGGACGCGCGCATCATGTTGGAATCCAAAACATCATCATTACGGCTCTAGAATGTCCATCTCATCATCATTGTCCTCGACATCGGTAACCTCGAGGGACAGCTTGGGTTGGGGCTCGCAGAGGAACTCGTGCTCCAGCGCCTCCTTGGCACTGATGCGCCGGGCGGGATCGAGCTCCATGCAGCGCTCCAAAAAGTCGACGGCCAGCTTCTCCTCGTCGGTCAGGGGGATGCCTGGCTGGCCGTCCTTGCCGCCGTCGGTGCGGCAGGTGGACCAGAGAATGATTTTGCCGAGGGAGAAGCCGGCGCTGCCGACGGTGGGAATATTAGTCTCAAACATGCAGCCGTGCAGCAGGCCGGCCTGCCTCATACGCCTGACGCCGAAGATGGTGGCGATCTCAATCATGGCCTCGACGTCGTCGGCGCTGTTGAAGAAGGGGAAGCGCTTGCTCATGATGGTCAGGAGAATGACGCCGGCGGACCAGATGTCGATCTTTGTCGTCTGCTCGGTGCACTTGAAGAGCACCTCCGGGGCGCGGAAACCGCGGGTGCCGGCGCGGTTCGCCCTCCTCGAGGGGCGGGTGTCGGTCTTGGGGTAGCCCTGTTGAGGCCCGTTCTGTGACGCGGCGCTGTTGCTGATCCTCTGCTTGCGGACCTCTCTGCTCTCGTGGCACAAGCACGGTTTGCTGTCGGAGCCCTCGCGCTCGGCGAGGCCAAAGTCGACGAGGACGCCGCGGCGTGACTGGGGATCGTAGAGGAAGTTGGTGGGCTTGATATCGCGGTGGAGGATCTTGTGCTCGTGGACCGCCTTGAGGGCGGTGAAGAGGCTGCGGAGGTAGATGGCCATGTCCGAGACCTTCATCTGGCGGAAGTAGTCGCGGAAGTCCTCGTGGCGGAAGTAGGGAAGGATGGCAATGACCTGGTCGGTGGAGCGGAAGGCGGTGATGAGGGGGCAGACGGCAGGGCAGTTCCTCAGGTCGTGCAGCAGCTCGAGCTCGTTGAGGATGCGGGTGGGAGACGAGGTGACGTAGATCTTCTTGATGGCGACGTAACGGGCGCGCCGGCGGGGTTCGCGGGATGTCGTTGACGTGTGGCTGCCATAGCGCTTCAGAGGCGGGGACGTCCACTTGACGGCGGGATTGTCCCTCTCCTCAATGTCCCAGTCGTTGTCGTAGCGATCGTACTGTAAGTCTTCGGCCTTGTAGACGGTGGAGAAGGTGCCTAGGGTTTTGGAAGTCAGCATTTGTAAACTAAAGAGGAGGAGGGGGAGGAGGAGGAGGAGGAAGAGGGAAGCGGGCCTAGGGGAGGGATAAATAGGGACAAAGGGACAGGAACAGGAACCGACCTTCGCCGATGCGCTTGATGAGGCGGTACTTTTGACGGAAGCCGGGAAAGGTGTCTTGCAGACGGTCCATATCGCGCTGGACGCCCGAGTCGACAACGTCGTCGTCGTCGTCCGAGGTATCGTCGTCGTCGTCGTCTTCGTCGCGGTCGTTGTCGTTGTCGAGGTCGTCGGGATCCTCTTGTTCGTCGACCTCTTCGGTGTGCTGCTCCGAGTTGACCATCATCTCGGTGTCTTCGGTGCGGGCGTGAGGGGGGTCCTGGTGAATTTCAAAGGCCTCGCGGCTTCGTTTGCGTGTCGCGGTGGCCATGGAGCGGGAGGGAGGTTGAGACTCGGCGGTCAATGGGCGGTGGGCCAATCGCAGGTCTGGGGGAACGGTTGATGTGTGTGCCGGGGCATGGGAGGGAGAGGGGGGAGGGGGATTGTTCGAGACAGTGTCTGTGGCTTGTGGGTGTTGGGGTTGTTGCTGTTGGTGGTGGTGTTGTTGTAGTAGAGTGTGAGGATTTTGTTGTTGTGGTGGTTGTGATTGTAGTGGTGGTGGTGGTGTTGGTGCTTGTTGGCGGTAGTTATGGTGTGGCGTTAGCGTTGGCGTTGTCGTCGCCCAATCGTGTCGGTGCCAGGCCTGGACGTCGAGGCCCTGGCCGAAACGAGTCAATTGATCGATGGCTTCCAAGTTGGGTTGACCAAGACCAGCTGAGGAATCTCGCTGGGAGGAACACTGCGTCATCCGAGGCGGGTTTGCGAGGAGGAAGTCGGTAGAATATGGTTGTGTTTTACTTCTTTAGCCCCGTCGCCGAGTGAAACTTGTTCGTCGGCGTGTTGCTGCACGTTGTACAGTAATAGATGATGCTGCAAATCAGACTTGAGTCGCGGCCAGTCAGTCAGTCAGTCATTGGTGTCTAGATTGGTGTCTTCTTGGAGGCGGGGAGGAGAATAATGGCGTTGCTTTTTCCTTGATTTTATTTGGGTTTCTGCCGTTTGTTTTCATCCCAATCGAGACACTCTTTATGGTTTTTTTTTTTTCAAACCCTATCCGCGATGCTCTCATTTAATAAGGAGGTAAGCTTCTACTGATACCTTAATAGCAGCTAAGGTTGGTAAGGTAAGGTGCCATCGGGCTCTAGACCCGGTGGGTGGAGGGGCAGAGCGCCGTTTGAGGCCAGCCGCGGTCCTAAGGTACGTACTTACATTATAGGGTGCTCTGAGGGACGTACTGGGTTCTCAGGTCGTAAACAAGTCCGATGCTGACCAATCATGATTTCGAGATACGACCCCGCACCTCCATTAATTGACCGGGTCGCGTCCAAAAGAAAACAATAAACAAAGATCCCACCATCCGTTGCTAGGCGCTTTTTCCGTCTGTCGTATCATACCTATTGTGTGGGTGTGTGTCCATCTATCTTATGTTCCCTCTGTGTATGTACCCCAAAGCAAACCTCGACATCGTCGCCGTCACATCCATCGCATACTCCCAACAGTCTGGTCGCTGTTTGCGCTTCCTCCCACCCTTTTCTGTTTCTATCTTTCCCCCCCTTCCCTCCCCTCTTCCCCGGCGCGACGCGGCGCATCGCATCGCCTTACTAACCACCATCACCACCACAGATACACACACAGACACAGACACAGACAGACCAGACAGACGCACGGCGCCCCTCTCTCCTGCATCCGCATCCTGATCGTCTCTAGTCCCATCTCTTGGCCATTCTATTTTGCTCCCTTCTTTATACCCCGCCTTCTCTCTCTCTCTCTCATTCCCTCTCCCCCCCTCTCCCTCTCCCTCGCTTCTTGATCGCTTCTCGTCCCTGGGTGCGCACACCTTGACCAGACCGCAGCCATGGACTCGGTCGCCTTCGACATCAACGATGCCCTTAAGCATTACATGAGCGATCCCGCCAGCATCCCCACCCCCGAAGCCGATGCCTCGCTCTTCGACTACGAAAATGACCCCGAAGGTCTGACCGTCGCCGTCGTCAACCCCGTCCTCAACCCCATCGTCGACGCCGTCGCCGAGAACCCCGAGGCCATCACCCGCAGTGCTCATCTCGACTCGCTGCAATTCCTCCTAAAGTGCGCACCCGTCTCCCCTCATCCTTCAGAACCCTCTGACCCTTGCTTTTCTTTACCCCCCTCCTCTGCCCGACTCGAGGACCATGACCCTGGCCCTGACCCTGACCCTGACCCTGATCGTGACCGCAAACATGACCAACATGATTCTGAACTCTTTCAACCCTCCAGGTACACTGCCTTTCTGCCGACCCATGCCCTCAGCAAGATCTTCGACCTTGTCATGTCCGGCCTCGCCGCCGAGGGCGATGCCATAAACCACGACCTCGACTCCCCCGACGAACAGGACACCCTCGCCCACCACAAGCAACTCCTCGAGATCTACGGCTTCCTCCTGCAATGGACCATCGCCGCCGTCGAGACAAAGGCCGCCGAGAAGTCCTCCGCCGCTCCCGTTGCCAGGGGCCGCGGGAAGCCCAAGAAGAACGCCACCAAGCATGACGGCGTCTGGGACTCGGCAACCCAGCTGCAGTCCGCTCTCGACATCATGAGCAAAGTCCTCAAGCTGAAGCTTACAAAGATCTTCCTCACCACCTCGGAAAGGGACACCTTCATCGGCTTGCTGACCCGCCCCGTCTATATGGTTCTTGAGAGCGAGCAGCGCGTCAAGAGCACATCCATCCGCATGCACGCCTTCAAGGTCCTCTGCATCGCCGTCAAGCACCACGGCCACGCCTATGGTAACGTTCCTGCTTGCCACCACCCCCCCCCCCCTGTCCCCCCCGTGCGCGCGCTCCCCCTCCGCAAAACTGACTCCCTCCTTCCACAGCCGCCCAGATTTCCATTGTCCAAAACTTGACCTACTTTGAGCATCTCTCCGAGCCCATGGCCGAGTTCCTCCACATCCTGGCAGAAACCTACGACTACCCCCAGCTGGCCGACGAGATTCTACGCGAACTCAGTAACAAGGAGTTCAACACAAACGACACAAAGGGCCCCAAGTCCGTCTCCCAGTTCATCGTCAAGCTCTCCGAGCTGGCTCCCAGACTCGTCATCAAGCAAATGACCATGCTCGCAAAGCAGCTGGACAGCGAGGTAAATAGTACCCTCGAGCCTGTTACCCCCCTCCCCTCCCCCGGCTAGGCCTCTTCTGACAACTCCACCCCCCCTCCTAGTCTTATACACTGCGCTGCGCTCTCATAGAAGTCTGCGGAAACATGATTGCCCACCTCGTCAAGCAGGACGAGCGCGGCGAGAACCACAAGTCCCAGCTCAACGCCTTCTTCGACGTTCTGGAAGAGCGCTTCCTCGACATCAACCCCTACTGCCGTTGCAGAGCCATTCAGGTCTACGTCAAGCTGTGCGACCTCGAGCAGAAGTTCCCCAAGCGACGCCAACGCGCTGCCGAAATGGCATGCAGGAGTCTCGAGGACAAGAGCAGCCACGTCAGGAGGAACGCCATCAAGCTCCTCGGCGCTCTGATCAGGACCCACCCGTTCACCGTCATGCACGGCGCCCAGCTCAATCGCAAGGACTGGCAGGCCCGTCTTGACAAGGTCGACGAGGAGCTCAACGCATTGCAGCCTCCCGCCGGGGCCCCCGGCCTGGGCGAAGCCGCCAACACCACGGTCGACAATGAGTTGCTGGACGAAGCGACGCAGATCGAGCAATCGCCCCAGAAGCCCATGACGGACGAGCAGAGGTTCGAGGCGGTCCGCAAGGCGCGGGAGGAGGCCGCCACGTCCGAGGCCATTGAGAAACTCACCCTCACCAAGCGATACTACTCGGAGGCATTGAAGTTCATCGACGTCCTTCACGAGGCCACCGGCACCGTCTGCCAGCTGCTCGGCTCCCGCAACAAGAGCGAAGTCATCGAGGCCATGGACTACTTCGAGGTCGGCGACGCATACAACATTGAGCAGAACAAGGTCGGCATCCGCCGCATGCTGCGCTTGATCTGGACCAAGGGCAACAGCGACGAGGGCAAGGGCGTCCAAAGCCATCTGATCGACGTCTACAAGCGCCTTTTCTTCGAGGCGCCCGATTCCTTCAGCTCCAACGACGCGGCCAACTTCATCGCCCGCAACATGATCAGTCTCACGTTTGGCGCCACCCCGGCCGAGCTGACGTCGCTGGAGCAGCTGCTCAGCACCATGATGAAGCAGGGCTTGATTCCCGACATTGTCATCTCCAAGCTCTGGCAGGTGTACGGCGTGCAGAAGCGCGAGATTTCCAGGACGCAGCGTCGCGGCGCCATCATCGTCCTGGGCATGCTCGCAACCGCCAACCCCGAGATCGTGGTCGGCGAGATGGAAACCATGCTGCGCACCGGCTTGGGCCCCCACGGCCGTGCCGATCTCCAGCTGGCCAAGTACACTTGCATTGCTCTTCGCCGCATCAACCCCACCGGCCGCCAGGCGAAGGAGTCTGCCCTCAAGTTCTCCAGGCTGCCAAACGACCACGCCGTCCTGTCCAAGTTGGCCTCCATCACCGAGGTTCCGTCCGAGAGCAAGGAGTGGTATGGCGTTGCCGAGCAGGCCATCAATGCCATCTACGCCATCTCCAAGCACCCCGACACCCTCTGCTCCGACATCATCCGCCACAAGACCAAGCAGGTCTTTTCCGCTCCGCAATCGCGCGCGAGCTCGCAGCCGAGCTCGCAGCCGAGCTCCAGGCCGGTATCGCGAGACGAGAGCCAGTCCGTGGAGGCGGACGAGGACGGGAACGAGACCGTCGTGCCCCCCGCCTCCCAGCCGAAGAAACGCGACGCGGCCATCGGCCTGTCCCAGCTCCTGTTCATCGTCGGCCACGTCGCCATCAAGCAGATCGTGCACCTCGAACTCTGCGAACTCGACTTCAAGCGCCGTAAGCAGGACCAGGAGAAGGAGAAGACGGCGGACAAGTCGACGGGCCAGGCAGGCAAGAAGGACGAGCCCGACGACCTGGACCTCATCGGCGGCACGACCGAGGACGACTTCACCGAGGCCATGGCCCACATTCGTGAGCGGGAGCTCCTGTTCGGCCCCGATTCCCTGCTGACACAGTTCGGGCCCCTGGTGTCCGAGATCTGCGCCAACAACACGACGTACGCCGACAAGGGGCTCCAGGCCGCCGCCACCCTCTGCCTCGCCAAGCTCATGTGCGTCAGTTCCGAGTATTGCGAGGCCAACCTGCCGCTGCTCATCACCATCATGGAGCGCTCGACCGATGCCACGGTCCGCTCCAACGCCGTCATCGCCCTCGGCGACATGGCGGTGTGCTTCAACCACCTCATCGACGAAAACACGGACTTCCTGTACCGCCGTCTGGCCGACAAGGACCAGTCCGTCAAGCGCACTTGCCTGATGACGCTGACCTTCCTCATCCTCGCCGGTCAGGTCAAGGTCAAGGGCCAGCTGGGCGAGATGGCCAAGTGCCTCGAGGACGAGGACCGCCGCATCGCCGATCTGGCGAGGATGTTCTTCACCGAACTCAGCACCAAGGACAACGCCGTCTACAACCACTTTGTCGACATGTTCAGCTTGCTGTCCGCCGAGAAGAACCTGGAGGAGGAGAGCTTCCGCAGGATCATCCGTTTCCTCCTGGGCTTCGTCGAGAAGGACAAGCACGCCAAGCAACTGGCCGACAAGCTCGCGGCCAGGCTCGCCCGCTGCGAGACGGAGCGCCAGTGGAACGACGTCGCGTTCGCGCTGGGGCTGCTGCAGCACAAGAACGAGGAGATCACCAAGACCGTCTCGGAGGGCTTCAGAGTCGTTCAGTCCAAGGCGTAAGGGGCCGGGTGGCGGAGCGTCGTGGAGGTGATGTAAGCTGGCCTCGTGGCCGTGTAGCAATAGGGTCATGGGTCGGCGTTGGCGGTTCTTGTTGTGTTATCTCGGGGTGGTTGGCTGTTTGACTTGCGTCACTTTGGGTATACCACTGTATGGATGATGAGACTTAATGACGTTGACGAATTGATTTTTGTTTATCACCTTGCTTTCGATGTGCAATGGACTCGGAGCGATTCGAGTGTAGTGCATTTTCTCACTTGCCGCAGACCAGGTCCGACATTTGGGCATACTTGTAGAGAGCTAGCTATATCAAGTCTCGGTGCGCCATCGCTGCCATGTCAGTACGAAGACGTCGCCCCCTTGGATGTCCGACCTTGTTTAACCCAGCCCAACCGAGTCTGTAGTAGTTGAAGAGAACAAAATAGCGAGAGAGAGAGAGAGAGAGAGAGAGGGAGAGGGAGAGAGAGAGAGCGCCCTACGAGGACTTGGTCTCTTGGGGGAATTAGGCAAACGGGCGAGAGCTGGTCAATTTCACTACCCCTTCTTCGCGTTCAGTCAGGCGTCAGGCCGAGAACGGTTTCCGGGCTGTGCAAATGGGGTCCAGATCGGCAAGCTATCGATCGGCCCCCCTGGTCGTCTCCCGCCGTCGGGTGCCGTCGCGAAGCGGGAAACGGGAGGCGGCAGAAAAGGCATAATAGTATTTTTTTTAAGGGGGGGTGGCCTGGACTTCGAAGCGGACTCGGCATCAAATCAGGAATATATGCCCGGGAAGATGTTCGATATCGGAGAATGCGGCGCTTGGCAAGCCCATGCTCGACCGCGCGAACCATTTCGCCTCTCACATTCTACTCATCCGAAACCCTCAAGCAGCTTTTACCGCAAACCGAGGCGTCTGGATAGAAAGTTCCGAGCGAGACTCTGGGAAACTCCCCTCGATACAAAGAAGTGCGCGACTGAAAGAGGGGGGGGGGGTTCGAAAAGTAGCCTCTCCCACTTCAGCAACAACAGCAACAACGACAACGACAACAACCCCCCTCGTCTTTACTGCATTCTCAGCACGCCGGGCTGCCCGCCTACCTCGCCGACTTCGCTGCATTCGCAATACACGCGCCAGAGGGTCGCAAGACACCTCCCGACGGGCCCGTATTCTCTCGTCAAGGCCGAGTCCCCGCTGTGACGAGATACATACACGTGCACGCACCAAAGGGTATGTGAAGTACGGGAAAGGGGGAGGACGGGGCGGGGGGGAGGACTCTTTATCATGTCCACGACAACAAGCACACGCAAAAGCCGGGTCGTGCAGACGGGGGATGGAGGTTTTGATTCAAACAAGACTATGTCGATTTTTCTCTCTCAAATCCCCCAAGTGGTAGCATGTACACGCGCCAGCGTCTTGGCTGGGCTCTTTGGTTCTCCATCCAATCCGCCTTCTCTCCTCCCGGGGTATTTATTGCCCCCTTCATCAGCAGCGTACCCCTTTCCCCACCCCCACCCCCCAAGACTTTGATCTCACGGTGGGCGCATCTAGCTCTTGGTGGACGGCGTAACGGCGAAAGTGGGACGGACGAATCTGCGTTGCTGCCCGTCAGCCATGTCTTCTCCCCTCGAATACGAACCCTCACGGGTGATATCCAAAGATTTGGGGGGTGAAAACGGGGGGGAGAACGGGGGCGAGAACGGGAAACGAGTAGAAAACATACCTGTCAGAGTGGTAGACCTTTGTGCTCTGTCCCAGCAGCTCCTTCTCTCTCGCCTGGTCGGCGTACCACCTGCGGACCTGGTCGCGGTCCTCCTCGGCCTGCAGGAGGGGGATGAGGTGGATGCGCGCCCACATCTTCTCTCTCGCGAGCTCGCTGCGATTGGTCAGCACGTTGTGTTCCCCAGCTGCGGAATCATCACAATCTCTCCCTCGTTCGGGAAACAACGTACTTGGCTTCCCGGATACCCTTGATCAGGTGGTACCATCCGTATCCCATCACCAGTCCCATGCCCAACAGCATCGTGCCAGGGCGGAAACCACGGGCGGGCAGGTTGCGCTGTGTTCCCCGGGTTGATTAGCATGACTGCTTCCAGAGCCAAAAGAACAGGACAGAGAAGGAGAAAAAAAATAAAGCAAAAAGGTCCTCGTTGCATCCGTCTCCAACGCCTCTGAACCCTCAAAACCCAACCTTCTGTCCCAGTCCACCCCCAACGCCCTTCAATAGCATCGCCCTTCGGAGAATGCCAGTCTCTTCCTCTGGCCTCCTTCGTCGAGTTTGCTCTTCTCTTCCGCCCCCCCCCCCCCCTCCTCCCTCCCTCCCTCCCTCCCTCCCTCCCTCTGATCCGACATCTTGTGCCCTCTCTAGACCCCGGACTTTCCTCCCCCCCCCCCCCCCAACCAGCGGTAGGAAAATCACCTCGACTCACCTTGTACTGCACAGCCTGGTATCCCCCCACGGGCGGCATATCTTGAGGCATCTTGGCTCGATTCTTTTCCTACCGACCCAACGCGGTCGGCTTTGCGCTCGGGTTTTGTGAAGTGGTAGGTGTGTGTGTGTGTGTGTGTGTGTGTGTGTGTGTTTTCTCGTTTCTTCTCCGTCGATGTTACCAGAAGAGGTCCAATTGATGGAGGAGGACGAGCTCTTCTTTTTCGAAATATCGGGTCGTTCGCTCTCGACTGCTAAGTGAAAGCGGGGCAAGGGGGGCGTCGTCGTCGTCGTCGTCGTCGTCGTCGAGCTCTCTCGGTTCAAGCTCTGGGAGGTAGTGACTGGGAAGGCGTGTATGTGTGCCTGAGGTGATTATTTTCTGGTCGACGATGATTCGTTCAATTGGATGATCGCTTATGTAAGGAAGCACGCGCGACCGGGTCCACTGTGTTCCAGCACACCGAGCACACCGAGCATACCGAGCACACCGAGATGCATCGGGGCGCACCGGGACACACCTGGCTCGAAACCGGATGACCCAGATGAAGACCCGACAGGGAGACCGATGGGCACCATGCAAGGCCCAAAGTTCACGGCATCGCACGCAGAGTTGAATCATCTGAATATATTCATGATGCTTGTCTTTACCACATGTCCAACCCTGCGTCTGGTTGTCTAATTCAACATCCTCCTCTTTCCCCTCTCCCCCTCAAAAAAAAAAAAAAAAAAAAAAAAAAAAAAAAAAAGCATACAATACTGCATGTGAACCCTACAAGATAATATTTGCACATCTCAACTCCATGCAATGCGTCGCCAACGGAAAGGCTGGGTATAAACCGAACAAAACCAGAGCCAACAAACTTTTCCACCACTGCCAGCACCCTTGCGAGAACCCTTCCCGTCAGCTCCACGGCGCTTTTATATGCGCCTGCGGACCGACAGTAGCTTTCGAGCGCCCCGGGGAGCGGCTTTTTACCACTAGTCATCCCCTGCAGCCGCTAGTTCGGCCTCGAGGTCGGCCTCGAGATCGTCCTCGTCAAAGTCGTCGCCTCCTTCCGCCGCACCGCTGTCGGGCACGAGCGAGACGTCCTCCTCGTCGCCTGTGACTTGTGGGGTGGGCAGGCTGCTCGACTCGTTGTCTTCGGCGTTGGGCGTCCGGACGGAGCTCAGCTTGGAGGCACCGCGGCTCTTGGCCACGCGTTGCTTCTTGGAAAGCGCGCTTCCGCCTTCATCTGACGCCGTGTCATCGTCCGTTGCTTTTCTTTTGGTGCCACCGCCTCCCGTGACCCCGTTGGCCGACTCCTGGGACGACGGAGGCTCATCGCCGACCTCGGTGTCGCCGCTGCGACTCTCTGTGTCGGCGTCCGAACTGTCGTCGTCGTCGTCGTCGCTTCCGAGGAACTCCTTCATCTCGTCGTCGACGCCCTCCCAGTCGAATGTTTTGAGGTCGTCTATCGGGCTGGTCTGCCCGTCCTCGAAATCGGGCATCAAGTTGTCTTCATCCCCGTCCTGGTCGCCGTCGTCTTCGTCCGAGGCGTCTTCGTCATCTTCCAGGATGTGGTGCTCCCCCGTTTCGTCAATGATGGTCAGATGCGGCCTCGAGAGATGGTTGTGGTGGTTGTTGTCGTCATCGTCCGCATCAGACACCGTGTCGGCGTCCGTGGTCTCGGAAGCCGCATGATGGCGTCGGTCTGCCGGGTGGACCTCGACAAGGTACGGTGTTTCGTCGAGGTGCTGCCATTGGCTCAGGCAGTCCGTCAGCCAGTTCTGGCTGACAATCTTGATGCTCGGGATCTTTGCGGCCTGCCTGACCTTTTGCGTCCGCGGCCGCGACGTGGACATGACAAGGTGCGTCACCTTCTTGGACACCCTGGTGGATATTTGAGCGCCGAAGCTCATGGCCTGGATGCCAATCTCGGACTGCAGCACGTCCACGCCCAGCGGCACCAGGCCTGACAGCACGATGGTGGTGCCCTGGAGAGTCGAGGCCTTCATCGTGTCGAGAACAAAACCGACATCCGGAACGGCAGCGAGGTCAATGTTGTCGTCGGCGCCCGTCTTTTTGTTGCGCGGAGCGGACTGGGCCGGCGCAGAAGAAGCGCGCTTCTCGTCGTACTCCTCGTAAAACTTGCGGTGAAGCTCGGTGAGATGCTGTCGTAGGTAAACCAGCTCCGCGTCGTCGTCGCGGAGGACCTGAGACCGGTGTTGCACCGTCATGATGTGCGGGCCGTCTTCCGCGTCTAGTGTGGCGGCCTTCTCCTTCTGCTCGTCCTGCTTGTCCAGCTCCTCCTGCATGTGGAGGAGGGGCCTCTCCTTGATCTGTTGCTCCAGCAGCTTCTCCTGCTCTCCCGTCTGGGCCGCCTGCAGCACCTTGTCGTCACCGCTGCTCATCTTGAGGAGCTCGTCCAGCGCCGACACCTTGCCGTTGGGCTGCGTGATATCCTCCGGCTTGGTCTCGGCGGGGGACCTGGGCGCTTCCGGCGCGACGGTCGCTTCGGGTTGTTCGGGCGGTGGCGCGGGCAGGATGTCTTGTCTCTTGGGGAGGAAGCTCGAGTTGATGTCGCCGATGCCCTTGAAGAAGTCATAGGGTACGACCTTGATGAGGTTGGGCCGGTTGCTCGGCCAGACGTCGGCTCTGTCGTCGATGATGACGACCATGTTGGTGTTGACGGGGAACAGGCGCTGGAGGCTCTTGGAGATCATGCTGCCGTTCTCGTCACGGCTAATGACACGGTTGCCGAACAGCTTCTGGTGAGGGTCGACGATCTTGGCAATGTTGAGGGCGTAGGCGCGGGTGCCCATGGTGTAGACGTGGAGCTCGTACAGCTCGGCGACGCTCTCAAGGAACTCGGCAAGGCCGGGGCGCATCTTGATGTAGTACCAGCAGCCGGAGGTGACCATTCCCCTGGGGCCCTCGTCGTTGAGCTGGAACTTCTTGACGTCCTTGACGGCGTGGTAGTTTGGGTTGGAGGGGTCTTCCATCCACTCGCCGACGGTGGGCTCGATGCAGGCGTGGATGATGGTCTGATCGAGATCGACGACGAGGCTCAGCTTGCGCTGGCGCAGGAGGCGCTTCTGGGTTTCGTGCTCGGCGCGGGCGGCCAGGTCGCCGCTGACCATGAGGCCGGTCTGGTCGTGGGTCATGTTGATGGTGGCGCGCTGGGTGTCGCGCTGGTCGCTGGCCCAATTGACCTCGGTCATGTCCTTGCCGCAGATGGCACACAGGCCCTGGAACTGGATCTCGTGGGAGCAGGCCTCGTCGACGAGCATGCAGGGGGCGTCGCGGGTGAGGGTCATGCCCTCCTTCAGACGCCATTCCTTGAGGATGCCCTCGGCGGGGCTGTCCCAGCCGGCGATGGTGGTGACTTCCTCTTGCCAAGTTTCGCCGGCGATGGGGTCGCCGTACTCGCGCATGGACTTGTACGAGTATTCCAGGATGCTTTCCTGCTTCTTGATGGCATCGCCGGGGCTCTTGAGCAGCTTCGTGACGGTAATGGGGTAGCGCAACCTCGCGCCGAGTGAGAGTAGCTTGCCCATGGTGTGATGGCAGGCTACGGGAGGGGTTGCCTAGAAGACTGTCGCGACAAAAGATGGAGATGTGTTAGCGCCGTGAGCTTCGAGACACGCGAGCGCGCTGAAGGAGGGGAGAAGACGCGTGCGAGACGGATGGATGAGATGCAAGGGGAGCAGCAGCAGGAGCAGCAGCAGCGGCAGACGCAGCAGACGCGACGACAAGTTTGGCGAGGTACGGGAGGTCGGAGGAGGGGAGAGGAGAGATGCGACAAACCTAGTAGTGAGAGTCCCCCAGCAACGATCAGAGAAGGTGCCGGTGCGGTGGCCAGTCCCATTGCCCCGAAGCTACAGCGAGGGAAAGGAGGAAGAGAGGGGGGGGAGGGGGGGGGGCGCAATCAGGAGAAGAGCTCTAGGTCGTTGCGTAGCGTTGAGGATGGGAAGCGTGTGCAGGGAGGGGTTGGCAGAGGGAAGGGTTGGCGTTTGGTGGATGTGGCCGAGTGGGAAAAAGGAGAGGAAAAAAGAGAGTGGAAGAAATGGGCGAGAATCCGACTCGGGATAGAGTGCGTGGAGACCGAGGACGGGACGAAACGATAGGAGACGGGGTGGGGGGGGGGGTCGGTTGGTTGGTTGGACGGGTGGACGGGGGGTTTGCTCTGCGAGCTACAGAGTACCTAGACTACCTGAGGTGACTAGTAGTAGGTCTATCTGCAGGTGGCTCTTAAGCGCAATTGACTTTTTGGTGACGTGATTGCAATGGGAGAAAGGTCAGGTTCCTAAAAGGGGAACAAAAGAAAGGAATAAGAAGAAATAGAGTGAGCTTCTTGTGTGTGTGTGTGTCTGATGGTTGAGTGGCGTGAGTGATGGAGCGGGATGGAGGGAAGAGGCTTTGACTCGATGCGATGTGTAAGACGACGTTTAAGCTGCGGCTCTCGAGCAGATTAAAGGGGAGGGCGGAGGAGGAGGAGGAGGAGGAGGAGGACGAGGGAGAGGAGGAGGTGGAGGTGGAGGAGCAAGCTTTGGAGCTCGGGGACTGTTGGTCGAGAGAGTGAGAGAATGAGGGAGAGATAATAGGTGGTAGGTACGCTAGGTACCTAACCTAAGGATTATTAGGTAAATAGGTACCTACCTAGGTAGAGGTAGGTAGGTAGAGATAGATAGTCACGTCTGGGCCGAACCGTGACGCACACGGGAGGTAAGGCAGGCAGGCAGACAGGCAATGCAAGGCAAAGGAGGAACCAACCGGGGTGATCCAGGCTGAACGGAGTGGGGTCGGATCTATCGGGTGCACAGACCATGTGACCTCCGGGTGGGTCCGGAATATACGGCAGAGATTATTCCGATGGTCAGGGTAGGGAAGGGGCGAGGTACGGTACGGATACAACATGCCACATAGGTACTTAGAACACCACCAGCATTAGGTAGTCAGGTATCCGTAGTGTGTCCACGGTATGTAGTGCACACTACTCTGTACTTACCTGGTGGAGGGATGGCAGCCGGGGTGCTTGAGCCAGGTTGCGCCACTCCCGGAGGCAGTGGCACGTGAATGCAGTGGCGCGATGCGATGATCGCGATATGATGTGATGCGTGGGAACGGCAAAGTGAGTAGGTAAAGAAGTAGAGCAGCGTACCCAAGTATATATTCCTTTCCTTGGCTGGCTGGACGGCGAGGTATCTACGATGGTATCTATCCATCTAGGTAGGTAGATACCTACCCAACAGATTGTTCATGCCTTGTGTACACCAACTTACAATGGCTAGACTCACTCGTCTTGATGTGCTCGTGTCAGTGTACTTGTTTGATCCAAGTCTGTGTGTCTTCTGTCTGTCTGTCTTCTGTCTGTATAATGTGTGGTGTGTATTGTGTAGTCGATTGTCTTAGTGTACCTAGGTAGGTAGGTAGTGTAGATTGTACTGTACCTACTCTCGTCAGCGCCATCCCACCTCCTGAAAGAGTGCCTGCATCGGTCATGGGTGGCATGACGGACCCTATCTGTACCTGCCGTAGCACCGCGTCAGCTTTGCTTTGCCAACCAACAACGCCTTTCCTGCTTCTGGCCCACGGTCCCCCTTCCTCCCCCACTCATCTACCCATCTCACCTTACTCATCTCATCACTCACTCACTCACTCACTCACTCACTCACTTCTCTCCTGCCACTCATCCCCTCTCTCCCAATGGGGCACAACATGGCTTGAGTTGCTTCTTCCCATCTTCCCCCCCCCCCCCCCCAAAAAAAAAGAATCTTCTTTTGAAAATATAAACTATCGTCATTACCATGGCCGAGAGCTGCCGTCCGAATGTCATACAATGTCATACAGTCATGTATGTGCCCATCCCATCACGCCGCATATTCTACACCCTCCCATCGCCCATCGTTAAAAGTCATCGTGATCGAGTATTAATGCTCCTCTCTATCCATGAGTTGACGCCCGCCTTCGTTCCGTGTCCCTAGGTAGTGTCCTTCTGATCAATCACGCCACAAACCCCACAGACCCCGTCGTCCACGTCCCGTTCCCCGGGCTCATCCAAGCCAACCAACCCCAAACCCTGACTCCGATCCAGTCCAAGACACACCCTGTAAAAACTATTGACCTCCCCCCAAGTTCCTGTAAGCCGTGAAAACGCCCCGGCCACTCTGCAGAAAATTTCCCTTTCCTTTAGTCCGGTGAGATCTCCGAGCCCCCAAGGTCCTCCCAGTCGGAATCCACGTCATCCACCTCAGATGCCGGCTCCGCATCTGGGTTGCCTCTCCTGCTGTCCTCCTCCGCCTCCACCGCCATCGCTGCCGCCCCCGCCCCCGCCCCCCGGACCGGCTGCTCGTCAGCCTCCTAGACTGCCTGCTGCTGCGAACCCGAGGGCGATGCGCCCATCACTCTGTTGCCCCGGGGCTTGGCGGACCCCAAGCCGAGCACCCCTCCCATCTCTGACAGTTTCTTGGTCGTCATGTCTGGGTCTGGTTCATCGTTTCCTATAAAGGTCCAGCTCTCCTCGGCCTCCTCCTCGTCGTCGTCTTCTTCGGCCTGCGCATGCTTGCCGGCCTTTCTCTTGATCAGGCTTGTGGCGTACTCCATGTCGCGATAGATGCACTGGATGGCGTTCTCCACGCCGTTTTCCTGTCGCGTGTGTGTTAGCGCGCGCACGGTACCCTACAACGTCTAAAAGGAGGGGGTTTGGTGATTAGTGATTAGACCTACACTGCGGATCTGCTCGCCGAGTACGCGGGCCTTGACTATCATGCGGTCGTTATGCGTGGCCTCCCAGAGGGCGCGGGCGAAAGAGACCGCTCCCCACTTCTTCAAGCAGATGCCGACGCCAATGTCTTCCACGCGGCCGCCAAAGAAGAACTGATCGCCAAAGAAGGGCCGGATGATGGTGGGTATACCCGCCCTGAGGCTGGCCCCCGTCGTGCCGGATCCGCCGTGGTGGGCGGCTGCGTCAATCTGCGAGAACAGCCAGTCGTGGGGCGCGCTCTTGATGACCAGGATCTCGGGCGGCATGACTGGCTCCGTCTTCTTCGCGCCCCCCGCGTCCTCCGGCTTGGCCACGCGGTCCGACCAGCCCTTGGACAGGATGCAGCGGACGTCTGCCTTGAGGACGGCGTCGATGACCTCTTGGGTCATCTTGGCCGTGTCGTTGACGATGATGGAGCCGAAACCGACGTACACGAGCTTCTTCTCGTCCGCCCTCGCCTTGGCGATGAAGTCGGTGAGCTCCTTGGGCGGCTGGAAATCCGACCCCTCGTCCAGGAACCAGTACCCGGTGACGCGGATCCAGTCCGAAAAGTCCAACGGCGGCGCGACGACGTACTCTGAGAAGTTGTAGAGGAACGGCACCTTGTTCGGCTGCATCTTCTCCAGGCTGGTGTTGGGCAGCTTGAGGGTGTTGTTGCGCCAGCGGTTGATCTGGTGGGCGGTGGCCTTCCAGAAGATGTTGTCGAACATGACGTACGTCATGTAGTTGTACGCACCGCCCATCTTGTATTCGGGCATGACGAACGCGTGAGGGTAGGCTCTGGTGCGGGTCCAGGGCATGGTGAAGGCTCTGAAGTAGGGGATCGAGAGCTTCTCGGCAATGTGGATGCCGGCCATGGCACTGGGGCTCTCGATGAGGAGATCCGAGCCCTGGCAGGCCTCCCAAGCCGAGACCAGCAGCTCGTCCAGCCAGCCGCGGAACATGGAGTTCGCCTCCCTCAAGAAGGCCCAGGTGAAGGTGCCGTTCTCGATGCAGAGTCTCATGAGCTCGCCGGGATCGCCGTCGACCTTGGCGAACTCGATGCCGTGGCCCTCGATCCAGTCCTTGAACTCGGCATGGGTGGCGATGCGGGGCTTATGGCCCTCCGCGATCAGGCCCTTGCACAGGGCAATGTAGGGCTGGACGTCGCCTCTGGAGCCAATCGTCAGGCAAGTGATCTTCATGGAGTGGGCCGGCTTGAAGTTGAGGAACGACGCTTTCGGGTCGTCGAACAGGATCGTCGGGGCATCGCCGGCACCCGTGCTCTCCTTCGGCAGGCGCAGTTCGTGGTCGTGGAACTCCTCGACCTGGCGCGCCTCCTTGAGCGCGTCGCGCTCGGCCATGGCATTCTCCTCTTCTTCCTTTTCTTCCATGTCCAGGTCTCCCGTCTGCTTCAGGTAGCGGGTCGTCTCCAGACTCTGCAGCAACGTGACGGCGCAGTCGTCTCTGAGCTCGGCCTGGCCGAACTCGAAGAAGACCTCCTCGTGACCTCGGATGACAACCACGAGGCCCGAGTAGCCGAACCGGAAACCCTTCTCCTTGTCCACGTTCTCAATGTCCTTCAGGGGGAGGATGAGCTTCGTTCTCGTCCCCGGCAGCAGGCTCCGGAAGCAGAACGACTTGTCGCTGATGTAGATCTTGCCGTACAGCGGCAGAACGCGCAGGATGTAGCCGAAGTAGGTCGCTTGAAGCTTCTCCGTCTCGGGGAGCGCAAAGTGCGCGCGGAACCGATCCATGGACGTCTGGATCTTGCCCTCTGCATCCTCGTAGAGATCCTCGTCGTCCGTCTTGATTTCGTGCGGAGCGTCGTAGTGCTTCCGCCCGCCTCGCCACATGCCCGACACCTTCTCCACATAGCCCATGGACTCGGTGGCAAGCATCGAGCCCAGCTTGCTGCTAGTGCTGTTGAGATAGACGGCAAAGGCGCCCACGCGCTGCAGTGGGAAGGCGCCCATCTTAGTGATGCTCTGAAGGGTCGGCGTCGTCGGGGGCTTCTCCCCGTCGTTGATGGAGCCGGCGGTCGCTGCGCGCTCTCCGCTGTAGGCGGCCAGGGCGGGAGGGCTCCTGGGCTCCCGATGTTGGCTCCTCTCCAGCTCCGCGCGAGAGGCCGAAGCCGACCGGTGCATCGTAGGGTTTTGAAAGACGTCGCTGCCTCGCAGGATCTGGCTCGCCGAAGGGTCTTCGCTCGACGAAGCCACCATCCCGGAATAGCTCGGGTCCTCCATGGAGGACTGCAGGTACGAGTCGGTGGAACCTTGCTTGTGGGGCGGCGTACGGCGGGATTCGTCCAGTCGGTTTCTGCTCATCGAGCGCCTGTTGCCGCTGAAGCTGCGCCGGGGCGAGGAATCACGCATGATGGTCGACAGGTCCAGGCTCCTCCGACGGAAGCCCCTGAAAGCGTCGAAGCTGGCGTGCGCGGCATCCATGCTGGCGCGCGGGCTGAGAGCCGACGAGCTGTGGGCGGACAAGGGGGAAAGGGTGGCCTTGACGGCATCGGGAAGCTTGCTGGTTCTAAGCTTGAGCGGCGGCGCGGCCGCGGGGCGTCTGCCTGCGCTCGTGGAGCTGCGCGCCGAGGCGCTCGCCGACTGCTGCTGCTTCTCTTCCTGCTCCTGCGCGGCCTTGAGTCTCACGGCGTCCCTGGCGTTGGAAGAGGCATCCTCGATGAGGATCTTGAGGACGTTGATGGCGTCCTTGCCGAAGCTGAAGAAGGAAAAGAAGTACTCGTCAATGGCGTACGTCTCGTCGTTGTCGATGATGCGGATCTTGCACGTGTCGGCAAACTCGAGCATCTGTGTGTCCTCGATGTCGATGACGTTCTCAATGGGCAGCGAGATCTTGACGCTGTCGCCCTCGTTGTGGGAACGGAAGATGACTCTCTGCAGACTCTTGACCCATTCCTTGGCGCTGGGGGCGCTGTCGGCCCTGAAGTGGTACGTCCTGTGGTGGGTGACGACGGTGAAGGCAAGGCCGTCCTTCTTCTCGTTGACGCTGGCCGAGATGCCGTAGCGGAGATCGATCTGGCCGCTCGGGAAGTAGACGTTGGAAGGGTCCTTGTAGTATGCCAGAACGTCGCCCTTGAGGCGGAACCAATATCGGTTGTACTTGGGATTGCGCTTGCCGCTCTTGGACAGATAGCCCGACTTGACGACCTCGTGCTGCGCCGGTTAGTGCCTGCAAGGCAAGACGGACGGAGAGGCGAGATAAGGGAGGACCGGTGACGTACCGCCTTCTTGGGAAGGTAGGCGTAAAAGCAGATGTGCTTCGCCGTGATGTACATGTAGCCCTGGAGGAGGACGCTCTGGAGCAGCCAACAGGGGTATTCTGTGGCGTGTTAGCTACAGCGCGCGCATGTGTGCGCGGGCGGGGGGCAACCGCATGGCAGCAGTAAAGGAGAGAGGGGGACGCACCTTCTATAACAGCCTCTGGATGGTCAAACTCGAAGATGTCCTGCAGGCGACGGGCCAGGGCGGTTGTGTTGGACTCGGTGGAATCGCTGTAGGTGAGGTGGTCGGCAGAGAGGCGGTCGATGTCGAAGCTGGGTCTCGCGGACATTTCGGCTTTGGCTTCCAGCATCCTGCTCATTACCGGGGCATGGCGGCGGTCTCGGTCGTCTTCGTCATCACCATCGTCATCATCATCATCTTCTTCTTCTTCTTCCTCCTCTTCCTCCTCTCTTATATGGTCGGCGGGCTGGGTCGGGAGGACTTGGGAGGGGTGGTCGGCTTCGTCGGAGGGAGACTGAAGCTTGGATTTCTCCTTCTTGGACTTGTGTCGCGGCAGGCGCGGGAGGGCGGGCAAGGAGCGGAGGAGCTTGGAGCCGGAGATCTTGCGGCGGTGCTTTTCGCTAATGGAGGAGGAATCCTTCTTCAAGACGGTGGTTTTTGAGAGATCGGTCGGGTGGCTTTCGGGGCGGCGCTGCTTGCGATGGAGGAGATGGGCGAGGCCGCCGCGGGACTTGTCGTCGGGGGCGTCGCGATGGCGGGGGTGGTCGTGGTCGGGGTCGTCGGCGCTCTCGTCGTCGCTGGAGTCGAAGCGATCGTGGAAGTCGACGCGGGAGCCGGCGGCGGCGATGAGGCCGAAGATGGACTGGTTCATGTTCATGAACATGGGCGGGCCCTGCGTGGGGACCAGATCCTCCTCTCTGCTATCGTCGCCGTCCTTTAACCTTTCGGGGAGTTCGATGGCTGGGGTATTTGTCTCGAAGCGCTTCTTGAGGAGTTTCTTGCCGACGCGCTTCTTGACCTCGTCGTCGCCGCCGAAGCTGACGCCTGCGGCACCCGCGGGGCCTGGCGTCGCCATGGCTATCGAGGCTGCGCTGGGTCGGCTTTGGTTGAGCGGGCAGTACGACGAAGACTTAGTGAGGTGGTGGGTAGAGTGCGAGGTTCGTTCGGGTCAGCAACCTCTGCAGTTGTTTTGAATTCTGAGTTTTCTATGGGGAGGGACCGGGCGACGCAAGAGGTGGAGGAGAGGGAGGGGTGCGAGGTGTGAGAGAGCAAAGGATGGATGCGTCGGACGGAGGGGCGGGAGTCGAGTGTGGCTACAGCGGGTTCATTCAGGCGGCGGCGGCGGCGATAAAGTTTTGAAGTCGACGGGAGAGTTGCGAGATGGGACAAGAAAGCAAAACGGCAGATACCTATGGAAGTGGACGGTGGTGTGTGTGTGTGTGTGTGTGTGTGTGTGTGGTTTGCGGACGGAGATGCAGACGGACTTGTTGCAGCCTGAAGCAGGTGACAAGAGACCGACCGACTGACTGGTCAAGTAACCCAGGTACAGGTATGTATGTAGGTACCTAGGTATGTACCTATATATATGTACTAGGTATGTGTAGGTACCTGTGTATGTGTAGGTACCTAGGTAAGTAAGTATGTGTAGGTATCTATCCTTCTGTGCCTTTGAGCAAAGCAAGACTCGGAGCAAACGAGTTGGAAGGGGAAGGGGGGGGCTATTGTAGTGTAAGACGAGGCGAGCAGAAAAATCGAACAGGAGAGGTACATAGGCAAGGCAGGCAAAGCTCGGGGGTTGATTAGGCGATTAAGGCCGGGTAGGCAATAATAGCTAAGGTGATAAGGTAGGTCAGGTCGTAATAGGCAAGGTAGCAAGCAATCAAGCATTTAGAGAAAAAGGCTGTTGGTTGATGTTGAGGCCAAAGCGTCGGGAGACGGCGGGTCTCGGGAAATCGGGAGATGTACGATCGTTCATTCATTCATTCGACCTGCTCTATGCACATAGGAGGCTGCCTGCGGTGAGGCGGAGATGATGGGATGGATGGGTGAGGTAGGTTCACTAACTGCCCAAGGTCTGTATGTGTGTGTGTGTGTGTGTGTGTGTAGGTACATGTATGAGCAACTTCTGGAGAAGCAAGGCGGAGAGTGAGTGAGAGAGAGAGAAAGAGAACGAGAGTGAGAGGAAAGGGGCCGGAGGATACGGACGGGATGAGCAATACAGACAGACAGACAGACAGGCGGCAGGCAGGGTCAGATGCATGCAGTCAGTCCAGTCCGGTTCGACTGTTTGCGCCCGAGATTAACGGGACGGATTATAGCAACTGTCCGGGAGCATCAGACACACATATACACACACACATTTTCTCTCTCTCTCTCTCTCTCTCTCTCTCTCACTCACTCACTCTCTCTCACTCACTTTCACTCAAGCAGAGAGACCTGGATGGCAGGCAGCAAGTAGCGTAGCGAGTGGGTTTTCATCATTTTGTTGCATGAAGCCTACAAGGAGAGGTGGGTAGTCCCTGCTTATAGTGAACTCTCCCTGTCTCTTCCCCCAATTAGCGTGACATCTATATAGGTGCCTAACAGAAGCAAGCCCTGCACAGAAAAGAGGAAATCAAGTAACCACACGTGCCTGAGCAAGAGTGATTGTTGTATGCAGTGCCTACCTAGGTATGACTGAGCTGCCACCCCACGCATTAAGAAACAAGAGACGAAGGAGATGAAGAAAAAGAGGCAGGGTGCTATGTGCCTATGCACCAAGGTACCTAGCTCCCAGATAGGTAGGTAAGGTACCTATTCAGGTAGGTAGGTACGCACGCAAGATACACTAGGTACGTGCCCTGAGCGCTAGAGATAATAGACGATGCTGACACGGGGCGACAGGTGGCTGTGGCTGTGGGTCAGTACACTATATGGGTCTTATCTTTTTTTTCCTGCGTCCCTCATTGGATAACGATAGTGTTATCTTATCGATAAACCACCCCATGACGCCAGAATGCGCCATTCAGGTCCCATCACAAGATCTCGACAACAAACATGGACGAATGCCATGTGAGCCGCCGGCCACCAACGCATCTTCATCAGCAGATAGCCTGCCAGCCCAGGGGTGGGGTTCCATCAATGATAAGCATCCATCCTTGGGGAATCACTCAACGCCGCTTCTCGAAACACATTGGACCCTCTGTGAATTTCACAAGACACACACGGACTGCCACTTCTTGAACCCGACAAAACAAGTCCAAGGGGGCAAGCGACCAATCCCATGAATGACATCAGCCCAGTCGGCGCCGCAAACCACGGACGACCTTTAATCCAGCCCAAGGCCCCGAGCACGCACACCCTTGGCCAAATAGCATCGTGGGGGGGGGGCGCACATCTGGGATGCCCCCCCGTCCACTTCCAGACAGTCTCCTATTTTGTTGAGAGCTGCACTCACGCTCCATATGTTTAGTTCAAGGGGGGAACTAGCAAGGTAAAAGAAAGTAAACAAGAGCAGGGTAAAAAAAAAAAAAAAAAAAGGGGGGGGGGGAACCTGACCGAGTCCTTTCTGAGACTCAACGTTTCTTGATTTGACAGCGTCGCCACTGACGGGATCAGCACAGTACCGTATGTAGTGTAGGTCCATGTCAACAGACACCTCCCAACGAGGAGGCCATTTGGTTCACAATGACCAAGGTGGAAAATGCTTTGACCATGGCCAGAGACAGGACCCCATCCATCTACGGATGGCAGCCCCATATCGAGTTCCCTTTGTAACCCAGCCCCGGATACGTCCCACGCTCCCCGTCCCATGATTCTGCGCTGTGATAAAACCTCCCCTACCGCTCGTCCTGGGGTCTGTACCAGAGCTTTTTGGACCCATGCAACCAAGCATTCATAACTGCTCCGGGCTGTTGCCTCACCGTTGCGCTCGGCATCTCCCCGCCGTGAAGCCGAGATCCGGTCCCGAAGTGCCGGTTGACTGCGGGCGGCGGGGCTCGAAACCGCATGAGGGGGAGAAGCAGAAGGAGGGGCGGAGCGACCGTAGGCCCCCCTCCTGGCCTCAGTGACGTCTATAAACTCAATGACTCTTCACATCATCTCATCTCCTCGTACGTGCCCCTTTTGGCTCCTGCCTCCATCCAGTTCAAACAGTGCGTTCCGTTCATGCCCCGTCGGCCCCTGTGCTCGCTCCGAACAGACCGCCCATCCAAGCATCTCCGGACCTCGCTAGTCAGTCCAGCTTGAACAACCCAGCCCAACCCAAGCCCCAAATCTCGCGAGGACTAGCTAGCTCCAAACATGAGGTAAACACCCCCCCATCTCGTTCTGCTCCGAACCCCAACACCAGTCGCCGCGGCTGACTTCGCCGCCGCCGCCGCCGCCGCCGCTGCCGCCACCCCAGTGACCAAGAAACACCCTTCGGCGAGGACAACCTCCCCCCGTCCCGCACCCGCGCCGCCTTCCCCCTCCCCGTCCCGGTCCTCGCCCTCGACTTCCGCATCGTCGTCGACCTCGACCCGCTGATCCCCGTCGGCGTCGGCCCCTTTGGCCAGCGGAACTGGATCTCCTTCTCCGGCGGCGCCTTCGCGGCCCGCTGGGGCTCCGGCACCGTCCTCCCCGGCGGCCAGGACAGCCAGCTCGTCGTCGGTGAGAGCCTGTCCACCGCCGTCGAGACCTCCTACCTCCTCCGGACCGACGACGAGCCGCCCGCCCACATCGCCGTGCGCACCACCGGCTGGCGCACGGGGCCGAGGGAGGTCATGGAGAGGCTGTTCGACCCCGCCCGGGCCGCCGGCGTCGGCCCGGACGAGTACAGCTTCCGGCTGAATGTGAAGATGGAGACGGGCGACGAGAGGTACCGGGACCTCGTCAACACCGCCATGTGGGTCGGCAGCGGCGCCAGGCTGGGCGCCACCGTCATCTACGATGCCTACCGGGTCGTCTGAGGTAGCTGGCATCCGTGTCGCGGGTTCCGACTGGCCAAGTCATGAGGCGCACGGCAAGACTTTTGCGCTTTTACCCCTGTGCCTTTCTCCGCCCATCGGGTTTCTTGTGAATCGTAATGATCAAGTACATGTGATGTAAATACAGTTATATGTTTGTTTACTCATGTATATCAATTCTTATAATATGATAAATTGTTTCCAATATTAAATCAATGTCCGGCCTAAACGGAAACGTAATGAATCAATACAACTCTCAAGTAATCTGATATTCGATTGTATGAGTTCATATAACATACACAAAAGAGGCTCGTTTGCATTTGGCTGTTCATGGACCATGGTATGATTGGCCCGTATCCCTGGAAAGCTAAATGTATATGACTCGACTGGTCATCTGAGCCTGAGTGAGGCTCCCGCTACTTTCTCTAAACTTGGCATGCAACATAGGAAAGATACTTTTAGCTCCTGGCTTCTCTTCCGGTAGTTTGCGACCCATCGACCCTGCTCAAGGGTACAAGGACGATGACGGACGGAGATTGCGTCAACATCATGATATAGGCACTCGGGAGGCACCGGGAAGCTCGTGTCCAATTGTGGATTCATTATTTCTCTCCGAACCGAGATCCAGCAATGTAGTATCCAGCCGGAGGGTGCCCGGTAGATCGTCGCAAGATCCCCATCCCCGAAATAGTCACATACCAAGGTGCCGTCTGTACAGCCTTATCCCCCATGCTTTTTTTTGTATCCGTAGTGCAGCTATCATGGCAAAGTTGGCCCAACAGATCCCTAACGCCTCGCAAAAGCACAAGCCAGTTCAATGACCACCCCCCATCCGTCCGCTGACGACAAGGAACCCCCCCCCCTTCACCAGTGTACACCAACACCTCCCTCTCTTGCAAGCATTCGTTTCCAAGGCCGAGGTTTACCCTCTCCCAATCCCATCCAAGCAAGCCTACACGTGGCCCTTCCTGACCATAGGCCGACGGCCGAAGACGAGGGCTCACATCCACAAGCAGAGCTTCCCGCTGGCGGTGCCGCCGGCGACCCAGTCCATCGTGGGATGGAACTGGGCGACCGCAGGGACGGCCGAGATGCCGTCACCGCCCAGCTGGGCGAGCTGCTCTCCGTTGGCGGCGTAGATGTCGACGAAGCGGTTCATGTTCCCGATGGCCAACTTTTGGATGCCGTCCCGGGGCCTCTTCTGCCACTGCGGCTTGAGGATCGTGACCCAGCGGCCAGTCTGGTTGTTGTGCCTGACGACCTCCTTGGGCTCCATGCCGCTCTTGTCCCAGGCGGCGCGGTCCGCCCAGTCGTAAATCTTGATTGTGTCGTCGTACGACGACGTCGCGATCTGGCCGCCGGGGCTCCACGAGGCGTGGGAGACGGAGAGCCTCGAGTCGTGCTCGTAGAGCATGGCGGGGAAACGCATGTCGCCCTTGCCCGAGATGTTGCGCAGGTCCCAGATCTTGACGGTCCGGTCGAGCGAGGCCGCCGCCAGCAGGTGTGGCTCCCGGGGATTCAGAGAGAAGCCGCCAATCTTGTTATCCGACAGCTGCCACGTCTCGAATCCCTTGGGATCTCGCGTGTCCACTCTTCCCACGGAGCCGTCCAGGGTCGAGAAGTAGATGAGGTCCCTGTCTGTGAGGGGGACGTCGATGGCGGACAGGGGGACATCCTCCTCCTTGTCCGCGGGCTCCCAGACGGGGACGCACACGTCCTTGGCCAGGTCGAGAACGCGAATCGTCGAGTCGTATGACGAGGTGTATACTTTCTGGTGGTCGTAAGGCGAGACGATGATGGTTGTGATTGTCCGAGAATGGATCTTGTAGGCGCCAATCTCGGGCTCCTTCCACTCGACCTCTTGGTTGTTGTCGTCGTCATCTTCGGTCTCCGGGGGGCCCTCTTGCGAGGCGTCGAAGACGCCGAGAGCCCCTTCCTTGTCGCCGGCGAAGATGAGGGGCTTTTCCTCGGTAGGGTGGAAAGTTGAGGCATATATCCGTTGAGGGCAAATCTTGATGTCTGCAAAGCACGTTAGTTAGTAAAGAGTCATCAGAGTCCTGCGCGGGGGGGGGAAACAAAAGAAGAGGCAATGAAATGGGCTTACCGTTGGGGATCCATTTTTCATAGAGCTCCAGCTTTCCCATCTTCTTCCTCAGGTCCTTGAGGTCCTTGTCGGACGTGTTCTCGATATCCTCGTCGGTAAAGGTGGGCACACCAGGCTGGGCGCCGCGGGGCAGCAGAGAACCGAGGCCATCGATGCCCTTGTTGAATTTTTTGCCCTCGACGGCGATGTCACCCAGGCTAAGGGTGCCACCGACACGCTTCTTCTTGGCCTTTTCCTTGGCAGCCTGGTCCTCGATCTCGACCTCGTACTTGCGCTTGAGCGTGTCGTTGTCGGCGTCGAGTCCTGCGACGCGGGCACTGCGGCGGACAGGGCCGGCGGGGGCAGCTGCTGACTCCCTCTTGACAGGAGCGGATCGGGGTTTGGGGGCAGGTTTCGGCTTGGCAGGCATAATCTTGTTTGAAGTCTGTGCCAGGTCTTTCAAGATGCTCTGGTTCCTGGCGATGTTCTCCCGGCGCATCCGCTCAAAAGCGCTGATGGCCTCCTCGGGCTCCTCCTTCTTCTTGATCGGCATGATTGCGAACGAGGACAAGAGGCTGAGAATAGTTGCAATGGATCCGAAGCTACGCAGAAAGCGCGAGCAAAGTCGCAACTCTATCTCCGGGGGGGCGATCTCGTTGAATGCGCCAGGCAGGTTGGTAGGCGATGGGCGACTCGGTCAGAGACGAGACGAGCTGCTGTGTGTTGAACAGGATATACAGAGCCAATCAATGAAAAGACTACTCGGACGCAATTGCGAAAGAGTCGCAAAGTTGAAAAAAGAGTACGCGTGCAGTTTCGGCAACCTGGATTGAGATATGGATTGTCCGTCACAAGCGTGTAACCGAAATCGAGGTCTGTAAACTGATCGCGACGGACGCCGCGCGACGTGCTTTCGGTGAATAATTAATTGACCGAGAGCGCGTCGCAACCAACGCGTCTTGCCGGGGGTTAAAGATGGATTACATCAGATGGGAATGCTTATGTCAGCGAAAGGTGCTGCAGAGAACTCACTGCGTACAGATAGGTACCTTAAATATCATGTAGTACTGCGTAGTACCTACCTACCTAGCTGTCTACCTAGGTAGGGAGGAACTGCAGGTACCTAGGCAGGTAGATAGGTACCCTACCCAGGCACCTAAGATAGGTACCCAGGTAGGCTCAGTATGCTGCCGGTACGTACCGTAAAAGTCTCTTGAATGGCCCGAGCTCCCTCTCCCCTGTGCAATGGATGGATGGAAATTTTGTCGGCATCGCCAGCAGCATCTCGCGATCGCATACATACAAAGACACCAATTCAACCGACGACACCATTGCGTTCGCCCAACGGCGACAAACCCGTCTCGCCATGTCTGTCACCACTCTGACACCCTTTCTCTATCAAACGAGGACGATTCTCAGGGCCTCCCCCTCTCTCCGGTCTCTCTCGACATCCGCACATCGTCCCCATGGCTACCCTCGATCCCGCGGCGAGCAGAGCATCCCCTTCGAATGGGACAGCCCGGCCGACCAACAACAACAGCCCGACATCCCCAGCGGCCTCAACAACCCTGAAAAGTCCACAATCACCCCGACCGAGAAGTTCATCTTCCAAAACATCTTTGCCGACATTGCCCGGCGCACCGGCTCCCCAGACCCTCACGCCGCCGCCGCCGCCGCCGTCCACCAGGACGAGTCTGGAGCCCGCGACGCCATCCTGAGCAGGTTCCCCCGCTCCCTGCGACGCGCAGCCCAGGCGGCGTTGGAATTACGCGAGGCGCCCGGTGACGAGTCCTTCTCCCTCCCCTCTCACGTCTCCTCCCCTGGGGCAGAAGAGTACGATACCGAACAAGATGCGGGCCTAGAGGCCGAAAGGGAACAAGCCGCGAGGCTAGAGGCCGCCCGCAACGAGATCCGGGCCGAGCAGGTCGTTAGGCTGCAGGCCCTTCTAGACCACTGCAACACCGATGTCGAGGTGTGGGACGTCCTGGAACGCGACGTCTTCTCCATGGTCGCCAAGCTGGGCATTTCCGATAGCGACCAGCAGGCGCAGCCACCGCCGCCGCAAACGGCAAAGAAGGGCAAAGCCAGGCCGAAGCGAACCGAAAACGAGGCAGTGGCCATCACAACGCCCGTGGAGCCGTCCCTCAACATGGACTCCCACGGCCCGCTCTACTCGATGCACCTCCTCCAGGGCCTGAAGACTCTCGACCAGTCCTTCGCGCGGTCGTCCCCGCTCGCCCTCAACGTGCTGCCGCGCGTCAAGGAGCTCGGCCTGGCCTCGTACGTCCTCGGCGTCTCGACGCCCTTGTACAACGAGCTGGCCTCCATCCTCTGGCACCGGCACGGCGACACCCAGGCCGTCTTGGACGTGCTCGACGAGATGCAGTTCGCCGGGTTGTCCTACGACAACCACACGCTGCGCCTGGTCGACACCATCGAGATGGCCCTGGCTTCATTCCGCCGCGGCCAGCTGGGCGTCTTCTCCAAAGCCATCGGTACCATGCCGGGCTACAATCTGGACGTCAAGTCCCGCGTGGAGCGATACGCGCGGCGCGTCCGTCGCAACGTCAAGGAGCAGCAGGACGGCAAGTCCAGTTACTAGGATGCATCGATCCGCCTGGGTCCGGATAGGGAAAGGGGTTGGGAGGCTGGGCTGGCTGGGCTGTTCGCCGTACTGGCGCTGTGTACAACAAAGACAACTGTAACATTTTGTATTATTAAACACTGCTCATGACAAGCAAGATTCTCACACAGATCAGTAACACAGTCGCCGGCGCGGCGCGGCGCGGCGCATGGCTCTCTGCTGGCTGGCTAGCTAGCGGGGGAAGTGCGAAAACCCTGACGAAGCGAGGCACGTCTGTGTTAATCGAGCATCTCGATGTCTGGCGACACAGCCGCAAGCCGGCGCGCGAAAACACAAATCATTCCGGGCGAGCCAAGGCACCGGGCTTCGAACCAGCATTCAGCCCGTTGTTGAGACCCCCCCCCCCAGCCCGCCGAACTCTCCCCGCTTCGAAGAAGGCCGGTGGCGCCGGGGGATTTTGTCGTTGCGGGAACTAAACAAGAGCCAGCCGTACCTACTCACCGTGCCGTGAGCTCGTTTCCCAAGTCACCGAGCATGCATGCCCTGCCTGTCCTTGGTCTGGAGAATCTTGAATTTTTTCTTGCGTGAGCGCTGAAAATTGGTGGCCCCAAGGCTAGGCCGGATGTTTGTAGACATTGAGCCCTAGTAGTAGACCGCCCCTTTGGGCCCAAAGGTTAATTAGACCAGGCGTTTTCCATCTGCTCGATTTGGGAGCTATATCATACATAGTGTACTCCGTATAGCCTGATGAGATGAGCAGCTTCATCTCAGCTTCAAAACTGTCAGTCCATCCAAACAACTGCCGAAGGCATAGTGTAGACACGATCGAGTAAATCGACCGTCCATTCCGTATAAGGAAAACGAGAGGAACTAGCCTGTACCCGACCAAAACTAAACAAGTATTGCTCTTGGAAGCGTTCATGATCACATCACACCATAGTTAGGAAATGGGCCATGTGCGGTCGCCGAGATTGGCATCAGAAGAAGTACCGCGTCCAAGAAAACGCAGCAGCAGCAAGCAAACTTGGATCGTCGACAAGAGAGAGAGAGAGAGAGAGAGAGAGAGAGAGAGAGATGGGGGAAGCGTGAAGGTGACAGACAGGACATAACCTATAAGGCACCGTGTAGAGTCATCACAGCCTCGCGAAGGTCTGAGAGAGAGGCAGCGGGCATAGGGCGACTGCGGCCGTTTATGCTCCCGATGTACGAGTAGTGCGAGGACACGGCGAGATGGGTGTTCTTTTTTTCTTTTTTTTTTCTTCGTTGTGTCATCCCGGCCGAATTGAGTTGACCTAACTATGTATGCATGTTTCGTCTTCTCGTCGTCGACAACGTGTAGGAAAATGTGAAGGGCTAGCCGACTGTATCCATTCAACCTCTCCCATTGTTCTAGATAAGAAAATCCTTCTCAATAGAGTTGAGCTAATTAATTAATGATACCTGAGACTCGAACCAGAAAGTGGGGTAAACATTCATTCATCAGTGAGCAGGTGAGTGAGTGAGTGAGTGAGTGAATGAATGAATGCTAGTTTTACAGCAAATTATTTGTCCATACATTTATTTATTTTCACAAGAAAAAAATTACGCTCACGCCAAAACACGACAGAACTGACCGAGTTGGGTGGTTGTTGTAGTGACGATAAAGGGAGAGAGATAGAGAGACAGCAATAAAATGAGCAATCTCATTCACTAAACAAAAGGTAAAGTGAACGAATGAAAGACCATCAAAAGGTGAAGTTGCGGCCAGTGTGGATTGAACACACGACCTTCAGATTGATTGAATGAAGTTTCCAGGGTTCAAACCCACTTCAGTCTGACGCTCTCCCGACTGAGCTATGTCCGCCGCCATCTTCGAGGGACCATTGCCCAGTCTGGCAACTATCAACTCCAGGATGTGCGGCAACGTACAGATGGCGATTGTAACAGGCGGCCGGCATAGAATCAAGACTCACTCACGCATTTCCAGACGTGTCAACACAGTCAGTGCATAATGGAGTCATGAGGATGGTGTCGACAGGCCCGGTATGGGCGTGTGCATCACCGCGTACATGACATTTCGGTATCTCACTATCTCTCTCCCTCTCCCTCCCTCCGCAAGTCCCTCTGAGAAGACACCGAATTCAGCCTCAAACAAGGTAAAAATTCATTTTTAGTATGCATAAGTGCGTCTGTCCGTATGCCCCGTTGGAAATGGCATTCCCCTCAGCGCCGCTGGCTGAGATGCAGCCACAATGCCTCATTTTGGAAAGGAAAAAAAAATCTAGAGAATTCTGCTTTTCCATGTCGTAGAGTCATGACCCGTGTGAACACATGAATATCACACACATACGCAATAGCCGTCGCGTGTATATGTATGTATGCGTTGCCTCCCATTCGTCGGCCCATGCCCGCTCGATCGATCGCAAACAACGCTGGTCGCCTTTCCCCTCCATCTATCTCACTCTGTTTCACACACACACACCCACTTACTCACTCACTCCCCCCCCTTTCCATTTACCAACCACGAGTGGCCAGCTTCTCGTCGGCCTTTAGGCTGTCGCAGTTGATGCCGACCATGGCCTCACCGAGACCCTCGCTGCATTCGGCGAGGACCTTGGCGTCCTTGTAGTGCGTCGTCGCCCTGACGATGGCTTTGGCGCGCTTGGCCGGGTCGCCGGACTTGAAGATGCCGCTGCCGACAAAGACGCCGTCGCAGCCGAGCTGCATCATGAGGGCAGCGTCGGCGGGGGTGGCGACGCCGCCGGCGGCGAAGTTGACGACGGGGAGACGGCCCAGCTCGGCGGTCTGCTGGAGGAGGGCGGGGTCGACGCCGATCTCGCGGGCCATGGCGCGGATGCCGATGACGCCCTCGGTCTGGAGGACGGCCTTGGCGCGGGCGATGTCCTGGGTGACGGTCTTGACGTGGGTGACGGCCTCGACGACGTCGCCGGTGCCGGCCTCGCCCTTTGTGCGGATCATGGCGGCGCCCTCGGCGATCCTGCGCAGGGCCTCGCCGAGGTTGCGGCAGCCGCAGACGAAGGGGGCCTTGAAGTCGGACTTTTCGACGTGGTAGACCTTGTCGGCGGGGGTGAGGACCTCACTCTCGTCAATGTAGTCGACGCCGAGGGCCTCGAGGATCTGGCACTCGACAAAGTGGCCGATGCGGGCCTTGGCCATGACGGGGATCGTGACGGCGTTCTGGATCTCCTTGATGACGGCCGGGTCCGACATGCGGGCGACGCCGCCGTCCTTGCGGATGTCGGCGGGCACGCGCTCCAGCGCCATGACGGCGCAGGCGCCGGCCTCCTCGGCGATGCGAGCCTGCGCCGCGTCCGTCACGTCCATGATGACGCCGCCCTTGAGCATCTGCGCGAGCCCGGCCTTGACGGCGAACGAGTTCTTGGCGGCATTGCCGCCGTTGGTGCCGTTGGCCTTGCTTGCGTCGTTGTTGGTCATCTTGGCCCGGGGTGAGCGTTTTTATGTGTAGGTGAGGATGATGCTGCTGCTGCTGCTGCTGCGATGCTGGCCGGGAATAAGACGGCTTGGTGAACCTGAAGTGGTTATCTTTTTTTCTTTTACCGATCAATCAGAGACAGAGGCAGGTCTCGAAAAGGGCAAAAGATGACTCGGGGATGCTCCGCTTCGTGATGGGTCTTTTTGGTCCTCTCTATTCGGGAATCCAGGGGGGTGCGGGAGAACAAGGAGAGCGTTTCTTTGACGAGGCGAGGGAGAGGGAACACGAAAAGGGCGGGGGGAATGGGGGCTCTGGCAACTAATAAGTATTTCCTCGTCGGCGGTCGATGATGATGCCGCTCGCTGCACAGCAACAGATTGGACGAGAAAATTTTTATACTTTTTGGTGTACCGAGTCATCCCGTCTCTGCCCGTCGGCAAAGACACGCCCTTCGCCATGTACATTACCTGGGCTACCTAGGCAGTATACAGTAGGTAGGTAAGTAGATAGCCATTGTGCTTGGAGACAGTACAGTAGCAGCAGTATGTGAACAACCCACAGGACCAAAGGCGTACACACACACACACACACACACCTCGGACAGGCGAGATACGGTTACTCCGAACGGTGGTGCAGGGCCAACCTTGACGGAATGACAGTGTCATCGAAAGCCGTCCAGCCTCCATGCCGACAGATCCCAAGCCCAGCCGCACCGCATTTCCGATCTGCTGATGAGGCGGCAGAGCGGCCATGTCCTACCCATATATGGCTGGTCCGACATGCATGTGAACTCCGAACACGGCGGCGAACGTCTAGTCTCTCTCTCTTTCTCTCTCTTTCTCTCTCTCTCTCTGTCTCTCTCTCTCTGCTCGAGGCGAGGCGAGGCGAGTGCGGGCGGGCGGGCGGGCGGGCGGTTGGCATCGGATGTGAAGCCGAGCGGGCGCCCCCCCTCCAAGCCCATCCCGCCGACAACCGACCGCTCTGGCGCGGCGGGGGTGGTGTACATCGTAGGTAGTCAGGTAATAGTGTGGTGGTCTTTTGCAAAAGTACATGTACATACATACATAGCTACATTCATACGTATGTACATATATCATATGGCTGTATGTACATACATTCATTGCAAGACCCTGACTGCACATCCGCCCGTCTGTCTGTCCTTACACAACAGTTACTCGACGGGACCCAGATAGACAAGCAAGGGTCTACCACGAATATCGCTCGTCAGAGCTGTCCATCCACGCTCTGTTCCTCGCTCCTGTTCAAGCAGTCCGGAACCTTGTTTAAGTTTCCCCAAGGGTCCTGAATGACTCGGACGTAACAAGTGCAAACTCCCAACGACGCTTCTTCCCCTCGAGGCCCGAAAAAAGTCGTCGTCGTCGTCGTCGTCTGTCGGCACATCGTCTTCAACAACAACAACAACAAGTGTTCTCGGAAAACAATGTCTACCGTCACCGTCGGCGTGTTGGCCCTCCAAGGCGGCTTCCAAGAGCATGTACAGCTCACAAAGAAGGCCGCCGCCTGGCTCGCGACGGCCCGGCCGCCGACAAAGCCAAGCCCGGACGCCGACATCTCGGCGATAGAGGTCCGCACTGAGGCAGAGCTCCGCCGTTGTGACGCCCTCATCATCCCGGGCGGGGAGAGCACCACCATCTCGTTCGTCGCGACGCAGTCTGGGCTGATGGAACCGCTGAGGGAATTCGTCAAGTGAGTCAAGAACCCGTCGAGTCTTTTTCTATCCATGATGTCATTTGTTTGCGGGAAAAAGGAAAGGAAGAGAGAAGAAAAAAAAAAAAAAAAGAGGACAAGGGAAAAGGAAGAGGAGTTGGGGGCGGGCGAGCATTCCAGCCGAATGTTTTCCCCCCCTTTCCCCCCGCCTCCCCAGCAACAGCAACTGCTCTGTTCCAACTCTCCACGGCTTGCTGGGTTGATTAATATAATGTACTAGACAACATTCTAACCCGTTTCTGCCGCTCCAGGGTCAACCGCAAGCCGGTATGGGGCACATGCGCGGGCGCGATCCTGCTCGCCGATGAAGCCAACGCCACCAAGAAGGGCGGCCAAGAGCTCATCGGTGGCCTCGGCGTGCGTGTCCACCGCAACCACTTTGGCAGGCAGATCGAGAGCTTCGTCACCGATCTTCAACTGCCGTTCCTGTCGCAGCAAGGTGCCGGGGACGTGGAGCCGGCGGCGTCTCCCGCGCCCTACCCCGGCGTCTTCATCCGCGCCCCGATCGTCGAGGAGGTCCTCTCCACCGACGACAAGGCGCCGTCGGTCGAGGTCTTGGCCGTCCTCCCCGGGCGCAAGACGATGGCCGCCGAGGGCGTCAGCCAGAGCACGGCCGACGACGCCGTCGGCGACATTGTTGCCGTGAGGCAGAACAACATCTTCGCCACGAGTTTTCACCCGGAGCTGACCGACGACATCCGCATTCACGTGTGGTGGTTGGAGCAGGTGCTACGGTCGATGGCGTCGACACCATCATCGTCGTCATCATTATCATCATCTGCATGAGTCGGCCGACATTAACGACTCCCATAGAATGATATCATGACTCATCATAGAAGCAAGGGCCGGGGACGACGGGCCCGGACGCGGAACCATCGACCAAAAGAGCCACATACACACCAATGTAAACGCATTATTCCTGCACCAACGAAGAGGGGGGTGGGCGAGAGTGATACCTTTTCCCCCGTTTGTTCGCCCACTAGCGGAAACAGTTTTGGAAAAGTAGATCAGCGGTGGTGGCAACAAAGACGGTTCCCCCAATCTTGCATCACGCAGGTACGCAACGGGGGCGGGGAACAGACATTCCGCAATTTCTGCTTTGTCCTCGGACCGAATGACAGGTGACGGTAGTGACGAATGACATTTTGTGGCTTGCAACACCCTCCCGTCACGTAATCCCGTATACAGACGGGGGAAGACAGAGGGGACTAAGACGTGGGGATTCATACATGGAAAGGAACAGAGATACGAGGAAGCTTCTACGGAATTTGCTATGGTGTGTTGACAATACCACTAGACAGACCATCTCCTCGGACCGATGGAGAAAGAATTAGATGATAGATGTGACGAACTCGTCAATGATCGCCTGGCTTAGCGCAGCCGCCGACATGAAGAAGGTGTGGCGGCGGTATTGACTCGGTGAAAGAGCGTATATCGCATTCTTCCCATCTGCCATGAGGCAACATCTCACTCATACTTTGGTTCATCCGATGGACGTGACCATATCCCCAGACCCGGATCTTGACACGCCAGCATCATGTGCGCGGCCAATGCAAATCATGCACCAACACCCCAGGTACCATGAGTGATGAAATTACCTTGGACCATGTCTTACACCGAGCGCATGCCGACCGACATCTCTCATCCGGCCCAAAAGAGCGGCAAGTGCCGTCGACCTCTGGTGAGAGGTCGATCCCCCGCCACCCTTGAAGAGCCTACAACGTGGTTGTTTCCAGAAACCTTGGACACCAGTGCCATCCTTGGGTGGTTTGGGGCAGGCTGCTCTCAGTACCTAGGAAAGACCTGATCATCAGGGTCTTGAATACCGATCGACTACGTTCGGCCGATAACCCAGGCCTGGACAACCTGCATGATTGGGAGATGGACAGACCCAGAGGGAGGGCGATACGCATAGTGAGAGCAGAATGAGCGCAAATACACCGCCAACCGATGAAGAATCTCACTGAGGGTTGGGGTGACGAAGCACGAAATCACAATAAAACACTCGCCGCTGGAGCCACTGGGTAAGGTGGTGTGTAACCGTAATATTAGGGAGACTCTCTATGTGACTGAAAAAGATATTCTTTCTTCCGACCTTTCCCAACCCCCCGGCTTATGATACTGTTCCGGGTGTTCATATGTGCTGGAACGCGGGAATTGATGCATAAGACGCGAAAATGGAGAGAACAGAAAAAAAGAAAAGGCGAAATGGACCCGAAAGGTCTGTCGGGGAAACAGATGTAAACAATAGCCGCCCAGGGGTAATGACAACACCCCAAACTACCACGCTCGTGAGCTTTTCCACCGTCTGTACTAATGTGAAGCTTTGTATCTCTCTCTCTCTCACACACAAGAGTCCGGCCCCTCCAATCAGGGTTATGAGGAAGCAAGTAACAAAAGAACCAAGGCGCTCATGCCGAATACCAACATCCTGTCCGAGGAGACAAGCCGCCCCGCCCCGCTGTTGAGGCCGACGGGTCGGAGTTTCCCGTCGGCGTCCTGGGTCACGGTCGCGATCGCGGTCGCGGTTCTCGCCTCGGTCACGACGACGACGACGTCGTCCCCGGTGGCGGAAGCGGGCTCGGCGTAATTCCCTCCGTCAATGGTCTTGACGCGGCCGGTATAGCCGGTAATCTCGGGTAAGCAGGGTTCGCTCGCGCAGGTCCTGACGAGGGTGCGGGTGGTGGTCAGGTCGGGTCCGGTGACGGTCTGGAGGATCGTCTGAGTGACGACGACGTCGGTCGCCTGAGGGACGGTCAGGACCGCGCTGAAGGGGGTCGGGCAGTTGGTGCAAGTGGCCTGCGTCGTCGTGAAGCCGGCGGGCAACACGTTCCCGGACGGCCGGCACGAGGCGATGCCGCCGGTGCAGGTCTGCGTGACGGTGTATGTCTGTGGCTGCAGGCCCTGCGGGCAGTTGGGGCAGAAGGTGGCATAGACAGTCTCGTAGACGATGGTGAAGGGGTCGTTATTGCTGGCCCCCGTGGGGGCGAGTTGGCCGGGCAAGATGTAGATCGAGATCGGCTCTACCGTGGTGACGGAGAGAGTGTCTAGTGTGATGGTGGAAGAACAATCGTCTTGTCTCCGCTGGACCCTTGCGCCGGAGACAACGGCAACGAATGCAAATATGTAAGGAAGCATTTTTGGGCGAGGCAAGGGAAACGGGGGGGTGTGTTGTTTGCTCAGATGCAGCCAGAACAGCAAAGGTTTCGAGATGGAGATGGAATGCGGACAAACCCTATATCATGACATTCTCGAGGAGGCCCTCGGACCGGTATCGTATATGCCCCCGTCCTTGAGTCCTTAGAGCCAGCCCCTCCTCCCCCCCCCGACTGCCAAGATCTAAATCAAACCTGACGTCCATCTCCGGACATTGTGTCACAGACCATGTCACGAACGGGTGAAAGCGAAAAAAGCCCTTTGTGACAGATGGAAGCCGCAAAAGACGCTCGGGGCCAGGCCTCGAACGACGATTAGAGGGGGGAGGGGGGGGGGTTGGCCGAGTGGGAGCAAAACCGAAAGCAACACTGGCCAAGTCTTTGTGACTCGACGATCGTGATCACTCCCGGTTGAAGGCTCTCCAATCACTGCCTAGCCTCCCCCGGGGTCCCCTTCTGGGTGCGGATGGTGCCATGGCGGCCGGGTAGGATCGCCTCAAATGCCCCGGGCCTTGTATGTCATCGCAGTTAACCGGGTCCGAACAGCTTTGTTCGGGAAGGCGCTGGTCTAAGGACCCATTGGATAATTAGGAACGCTGTCATTAGGCTCAAGAGACTAACTACCTAGGTCTGGACCACTTTGGCGAAGAGGGGGGGGGCGTGTATGTTGTGATATGTCTTACATAGCCTGACAACAGGTTGACCAACCAGCGGGCTCTCCCGGAGAACTCTGCGCGCACTAGCAACTGTTGTCGAAAGATGGTCGACCATTCCCGTCGCCAGGAAGTAAGTAGTAGTGTTTACCAAAGCTAAACTCACTAGCATCCATACTTGACAACCCCGGCGCGAAGGCCCTCGGCTTCACACATCACTCGGGCTTGACCAACCGGTTGTGTTCGTTTCCGGCTGTGGCGTCGTAGCCTCTCAATGGGTCAACAGCCGTGAGAGGACGAACCGAGAGGATGCGTCACCTATGCCAAGCCAGTAACGGCCATCATACATCCAACTCGACCAACGCCTCACGATGCTGCCCTCGACGTTTCTGTGCAAGATTGTCTTCAGCTCCCCTCCCACTCTCTCCCAGCACTGCGGATACTCGAGTACCAAACTGCGGGGACCTTTCTCGCCGCAACGCATTCGTAAGAGACGATACAGCTGATCCGAGACATGGTTGCCAGCTAGCGAGTATAGGCGCGATTGCCCTGGCAAGCACGGGAGCGAATCCCCCCGGCTCTGAGTTGGACATCCAGAAAGGCCTAATGCGAGAGAGACTGCTGTTGTCACCCCAACCGCGGGTGCGCCATCTTACCTGTCAACCTGTCAGAGCTGTTCCGGGTTTGGCTAAGGCGCACGGCGACGGCGGCGACGGCGGCCCATGTTATGCATTCCTCATCTGCATCTACCGCATAGACCGACGGGAGCGACGACAATGGGATTGTCAGCGTTGGGGGGAGATTCCTTACCTCTCTCTCTCTCTCTCTTTCTCTCTCTATCTTGTTCTTGTCGACCTCGGAGCATTCCGTTGGCCGCTCCCGGAAACGACCCAAGAGCTCTTGGGTTGACGGATTTGTCTTAGATTTTTTTTTTCTTTTCTCTACGGGACTCGCTTGCTCATCGTTCACCGGAACGAGGAGCCATGGCTAGAACCAGCCGTCAAGCGGGGGAAGCTCATGGGGTTCGACTTGTCACCGTCTTCCCTGCTTGCGATATCGAGACATCGGTCGTTCCCCCGGGTGGCATGGACGACAGCTCCTCGGGCCGTCATACAATTTCGCCACGGGATTCTCCATCTCGCCTCCTCTGGCTCTAATATCTTCTCTTTTTCACACCTCGTTAAGCACCAACGGACGCTGGCTTCAATCTCGACACAGAGTATCCGTCAGGCAGGACGTTGCCATTCAACTCGGCCTGCGCCCGCCGGATTCTCAATACCCCTTCTCCTTCACCACCACCACCACCACCTCATACTCCTCCTCTTACGTTGGCTGCGGTGACATTCCACACACTCATACAAGTCATTCCGATCGACAGGCACGCAACAGTCTCGCGGCAACGAGAGCATCGCAATACCTGTCTCCCTCCCCCTTTAAATCGAGTTAGTCGATAGGCATCGTGGCCGTATCAAGTCTTGGCAGATATCTGTTTCAAGGCGGTCCATATACTTGAAGTCAACACTCCGTTGTCTTTCTTAATTCCTCGTCCTTTCTTCCCCGCCGTTGGAACAGTGGCGCTTCTCCATTATCCCCTCCCCCCCCCCCAAGCCAGAGATGCCATCGCATGATAATTAGCGACCATCATCTCTTCACAGACGTCCGCCACTTCTTCCCATTGAGAAGGGAGAGGACAAACAAGATCGTCTCTTGACCACGCGACCGAAACACGTATACAATACACCCGAGAGCAAGCCCATTTTCTGCTGTCGGGCTCTCCAGACCCGGTGTCTTGGACGGCTTTGAGATCATCGTGCTGAAATCACGCAGCCGATCTTCATCATGAGGCTCGTCCCAGCAGCGTTGGGCCTGCTGGCCGCCGCCGGCCAGTCCTGGCTCGCAGCCGCGCTGCCTCAGTTCCCCGACAACCCCGTCTGCCCTGCCGGCATCACGTCCGTCGAGGTGCAGCCGGTGAAGTTGATCGTCAGGCAGCCCATCTACATCAGCGCCTTCCTGCCCGTCAACACCGTCTTGGTGCTCGATGATGGCCTCACCTTGACAATCACCAATGCGCCCGTGACATTGGTCACCGAGATCGACAAGCTGGGAACCACGACTTCCCGCGCGACCAGGTAAGTCCTCCCCTTCCCCTTCCCCTCCCCCTCCAACAAGTTGTGTGTGCCCGGAACCCCCCCCCCCCCGGAGGAAGCTCGCATGCCAACCAGGAACCAGAATCCTCCAGCAAGGTTACTCCTCTCCCAACGCATACGTGACCATCACCAGGGGTGGCCACTCCGGCTCCGTGGAAAGCACAATCACAGTGTTTCCCACCGGCCCGGGCGGCCTCGGGACGTACTTGGTCTACACCCCCTTGGGTGGTGCGGCACCCACGGCTGGTGGTAATGCTGGATCGCCGGCGGCTACGTTTAACGGCGGACGCCCCGGCGCAAGCCGAGCCCCGATCCCCTCGCCCGGCTCCCCTACTGGCGGCGCCGGTGCCGGCTTGCCCCAGGTGTTCAACGGGCGGTTGACAACCACCACCATCGGCGGTGCCGAAGGAGTGCCCAGGAACCTCACCATTGTGGACTCGACCAAGTCTGAAGGCACCGTCTTTGTCCAGACTCTCGACCAGTTCACCATCACCGTCACTGGTGAAGACAACGTCATCACTGTCCTAGGCAACGCCGGTGTGACGCCCGCCCCCATTACTTTCCCCGAAAATCGAGTCGCGCAGCAGAGCGCCGCCGCCGCCGCCGCCGAGCCGCAGCTGCGGATCATCCAGGCTGGCGGAGACGCGGCCGACCCCCTCGCCAGGCTGACGACCATCACCGTCCCCAACGCGAACGGCCAGGCGGGGACCTTTACTATTCTCCCCGCTACTTCCGGCGGTGTCGGCACCGTGGTCATCCAGACTCCCGGCGCGGCCAATGCTGCATTCCTCGGTCCTCTCAGCACCATCACGGCCGGCGGCAACAACGGTGACACCCCGGTGACCTTTACTATCCCCCCCACCGGCGCTGGCCAGACCGGCCTCGTCGTCGTCCAGCCCGCCGCCAGGTCCTTCACCGGCCCGTTCACGACCATCACCACGGACGGGAACACGGGGACCATCCCGGTGACCCTCACCGTCCTGCCCGCCGGCAGCCCGACTCTGGGAACCGTCATTGTGCAGACCCCGTCACAGGCGGCCGAGCCGCGGCTTTTCAGAACGCTGGCCGCGCTCCCCATCGGCGGCGATGGCGCGACCATAACCCTGCCGCCGTCGGGCGGCGGCGCGGCGCCCGCAGAGACCGGTACCGTCCTCGTTGCCTCGGGCCTGGGCGGAGAGGACCCGGCGACGAACGACGCTGCTCTCCAGTCGGCCAGCCTCGTCACCATCCGAGGCGACTATGCCGGAGCGAACCCGGTGACCCTGACGCTGCCGGCTGACGAAGACAGCCCCGTCGCCACCGTCGTCGAGCAGCTTCCTGTTGGCTTCGACTCGCTTGGTGCCGCCGGTGCCGGCGGAGATGCCGCCGCCACTCCGGCGGCCCCTCCCGCCGCGAACCCGGCACTTAACACGGGCGCCGCAAACCCGGGCACCGCAAACCCGGGCGCTGCAAACCCGGGCGCCGCAAACCCGGGCGCCGCAAACCCGGCCTCCGATTCTTCCGGCAGCCTGGACTCGACCCCAGACAACAACGCGCCAGGTGCGCCGAATGCGGCAGGAGGTGGTACAAACCCGGCCGCTGCCGGCGGTGCCGGACCGGCCGCTGCACAGCCCATTAACACTATTACGGCCGGGTTCGCGGGGTCGCAGGTGACGACGGTGACCTTCCAGCCCGCGAACGGCGCCACCGACGCCCCCGCCGTCTTGGTTCTGACGCCGAGCCCCGCCGGTGCGGCTGCGGCGGGTCCCGCCCAGGGCGGTGGTGGTTCGCCCGGTTCCTTCACCACCATCACCGGGGCCTTCGCCGGGACGCCCGCCACCGTGACTTTGCCTCCCTCGGGAGCGGATACTCTCGGTACTGTATTGGTTCTCGGCGACTCTCAGTCGGATCAGCCGGCCGGGGCCGCTCCTGCGGTGCCGGGACAGACCCAGGCTCCTGGACAGGCGCAGGCTCCTGGCCCGGTGGTTCCGCAACAGAGCGGCGGTGTCGGCGGCCAGGCTCCGGCGGCTGGGCAACAACCCCCGGTAGCTGGGCAACAACCCCCGGTAGCTGGGCAACAACCCCCGGTAGCTGGGCAACAGCCCCCGGTAGCTGGGCAACAACCTCCGGTGGCTGGACAGAATCCTGACCCGGCAGCCTCTCAACAGACCGGCGGTCTTGCCGCCGGGCAGGCTCCGGCTGTCGGCCAACAACCTCCTCCGGTGGCTGGGCAACAGCCCCCGGTAGCTGGGCAACAACCCCCGGTAGCTGGACAGAATCCTGACCCGGCAGCCTCTCAACAGACCGGCGGTCTTGCCGCCGGGCAGGCTCCGGCTGTCGGCCAACAACCTCCTCCGGTAGCTGGGCAACAACCCCCGGTGGCTGGGCAACAACCCCCGGTAGCTGGACAGAATCCTGACCCGGCAGCCTCTCAACAGACCGGCGGTCTTGCCGCCGGGCAGGCTCCGGCTGTCGGCCAACAACCTCCTCCGGTGGCTGGGCAACAGCCCCCGGTAGCTGGGCAACAACCCCCGGTAGCTGGACAGAATCCTGACCCGGCAGCCTCTCAACAGACCGGCGGTCTTGCCGCCGGGCAGGCTCCGGCTGTCGGCCAACAACCTCCTCCGGTAGCTGGGCAACAACCCCGGTGGCTGGGCAACAACCCCGGTAGCTGGACAGAATCCTGACCCGGCAGCCTCTCAACAGACCGGCGGTCTTGCCGCCGGGCAGGCTCCGGCTGTCGGCCAACAACCTCCTCCGGTGGCTGGGCAACAGCCCCCGGTAGCTGGGCAACAACCCCCGGTAGCTGGACAGAATCCTGACCCGGCAGCCTCTCAACAGACCGGCGGTCTTGCCGCCGGGCAGGCTCCGGCTGTCGGCCAACAACCTCCTCCGGTAGCTGGGCAACAACCCCCGGTGGCTGGGCAACAACCCCCGGTAGCTGGGCAACAGCCCCCGGTAGCTGGGCAACAACCCCCGGTAGCTGGACAGAATCCTGACCCGGCAGCCTCTCAACAGACCGGCGGTCTTGCCGCCGGGCAGGCTCCGGCTGTCGGCCAACAACCTCCTCCGGTAGCTGGGCAACAACCCCCGGTGGCTGGGCAACAACCTCCGGTAGCTGGGCAACAACCTCCGGTGGCTGGACAGAATCCTGATCCGGCCGCCTCTCAACAGACCGGCGGTCTTGCCGGCGGGCAGCCTCCGGTAGTAGCACAACCTCCTCCGGTGGCGGGACAGACTCAGACCACTGACCCAACGTTCCCGCAACAGAGTGGCGGCCTCGCCGGCGGACAGCCCCCGGTGGTGGGACAACCTCCCCCGGTGGTTGGGCAATCTCCTCCGGCGGCGGGACAGACTCAGACCACTGACCCAACGTTCCCGCAACAGAGTGGCGGCCTCGCCGGCGGACAGCCCCCGGTGGTGGGACAACCCCCTCCGGTGGTAGGGCAATCTCCCCCGGCGGCCGCTGCTGCTACAACAACGATTGAGTCCGGATTTGGCGGCGCGGCACCGACTACCTTCACGGTTCCTCCGGCCGATGCTAACGGCCCTGCTACAGTCGTGATCCTCACCCCTACTAACCCAGCAGCAGCTGACCCTCAAGTCACCCTCCCTCCCGGAGTGCCTTTCACGACGGTCACCGCTCCCTACTCGGGAGACTCGGTACTAACCAATGTTTTGTTGCCCACAGGTACTGACACTGTAGGAACTGTTCTCGTCCAGGTCCCCTCTTCTGCCTTCACGCCTTCGCCATCAGGAGGAAATGCTGGCCCCGGGGCCAATCCCAACATTCCTGATCCCAACACCGGCGGCCTTGTCAACAACCCACCAATCAGCACCGGTCCTCCGGTTGTTGCACAGCCTCCCCCCGCCGTCAACCCGGCCGAGAGCGTGTCTGTCATCACCGTGACGCAAGGGGGGCCAGTGGCGGCCACCCAGACTTTCCTCCCCACCGGCACCAACTCTGTAGGAATTGTGGTCATCCAGACACCTACCGCCGGCTCGGCTGGCGCTCCAAACAATGCGCAGTTCACAACCATCGAGCAGGGCTACTCCGGCACCATCCCTATTACGACGACTCTGCCGCCGACGGGATCCAACTCCCTCGGTATCGTGCTGATCCAGACGCCGACGGCCCAGGCCAACGCCCTCCAGACGACCACCGTCGGCTTCACCGGAACGGCCCCCACCACTGTCACCGTGGAACCCTCCGGAGGTGGCTCCGGCATCGTGGTCGTCCAGACCCCCTTCCCGACCCCCGTGGCATCTCCCTCCACTACTGCGAGCGTCTTCACCACGCTCCAGCAGGGTTACACCGGCGCCGCGCCGACCTCCTTCACCCTCCAGCCGACCGGAACAGACACGGTTGGTACCGTCGTCGTCCAGACGCCCATCTTCCCCGGAGGCGCAGTCCAGCAGCCTCCATCCGCCGGTACTCAGCAGCCGCCTTCGGCCGGTGTCCAACAGCCTCCCCCCGCCACGGACGCGGCGCCCAACATCTTTGTCACAATCACCACCGGAGGCCCCGTGGCGGCGACTACTACGATCCTGCCCACTGGTTCCAACTCTGCTGGCATTGTCGTGATCCAGACCCCGACAGCCGACCCGGCTGCCGCAGCTGACCCCAGCGTTCCGAGCGGCTACGTCCTCACGACAGCCGTCGGAACCGGTTCCGTACCAACCACGGTGACGGTTCCTCCATCAGGCACAAACCCGGGCTTTGTGGTCGTCCAGCAGCCTGCCGTTGCTACTCAACCCGAGCCCCAAGTCCCGAGTGGCTTTGTCCTTACCACAGTTACTGGCACTAGCTCTACGCCTGCGACAGTCACAATCCCACCGTCTGGAACCAACCCAGGCAGTGTTATTGTCGAGCAACCTGCCGCTGCCGTCACTCAACCACAACCTCAAGTCCCAAGTGGATATGTTCTTACAACAGCTGTTGGCACAGGATCCGTACCAACCACGGTGACGGTTCCTCCATCAGGCACAAACCCAGGCTTTGTGGTTGTCGAGCAGCCTGCCGCTGCCGTCACTCAACCCCAACCTCAAGTCCCAAGTGGTTACGTTCTTACAACAGTTGCTGGAACTGGATCTGTGCCTGCTACCGTTACAGTCCCGCCTTCTGGCACTAACCCGGGCAGTGTCATTGTCGAGCAGCCTGCCGTCACCCAGCCTCAAGTCCAGGTCCCCCCTGGTTACGTTCTTACAACAGTTGCTGGAACTGGATCTGTTCCCACTACGGTCACGGTCCCTCCATCTGGCACCAGCCCAGGCTTCGTGGTTGTCGAGCAGCCTGCCGCTGCCGTCACTCAACCCCAACCCCAACCCCAAGTCCCAAGTGGATATGTCCTTACAACAGCTGTTGGCACAGGATCCGTGCCAACCACGGTGACGGTCCCTCCATCTGGCACCAACCCAGGCTTCGTGGTTGTCGAGCAGCCTGCCGTTACTCAACCCCAACCTCAAGTACCCCCTGGTTATGTTCTTACAACAGTTGCTGGAACCGGCTCTGTTCCTGCTACGGTTACAGTCCCTCCGTCTGGCACCAACCCAGGTTTTGTGGTTGTTCAAGAACCTGCGGCTACCCAGGGACAGGCTCAAGTTCCAAGTGGCTATATTCTTACAACAGTTGCCGGAACAGGTTCTGTGCCTGCTACTGTCACAGTCCCTCCCTCTGGCACCAACCCGGGCTTTATATATGTCGAGCAACCTACGATTACTCAGGGACAGGGACAGGGTCAACCACAAGTCCCAAGCGGATACATTCTTACAACAGTTGCTGGAACCGGCTCTGTTCCTGCTACTGTCACAGTCCCACCATCTGGAACCAACCCGGGCTTTGTATATATCGAGCAACCTGCGGTTACCCAGGGACAGGGACCGGGACAGGGTCAGCCACAAGTCCCAAGCGGATATATTCTTACAACAGTTGCTGGAACCGGCTCTGTTCCTGCTACTGTCACAGTCCCACCATCTGGAACCAACCCGGGTTTTGTATATGTCGAGCAACCTGCGGTTACCCAGGGACAGGGACCGGGACAGGGTCAGCCACAAGTCCCAAGCGGATACATTCTTACAACAGTTGCTGGAACAGGCTCTGTTCCTGCTACCGTCACAGTCCCGCCGTCTGGCACCAACCCAGGCTTTGTGGTTGTCGCAGAGCCCACCAATACTCAATCTCAGTCGCAGTTCTCCATTGGCTTCAATATAGTCACCACCGGATACTCAGGCTCGACACCTACGACGGTCACCATCTTCCCTACGGGTACTGAGAGCATTGGTACCGTCCTGATCCAAACCCCGACCGGTTCTGCCGCCGGTGCTGTTCCCACTTCCGCCCGCACCGAGGGATACGATGGAAGCGTCATACGTACGACTACTCTGGCACCGACTGGAACGCAGACGGTTGGTGATGTTGTCGTCCAGACGCCGACGGCGGGAGCTGGCGCTTTGCCCAACCAGGTCGTCCTGACGAGTGGCTACGCCGGTTCCGCGACGTCCACACTCACCCTTACGCCCTCGGCGGCCGGTGACCCGACAACTGTGGTTGTTCTTACACCTATTGCGTCCAACGCGACCCCGACATCGTCGTCCCCTGTCCAGTTCGTCACCGTGACGGCGGGATACCCCGGCCCTACGACCAACATCGTGACCATTCCGCCGAGTAGCGGCAATCCTACGGGCACCGTTCTCGTCCAGACGCCCTTCTCATCCGGCCAGAGCGACACCGTCTCGGCGACGTCCTTCGTCACCAACACCATTCCCGGATCGGTGCCCACCACCTTCACGCTCCCACCCGCAAGCACCGACCCCAACGGTGTGGCGACGGTCATTGTACAAGAGACCCCCGCCTCTGTTGCTCCGGCTTCGGTCGTCACACGCACCACGGGCTTCTTCGGCTCCGGCGTGGCGACGACGACTCTGCAGCCTGCATCCAGCGGAGATCCCACGACAGTCCTCGTCCAGACGGCGTTCCCTACCTCTGGCGTGGACTTCGTCACCACCACCGTGGGCTACACGGGATCGGTGCCGACCACCGTCACCATCTTCCCCTCGGGAACGAGCACCGTTGGCGCCGTCATTGTGCAGACCCCTCAGTCGGACCTCGTCACCTCCACCAGCGCCCCGGCGGCCCCCGCCTTGTCCTACATCACCGTGTCTACCGGCTACGGCGGCTTTGGAACGCAGACCACGACCATTCAACCCACCGGCAGCAACAGCGTTGGCCTCGTCCTCGTCCAGACTCCCACGGCGTCTGCCTCGACGACCCCCGACCCCGGCGCCGCCAGCTTCGTCACGACGACTTCCTTCTGGGACTCCACGGGAGCAAGCACGACAACCGTCTTCCCCACGGGAACCGAATCCGAGGGAACCGTGTATGTGGTCCAGCCCAGATACAGATCCTTCGTCACCAGGACAACCGGCTACTCAGCGACTGGCCTTTCCACGACGACCTCGGCCATGGTCAGCGGCACGGATATCGTTGGAATGGTCATCGTCTACACGCCCTTCGACACGGCGTCGGCCACTTCGACTTCCTCCGATGTTCTGCCCAGCTCGGGGGCCACGACGACGCCTGCTCCGGGCTCATCCGCCGCAGCCTTCGCCACGCTCATCAGCACCTATTCCGGTTCTACTCCCACGACCACGACCGTTGCGCCTACTGGAACCGAGACCCAGGGCACCGTTGTCGTGTTGGTGCCAAGCTCGACGGACGGGTCTGGTACGACGACGACTGATGGGTCCCCCGCCGTCTCGGCCACTGGTCCCGCCGCGACTTCGGCGGCGAGCGCCGGCTTTGCAACGCTCGTCAGCACCTACGACGGCTCGACGACCTTGACATCGACGATTCCCCCCTCGGGAACGGGCCAGGGTACTCTTGTCGTCTTGGTCCCGAGCAGTTCCGCCGACGCCGGAGCATCGTCCGCCGCGAGCCCGACAAGCTCTCCGTCTGCGGCTTTGGCGATCGTCACTTCGACCTACAGCGGCTCTGTTGTCTCGACCTCGACGATTCCCCCCTCGGGAACGGGCCAGGGTACTCTTGTCGTCTTGGTCCCGAGCAGTTCCGCCGACGCCGGAGCATCGCCCGCCGCGAGCCCGACAAGCTCTCCGTCTGCGGCTTTGGCGATCGTCACTTCGACCTACAGCGGCTCTGTTGTCTCGACCTCGACTATTCCTCCCTCGGGATCGGATACTCAGGGCACCCTCGTCGTCCTTGTTCCGAGCAGCTCTGTCGATGCTGGTGCTTCGTCTGCTACGAGCCCAGCCGGCGCTTCGTCTGCTACAAGTCCAGCCAGCTCTCCGTCTGCGGCTTTGGCGATTATTACTTCTACTTATGGGGGTTCTGTCGTCTCGACCTCAACTATTCCACCCTCGGGATCGGAAACTCAGGGCACTCTTGTTGTGCTGGTTCCGAGCAGCTCTGTCGATGCTGGTGCTTCGTCCGCTACGAGCCCGGGCAGCTCGCCGTCTGCAGCGTTGGCGATTATTACTTCGACCTACGGCGGTTCCGTCGTCTCAACCTCAACTATCCCCCCTTCGGGATCAGAGACTCAAGGTACCCTCGTCGTCCTGGTTCCGAGCAGTGCTGTTGGCGCCGGCCCCTCGTCAGTTACGGACTCGGCAAGCGTCCCGTCTGTGGCTTTCGCGACTCTCACCTCCAGCTACGGGGGCTCCGTCACCTCGTTGCAGACTCTGCTGCCTTCCGGCAGCGACCAGACCGGCACTGTTGTTGTCCTCGTCCCGAGCAACGTGTTGGCCTCTCCCACCGTCACCCAGAGCGCCAACATCGTCACGGTCACGTCGACCTACGGCGGATCCGTCATCTCGACGGCCATCACGTCACCGGCCAGCCCTGGGGACCCCGCCACCGCCGTGGTCTATGTCCCCAGCAGCCTTTCTCCGGCTCCTGGCGGAAACAGTCAGCTGACGACGTTGGTGTCCACGTACTCGGGCTCGGTCCCGTTGACGAGCACACTCGCCCCGGTCAACGCGAACGACCAGACGACTGTCGTCGTTCTGGTCCCAAGCTCTACCAGCGAAGCCACCGGGGTGGTGCCCTCCGGAACCACTTCGGTGTTGGCCGCCGGCCTGTACACGAGCACGTACGGAGGCTCCGTCACGTCGACGTCCGTCGTCCCCGCCGGCCCCTCGGGCGAGCCCGGCTTCACCGTCATCTACGTCCCCAGCAGCAGCACGGCGTCTCCGGGATCAACCATTACCGACTTGCCTGCCGGTGGGCTGTTCACGAGCTTCTACGACGGCTCCGTCACCTTCACCTCCACTCTGCCTCCCGGTTCGGCCGGCGCACCGGGTGCGACGATCGTCTACGTCCCTACCAACGCTGCGGCGCCGTCTCCCACGGCCACCAATGTGGGCGGCCTGTTCACGAGCTTCTACGGCGGCTCCGTCACTTCCACCTCGGTCGTGCCAACAGGGCCTCTGGGCGAGCCTGGCGCGACCATCGTCTACGTTCCGAGCTCTTCCGCTCCCCCCGCTCTACAGAACGTCATTACCAGCACTTACGGAGGCTCCGTCACGTTTACTTCTGTCGGTCCCACCGGTTCTCTGGGAGAGCCTGGTCAGACCGTCGTCTTCGTCCCGAGCCCAACTGCGGCGGCACAGCCCGACGTTCTCACCAGCACCTACGGAGGATCCGTCACGTTCACGTCTGTTATTTCCACCGGTTCCTTGGGAGAGCCCGGGCAGACGGTTGTTTTCGTCCCAAGCTCAGCTGCTGCGGCGCAGCCCAACGTTCTCACCAGCACCTACGGAGGATCCGTCACATTTACTTCAGTTATCCCTACTGGTGCCTTGGGCGAACCTGGACAGACCGTGGTGTTTGTTCCGAGCCCCACGGATGCAGGAGCATCGCCATCGGCGGCGCCGAACGTTCTCACCAGCACCTACGGAGGGTCCGTCACGCTTACTTCGGTCATCTCTACGGGTTCCCTTGGAGAGCCCGGACAGACGGTCATCCTGGTTCCAAGCTCCACCGGTGCGCCAGCATCGCCTTCAGGGGCGCTCCCCAACATCCTCACCAGCACCTATGGAGGATCCGTCACGTTTACTTCCGTTATCCCTACTGGTGCCTTGGGTGAGCCGGAGCAGACCGTGGTGTTTGTCCCCAGCGTCACGGATGCTGCCGCATCGTCGTCAGGGGTGCTCCCTAACGTTCTCACCAGCACCTACGACGGCTCAGTCATTTCGACCACAACTCTGCCCGCTGGTCCTTCAGGAGAGCCCGGACAGACGGTTATTCTGGTTCCCAGCTCTACTGGTGCGCCAGCATCACTTCCAGGGGCACTCCCCAACGTTCTCACAAGCACCTACGACGGCTCAGTCATTTCGACCACGACCCTGCCCGCTGGTCCTTCGGGAGAGCCCGGACAGACGGTCGTTCTGGTACCGAGCAGCCCCGCGGCCGGCACGGCTTCCAGAAGCATCTCGTTCGCCACCATCACCGGCACTTACAGCGGTCTGGTTCCCTCGACGACCACCATTCTGCCCACCGGCACTGACGACGTTGGCACCGTCATCATTCTCGAGCCGACGTCTGCCGCCAGTGCTCTTCCTGGTCTCTTCATCACCACCACCAGCGGGTACACCGGCTCGACGACGTCGACATCGACCATCCTGCCCACCGGCACGGATTCCATCGGCGCCGTCATCGTTCTGGTGCCCACGAGCACGGCCTCTGTCAGCTTCGTGACCGTCACCAGCACGTACACGGGCGTGATCCCGTCCGAAACCACCGTATTCCCGACCGGAAGTGACACCGTTGGCACCGTCGTCGTCCTCGAGCCCATCTCGTCCGCGAGCATCTTCTTCAACACCATCACCAGCCCGTACACCGGCTCGTCGGCCCTGACTTCCACCATCTTGCCGTCCGTCCCCGGACAACCGGGCACCGTGGTCGTCTTGGAACCCGTCCAGTCCGCCACGGCATCCGACGCCGGCCTGTTCACCACTATCACCAGCGGATATGACGGTCCGGTCGTTGCCACTTCCACGATCCCGCCTGCGGGCAGCGACACCGTCGGCACCGTTGTCATTCTGCAGCCGACGGGCTCCGCGGCGTCCAGTGTCACGGTATCGTACACGACCATCATCAGCACCTACGCCGGGTCTCTGCTGGCGACATCGACCCAGGCGCCCTCCGGCGCCGATACTCTCGGAACGGTCGTGGTGCTCGTACCGTCTTCGAGTGTCTCTATCCCAGGGGTCTCTTCGTACACCACTGTCACCAGCACCTACACCGGCTCGACGCTTTCCATCACGACAGCCGCGCCCTCGGGCGCCGACACTGTCGGCACCATCATCGTTTTCGAGCCCTCAGTCACGGCCTCTTCACAGCTGCTGTCCACCGACTCCGCGTCGAGCTCGAGCGCAGGCTCCAGTGCCGCCGTCCAGCCCGCCTTACTCACGACCGTTACCAGCGGATATCCTGGCTCCGTCACCCAGACGACGACGCTTCAGCCTGGCCCCAGCGACACCGCGGGCGTCGGAACCGTCGTTGTGCAGGTCCCCCAGTCGGCGGTTGATAGTAGCGCACCGGCGAGTCGATCCTACACCACCATCTTCAGCACCGGAACCGGAGCTGCGGCCGTCACGTCAACGATTGAGCCATCCAGCGGCGACCCCCTCAACCTCGGCACTGTCATTGTCAACCTTCCCAGCGGCGTGGCCACGCCGAGCCGGACGGACAACGCCGGCATCGTCTACACCACCATCGTCAGCTTCTACTCCGGCTCCGTCCCCGCGACGAGCACGTTCGGCCCTGCGGCCGGAGACAGCATCGGCACCGTTGTTATCCAAGTTCCTCTCACCACCTCTTCGAGCATCATCCCTTACACCACCGTCACCAGCGGCTACCCCGGGTCCGTCACCCAGACCACGACCCTTGCCCCTGGTGCTCCTGGGGACGTGGGAACCGTCCTTGTCCAAGTGCCTTCGGGCTCGGTCCCCGTACAGGCCGCCTCGTACGTGACCGTCACGAGCAGCGGCTTCATCGGCCCCGGCCCCGCGACCACCACGATCCCGCCGGCCAACAGTGGAGACCCCGGCACCGTCGTCGTGCAAGTGCCCGACGCCACCCTGGCCAGCGGCATCCTGTACACGACCGTCACGAGCGGCTACGACGGTTCCGCCACGCTCACCTCGAGCCTCCCGCTGGCCACCGTCGGCGGGTCTCCCGTGCAGACGGTTCTCGTGCAAGTCCCCACCGCCTCCGTCTCGGGCGGGACCTTGTTCACCACCGTCACCAGTGGCTACGCCGGCTCCGTCACCCAGACCACGAGCCTGCCCCTGGGCACCGTCAACGGCTCCCCGGTCCAGACGGTTCTCGTCCAGGTCCCGAGCGCCACGAGCGCCCCGGGCGCCCAGTACACGACCCTCACCAGCGGCTATCCCGGGTCGGTCCTCGCGACGGAGACGGGAGTCCTCACGGGCGCCGATGGCTTGGTCACCGTCCTCGTCTTGTCACCGACCGGCGTTTCCTTGCCCGCTGCCACTGGACTCTTCACGACCCTCACCTCGGGATATGGCGGATCCGTCACCGCCACTTCCACGGGCTCGGTCACTGGAGCCGACGGCCTCGTTACCGTGCTCGTCCAGACCCCGACTGCGGCAGTCCTGCCTGGTCTTGCTTACACTACAGTGACCAGCGGATACGATGGATCGGTTGTCCAGACTCTGGTTGGATCATCCACAGGTATTGACGGACTGGCCACTGTTGTTATCCAAACCCCCACTGCGAGCATCCCTTCGGCCTCGTCCGCTTCGGCTACATCCATCCCTGGTGTCTCTTATACTACGGTGACCAGCGGATACGATGGATCGGTCGTCCAGACTCTGGTTGGATCGTCCACCGGCGTTGACGGGCTGGCTACGATTGTTATCCAAACCCCCACTGCGAGCATCCCTTCGGCCTCGTCCGCTTCGGCTACATCCATCCCTGGTGTCTCTTATACTACGGTGACCAGCGGATACGATGGATCGGTCGTCCAGACTCTGGTTGGATCGTCCACCGGCGTTGACGGGCTGGCTACGGTTGTTATTCAGACCCCCACTGCAACAGTTTTGCCTGGCCTGGCGTATACCACAGTGACGAGTGGCTACGGCGGATCAGTGGTTCAAACTCTTATCGGATCGTCTACTGGTATCGATGGACTGGCTACAGTCGTCATCCAGACCCCAATTGCGGGCACCTCGTCGCCCTCGTCCATCCCTGGCGTCTCGTACACGACAGTCACAAGCGGCTACGATGGATCGGTCGTCCAGACTCTTGTTGGATCCTCGACTGGCATTGACGGGCTGGCTACGGTTGTTATTCAGACTCCTACTGCCACAGTCTTGCCTGGTCTGGCGTATACCACAGTCACAAATGGTTACGGCGGATCGGTAACCCAGACTCTTATCGGATCCTCGACCGGCATTGACGGGCTGGCTACCGTCGTTATCCAAACCCCCACTGCAACGGTCTTGCCTGGTCTGGCGTATACCACAGTCACGAGCGGCTACGACGGATCAGTGGTTCAGACTCTTGTCGGATCCTCAACCGGCATTGACGGGCTGGCTACTGTTGTTATCCAGACACCCACTGCGGGCATCTCTTCGCCCTCGTCTATCCCTGGCGTCTCGTACACGACAGTCACGAGTGGTTACGACGGGTCCGTACTCCAGACGCTTGTCGGGACTGCAACTGGTCCTGATGGCCTTGCGACCGTCGTCATCCAGACTCCTACTGCCACGGTCTTGCCTGGACTTGCATACACGACAGTCACAAGTGGCTATGACGGATCCGTGGTCCAGACTCTTGTCGGATCCTCAACCGGCATTGACGGGCTGGCTACTGTTGTTATCCAGACACCCACTGCCGGCAATTCCTCGCCCTCGTCCGTCCCTGGTCTCTCGTACACCACCGTCACCACCGGGTATGACGGCTCTCTCTTGCAGACGCTCATCGGCACCCAAGCCGGCCCTGACGGTCTTGCGACGGTGCTCGTCCAAACACCCACGGGAGCCATCACCTCGCCAACGGCCACTGTACCTGGTCTGTCTTACACCACAGTCACCAGCGGATATGACGGACCGCTTCTCCAGACTCTCATCGGCACGACCACCGGAGCGGACGGGCTTGCCACGGTCCTCGTGCAAGTTCCGACCGGCTCGACTACCGTTGCGTCTTCGCCATCCGCGACGCTCCCAGGGCTGTCGTACACAACTGTCACGAGCGGCTACGACGGAAGCGTCCTTCAGACGCTCATCGGGACCGCAACCGGCCCCGATGGGCTGGCCACGGTCGTCATCCAGACCCCCACTGCGGCAACGACTCCTGCGTCTTCGGTCACGCAGGACGCCATCTCGTACATTACAATCACAACCGGCTACCCTGGCTCTGTTACCCTGTCGCAGACCGTACCGCCGGCTGCCTCTGGTCTCCCTGGCACCATCTTCCTCCAGGTCCCGACCAACGTGGCTTCAAGCACGCCTTCCGCCAGCGTCTCGGACGGTACCACCTACACCACCGTCACTACGTTCGTCACGGGATCCGTAACCCAGATCTCGACTCTTGCTCCGTCTAGGCCTAGCGATGTCGTGACTGTGCTGGTTGGTGCTCCACAAGTCCTCAGGTTTGTCACGATTTCTGTCCAGGGTATTTCAGCCACGGCCACGTCGACCATGCCCATGGGGTCGGATGGCGTTCAGACCGTCATGGTCCAAGTTCCCGAGGCGCTCACATCGTCGCCACCGGGAGCCAGCGGCATCACGACCATCTTCAGCACGTACCCCGGCTCGGTCACCCTGGTGTCAACCGGCAGCCCGGCTCAGCCCGGCGATCAGACGACCGTTCTCGTCCAGCTCCCTGCTCTGTTGGCCGGCGAAGTCACCACCACCCGCTTCGGCGCGCCCTCCGCGGCCACCACAACAATCCCTCCCGCCGTCAGCGGCCAACCGGGGACGGTCATCGTCGATGTCCCCGGCAGTTTCTCAACCGTCACCAGCGGATACTCCGGACTCGTCACGGCGACCACGACCGTCTTGCCCACGGACCCCAACGGCATCGGCCTGGTCGTCATCCAGACCCCTACCGCCGGCTCTCCGCTCGCCACCCCGTCCACCGTCTTCACAACGGTTCCCGGCACCGGCCTCGTGCCTCAGACCACGACCGTCACCGGCGCCGATGGTGTTGTTTCCGTCATTTTGCAGACTCCTACTACTCCTGGACAGGTTCTCTCAACCGTCTTCACTACGGCTCCCGGCACTGGCCTCGTGCCCCAGACCACGACCGTCACCGGAGCCGATGGTATCGTCTCCGTCATCTTGCAGACGCCGACTTCGAGCGCCGCCGGAGCTCAGTCTACAGTGTTCACCACAGCCCCTGGAACCGGCCTCGTGCCTCAGACCACGACCGTCACCGGCGCCGATGGTGTTGTTTCCGTCATCTTGCAAACTCCCACCACTTCTGGACAAGTACTCTCGACCGTTTACACCACCGCGCCAGGGACGGGTTCCGTACCTCAGACGACCACTGTTACTGGGGCCGACGGCGTGGTCTCTGTCATTCTCCAAACTCCGACTTCCGGCGCCCTTGGAGCACCGACTACCGTCTTCACAACGGCTCCTGGAACCGCTTCTCTACCGGCAACCACAACAGTCACCGGCCAGGACGGTGTCGTCTCCGTCATCTATCTCGAGCCGACATCCTCTGGCCAGAGCCCCGCCGCGCCGACCACCGTCCTCACCACGATCGCAGGCACCGGATCTGTCCCAGCCACTGCCGTGACAACCGGTCCGGACGGAGTCGTCTCCATCATCGTCCAGTTGCCAAGCTCGACCCTCCCCCCTGGAGCCACCCCTTCCACCGTCTTCACAACCGTACCCGGCACCGGAGCCCTCCTGGCGACCGCCATCACCACCGGCCCCGACGGAGTCGTGTCTGTCATCGTGTCGGAGCCTACCTCCTCCGGCCCGGCCGCGGGATCCTTCACCACCGTCATCACCGGTGGGCCAGTTGCTGCAACGTCCACCATTCTCCCCGCAGTCATCGGCGGAGTCGGCACCGTCCTCGTGCAGACGCCGACAGGCTCGGCAAGCCCCGGCGGATTCGTCACCGTCACCACCGGTGGCCCGGTTGCGTCGACCTACACCCTCCCAGCGGCCGATTCTAACGGGGTCCAGACGGTTGTCGTTCAGACTCTCACCGCCAGCCCTAGCGTGGACCCTGCCTTCACAACAATCACTGTTACCGGCTCTGCCGCGACGACCTATTCGATTCCTGCGGTTGGTTCGGGTGTCGGCACCGTCGTCGTGCAAGTCACGTCGACCGACGGCATCTCCACCGCGTCATCGTCGGCACCAGTCTTGAGCCGCGGCCTCACCACGGTCACGTCTCCTTACCCCGGAGTCAGCCGCTACACGACGTCTGTGGCAGCCAGCAACACGGCAGACCCGTCCGCGCTCGATACCGTCATCGTCTTCGTACCTCTCACCGAGACCAGTGCCACGAGCACGGCTCCCAGCGCTGTCTCGTACACCACCAAGGCCACCGGCGTGCCTGGAACTTTCTCGGGCACGCGGACGACGACACTGCCCCCTGGATCCGATGGATACGCCACGGTATTGGAGCAGACTGCCGATCCCGATGCTACCTCCAGCCCCAGCACCGCTTCCTCGTATAGAACCATCGCGACCGGCGTGCCTGGAACTTTCTCGGGCACGCGGACGACGACACTGCCCCCTGGATCCGATGGATACGCCACGGTATTGGAGCAGACTGCCGATCCCGATGCCACCACCAGCCCCAGCGCCGCTGTCTCGTACACGACCGTCACGAGCGGGGCCGTCGGAAGCTTTGCTGGTCTTCAGACGACCACCTTGCCGGCTGGACCCAGCGGCTTGGCTACCGTCCTCGTTCAAAGCGCCATCCCCTCTCAGAGCGTCTCCTTCACCACAATCCTGTCGGGAGTGCCCGGAACCTTTATTGGAACCCAAGCAACAACCTTGCCCGTGGGCACCGATAACATCGCGACCGTCGTCCTCCAGACTGCCCTGCCGACCGCAAGCCCGGCCTCGTACACAACGATTGCTACCGGAGTTCCCGGGACCTTCGTGGGGCTCCAGACGACCACTCTACCGGCCGGGCCCGACGGCATCGCTACGGTCCTCGTCCAGAGCGCTCTATCTACGACGGCGGCCTCGTACACCACCTTGTTCAGTGGTGTCCCAGGCCTCCTTGGACCGCAGACGACTACTCTCCCAGCCGGAAGCAATGGCATCGCCACCGTGCTTATCCAGACCGCTCTGCCAACCGCAAGCCCAACTTCGTACACGACAATCTCCTCTGGAGTGCCTGGGACGTTTGCCGGGCTTCAGACCACCACACTGCCCGCCGGCCTCAACGGTGTTGCTACAGTCGTCGTTCAAAGTGCTCTGCCTACATCGGGAGTTTCTTACACCACAGTATTCTCCGGAGTCCCTGGCACTTTCGCCGGGCTTCAGACCACTACTTTGCCGGCCGGTCCCGATGGTCTCGTCACCGTCCTTGTCCAGAGTGCTCTGCCAACTGCAAGCCCAACTTCGTACACGACTATCTCCTCTGGAGTGCCTGGGACGTTTGCCGGGCTTCAGACCACCACACTGCCCGCCGGCCTCAACGGTGTTGCTACAGTCGTCGTTCAAAGTGCTCTGCCTACATCGGGAGTTTCTTACACCACAGTATTCTCCGGAGTCCCTGGCACTTTCGCCGGGCTTCAGACCACTACTTTGCCGGCCGGTCCCGATGGTCTCGTCACCGTCCTTGTCCAGAGTGCTCTGCCAACTGCAAGCCCAACTTCGTACACGACTATCTCCTCTGGAGTGCCTGGGACGTTTGCCGGGCTTCAGACCACCACGCTGCCCGCCGGCCTCGACGGTGTTGCTACGGTCGTCGTTCAGAGTGCCCTTCCCACGTCCGGCGTCTCTTTTACGACAGTATTCTCCGGAGTCCCTGGCACTTTCACCGGACTTCAAACCACTACTTTGCCCGCTGGCCCTGATGGTCTCGCCACCGTCCTTGTCCAGAGTGCTCTGCCCACGTCCGGCGTCTCTTACACGACAGTTTTCTCCGGCGTCCCTGGCACGTTTGTTAGTCCTCAAACCACCACGTTGCCCGCCGGTCCTGGAGGTCTTGTTACCGTGCTTGTTCAGACCGCCCTTCCGACGTCTGGCATCTCTTACACGACGCTTTTCTCTGGGGTACCTGGCACTTTCATCGGACCTCGGACTACAACTCTGCCTCCTGGTCCTGACGGACTGGCTACTGTGCTCGTCCAAAGCGCGATTCCCACATCCGGAGTTTCCTTTATCACCGTGTCCTCTGTTGTCCCTGGCACCTTCGTAAGTCCTCAGACCACGACATTGCCTGCCGGCCCCGACGGAATCGTCACCGTTGTGGTCCAAAGCGCGACACCAACGTCCGGCATCTCGTACACGACGCTGCTCACGGGTGTTCCTGGGAACTTCCCCGGATTGCAAACCAGCACTCTCCCACCCGGACCTGACGGAGTCGCGACGGTGCTTATCCAGAGCGCCCTCCCTACTGCCAGCCCGACCGCGTTTACAACCCTCTTCACCGGCATCCCTGGCACTTTCATCGGGGCTCAAACGACTACTCTTCCAGCCGGAAGCAACGGCATCGCCACTGTTCTTGTCCAGACCTCTTTGCCGACCGCAAGTCCAACATCTTTTACCACCTTATTCAGCGGTATTCCAGGTCTTCTTGGGCCCCAGACAAGCACTTTGCCAGTTGGACCAGATGGAATTGCTACCGTGCTCATCCAGACTGCTTTGCCAACCGCAATTCCGACCTCATACACCACCTTGTTCAGTGGTATTCCTGGCTTGCTCGGACCGCAAACGACTACTCTCCCAGCCGGAAGCAACGGCATCGCCACTGTGCTCATCCAGACCTCTTTGCCGACCGCAAGTCCAACATCTTTTACCACCTTATTCAGCGGTATTCCAGGTCTTCTTGGGCCCCAGACAAGCACTTTGCCAGTTGGACCAGATGGAATTGCTACCGTGCTCATCCAGACTGCTTTGCCAACCGCAATTCCGACCTCATACACCACCTTGTTCAGTGGTATTCCTGGCTTGCTCGGACCGCAAACGACTACTCTCCCAGCCGGAAGCAACGGCATCGCCACTGTGCTTATCCAGACCGCTTTGCCGACCGCAAGCCCAACTTCGCTCACTACTGTATTCAGTGGCATTCCCGGCTTGCTTGGACCTCAGACGAGCACTCTTCCAGCTGGCCCAGACGGAGTTGCCACTGTTCTCATCCAGACTCCCCTGCCAACAGCCAGCCCGACTTCGTTCACGACTGTATTCAGCGGTATCCCCGGCTTCCTTGGGCCGCAGACGAGCACTTTGCCAGTGGGGACTAACGGAATTGCAACCGTCCTTATCCAGACTGCTCTCCCAACAGCCAGCCCGACCTCATATACCACTTTATTCAGCGGCATCCCTGGTCTTATTGGGGTGCAGACAAGCACTTTGCCGGTTGGGCCAAACGGCGTCGCAACTGTCCTTATCCAGACTCCCCTGCCAACAGCCAGCCCGACCTCTTTCACCACCTTGTTCAGTGGTATCCCCGGCCTCCTTGGGCCACAGACAACCACTTTGTCAGTTGGGCCAAACGGAGTTGCTACCGTTGTTATTCAGACTGCCCTCACAACAGGCAGCCCAACAGCCAGCCCGACCTCATACACCACCCTGGTTACCGGCATCCCTGGTACTTTCATCGGTATCCAGACGAGCACTTTGCCAGCCGGTCTAGATGGAGTTGCAACCGTTCTTATCCAGTCTGCCCTCCCAACAGCCAGCCCGACCTCATATACCACTTTATTCAGCGGCATCCCTGGTCTTATTGGGGTGCAGACAAGCACTTTGCCGGTTGGGCCAAACGGCGTCGCAACTGTCCTTGTCCAAACTCCTTTGCCAACTGTGAGCCCGACGTTGCTCACGACCGTCTTCACCGGAATCCCTGGTACCTTTATTGGACCGCAGATCACAACCTTGCCAGTTGGTTCTAACGGAATCGCCACTGTGCTCGTCCAAACTGCTCTGCCAACTGCAAGCCCGACCTTGTTAACCACTGTGACAAGTGGCATTCCCGGAACCTTCATCGGACCACTGATCACAACTCTCCCAGCTGGTCTTGATGGCATCGCAACGGTGCTCGTCCAAACTGCTCTGCCAACTGCAAGTCCGACTTTGTTTACCACTTTGACAACTGGAATTCCCGGAACCTTTATCGGACCACAGATCACAACCTTGCCTGCCGGCACAGACGGAATCGCCACTGTCCTCATCCAAACTGCTTTGCCAACTGTGAGCCCGACGTTGCTTACAACCGTCTTCACTGGAATCCCCGGAACCTTTATTGGACCGCAGATCACAACCTTGCCAGTTGGTTCTAACGGAATCGCCACTGTGCTCGTCCAAACTGCTCTGCCAACTGCAAGCCCGACCTTGTTAACCACTGTGACAAGTGGCATTCCCGGAACCTTCATCGGACCACTGATCACGACTCTCCCAGCTGGTCTTGATGGCATCGCAACGGTGCTCGTCCAAACTGCTGTGCCAACCTCCCGCCCATTGTCTTACACGACAATAGTCAGCGGCGTTCCTGGCACGTTCCTTGGTAGCCAGACCACAACGCTCCCAGCTGGCCTTGATGGTATCGCTACTGTTGTCATTCAGACGGCCCTATCCACGGCATCCCCCACGTCGTACACGACGCTGTTGACGGGCATTCCAGGAACCTTTGTCGGTTCTCAGACATCCACTTTGCCAGTTGGCCCCGATGGCGTCGCAACTGTACTTGTTCAGACTGCGATCCCAAGCTTGCCAACCTCGAGTGCCATTTCATACACAACTCTGTTCACAGGCATCCCAGGAGCCTTCCTGGGGTTGCAGACTTCTACGCTTCCTGCTGGTCCTAACGGCATCGCAACCGTTCTCATCCAGAGTGCCCTGCCTACGGCAAGCCCAACATCCTATATCACTTTGGTCACTGGCATTCCAGGCACATTCCTGGGCTCACAGACTTCTACGCTGCCCGCTGGCCTTGATGGCATCGCAACTGTTCTTATCCAAACAGCTCTGCCCACAGCAAGCCCGGCTTCATACACCAGTTTGTTCACAGGTATACCAGGAAGCTTCTTGGGCTTGCAGACATCCACGCTGCCTGCTGGCCCTGACGGCATTGCAACAATTCTCATCCAGAGTGCCCTGCTTACGGCAAGCCCTACATCCTATACCACTTTGCTCACAGGTATACCAGGAAACTTCTTGGGCTTACAGACTTCCACCTTACCAGCCGGACCCAACGGCATTGCAACAGTTCTCATCCAGAGCGCCTTACCCACAGCAAGCCCGACTTCATATGTTACCCTGGTCACCGGTATCCCAGGCACATTCCTTGGCTCGCAAACTTCAACATTGCCTGCTGGACTCAACGGGGTTGCGACTGTTCTTATTCAAACCGCGATTCCAGCCTCGAGCCCCGTGGCGTATACGACCTTGCTCACCGGGATCCCAGGAACATTCTTGGGCTCACAGACAACCACTCTACCAGCTGATGCGGATGGTCTGGCAACCGTTCTTGTTCAGACTGCCCTCCCAACAGCAAGTCCCACCTCGTACGTTACAATTCTCACGGGTGTGCCAGGATCTTTTGCTGGCACTTTGGCCACAACGCTCCCCGCGGGAACCAATGGCATCGCGACTGTCCTCTTGCAGACGGCTGTTCCAACGCCAACTTCAAGCAGCTCTGGTGTCACATATACCACCATCTTGAGTGGAGTCATTGGCACCTTTACCGGTACCCAGACAACCACCCTGCCCATCCTCGCCGGCACTGTGGGCACTGTTATCTTGGAGACTGCTCTGGCCTCGCCCAGTCCCGTCGTCTCTTACGTGACCGTCTTGACTGGCATCCCAGGAACATTCCTCGGCACCCAGGCAACCACACTTCCGATCATCACCGGCAGCGTCGGCACCGTCCTTCTGCAGACGGCTGTTCCCACCGCGACTCCCAGCATCAGTGTCAGCATCACCTACGTCACGATTATCACTGGCGTCTTTGGTACTTTTACCGGAACTCAGACGAGCACTCTGCCTATTCCTTCCATCCCAGGAATCGGGCTCGGCAGCATTGGCACTGTTCTTCTGCAGACTGCGATTCCCACGACGAGCGCCCCTTCATACACCACCGTTGTTTCTGGCGTCGTTGGATCCTTTACCGGAACGCGGGTCACGACCCTTCCGGGCGTCGGTCTCGATGGTTTGGCGACTGTGCTCTTCGAGACGGCCATCCCGCCGGCAGCTTCGTACACGACCTTGCTCACCGGCGTACCGGGCTCTTTCATCGGCACGCAGACCACGACCCTGCCGGGCACCGGGGCCAACGGCCTCGGAACGGTTCTCTTGCAGACGGCGGTCCCCACAACCACCGCAGCCTCTTACACCACCATTTTCAGCGGCATCGTGGGCGCTTTTACCGGCACTCGAACCACGACCTTGCCAGGGTTCGGAATCGACGGCCTCGGCACCGTGCTCTTGCAGACAGCGGTCCCGGCAGCCACCTCGTACACGACAGTCCTCACCGGTATCGTTGGAAACTTCCCTGGAACGCAGACGACCACTTTGCCTGGCACTGGAGTCGACGGCCTCGGAACTGTGCTTTTGCAGACCGCTCTCCCGGCAGCCACTTCGTACACGACAATCTTCACCGGCATCGTTGGAAACTTCCCCGGCACTCAGACGACAACCCTGCCCGGCACTGGTGTCAACGGCCTCGGAACCGTTCTCTTGCAAACGGCACTCCCGTCGGCTGCCTCGTACACTACCATATTCAGTGGCATCGTCGGCACCTTCACTGGAACCCAAACGACAACCCTGCCCGGCACCGGAGCCGATGGTCTTGGTACCGTCGTTCTGCAGACTCCCATCCCCACCACCAGCCTTTCGTTCACGACTCAACTCACTGGTATCGCTGGCAATTTCATCGGCACTCAAATCACCACGCTGCCTGTTGTTGGGCCTGGCAATGTCGCAACTGTCCTCCTCCAGACTGCCCTGCCTGTGGTGTCTTACACGACGCTCTTGACCGGCATCCCCGGATCCTTCATCGGCACTCAGACGTCCACTTTACCTGTCATTGGAAGCGGCGGTGTGGCCACGGTTTTGCTTCAAACTGCTCTCCCTGTTGTCTCTTACACGACGGTGCTTACTGGCATCCCCGGCAGCTTCGTTGGAACTCTGGCTTCCACTCTGCCGGTTATTGGAAGCGGCGGTGTGGCTACTGTTCTGCTTCAAACTGCTATTCCTGCTCTTTCATACACGACGGTGCTTACTGGCATCCCCGGCAACTTCGTCGGAACTCTGGCAACCACACTGCCGGTCATCGGCCCCGGCAGCGTGGCCACGGTTTTGCTCCAGACAGCTCTGCCCTCCGCCACCAGCTCATCGGCACCTCCGTCGGTCACTGTGATCAACACCTCGTACGTGACCATCGTCACTGGGGTCTTTGGCAGTTTTGCCGGCACCCAAACGACTACTCTGCCGGCTGCCGTCACCAACCCGGAGCTGGTCACCGTGCTTCTGCAGACGGCCATCCCAAGCCCCGGGTTGACGTTGTACACGACACTTCTTACTGGCATCAACGGCACCAACTTCCCTGGCACGAGGACAACCACTCTTCCGGTCATTGGAACTATTGGCACCGTCCTCTTGGAGACGGCCATTCTCGATCCGCTTACCTCGTACACAACTATTCTCACTGGCATCACTGGCGTGAACTTCCCTGGCACGAGGGCCACAACCCTTCCAGTCATTGGCACCCTCGGAACTGTCCTTCTCGAGACCGCCGTCCTCGATCCGCTGGTCACTTCCTACACGACCATTCTCACTGGCATCACTGGCGTGAACTTCCCTGGCACGAGGGCCACAACCCTTCCAGTCATTGGCACCCTCGGAACCGTCCTCCTCGAGACCGCCATCCCGGATGTCCCTATCACATCTTATGTCACAATCCCGACTGGCATCCTCGGCGCAAGCTTCCTCGGAACCCAGTTTTCAACGCTACCGGTTACAGGCACTATCGGGACCGTCTTGCAACAGACCGCCATTCCCAACCCGGTCACGTCATACACAACTATCATCTCTGGTATTTTGGGCGCGTCCTTCTTGGGAACCCAGACAACTACCCTCCCAGTCACCGGTACCATCGGGACTATTGTGTTGGAGACGGCGATTCCCAACCCGGTCACGTCGTACATCACTATTCCGACTGGTATTCTCGGCGCGTCGTTCCTCGGCACCCAGTTCTCAACTTTGCCGGTCATTGGCACCGTTGGCACTGTATTACAGCAAACGGCAATTCCCAACCCGGTCACGTCGTACATCACGATTCCCACTGGTATCCTCGGAGCATCGTTCCTCGGCACCCAGTTCTCGACACTGCCAGTTGTTGGTACTATTGGAACCGTGCTTCAGCAGACTGCTATCCCCGACCCAGTTACATCGTATATCACTATTCCGACTGGTATTCTCGGGGCGTCGTTCCTTGGCACCCAGTTCTCGACCCTGCCAGTTGTTGGTACTATTGGAACTGTGCTACAACAAACCGCGATCCCCAACCCGGTCACCTCATACGTCACAATCCCTACGGGCATCCTTGGAGCATCGTTCCTCGGCACACAGTTCTCGACCCTGCCAGTTGTTGGTACTATTGGAACTGTGCTACAACAAACCGCGATCCCCAACCCGGTCACCTCATACGTCACAATCCCTACGGGCATCCTTGGAGCATCGTTCCTCGGCACACAGTTCTCGACCCTGCCAGTTGTTGGTACTATTGGAACTGTGCTACAACAAACCGCGATCCCCAACCCGGTCACCTCATACGTCACAATCCCTACGGGCATCCTTGGAGCATCGTTCCTCGGCACACAGTTCTCGACCCTGCCAGTTGTTGGTACTATTGGAACTGTGCTACAACAAACCGCGATCCCCAACCCGGTCACCTCATACGTCACAATCCCTACGGGCATCCTTGGAGCATCGTTCCTTGGAACGCAGTTATCGACATTGCCAGTTGTTGGAACTATTGGAACCGTGCTGCAGCAGACTGCCATTCCCAACCCGGTCACCTCTTACACAACCATCTTCAGCGGAGTCCCGGGAGCAAACTTCCTTGGAAGTCAAATCTCTACCCTCCCCGTCATTGGCACGATCGGAACCGTGTTGGTCCAGACCGCCATCCCCGACCCAGTTACCTCGTACACCACTATATTCAGCGGTGTCACAGGCCTGGCCGTCCCTCTCACGTCTACGCTCCCAGCTGTTGGCACTGTTGCGACTGTCGTCGTTCAGACCGCCCTTCCTATTCCAACCTCTTACACGACTATCTTCCAAGGCGTCACCGGTCTGGCTGCACCTGTCACAAGCACGATACCAGCCATTGGAGGAAACCTCGCAACAGTCGTCATCCAGACTGCCCTGCCGGCTATTACTTCGTACACTACTATTTTCGAGGGTGTTACTGGTCTCGCTGCACCGCTCACAAGCACGATACCGGCAGTCTTGGGAGGGAACCTGGCAACTGTGCTCATCCAGACCGCCCTTCCTATCCCAACATCATACACCACCGTCTTCCAAGGTGTCACTGGTCTTACAGGGCCTGTTACAAGCACGATCCCGGCGGTTGGAGGAGGAAACCTTGCGACTGTCCTTATCCAAACCGCCTTGCCCGTCGTCACCTCCTACACAACCATCTTCCAAGGCGTCACTGGTTTACTCAACCCAGTCACAAGCACGATACCGGCAGTCTTGGGAGGGAACCTGGCAACCGTCGTCATCCAGACTGCCCTGCCGGTCGTCACTTCGTACACCACCATCTTCGAAGGTGTTACTGGTCTCGCCGCACCGCTCACAAGCACCATCCCAGCGGTGGGAGGAAACCTCGCGACTGTTGTCATCCAGACGGCTTTGCCTGTTGTCACTTCGTATACTACAGTCTTCCAGGGTGTTACTGGCTTGCTAAACCCAGTGACAAGCACGATACCGGCACCCATTGGAGGAAACCTCGCAACCGTCGTCATTCAGACTGCCCTGCCGGTCGTCACTTCGTACACCACCATCTTCGAAGGCGTCACCGGTCTCGCCGCACCAGTCACGAGCACCATCCCAGCGGTGGGAGGAAACCTTGCGACTGTTCTTATCCAAACCGCCCTGCCCGCCATCACCTCCTACACGACAGTTTTCAGCGGCGTTACTGGTTTACTCAACCCGGTGACGAGCACCATCCCAGGGACTGGCAATCTGGCAACAGTTGTTATCCAAACTGCCCTTCCGGTCATCACCTCTTACACTACAGTCTTCCAAGGTGTCACCGGCCTCGCCGCACCCGTCACAAGCACTCTTCCGGGAGTGGGCAACCTGGCAACCGTTCTTATCCAAACCGCCCTGCCCGCCATCACCTCCTACACGACAGTCTTCCAAGGTGTTACCGGCCTCGCCGCACCCGTCACGAGCACTCTTCCAGGAGTTGGCAACCTGGCAACCGTTGTTATCCAGACGGCTTTGCCTGTTGTTACATCGTACACTACAGTCTTCCAAGGTGTCACCGGCCTCGCCGCACCCGTCACAAGCACTCTTCCGGGAGTGGGCAACCTGGCAACCGTTCTTATCCAAACCGCCCTGCCCGCCATCACCTCCTACACGACAGTTTTCAGCGGCGTTACTGGTTTACTCAACCCGGTGACGAGCACCATCCCAGGGACTGGCAACCTTGCCACTGTTCTCATCCAGACTGCCCTTCCGGTCGCCACCTCTTACACGACAGTCTTCCAAGGTGTTACCGGCCTCGCCGCACCCGTCACGAGCACTCTTCCAGGAGTTGGCAACCTGGCAACCGTTGTTATCCAGACGGCTTTGCCTGTTGTTACATCGTACACTACAGTCTTCCAAGGTGTCACCGGCCTCGCCGCACCCGTCACGAGCACTCTTCCGGGGGTGGGCAACCTGGCAACTGTCGTTATCCAAACTGCGCTGCCTGCTGTTACCTCATATCTCACTATTTTCAGCGGCGTCCCAGGTCTCGCCGCACCCGTCACAAGCACTCTTCCAGCCGTTGGCAACCTTGCAACAGTTCTCGTTCAAACTGCCCTTCCGGTCGTCACGTCATATACGACGGTCTTCACTGGCGTTCCGGGTCTTGTCTCACCCATCACGAGCACTGTCCCTGGCGTTGGAAGCATCGCGACTGTGGTGGTTCAGACTGCCCTTCCCATTGTCACGTCTTATACGACGGTCTTCACTGGTGTTCCAGGCCTTGTTGCGCCTATTACAAGCACCATTCCTGGCGTTGGAAGCATCGCGACTGTGGTGGTTCAGACTGCTCTTCCCATTGTCACTTCATATGTCACTGTTTTCAGCGGCGTGCCTGGTCTTCTTGCGCCTATTACAAGTACCTTACCCGGCGTTGGAAGCATCGCAACTGTGGTCGTCCAGACTGCTTTGCCTGCTATTACATCGTACGTCACTCTGACTACGGGAGTCGCCGGAAATTTCGCCGGCACGTCGACGACCACTCTGCCTGTTGTCGGCAACTTGGGCACCGTCCTTCTTCAGACGGCCATCCCAGCGGCCACTTCGTACGTAACGGTTGTCACGGGTGTCTTTGGATCCTTCGCCGGCACCCAGACGTCAACTCTTCCCATTCCGGCGAGCGGAACCATCGGTACTGTTCAACTGCAGACGGCGATCCCCATCTCGTACACGACCGTCGCCACCGGGGTCCCGGGCACGTTCGTCGGGACACAGACATCGACGATCCCCGCGGTTGGAGGCCTCGGCACCGTCCTCCTACAGACGGCCATTCCTACTGGCTACACGACCATTGTCACTGGAGTCACTTCGGTCTTTGTAGGAACCCAGACGACGACCCTGCCGGCCTCCGGTGGAGGCCTTGGCACCGTCCTTCTCCAGACGGCGCTGCCAAGCGTCTCCTATGTCACCGTCACCACGGGCGTCACGGGAACATTCACCGGCACAGTCACCACGACCTTGCCGGTCAGTGGCAGCGTCGGGACCGTCCTCTTGCAGACGGCAATTCCAAGCCCCGTATACACGACCGTCCCCACCGGCGTCACGGGCACCTTTGCCGGAACCTCGCTCACCACCCTCTCCGGCGCCGGAGCCACCATGACAGTCCTTGCCCAGACAGCCCTGCCGTCGAGTACGTCGTACACGACCATCAGAACTGGCGTCACCGGCATATTCACCGGGACCCGGACCACCACCATCGGAAACACGGTCCTCCAGGAGACGGCCATCGCGCGCGTCACAAGCACGTACCAGCCGTCGGGATGTATTCCGACGCCATCCCCTGCTGCCTCCACGGGCGGAGTCTGCCTCAACACCTTGACTATGTCAAATTTGCCATCCGCATGTTCGACCCTCAATGGGTTGGGCGCCTTTGGCCTGCCACTTCTTACGGCGTACTCACAATCCCAACTGGACGCCTGCACGAAAGCTCTGGGAACAAGCGCCAACCTTCCCGGCGTCGACTCATGTCTGAACACCGGCCTGATTACCAATCTCTTGGGCTTCAACCATGCTCAGTGTATTCTCAACGCCATAAACAAGGTGTGTCTCCCGAGGCTTCCCACCGTCTGCGCCAACCTCGCCACGGATGTCGCGTCGAGCGCCGTCACGGCCGACGCCAAGCTCTGCTCCAACGCCCTCGGCCTCTTCAACCAGACAGCGGGCATCGTCTCGGGTACCACGAGCTGCGTCAACACCGTCTTCACCAGCGGCCTGGCTGCTCTCAACTGTTTCGAGAGCAAACTCGGCCTTCCGACCAACTCGACGGTCGCCAGCCTGCCCAACACGCTCCTTTGTCCTACGGCCAACAAGGCCTGCGGCCGGCCTCCTGCGGCTTGCGGCTCGCTTCTCGATATCACGCTGAGCCAGTCCCAGATCGCGACTCAGCTCGACCTTTGCCAGCTTGGCCTCAACTCCTTGACCCAGGCTTTGGGCCAGACAGTAACCAGCGTCACGAACGTAGTGGATTGTACCCTCGGCAGCGTTGTCGGCCTCGTGGGCAGTCTCCTTTCACAGCAGACACAGTCGTACGCCCAGTGTATCCAAAGCAAGACTTCCACCTGCATCACCACTCTACCTCCGGCTTGCGTGAACCTGGGAGTCGATGCAAACAACGGCCTGAACGTCAACCTCGTCAGCCAGGCGTCCCTACTCAATTGTATCCTTGCACTCCCCGCGTCCCTGGCCGGCGGCGTCGCCTCCCAGTGTCTGAACCTGTCACTGACGGGCGAGGGCATCGTCTCCTGCTTGAACTTGCGTCTGTTCGGCCTCGCCCAGGTCAACGTCTCGTAACCTTCTTCTTATTCAGCAACAATTTTTTTAATTTTTTTTTCCCCTTTGTTATTGCCTCACAACTTTGAGGGCAAATGAAATTGTTCAATATGGCCACCTCGCCTCTATCCATTCCTTGTTCGGAAACTCGCTGGTCTAATATATGTATGCGCCGCCACGCGCACCGCGGGACGTTTCTTGAGAAGAAGACAAGACTGATAATCATGTAATACGTAATACGAATATACCTTCCTTTGTTCGAGTTTCAAGAGCCAATGCCCCCCCCCCCCCCCTTGTGACACCGTGCTGCGTAGCGGCCGTCGAATCGTGTGCTCTGTGTAACCGACGCACATTGGCATCCGCTAACGATCTCCAATCAGGAACACGACCTTTTCGGCGGCCCGATCTCTTACCGGGGTTGAATACGGGGGACAGTAGTCTCCTGGTATGCACCCGGTCCGGGTGTCGGCCTTAAATCCCCCCTCCCCCCCTTGCTTCCACCACACCATTAAGACGCGACACCCTTGACGGCCCAGGAGGGGTTTGACGCAAATGCAGGGGTTGATGAGAGTAGCCAATGTGTCTTGGTCTACGCTACGTACAGCTTGGTGGCCCAAAGACCCCTGGTTTGCTTGCGGGGGTTCCTGACGGAAGGATTTGGTTCATCATATAAACTACTCTTAATTACGGCACACTGCCACACACACAGAGGCAGCCATGCAGACGGTCTCTCTGGGGTATGATTACGCCGTCCATCGTGTCTTGAGGCACTGGCTGGCTGAGGTCAGCAAATGCCATATCCCGTAATCGATATGTGTTCTTGGGGGGTTAGAAATATTCGCTTCTTCTGGCTCTCAACCCCCCTTTGCGCTGCTGCTAACGCGACATACCTTCTAGTCAGTCCCTTATTGTTGTTCGCTTTTTTTTTTTTTGGCTCCTCCCTCTGCTGACGCTCCAATTGGACAAAACCAGTCGTCTCAGTGTCTGCACTGCTATTTTCCGACAAATTTTCCCATCTCGCTGCGTCTGCTCATCTTCTCGATCTGACTTGATCTGATCGCTCTTTTCGAGAAGGGGGGGATCGCTCGCATCCGAGCGTCTCTCTTCCCTCCGCCGGTCCTCCGTCCTCCATTCGCTACGAAATAACAACCCCCCCCCCCCTCCCCCTCCCCCGGCCATGCTCCCGCTCTCGAACCAGCGTCGCCACTCCCAGGATGACGCGGGCGAGCCCGACCCGGAGGCGGACCGGCTCATCCCCACGCGGAAACGGCGACACCGCGTTCGCGTGCAAGGCCGACTCGCCGTGGTCCGCAGCGTGTCCACGGCGAACCTGCGGCCCGCGGCGTCTGTGGCCCCGGCGCTCCCGTCCCCGGTGGCAGCAGCGAGCGGGACAACGACCCCGGCGACGCCCCGGTTCGAGTCAGGCGTCGCCGGCAGCGCGGGGGCGGCCCCGCGGAGGAGGAGGAGCCTCGACGACGCGAGCAGCGACTGCACCGAGGAGGACGACGCGAAAGAGACGGCGGTGCGGGATCGCCAGTTCAGGGGGTACGGGATCGGGGGCGCCGGGAATATCAGTGAGTTTTTTTTTTTAGTCTTTTTTTCTTTTTTTCTTTTTTAGATTGCCTCGTGTCTTTCCCCTGGTGTTCCGCCCCCGAGTCATGGAAACAAAAGAGTATGTATGTAAACTGACCGTGTGCAACTCTTTCGTCGCAGGACGCCCGACCGAAGTCTACGGCTCGGCCAAGTCCAGCTCGTCGTCTCTGCCGAGGTTTTCCATCTTCAGCAACCCGTCCAGCCCGACGGACGAGACGCAAAAAAGGAAATGGAGCTTCAAGGAACTGTTCGCCCCGATGGGCGGGCGCAAAGGAAAAGGGGTCTCTTGATTTCCGCCCCTCGTCTGGCCCTCCTCTCCCGACAGGTGCCTGCGGCCACGGGCAACCAACCAGGATTCCCGTCGTTCCGACGCGCCGTTGACGTTTATGTACTTGGCGTTCTCATATTAGGGAAGGGGGAAGGGGGGAGGAAGGGAAGAAGGGGATACAAATATACTTTCTTTGCCTGCTTCGGACATGGTGTTGACGGGCTTGGCCGCTAGTAAACGGTAAACACCATCGCCACTGCTTTCGTTTCTTTTCTTCTTGTTTATATATATATATATATATTTTCCCCCAGTCTTGGCGAATGGGAGCTTTTTTGTACAGGCACACGCCCGATCCTGAAATCCTCCGCCACGTCAATGAGCTCTGGAGCCTTGTTCAGAGGTGGGATGGCAGCGGGGGGTTATCAGGCCTAGGAGATGACGTCGACCAGAATCTGCCGTCAGGCTTGTCTGGTGTCACGAACTAATGCAGAGCAGGGACGGCCACGCCGTTGGCGGCGTATATCAATGTCGTGGTGGGCGAAAACAGTCGAGATGTAACGTCAACCGTCGGCATCAGGCATCACTTTGGAAAAGGGACATGATGTTGAGAACAGTGCGTATTGTTCATGGTCTACTCGAGACTTTGTTGCTTAGGACATTTCACATCATCGTCATCTTCGTATGATTTGTTCCGTTGTAGAACAGATGGCAAGACAGTCACAGGAGCAATCACTAGGTGTAGCAACTAGTGGAGTTGTCTCCAAAGGCTTTCTCTGCCTTGGTTGATATGTGGCTTGAGTTGGGAGATTCCATGGTACTGTGTTTCCATCTAGGAATCTTCTTCTGTTGTGTTGAGTGCTGTGCATGATACTTGTACTGTGCTTCTCCGACTGTGTTGGACCATCATTGTGTACCGGTGCGATCTTCCAGAGAAACAGGCCGTCTTGTAGCCGTATTTTAGTCGGCATCGGACGTGTTCAAGTATATAAACCCGTAAGCACTACCCATGCTTCGAGAAGACTGTTGTGCGTGCTGGTCTATCTGCACCATCTTGACAATTCATTACTATTCTTCCATACACTCGACGTACTAGACAACTAGGGCGATATCCATACTCTTGAAACTAAGACATGACGATCTCAGGGGACCTCGTGGCCGACATCGAGGCGGCGGCGGCCAACGACGGCGTCAGTGACGGCAGCAAGAAACGACCCCATCTCGTCTTCTGCTCGGCGCCGGCCTCGGGCCATACGTACCCCATACTGCAGATCGCGGCCGAGATGATCCAGAGGGGGTTTGAGGCGACCTACCTGGCCGACGAGCAGTTCCAGCCGCAGATCAAGCGGATGGGTGCCGGGTTCGTCGCGCTGCCGCCCTTTGCGGGTCAGGACTTTTTCGAGCAACGCAGCAAGGTCCCCGCCGGCAACGCCCGGCTCATGTGGGACGTGAGGCACATCTTCATCGCCTGGGTGTCGTCGCACTTCCCCGTGATGATGCAGGCCCTCGAGAGGATCCGCGCGGAACGCCCCGACCAGCAGGTCATCGTCGTCCACGAATCCTTCTTCATGCGCCTCCTCCCGATGATGGGCGGCACCCCATTGCCAAAGGGTTACGCCACCAGGCCGCCCGTTATCAATGTCAACGTCACCCCCGTCGTCGCCGCGAGCATCGAAACCGGCCCGTTCGGCCCCGGCCTACCCCCCGACTCGACCGACTCCGGTCGTGCGAGGAACGCGCTTCTCATCAACTTGTTCTTGGGCCCCGGGGGGCCATTCGACCAGTTGAGGCAGGAGTACAACGCCGTCATCAAATCGCTCGGGGCAACGCGTGAGGCCCCGGCCGACCTCATGTAGTCGTGGCAGGCCAGCTACGATGTCACGCTGCAGATGTGCCCGCCGAGCCTCGAGTACCCCAGATCCGAACTTGCTGGCGTCGTCAAGTACGCCGGGTGCCTCCCGCCCAAGCCAATCGACCCCAACTACCGATACCCGGAGTGGTGGGGCAACATCACGGCCGGGACAAGGAAGATTGTTGGAGTCACCCAAGGAACCATCGCGACGGAGTACGCGGACCTCGTCGTCCCTGCGCTCCAGGGCCTTGCCCACCGCGACGACATCATCGTCGTCGCCATCCTGGGCGCCAAAGGTGCCACCCTGCCCGAGGGAGTCACAGTTCCGGCCAATACGAGGGTCGTAGACTACATCCCCTACGACGCACTGCTCAAACACGCCGACGTTTGGGTCACCAACGCCGGGTATGGCGGCTTCACGCACGGCGTCACCAACGGGGTGCCCATGGTTCTCGGTGGCGATACCGAAGACAAGCCCGAGGTCGCGATGCGAGGGCGGTGGGCGGGGGTCGCGTACAGCCTCGGAACGGGCAGCCCGACACCGCAGCAGGTCGCCGACGCCGTCGCTGAGGTTCTCGCCGACGACAGGTACAAGAAGCGCGTGATGGAGGTCAAGAAGGAGAGCGAAGAGCTGAAGGCCCTGGATGTCGTGGAGAAGCAGATCTGGGAGTACGCCGAATCTTTGTAGACTGAATAGACATGTCATTTCATTCCGCGACGCTGCTGGTACGAGATGGCTACATGACGACTAGGCTCCTTTCTTTCGACCTCAAGACGCGTGGGCTCCGCGCGCGCATGCTGACCCGGGTTCGGGCCGCTCAGCAACGTGCGTAAACCTCACACGTCACAACAACTTATATCAACCTGGCCAGACTCGCCCTTGGTAAAATCTGCAATACTTGCTTGCTTGCTAAAGCGACGTTACTATGATCTTGCTGGCCTCGGGGTTGTGCCGCGAGGCTTTCGCCTCTGCTAATCGATGGCATCATGTAAGCCAGTCCCCCTCCCCTCAAGAAGGGGCCAGTGTGCTCGAGAAAAGACATAAGGGTCCCGCGTTGAGAGGGTGAGTGTGAGTGTGTGTGTGAGTGTGTGAGTGTGTGAGTGTGTGTGTCTCGTCGGCCCCATTCCATGTTCATTATAGTCGTCAACGAGTCGGTACGGAATTTCATCCGCGCCCTTCCATTACCTCCTCCTCCTCCTCCTCCTCCTCCTCCTCCACCACCGCCATATCCCATCTCCTCGGACGACTGATGACTGATGCCATTGATACCTGTCAAATGTCTCTGGTGAAACCATCTTGGGCTGCGAACCGTTGCTGGTAGTCGCGCAAGTGAGCCCAGTTACGCATTTCCTCTTCCTCGTCCAGTGGCGTCATGTTCTCCCCGGCCATGCTGCTGCCACTCGGACCTGTGCCTTCCAGTTTGAGCAGGACGTCGATGAGCTTCACCAATGCCTCCTCCGACTTGATGGCGACCGGACCCTTGCGCTCAGGGGCATCGTTTAGTAGGGTCGACGCGACCTGGCGGATCTTGTTGATCAGGGAACCGCCGTTGGGTTCGAGATTACGCTGCGAGATGGAGCCGAGGACGTGGAGCAGGTTCTGGACGATCAACTCCCTCTCGGCCGTCATCAGCTCGAAGACGCGTGCCTCCTCGGCATCCTCGGCGGACCTCTCGTCGAGTCCTTGGGGAACCTGGTCATCCTTGTTCGGATCCGCCAAGTGCACGTCTCGCAGGTTGAAGTACAGCTCGACGTAAAAGGAGCGAGTGGCGAGTTGCGAAACGTAAATGTTGGCCTTTTGGATCTCGTACTGGAGCTGGCGGCGCCGCTGTGGGTGGTTCTTGATGACGTTCCGAACGTCGTTGGTCGGCTGGTTGTTGGGGTAGGCGGGGGGCACGTATTGAAGATTGGCATCGTCGGAAGCGCCAAAGCCGCTCGACTGCTCGTGGGACACGCTTAGCTGGAGCTCGGGCGGCAAACGGTCGAGAACGTCCTTGGCGGCGATGAGGGCGTCCCGCAACAAAGACCTCTGATCGAGCCAGGGCAGGGTGCTCATGCCATAGACGAGCTCTACGCTGACAATGGCGTTCATGGTGGTGTAGATATCGATGGCGAAGCGGTAGCCGGTCAGCAGGGTGACGGAGCTTTCGGGCGGGTACACGATCTCGTTGGCCATGATGTAGAGATCGTCGACGTCCTCGGGCATGAGGGGGTAGGGAAGCCCCGGGGTCGACGGGGCGATGACCAGGTCCGCATGGGAGGCGCCCAGCTGGGAGAATGACCTGTGGGATGTCAGCATCATGATGCACTTCACTCCAGATGCACGAGGACGAGGGATGGCTCTCACCTCACGCCCAGCAGCAGACACCAGAAGATGCGCTTGCCGATCTGGTCCTTGATATGGTGGAAGGGTAAAGGGTCGGGGGAGCAATCATCGTTGCCAAAGGTGGGAAGCTCATTGGGGTGCTTGGGGCGGTGGAAGCCCAGCTCGCGGATGAGGGACAGGCACTCGGTGGTGAAGTAGCGATACCTGGCGGTCTGTAAGGTGTAGGCGGCGGCCAGACCCAGGAAGTAACTGGTGGCGGCGTCGTCCAACGTCTTAGGCTGCTTCAGAGCCCAGCGGGCGCCCCTCGTGTCGAGGGCAATATCACGACACCTCTCAATCATGACGATGGCTCTGGGGAACAGGTGGGTGCTGTGCTGGGTTTTGAGGTGCTGGCGGGCACTGCGAGGGAAGGAAGCGACGAGGGCGGCAATCATGGAGGCCAGCAGGCCGAGGAACTCGGGGTTCGTGCGGTCCTCCCTGTTGGCAAAGGAGTGTCGGAAGGTGGGCTCGTGGGGGAAGGGGGCGAGAGGGTGGATGTAGGTGAAAAAGTCGTCGACGAGGAGCTCGAGGATGGGCAAGGGGGCGATAGACTCTGCATCGAGGCGGGCGGGACCCTCTGCTATAGAAACCAGAGCCTGGGCGGCGTTATGAGGAGAGGCCGAGGGGGTGACGGCGGGGGGGTAGGGGGTGAAGGCGGCGGCAGCGGCAGCGGCGGCGGCTGCGGCAGTGTTGGGAGACATGCCGGGCTCGATCCTCTGCCTTTGGGCGGCCCTGGCAGCCTCGGCATGCTTGTTCGGGGGACCTCGTCTCTTCAATTGGCGGTTGAAGGTGCATTCGACGTTGAGCTCGGCGCATGGTCGGCAGGGAGGGCCGGCCTCGTCGCATTTGACCTTTCGCTGGGAGCACATGTCGCAAGCGCGTCTGAGGCGTGTCAACTTGGGATTGACGGTCGGATCTCGCGGCATGGGAGGCAAGGAGGTAAAAGGCTGGGGGAAAGCGGGCACGGCGGCGGCATGGGAGGCGGTAGCGAGGGAGTCGTCGGCGGCAGTGAGTGGTGAGGTCGAGGTCGCTGCAGGCGGCGGAGTATGCGGGGCATGATGGTGCTGCGGCAGCTGCTGATGAGGCGGCTGAGAGGGATGAGGAGGGGGAGGGAGATGTTGTTGCTGCTGCTGTTGCTGTTGCTGCTGTTGTTGCTGCTGCTGTTGCTGTTGCTGCTGTTGTTGCTGCTGGTGTAGTTGCTGTTGGTGGACGTGCTCGTGATCGGCGATGGAGGGCATCGGGAGGTGATGCTGCTGTTGTTCCTCGACGGATTGTGAATCGGTTTGTTGTTGTTGTTGTTGCTGCTGCTGCTGCTGCTGCTGCTGCTGCTGCTGGCGCTCATCGGCAACGGCGACGGCAGCGGCAGCGGCAGCGGTAGCAGTACTTAGATGATGCTGGACATTCTGGATGGCAGCGGCGGCGGCAGCATCGGAGGCAGCCTGGAGGACCTGGAGGCCATTGCTGGCATAGGCATGAGCGGTGGCATGCTGGGATGCAGTGGGCGAGACGGAGACGGGATGATCGGGCTGTTCGTGGTCGTGGTCGTGGTCGTGGTCGTGGTCGTGCTGGTCCTGCTGCGGCGATTGCTGGTCTTGGTCGGCCAGAGACGATGACATCTCGAGAAAGGGAGCAAGAGAAGAAAAAAAAAAAAAAAGACCAGGGCCGACAATGGCGCCCTCGGGGGTCCTCGACTCTCTCTCTGTCACTCTCTCTGTCTCTCTCGAATGGGATGGGCGGTGCTGGGTCGAATGGCTGATTATCGGAGAAGCTCCGGCTGCGGCAGAATGTCTGTCTGTCTATCTGTCCGTCTGTCCGTCTGTCTGTCGGTTTGTCTAGGTATGTCTGGTCTGTTCCCGTCCGTCCCCGTCTGTGTCTGTGGGCGAGCGGAGGTTTGACGAGCCGGCGTTCCGCGTTTTGCTTTGTTTGCTTGGGATTGGGCCGAGCCGGGCTGCCAGAGGGGCTGTTGTATTCACACTGTAAACATGATCCTGAATAACCGTGACTAAGGCGTTATTGATGATGATGTGCACTGTGTTCCAGTCACGTGGGTGTGCCTTATGACAGAAAAGGGTCTAGAGCCGGCTTAGTCAGGAATTGAGGAGCATCTGCTCCTCCACAGGATTACAAGTGAGTAAGTACCCAGGTACATATATATATATACACGATGTAGGTACATACCTACCTACCTGTACATGCCTCCATATAGCGTTAATATTGGGAAAGTCTTTTCTAATAGAAAAAACGCACCTGCCTCCTTCCTCTTTTACATACAACGTAGGGAAGCACAGTAACTAATATAACGTAGGCAATCTACCTAGAATTAGGTAATTATTAACAAAATACTCGGCACATGTCTACAATATACGTACAGGTACTATTCACCTAACATCGCGTGACTTGCTTACCTACCTGGGTACTGCCCTCCTCCCTCTATCTCCCCCTCTTCTCTCCCTCTCTGACGATCATGGTTGAACTCGGCACCGGGCTTGGACAGCTGGACAGAATCTCGCAAAGTTGCATACAAGGTTTCAGAAGAAAGGAGCCAAGAGCTATTATGTTGGAGTCTGATCACCGGACCTTGCAATCAATGGATGGCACCACACTGCTGTGTGCCGGCAAGCCAAGCTACGGACTACGTGTAGTCACGACGATATGGCGTTGTGAGGCTCGATGAGACCTCTCAAAGACCAACTTATACAACCCACTCGGCCTTCGGCTGGCTTCCGCTAAAGATGCCTTCCTCTGTCTCTTTCTCTGGAAGCAACGCGCTCTGAGCTCAGAGACCCCTAGGGAGGATCACGGAATCTGACATTCCGGAAGACTGGCATTTGACGCCTTTCCTGTTTGTAGTCCCTCGATTCGTCCAGCACTAGCAAGACGCCGTCGGCTTTTCATCCTTCACGTCTCAATTGTTCCACGGCTGGTTCACCTGGACAAACCGCAATAGCAGACGGCCATTCGCCCTCTATCAACGTCGGATCAAGGCCGTATATCCTCCGATGAATTCCCCACCTCTGCCCGCCGATGTGACTGCTTGGCACACCACTTCAACTTGTTCTTCATCTTAAGCCGCGCGTGGGTGTCTTCGGTTGGGGGGGATCATTCGCAGCTGGCCGAGTCCCGAGTCCCCAGGCCAGGCCGACACTCACTACTGGCTTTCCGTGACAATTTACCCCGGACTAGACTGTCATCCGGGACCGAGCACTGCAAATTCAACTCACCATCTTGGTCTTGATGCCCATGCCCGTATGATGGTTCACTTTGAGGTGCTCGGGGGGCGACGTGATTCTCCAGCCACTTTCACCAGAAGTATCCGGAGTCACACTATTATGCAGCATCGACATTTCCCCCGGTCGAGTTTCCCACGGGCACATGGCTGAGGATAGCTGTTATTGATAGATCAATAATAGAATTTCCCCCCATCATTAGCTAGATGCTTGATACGTTTCCATGGTTCTTGTAGCTCACCAAGAAAACAAAATGTCATGCCTAGGCCGCGCAGGAAAACATTCAAATCACGGTGGGACAACGGTTAAACCCGAGTCCGGTGCCATCATGTCTTCTTACACAAAAACCTTGCTGCTATCTAGTGATGGTCAGACTTTTCCAAACACGCAGCGGACCTAGTTGATTTCCTTCTTTGAACGGATCTACACTCCCTCCTTGTCGACGGAGGCAGCTCTCTGTGGGTCAAATGATAAAAATCTCACCGCTGGTGGCAGTATGATGCATCCAGGCTGGAGGAACGCTCCGCTGTGATAGACAATTGGAGAGAAACACGTGAAGAGTATTCAAAAACATTGGCATGAACGGAATCTTAGACCTCCTTGTCTTTGTTTGACCAGAATCAGATGTGGTAGCATCATACAAAGATAGTGTACGGCCAGTGGTGAAGCTCCCCGTTTTCCATAGTCCAGTCCATCACTCAGGCATCGTCTGGCATCTGAGCATACATCGCGTCATCATCTCCATCTCAGTCCTCTTTGCCACGATCGCGGCCATCTCGGCACAGCAGGTCGGCACACAGCAGTTCCAAACCCCATCTCAAGTTGACTTGGCAGAGGTGCACTTCGTCCAGCTGCACCTCCGTTAACGGGGAGGTCGTCATCGACGCCAACGGGCGCTGGCTCCACGAGACCTCGGGCACCGTCAATGCTGCTACGGACGGCAACAAGTGGACGGGCAGGCGCACCACCGCCACCGACTGCGCGTCCAAACACACAGATACTGGTCGGCCACAGATGGACGAGGACGGCTGTATTGACGCCCAAGTATCCAACTAACGAGACGGGCGCCAAGTACGGCACCGGCTACTGCGATGTCTAGTGTGCCCGCGACCTCAAGTTCGTCGGCGGAAAGGCCAACATGAACCGTCACTGACCATCATTCAGAATCCAATGCCCCATGCCTTGACCGTGCCAGAACAGCGCGTGCCATGTCTGCGAGAAGTCGGGCTGCGGCGGCATTCTACTCGGACGATCGCTTCGCTGGCGATCGCGACTTCAACCCCCTACTGTATGGGCGTCACCGGCTTCTACGGCAAGGGCAAGACGATCGACACCTTCAAGAAGTTGAGGTGAGTACAAAAGCCGACAGTAGCGAGCCGTGGCGTTCACCAAAAAAAAGAAAAAAAAGAAAAGAGAAAAAAAAAAAAAAAAGAAGAAACCCCCCCCGCATACTGAACCACTACAACATAAGTAACCTTGGAGCGTATATCAGCGTTGTCACCCAGTTCTCCAACCACAAGGTGCCGCAGTACTTCCGTGAAGAACAGCGCCAAGTAGGTGCCCGTCATGTCATATCCTCCTTGAACGATTACCACGCCAACATGCGATGGCTCGGTTCTGACCACCCTTGCGAAAAGGCCGGCTAGCTTGGAGCCTGGCCGCTGGTGGCGACAGCCCCCATCACCTCCAGCGTCCCGGCCGATGCTGAGTCTCGCCTGGCAAGCGTGAGTAGTCGCCCCCGAACATTCAAATGCCCGGGGCAAATATTTTGTCGGTGGTGCAGAGCTAACGCACGGCATACCCAGGTTACGCTCACGCACTCCAGCATACGGTAGGGGCCCATTGGCTCGACATTTGAACAAGCGCGCAAAGAGCATGTCACCGGCGGCCGATGTGGCGACGAGCTCCCTGATCTTCAAATTTCGCTAGGGACTCCATATGCGAGTGTGCGCCCACTCCCCGGAGCACCACATAATGCTGGCAGAGTACAAGGCTTGAGGCTAATGTGACGGACGGCCGGAGACACACGAAGAAGATGAAATATGCTCGTCTCTTCGGGTCTCGTTAGTGCTTAGCAAGGGGTTGATAGCAAATCCTACCTTGATTTATCAATTGGCGCAAAAGTTCTGTGGCTTTGTCCGCCCTGCCTCGTTCAGGTCTGCAGAGACCAAACAGCTGCTTCCCCCCCACGTTCAATTCGGGTTGGAAAGGGCGCGAGGGGCAGACGATGATGGACATTGTTCACATTGATTCTGTGTGAAGATCCCAATGCGAGTATAGCAGCCATGCACAAGATCAGTTTTCTGGTTGTTGTGGCGACTTTTCCGTTCTTTGGGCTGGGATGCCCACATGCCTAAACACGTAATATTAATATTATTGAAACTATACACAAAATACCGCAATGCGATCCCTCTCGAATTCGCACAGGTACGGAAGTACAAAACAATACTTTTACCACAGTCGGACAAACACAGTATAAGTATGATAGAAGGTTTCTAGAAGAGACAAAATACCATTGGGGGAAAGTATCCAGCCATCCTATTGACTAGGTTTGCAGCTGAAAAACCAAAGTTTGACCTTAATCATAGACTATAGTCCAAGAGCAGAATCTGAGACAGTACGGGTGCTGTAAACCCGACGTTGACTGGTCTACCTGGACACAATTTATTGGGGGTTAAAAGGTACAATAACATACGTTGGACTTGAACAAGCAAACAATCATGCAGAAGGGATTTTATGCATCGCCATTGACAGTGTCGCCGTTTTTGATGGGATGGGCAACTGGCCAGAGGCAGTGCGCACTCTGGAGGGCAACGGTAGCGAGCAACAGGAAGTCTAATATGAAAAGTAACACATTGCTCACAACACTAGCAATGTTTCCTTTGAAAAACGAGGCGGCCAATGGTGCGTCGTCTCGCCGTTACCTCCGTCAACTATACGAACCGCCAATCAGCTTCAGCCCCCACACCGGAAGCCCTCCGTCGCCCTAGCCACTTAGATCAAGAGCATGTCTTGATCCAAGACAACCTCGCATCAGGCGAAAACTATTCGACACAATGGCGCATGGATGACGGCCACAGGGGCCCAATCACAAGCATGTTCTCTATTGGCCATGGGCAGGGGCCGATGAAGGGCTTACTTGTATCATATGAAATACGAGGTGTGTGTGTGTGTGTGTGTGTGTGTGTGTGTGTGTGTGTGTGTGCGTGTGTGTGTATACGCGTATGTGATAAACGGCCAGGAGAGTACGGAGTACATTCGGCCAAGGATAGACAGAGCAGTTGTGACTTGTGACAGATCAAGAGATGGCATTTCCTGGTAAAAAAAAAGCCATTCCCTCGACCTTCCAAAACAGCGATGGTGCCCCATGACAGAGCCCAACTCACTCACTTGGCCAGAAATGAGGGAGGCGTCATCAGCCACTGTCTTGCTCGTCCACCTCGTCCACCTCGCATCGACACATCGAGTAGGTAGTACATCCCTTGTCAGGAGAGGAGGGGTTTGCTAATTAGACCCGGGCTCGCTGATGGACGCACGGCTCCAGCCTGGTGATCTGGGCCGAGGACAACAAATTCCGGGATCGGCCGCGAATGGAGCCCACATAACCCCCCGTAGGGAAAAGAAGCTAGAACGGCCCGCCAACTAGTCCATCAGACTTGTGACTCTTGTCTCATGCCAAAGATCCGGACCATGGACCAATGTCCAATAACGAGAATCGACTTTGCGGCCACCATCAATCACTCACTCCGTCGAGACCGAGCTTCAACTAGGCCACCCAAAGACCATGTAAGAATCAACTGGATCATAGGTGGACGATTTTCACGGTGCGAATCTGGCTCAAACGTTGATTCTCGATCCATCTAACCGGCCTACCAACCTTTGAGCCTGGCCTCGACTCACTGTCCTACCTCGTTACGTATTACTTATTCGACCCGAGTGCTGGCTTCAAGCCCATCTCTTGGTCCTCCTGGTTCCCGTGGGCGCACTAGATTCCAAACATCAATCCCAGTGCAGAGAACAGGCCGTCGGCTCGTGATGGTCAGCTCGTCATGGAAGGCCTGCCAGAATGTGCGCCCACAACGACCAGATTTCGACGCATTATGGCCTGCCGCTACCGTTGGTTCCTTCAGTAGGCGAAATACGCTTGGCATCAAGTCGGCTCTGCCCGTCTGCAATGCCGGGAAAGAACAGCGAAGCCAAGGTCTCATGCGTCGACTGGTTTTTATCACCAACCTTTGCTTTTCGTTGGCTCAACAGCCCCCTCCAAAGTTTTCTTTTCGCATGGCAGATCCGGTACTCGCTACATGATTCCAGGGGGGGGGGTTTGCTCTTTTCTTGCGGCCTGTGGGGAAACCAATGCTTTTCCGCGGCCTACAAACCATCTGGCTGGATAGGCGACTTACCATCCGCAACCCACCCCCGGTAGGCTGCTAAACTGACAGCCATGACACACCTTTTAACGGCGTCTGGGGCAAAACGGCCCTCTTGTTGATACCGTTTTGACGCAAGAAAACCGAATGCGAATGGAATGCGGAGCCAGGCGCATCACGAACCGTGTTCGTCCGGGGACGTAAGGAGGCACCTGAGCGCGAAAAAAAAAAAAGAAGAAGAAGAAGACCTGCACGAAATCCCGCGTTTCCTGTACTCCGCCCCCCTCCCCACTCCCCCGAGCAGGAGGCCGTATGCCTGTCCAAGCGGCTGCGAGTGTTCGGCGATGCGCTGTAATCGGCGTTCGACCTTGTGTGCGCGCCGGCGACTTGTTGCTGCAGAGACTACATACGTGTCGACCGAAACGCGGCCTCGCCCGAACTAATCCAGACTAACCCTAATTCTGTAGATCGCCCCGAGAGCTCGCTCGAGATCTCCGCGAAGCCACGGACCAGACTGACAGCGGGCCTGGTGGCCTGTTGTTTGTGCACCCCGAAGCGTACCTACATGGAACCGTCGACCGTCCCGTGGTAGCATTGGGTACCTCGTCAGCGCAGCCAACTAGCCATCTCTGCTTGGGGAGGCGCATCTCGAGACGCGTCAAGGCCTACAAACGCGCCAAAGGATGTGTGACATTCGACTTGCCTTCTTCGACGAAGCCGGGCGGCAGCTGGATCTACAGAGGGGGGGGTGGCCGCCTCATGGTCCACTGTCAAAAGCCCTGTTCACTATGCACCTAACGGCTGCGGCTTTTGGAACAGATCGCGTTACGCGAATATACCATCTCGATGCTTGCCACATGGTTCATTGGTTAGATCCTGCAGCGCACGGAGGTTCCCATGAGAGAGCCCTGGAGTTCTCTGGAGCTGTGTGTGGAATGTACTACTTCGAGAGGTGGGAAATGTCAAAGATATTACTTGTGATGACAAACCTATGGACAGGCTGACACCTTGTAGTATTTTTTTGCATCATTGTACCTTCGACCATCTTTTCTCTCTCGATGTCCCCGACTCCTTGATTCTTCGTTGACCAAGATACTCGAATCCTACAATGTGTCCTATCCAACGATAATACCCTGGGCCACCAATATCTTGAACGCGACCCGCGACCTGTCCGTAATATCTAGCAAGGCGATGATATACAACAAGAGCTTGGAATTCACCGAGTTAGGGGGCGAAGTGAATAATATTTCCGTCTCTTTGGTCAATTGGAACTACAGGTGGAAGGTCTACCCCAGGAAGTCAGAGAGACGACGTTGTTTAATTGTCTGGCCTACTTTCTTGGTTGAGGCCTCTCCCCATTTCCACCCGACCTATTGATTCAAAGCACTGTTAAGGGGCAAGGCACAGCTATTCCGTAAAGCCTGCGAGAATCCAGTTATTGCAAGCATCTTTCGATCGCTCAAGTCGGCTATCCGGCTACCTCGCGATCATTATATGTCTCCGACATCCTGATGAAAACAATACAGGCTCGTTATCACACCACTGAGGAATACGACCGCGCGTTTTCCTCCAAAGATGGCTCGAGGGTGATCTTTGTACCGTTGTTCGACGCCGCCGTCACTCTTGTTCGCCTTCCATACCGCCCCCAGATGCGAGTTTGTTATTGTGAAACAGCAACAGCCCCCAAAAGGTCACCAACTACTCCCCCGAACATCCCGCCTGATGCGGGAAAGAACGAGTGATTTGCCTCGAGGCGGGATTCGCGCTACAGGTCCCCTCCCCCTGAGAGTGGCGACAAGGAGAGAAGAACGCGAACCCGAGATGGCAAGGTCACGGTTTTGGGGGACTGCAGCATGACGAGTTTGCGTTGAAGAATGTACCTACCAACCAGCTATTTTCTATCCTCACGTGGGAGATTGAGGGACCCGAGCGATGCTGGAGCCCAGCTAGGCAGACTGATATCCGCCGTCTCTGGCTTTGATAAATAACAAATGTCTGAATAGCGGTGGTGATAGTTTCAGCTCCTGTATCTGCGTTTCCTTCAGGTTGAGGTCAGTTGCAGAGACAGAACAAACTAATAATAATCAGACGACTTGTCGTCTACATCGTCAACCCGCTACCACAATGTTCCGCCAATGCCCCAACAACCCAACATAGCAAAACAACTTGCGTGGCCGTCAAGTACTACAGCCTCGACAAGACCAATGCTTCGGTGACGGCTACCTATGCCATTCTCCAACTTTGTAACAGGCTACGGTTTCAGACAGATAAACACCGAGGACTCGGTGGCGGTTTGAGGACGAACTCGAGCTCAAACCTGTACAGCATCACGGCTTGCTGGATGTCACCTTTATATGCAAAAGCCTCAGCCTTCACTTGACAATACTGAACAATACTTACTGAACATGGGTTTCCAACCAAATGATCACGGTCCCACGCAGGGGAGCATCCGCAGGAGGAGGCAGTGGGGCCAATATGGCCAAACCCCCCGATGTTGAACTTGGTTTCCAGGGGTTACGCGCGAAATAGTTGCCTGTGCCCTAATCGAGAGAGAGAGAGAGAGAGAGAGAGAGAGAGAGGCCGAGTGAGGCAAATAATGAACAATGCTAAAAAGCTAGAACCTACAGGAGATTAGTGCCGCCACCTGACTGGTTGCATTCTTCCGCACACCGCTGGACGCCGTTTTCGGCAGCGGAAACGCTTGGTGCAAACGACATGCCCCGAGTGTTTGAACAACGCCACGGATACCAGAGTGCTACACGTTGTTTAGGAGCGTAAGGTGATGCCGGTAGCCAGCTGCTTGACGATACGTGTCTTTGGAGATTGGGTTGTGATTCCCAAGTACACCCTCCCTGTGATGGACCGGGTAGGGTAACCGGGCCTTTGTGGCTGATTCATCTCACCCCAGCCGGCGAACCAGGGCTTTGCTGAATGTCACATTCCGTATGGCGCTAATCTTATTGCTGCCCCTAACTGGGGAGTATGCAATAGCTTGGGTGAGCCAGATCGGGCCGGGGCTTCAGCATCTGGTGATCCCATGTCACGAGGGTTTCCCGTACGGGTTTGGACGCATTACTCGAGGGTGTCGTGAAAACGGATCTTGCTATTTTATGGCGACTCAGCCTAATTGGTTGGGGGCTTACCAGTTATTACTCACTAGCCCTGCGTTGTCGTTGAGTAAGTGGGATTTTCTTTTTCTCTGCTCGGCCTTCGAAAGGGGGTGGTAACTTTCTCACGGACTGCTGCTGCTGCTGCTAACTGGTTCCGAAGCAGCCCCCGTCCCGTCTCGGGCTGTAAACTAGCCCGCCTTTCGATGCTTGAGAAGAGGCAGCGGAAGGTCAATCACGCGAGTACCTATTCTCCCTGCCGATGTCTCCCTTCGAAGGCTCCTCTGATGGACGTGGTCTGTACCATTGCCGGTAAACGAGGTTCATGCCCTCCCTAACGACACGAGAAACCGATAAATGGTAATTCTCTGGGGGGTTTTCCAATTTTCACCTTGTCCACATGGCGGCTGTGGGAGACATTTTGGGTGGAGGGCGGAGAAGGGGGGGGGGCATTTGACCAACAGACGTTGCGGAATAAAAGGTCCGGCTTACGATTACATGCGAAAGGCCTCAAGTCAGTGAACAGAGTATAAAAGCAAGCCCTAGCCTCCTTGAATGGCGATGCACGTATCCGTATTGCGCGCCGCAAAGTCATTGCGAGGCCGGGCGGGCTGGTGAGACTATGTGATCACATGTTGTGCGAGCGAGGATGATGGGCTTCTGTTGTAATTAACTCCTCAACCTTAGAATGAAAAGCCAAACGGCTAGCATGGTTGGTTGGTTTGGGCGGGTTGCTCCTTATGTGGAATTAGGAGCAGCGAAGGAGGCCATCCGCCACATAGTTAGCGCTATGCCATTGAGATAAGACAACAGGGATAGGAACTGACCTGCGGGGGAGTTAGTCGGATATATAGGGCGCGGCGAGGCCAGACACACACCATCCCAAAGGGCGTGCCTACAGTTGGACAAAACGGCTTCATCTATCATCAGCCACAAATTACGCTTTCTAGATGCCTGTCAGCACATGTTGTCACCTCCAAGGCTCCGAACAGAGCTTCCAAAAAACTCCTCCAACCCACCCCGAACATGAAACCGAGAGAAGAAGACAACTCGAGTTCCGCCCTGGCCCTCGAGTCCACCACGTCCGCAACAAGCTTCAGGCGCATCCTACCGGCCAGCTCGAGCCCTCGAGTCATCTCATCGAGCGACCGGCCCCTGAGACGTGCAAGACAGGCGGTGCCGGCAGCGTGCCTCGAGTGCCGCAAGAAAAAAGTAAAGGTAATACGATTACGTTGGCAATTCTGTAAATCAACAAGAGAGCCGCCTCTGCTTCCCGCCCATCTGATTGAACCGACTTTCTCCACGGGGGGGTTGTGTTGTTGGGCAAATAGCAAATAGCCCTCGGCACCATCTCCGTGCAAGTGGGGCGAGGTGGTTAGAAGGAAGGGTACGAACCGATGCGTATCGAATCAAATCATACATGGCTTAGACAACTAAGCAACAGAGGCCCCCCCCCCCCCTTTCGGTTGGGTTCGGTCCTTTCCAACGCAGCACAACCTGTTCTGATGCATCATTTTTTTTTGTAGGGCTCATCCAACTGATATTCCATGTCTTCTTTACCTTAGTGTAGCGGAACACGGCCCGCTTGCAATCGTTGTTCGGCCCATGAGTTCGAGTGCGAATGGGACACGGAGCCCGAAACGACGCGCCGCCAGGCTCTGCTCAACCGGGCAGAAGACCTCGAGAAGGAGAATGAGGACCTCCACGAGTTGATCCGCTACCTGTGCTCACGACCCGAGTCGGAGGCGCTCGAGATCTTCCACCGGCTGCGAGCAACGGGCGATGCATTCCATGTTTTGGACCTGGTCCGGATGGGCGACCTGCTCCTGAATAGCCTGCCAAACGAACAGCGAGAGTCCAGCCAGATGCAAGACACGACACAATCCAGTATGGCGTCCTCGAAGCCAGACTCGAGCCGGGACAACGCGAACGAGAACCCCGACCAGTCCGAGGATGGATTCGAATAGCTTGTTGAAAAAACTCTTCCGGGATGACCCAGCGCTTGGAAACGAAGCACATTGTCTCGGGCACCTACTACTGAAGTCATCCATGAAAACGCCATCTGGAGGCTTGACTTCGGATCAACCGGTCAATCTCCATATGCCAGAATCGTATGGGGACTGGATGCCAGTTTGTACGCGCGTCATGTTCGAACTCCTAACTCGGCTCAACCCCGGCGCCGTGACTCTGGGAGGAGCGCGACAGTGCCAACGGGCACAAACCACCAAAAGACCACCTTTCAGGCGGTGTCAAATCTCGAATCGATTGTAGGATGGCAGCGAAGCGAAGCGAAAAAAGAAGAAAAATCCGAGTTTCCTCTGCCAACCATGGCTTTTTGGGTAGAATTTCTAAACCCAAGGGCGGTAGTGCTTGGTCGCCCCCTCTGGCCGACAACAAGCCTATCCCTGGATGTCGTAGAAATCATACGTTTTTCGAACGCACCTCTAGGGCGTTTTAAAGGCCTTTGGGTGCAGAAAAATCAAAGCGAGGCTTCCTGGAGACAGGACCGATACACCTATCCAAGTTCCGGTAGCAACGCATGTATAGACCGAGCCGGTTTGTCCCCTTCCTGTATCGACGGGTATCACGGCCGAGAATAACAAGTTGCATGACTTAGCCGCACACCTTTGTAACTATTCCATCGGTATGTAAATCGATGACAGTCAATACAGCCTCGGAGTTTGACCGCCTACCTTCGACCGGACCTTTTCAACACGACATACGATGCCGCGGCGGCGAGGGCCCAAGTCAACGGTAACGGTGCTGCAGCAGCCTATGGCGAAACAAAACTACGACGGGAAGCATCAAGAAGGAGATTTACCAACCGGGTAGAAAAGCCCAACCCATCAAACGGGATGGCATAATCTAAACGAACCTACAAGCCGAGGAGTCAATGTCTCCGTGATAAGAGATGATACTGCCTCTAGGGGGGAGGGGCCAGGGGGGGGAGTGGGCGGTAACAGTATTTTGTGACCCAGGCAAACTCTACATCCAACCGCGCAGAAGCTTTGGAAAACCTGCTCGTCATTGGGGTTTTGGATCAAATGATGACTAGAACAAGCCAACGGAGAATCACAAAATCACAAACCGCGTTTCACGCCGCCACATCCGCCTGTCCTCCATGTAGCCATGCTGCAATGTCGTCGCGACCCGCCTGTCGGCGCTGTCCGGCTTACCAAAAGACTCTTATCACAGCTCCGAGTATTATGCCGTCGAGCTTCAATAGTAAGTATGTGTACGTCTCTCCTTACCGGCGCTTGTGCATCCGTGTGCTCTAATTTATCTCGGGAGTTTGACCTAGCTGGCCGCTAGCCTCTGCTGACGACAAGCGAGTCTACCACAAGGTTTATTCAGACTACAGTCGTTGGGCACCACTGTGTTGAATTGTACCGGCTGTTGTTGTTATTTCGGCGTCTGGATGTCACTAATGTCTATCTTGCTGCTCAAGCCCCCCCCCCCTCTCTGCGTGGCCGTTATAGATCCCTAGCGACCAATCGAATTGCGCGAGCCGTCCTCATTTTGGCCGCGATGGACGGGCCTCCTTCATGTACCTACCATTGAAGTCGATTATCAAAACTCGTACTGAGTAGAGCGTACGCGTGCGACGATCGAAGTCTCCGCCTCCGCTTGAATTGCTTCGCGCAAAAAGAAGAAGAAAAAAAAAAACACGAACCTGTCTCTTCGAGCAGCTTGTTGCCGGGGAGTCTAGGTTCTCGAATACAATCGCAACATGATGGGGGTATGCGAGCAATGTTCACGATTGACCATACTAGACAATCGAATCCGGTTCTAGAGAATGATCGACTTGGAGGGAGGAACCTACGACATTTGTCCCAGAAGCTTCGCGCACATATTTACATTGGCCAAGGTCAACGAGTTGTCCAAGCATCTCCATCCACGAGCGACAACCCCCCCAGCAACCCGTTTCCACGTCGTGGTCACGTCGGGCAAGGGGACATACCTGGAAGAAGGCGTGCAGAGAGTATCGTGGCCAACGTGATGTGGCAGAAAACCAGGCCGTTGGGGATGTGTACTTGCTGAACACATGGGCACTTGGCCCGGAGTCAGACCATATTGCTGCAACGCAATCCTTGTTGCTTCGTGTACCTGCTACTTCGCAACACATGGAGCTAGGTACCTTGATCAATGAGGAAATCCGCGTTTGGTTCTCCAAAAAAAAAAAACACACGCTCGCGGGATCATGCCGCCGGGTTTCCCCAACAAACCCACGCGGGGGGGGGGGGGCATGCTGGCGGTCGTTCCGGAAATCGATAGGCCGCAGCTACTAGTATGTTAACGATCCGTTGCCGCGCTAGACCATCTCCCACCGGGCAGCCGACCTTGACTCCAACACAGTCGCGCACAAGAGCATTTCAGTCCAATGCTACCCAGAGTCCGATATCTTTTCTTCCGGATGCCATTGGTAGTCTGGAAAACAACTCTCGATTACGGGGAGATCTGGCTTACACGCATAGGGTTTCTGTGCAGACTCCCGAGTGGCGGAAGGGATAACGATGAGCACAAACCTGCCTTTCTTTCGCTGCTGGGGACCTGGCGACAGACAGCCTTTTGGGGCACGGGGCGTTACGCCGGAACAGTCAATCATTTGCGTCTCACCGGCCATTGCCGTGACATGTTGTTTTGACTTGCTCCGGGCCTGGCAACAGCGTTCGTCAACCACGAAGCATCAAACAATATTCAGTCGTACGATTGAGATTGAGTATCTTGGCCAACGACCCGCGTTATCATTGTGCAGATACGTACTCTATCAGCCATCGACCCTGTTCATGGTTACCAATACCATTACGGACCTGCTTGTCTCCCTGCGACCGGGCATTAGCCAGGGGTCGCGCCGTTGGGACACGCTCGGGCTTATCGTCATCTACACTAGCACTACTCCGAGTCGTTGCCAGTCAAGCTTGCCTCGATATTCCCTTCGACGTGTTCCTCAGTTCAGCGACATCCCGAAGACGTGTTCCCCGTTCCGCTGCAGCGGAGCGTCCGATTGGAGCCACGCAGCTTGCCGAGGTGTAGTCTGGTGCCAATCGTCCTGACCAACACCGCCTGATACGCCTTTACCAAGGAGGGAGGAAAACTATGGCGCTGCTCTGAACGATAACCCCCTCACTGCCACCAGAGGCTTAGGCGTTTACGAGAAAGCAACCGTGGTTGACTAACGACTTGTCAAAAGAGAACAGGTATTTTTGCATGTGCCGCATCTTGGCCACATATACACTGTTGAGATCTCGGGCAGTTGCACAAATCAGGGTAAAATTCACATACTTCGTGTGGCGGTGTTGTGTTTGTCCGCGGCAAAAAAGTATCCGGCGCGTTTAATCTGTCGCATGCGTTTGCCCGGATCGGACGGTCCCAAGAACCCGAGATGATGCGTTTCAACTTTCATCCGACCTCAAGCCATCATCTTGCTGGGAGAACAGACGGCCATGGTCGGACGAGCAACCAAGAAGACTGCCCGTAATCGTGAAGCATGCTCAGCCTGCAGAGCACGAAGACACAAGGTCAGTTAAACGAAACCACACACGCAATCGCATCCATATTCGACAAGGGCAGATGTTGACTTCAAGTTGCCGACAGTGCAGTGTAGAGAGGTTCTCCCGGCCTAACCGCACGTATCTCACCATTTGTAGACCCAAGTGCGCACAACATGGCATCCCTAACGTGGCATGCCAACGGCCGCAACAACATGAAGGGAAACGGTGACTTCGAATAGCGCAGGGGCCCACCGAAACAGCATATCGTAACGATGGAGAAGCGCTTAATGAAGACCGAAAGTGTTCTCTGCGCCTTGATGACATGCCCAAGTGTCAGACTGACCAGCTGTTCACAGCATTCTCTCAACTTGACCAAAGCCATTGCCCTGCAGTGCTAGACAAGAAGATGCAGCGAGTAATTACAACGTCAAAGTCTAGTCTTGTAAGTCAAAACCTGATGGTTGCTAGCACCTTCGACGAGAACTCAGCAGCCCCGCGCATTGCTTGAGAACCAGAAGGACCGCGGGAGCTACGAAAACACTTTTTTTTTTTTTTTTTTTTGGTAGCATAAAAACCTTCTCTTGGCCGAGGGCTACTCATCCTGTGGACTCTTCAGCACGATATTTACGTCCAAATGGGAGGCATCGAACGTTTGAGCATTAACACATGCCACTGACGGTGCTTTTGATGTTCCATCTGGTGCAGCGCGCGCCTTATCCCACAAAGTCCAGCCATTTCAAGTCTAGTTACCCTGTGGAACTTTGGTCCTGCTCCTGACGTCGGTGATCTCTGATTGGTGATCCGATGCCGTCCGGCGCGCCAAGCCCGTAATCGGCGGAGTATCCTTTCCCCGCAACACCCTCCCCCCCCTACCCCTACCTTGGACTGACTGGATCAACCCCCCCCCCCCCCTGGTAAGCCTTGCCCTGAGGGCTTGGCCGAGGTGAAGCTATTCCCATATGGCCTGCTTGCGACTACTCGATGACCCAGCTGCTGCCTCTCTCTCCCCCCTCACTCTTCCGGCTCGGACTCATCCAGATGGATCACTTCGACCAGGCGGGTCCAGGGGTACCTCTGGATAATCTCTGCCCGCCGGGCCTGCCCGAGTCTTCGTTACGCCGGCGGCAACAACACTGCGCTGGAGGCTGGGGAACAGCCGATACCGCTCAAATCATCCGGACACTCTCTGGCAGAGGGCCCGCGCACTCAGCCTCAACCTTTTCCCATTGATCGATATATATTGCTGATAGGCTTGGTTAATACTCAGCAAGGTTCATGGGTAGATTCCGCTCGTTTCAATCAGCACCAACACCAAGTACTCAGCCAGCTCGCAACGTCGCCGGCTTTGAATGCCCGGCCACCGGCCAGTGCTCGAGAGTGCGCCTATAGCAATAGGGAATCCCGACGGTGGCGGCTTTCTTTGAGATAGCATTTACCTTGAAAAGTCAGTCGTCATGTCCTGGGTCTTTGGTCGCTTTTCTGAGATAACTGACCTCTTCATCAGGCAATGACCCAGTATCATACGTAACCTCGACGCCATGCATCCCGAAAGCGACTGGAATAGTGAAGAGTGTCATTCGGAATCACGCACGGCCGCGTCCTCGCCCTGGATACCCTGATGGCGCCCAATAGACTGACTGATTAGATGAACGGCTTCCTTCATAATTAGCCTTGAGTCGCTTGACAATAGCTTCAGTGAATCTACCGACGGCTGGCTGTAGTCCGACCCGGAATTAGGCGTTACCGCACCTTTAGGGGGTTGGCATTCTGTTTCTCTCACAAGTAACGTTGTACACATGCACCCGGGATAAGCTTAGGCTGACAGATCCCGCGGCCTAACAATTACGCGCTGACAATGCCGGCTTTCGCCCGGAGGCGGCGCTGACCGACCCCTCCCCCGCGCGTCGCGGGCTTCTTTGGCCCTCAGCTACTTGACCACTCCTGTTTCCTCCCACGATCCGAGGCCGAACACACGATTAACATCTTGATGAATTTGATCAGCTTCCTCAAGCAACCGCACATCGCCTTCCAGAATGTCTCCTCAACCACTCAAGATTGCCGTCATCCCTGGCGACGGCATCGGCACCGAAGTCATGCCCTGGGGTGTAAAATGTCTCGAATCGGTCGCTGAGATCTTTGGCATTTCGCTGCAGCTGGAATGGTTCGACTTTGCCAGCTGCGCCTACTACCACAAGCACGGCGAGATGATGCCGCCAGACTGGAAGGAGAAGCTCCTGCAGTTCGACGCCATCTACTTCGGCGCGGTCGGCATGCCGGATGAGGTCCCCGACGATGTCTCGCTATGGGGCAGCCTGCTCAAGTTCCGCCGAGAGTTCGATCAGTACATCAACCTGCGTCCGTGTCGCCTGATGCCGGGCGTGACTTCGCCATTGGCCGACCGGAAGCCGGGAGAAATCGACTTCTGGATCGTCCGCGAGAACACGGAAGGCGAGTACAGCAGCATCGGCGGCAAGATGTTTGAAGGAACCGACCGCGAAATCGTCATCCAGGAGACCGTCATGACCAGAGTCGGCGTTGACAGGGTCCTTCGCTATGCCTTTGACCTCGCCCGAAGCCGTCCCCGGAAGCGCCTCACTAGCGCCACGAAGAGCAACGGCATCAACATTACGATGCCATACTGGGACTCTCGCGTCGCCGAGATGGCCAAGAACTACCAGGACGTCAAGATGGACAAGTATCACATCGACATCTTGACGGCTCACTTCGTCCAGCGGCCGGACATCTTCGACGTCGTAGTCGGCAGCAACCTTTTCGGGGACATTCTCTCGGACCTGGGTCCTGCTTGCACCGGTACCATCGGCATCGCGCCGTCGAGCAACCTCAACCCAGAAGGGAAATTCCCCAGCCTCTTCGAGCCGGTCCATGGCAGCGCGCCGGACATATTTGGCAGAGGTGTCGCCAACCCTGTCGGCATGATCTGGGCGGGACAAATGCTGCTTCAACACTTTGGATTCAAGGAGGCCGCGGATCTCTTGCTGACGGCCATCGAGAATGTCCTTGCACGCTCCGAGGCAAGCGTTTTGACGCCGGATATGAGAGGTTCGGGCACCACTGAGGGGTTCGGCAAGGCCATTGTGTCGGAAGTCATGGAGCTAGGAAACAAGAAGTAATTCCGCATATCGGAGGCGGGAGGCAGCCCGGTGAATCCTTTGTAAAAATGCACACACAAAATCGTTGAGTCAAGTTGACGGAATTTTGTGATCTTTCACCATGGCATGTGTCCACACGCATCTGACACCTTTTTTTTATTAAAAAAAAAAGAAAAAAAGAGGCAGAAACATTCGGAATAAGCCTCATCATGGCTAAGCCCATTAATACGGATCAACCAATCTCAGCCCGGCGGTAGGGATTGAGGCCAGTCGCCTAATTACGCGAAGGATTTGTCTCACATCGGGGGAAATTGTCTCGTCGCTTTCCCCTCTCCTCAGACCTCAAGTCACTCTTGAAAACCGGCACGCCTATCCTGCAACCATGGCATTTCCTTACGGAATCATCCTCTGGCCTTTGGCAAGCAATCTGGTTTACCGGCAGCTCTTCGTCGCTCTCATCGCGTGTCAGGCGGCGGCGGCGGCGGCGGCGGCGCAGCTGTCTCCCAGCACTGTTGAACTCGACCTGGTTTTCCCTTGCCCCGGGGGCGAGTAGGCCGAAACCAGCGGCGGGCTTCCCATTGCCCTTTCACTTCAGAATCCAGACATTGCGTACCACTATGGATGGGGGCCTTCTCGTGGGACGTGTACAGGAAGCATCACCCTCAGGTTGACCGCCTGTCGTCCAACACCATCGGATCAACGCTGAAGAACGATACCGTCTTACCCCCGACAACCCGCATCTCGAGGTCGCCTACACCGACCACCTCGACGCAGGCGAATACAGCTTCTCGTGGACTATCCACACCGGGCCGTGGGGTGCGAACTAGTGCCTGGGCACTCCGAATACTGGGCCAAGGTTAAAGTCGCCAACGGTACATTCGTATTTACCGTGGAATCGGGAGCGCCGACGCCGACCTTCACCCGCACGTGTCCCACCGCGCTCGGCATCATCAGCTATGCGTCTTTGACAACATACCATGGCCTCCCTTGAAGGGACGTACGGATCACCTCGACAACCCGAGTAGTACGACTCTATCATGCGCAGTGACAGCAAATGTGACCGCCGCACCCGAGCCGTGCCGGGCGACAGTCAATGAGGCACAGGAAACGAGTATCTCGAGTCGACTTCGCTGGCGGGACCTACGCCACGGCGTCGACTAAACTGCTTCAGGGGTGACATCTGCCGGCTCACCCATGCAGGCCTTGCCGATGTTCTCATTTTTAGCCACCGTTAAGGCCCATTTAATGTTTCAATATGGATATACCCTGTAATAGTTATAGCTGGATGGCCGGTCGTTTTAAGGTGCTTGGACCGTTCTTGTCCCTTCGTATTCGACGTGGAACGTATGCAAGGCGTGCCGCTGATGAGATTGAACAAGTTCGGACCCAAGTCCGAGGGATCCCCTATCTATGCGCAACCAGCATCGAAAGAGTTCGGGGAAATTGAATGCTGCATGCTGCAGGGCCGGCGGATGCATCCGGGAACAAGCCGGAGCGGGCGGCCTGTCGCGGATCGCATCCCGAATAGGGACGATTTCCCCGTGGCACGCATCCCGGCACACATCCTTGTCGGAAACTGAGCACTCGGTAACGGACTACTAGTGGACGGAGCATCAGTTGACAGGGCCCATCGCCTCCATTTATCGTTCAAATGCCACGCTGATGATTATTCGAGACCCTTACCCTTGGCACTTGGCAGGTGAGCCGGCCTTTGGCACCAAAAGACGTATATGTAAGGATTGGGAAAGGTGCACGTTACAGCCGCCCTATTCTCACCAGAGGTAGCTTGTGCGCTCGATCCTTGATGTGCTATGATAATCATGCCCTCGGGCCTAGAGCCGCGGGGCCTTGAAACAGTGGGCTTTTCAACCCTCTTTTCTCAACCCCGATACCACCAGCCAGGAAGATCAGCATATTGCCCTACCGGACCAATCCAACAACCAGCCCTCATAACATCAATGACGAGCTCATGCGTCTTTACGGCGCAGTTGGCCAAAACTTTCGCAATTTGGCTGAAGACGGAAGCGCGTCCGAGTTCCCACCGCCGCTGAGGAAACGCTTTTGTCCCCTCGACCCCGGCCAAGACTCACTCAGCTTTGGTCATACATACCACGGTCACGATTCGAGTAGGAGGTTCTCTATGGTCCTAAGGTGAATACCGCATGCTTCGGTTTCCATCCCATCTGATCAACTTCGTCGTTTCTTATGGCGTCATCCGATGGGTTCCCCTCCATACCGGACGACCCAAGCAGCCTTCCCCTCACGGGGACATCGGCCTTCGTAGGCCAGCCGCCGGCCACGCAGGATGACTACTACCTCGTGAAGGGTTTGTTCCGCATGGCTGGGATGGCCGAAGCAAACCCAATGACGGGCTACCTTCTCGCCGCAAAGCTTCTCCCCGGATATGTACTCGAGACGAGACAAACCAGCATCTTGACGGGCTTGATACTTGCTACTTTGGCCATTGCTGTGCCCACAGCGTCAAGGATTGGGCTGAGGTTGCGGAAGTCTTCCAGCATGAAGTTTGGCTGGGACGACCACGCCATCTCCGTCGGCGCTGTAAGTGCCCACGCAGCCCATGGCGTTTCGTGCTCGCCGTCTGATGCACCAGCGTCAAAGTGCTTTGTTACTGACGTCGGAGTCATTTCCCACAGCTTCTGGCCCTTGTCTACCCCATTGCGCAGATATACGCCCTTGCGACCGGCGCTGCCGCGAAACATGTATGGGAAACCACCTATGAGCAGTACGGTTCCGGTATGGTGATCGGCATGGTCTGCAAGACGACATTCTATCTGGCTGTGGGCATGATCAAGCTTTTGATGGCGATATTTGTTCAACGGCTCGCAGAACAGCTCAGCCATTGGTGGCGGATTTCGTGCAACATATTCATTGCGTCGCTTGTCGGATACATGGGATTGACCGTCTTTCTCATCGTCTTCGCGTGTCACCCGCCAGCAACACAATGGGATCTAGCGCTGCTTGGTCGAATCGAGCCGGCACCTACCTGTATGGACCTTGGAGTCCAAGCAAAGGTCCTCAGCAGCATCCACGTGGCGCAAGGGCTGATGCTATTGTTTACACCCATCGTCATCTTGTGGAAGGTTCGGATGCCAACAGCGAAGAAGGCCCGCCTGTTCACCATTTGGATCATTGGAGGCCTGGCGGTCCTGGGTGGCTTATTACAGCAGACTCATCCCGCGATGACGCAGGACTTCACATGGAACTACGTTGAAGTTGTGCTGTGGGCTTGCTTGGACCTGTCCATGGGAGCCATGGCGGCTTCTCTCCCTGTACTGGACGGGCTGCTTGAGAAATACTGGACGAAGGCCAAGCGTACGGTTGTGAAAAGACTTGGAGGCGGCCAACCCCGAGATAATTCCGGAGCTATAATATGGCAGTACAGCAAGACGTCGGACGCAGAGAAAAGCAGGAAACCTACGATAAGTGCCTCCGTGTCCGTTACGGGTCCCCGCATGGCGCGCACTGAGTCGAGCGAAAGCATTATCAACAAGAGTCAGCCGCAAGATAGCAAAAGTGAAGTGGTGGAGATGGGCATTTTGTGTACCCAGGAAGTCGAAGTGCGCATTTCTGTTGCAGACGAAGACGCGGAAAAGGGTCAGGAGATGGCATGCGGCCCCCGAGCCCCGTCGCCGTTCTACCACAATCTCCCGGAGTGGCATGACCGTTCGGATAGGTTGTAGGATAGAAACGATGAGCAAGCATGAGGCGAACTACAAACAGAACATGCAACCGGAGTCCGATCATGTCAGAGGACTGAAAGCCAGGTCAACTTGACCATTGAAGCGGCGCCTCCCGAACGTAATATTATTAACTAAGCGGAGAACGGCTAAACGATTCAGGCAACATGCGCGGCCCTACCCCATAGTTCTATGTAATCAAGTGGATTAATAGAGGGGAAACAGACGCATCAAATTTCTTGGAACAGCTACAGTTAGGGTACCGGGTGAAATGACGGAGGTCGATGGCATCTTAGCATAATACGCGCCGCCATCGCCGCGATAGTTGACAACTCATGCAAAAGACGCGATATTTACGACAAATCTATTATCCCTAACCGATACCCATTGTTGAGCTAGCTGTGCGTACAGCCTCTATCATAATAAAGGTATAGATGGCTGCGTAAATCACTTAATTATAAGTAGTTTTGTATTTCACGTAACTGGGCTACTATGAGATAGGATATTGTTGTGGGCGAAATTTGGGTGGTACTAGTGATTCTAACGCGGTTCTAGATTACTTAAGTTGGTTACCGTCAACCTATAAGTCGACCTCCGGCATTCTTTCTACCTGCTACCAGAGTCGGATACCAATCCGACTACTGTAGGTAGCTAAAGAAAGCCTTGGCCACATATTTGCTGCGGGATAGATTGCCATTATTCGCCGAAAAGAAGATGGAGTGAGGTATGTAGCGTAATAGCCTAGAATCAAGCGTGAAGCTTCTACCAACAAAAACCCGCGGCACATTCGCTGTCACTTTGTTGGTAGTGAACAATACTGCATTGTTCCATCGTGGTCTTTTCGCATAGTATCATGTATTTGTAATCCGGATAAGGTTTGCCTTAGTTTGTCTTCGGCAGGGATTACTTATAGGGAGTACCCCCTCGGTCTGCTCTCACGAGCTAGAGCACACAGTAGGGCATGAGCGACAGGGATTGACTTCAACGTGAGAGACGTGCATGCTCAGGGTTTCTTGCCGGGCCGCCTGGGCGGGGGTCTCAAGTCGGCGGTGGGCCTGAAAGCGATAAAGATGGAACATAATAATACCTGTACTTCCAAGGAACGCTTTCGAGCAAACCGCGCATTGGAACGGTTTCAAGCCTTGATGACGTCAAACACGGCAGTCGAGATGGATGCTCTTTTCTCTTGAACGCCTCATGAGATTAATTACTTGCAAAATGCAGGCTGCCAGGTCCGCCGTTGGTATCATCAACGGTTTCAGGAGACGGTTTTTAAAGATGAAGAAAGGACATGCAAATATTGAACAGTATCTCCAACGATTTGCCGCGACTGGGCGAAGCCACCAGGTAGCTGGTCAGACGACTTACCTAGTTCCTGTGATGCGAGGTAACTATTATCTCTTGTCCCGCTGAGGTGGAGGTTAGCTCCGTGATGCTCGATTCTTACTGGCGGCCGGCCAAAACTTGACGGACTCCGGGTTTAACCCGACCGACAAATACGATGGATGTTGATTTGCCTTGTGTGAGCCACTTCATTGGGCAAGGGGTATACCGTTGCATCCACCCAATCCTGGCCACGATGTTACTCAACCCTTTGCTACTAACGAATCATGCTAGTGCTGCCCTCGGGAGACGATGCGGGGGGCGGGGCCGTCGTGACATCCCATCCGCGGCATTGACGTAAGTTCCAACCCCGAGATAATATGCCTCAAAAATCCATTCTCACGTACCTGTAAAACAGCCAACAAGTCTGTCTTCCCGAGGGACCCCAGTCTCAAGGCCGGAATGGTGGATATAATAAGGACTTGTGTCACACGCTGCCTGTGGGCTGACAGGCCATACAGTCTTGCACATATTTGCTACATATCATTGAATCCGAAACTGACGCCATGATTCTACCAATCCACGTCTTGGAGGGCAAATCATTGGCGCCATTATGGTGGGTGATACCGCTTGCGGTATTTACATTCTTCCTGTACCGAACCGTCTCTGCCGTTCTGGATCCTCTCAGACGTATACCCGGTCCCTTTCTTGCGAGATTCACTCGGCTGTGGTTGTTTCGCCAATACTACCGCGGCGACTATGAGAAGACGGCTGGAAAGTTGCACAAGAAATACGGTATTGGGACACCTAATCAGCCTCACGACCTTAGAATGGACTGCTGAGTATTATTATATCAAACGGCCAGGTCCTGTTGTCCGGATAGCCCCTCGACAATACAGCATCGACAGTCTTGACGCCGCCAGGACTATCTACGGCCACGGCAGCCATTTTGCCAAGGTAACATACTCACCTACACTTGAATTCCGAGTAAAACCTTGACGATGGCTAAGCAACCGACTTCTTCAGGGCGAGTGGTACATTCCGTGGGGCAACCCCGCCGTGAACAACCTCTTCAACGAGTTGAATCCGAGAGTCCACGCCGCCGTGTGCCGACAAGTCGCCAATGTCTATTCCATGTCCAACATGGTCTCTTACGAACCCTACGTCGATGAGTGCGCCGAAATCTTTGCTCAACGCTTTTCCGAGTTTTCTGATCAGGGTCGCGTGATTGACCTCGGACATTGGTTCCAATGCTACGCTCTCGATGTCATTGGCAAGATTACAGTGAGACGGACAGGCCATTGTATGACTGTATGATGCTGATTACATCACATAGTTCTCCAAGGGTTTCGGGTGTCTCGACGACGGAGAAGATCGTCAGGGAGTCATCGAGGCGCTAGACCAATCTCTGCCGGTCATGACCACAGTCGGCATCTATCCGAGGCTTTTCCCCCTCTTATTCAACATCCAAAAGTACTTCGGTTCAGGTGGAGAGCCAAAGGGATCTGCATACATCGCTCACTTTTCAGACGAACAAGTCGCGGCCAGGAGGATGGAACGGAAGCCCAAAGAGGGGCCTCAAGATTTCATTTCCAAGCTTATCCAGATACAGAGGGAAAGACCGGGAACCATCGACGACGCGACCATTCAGACTACGGGCGGCACTAACGTTGGCGCTGGATCGGATACCACAGCGATATCGCTCAGCGCCATCACCTACTACCTCTGCAGGAGCCCGAGGGTGTTGCAAAAGCTGCGGAAGGAACTGGATCATGCCGCAGCGGAGGGATCGATCTCGAATCCAATTACTTTCAAGGAGTCACAGGCATTGCCGTACTTCCAGGCTGTCATCAAGGAGAGCCTCAGAATGCACCCTGCTACCGGACTCACCATGCCTCGTGTGGTACCCGAGGGTGGTAGACACCTGGCTGGAAGCTTCTTTCCCGCAGGGGTAAGTGACCGGTAATATCATATCCTTGCGCAGATAACGATGCTGACATGGTATCCGCGCAGAACATAGTTGGCATCAATGCTTGGATCGCGCATCGCAACAAGGAGGTTTTTGGCCATGACGCGGACGAGTTCCGACCGGAGCGATGGATCGACTCGAGCAAGGAGCAAAAGAGCGCCATGGAATCATACTTCTTCGCCGTGAGTGGACTTTCCGATGACCACGGTTGACCAAAAAGAAGCTAACACGATCCCAAGTTTGGCCAGGGTTCGCGCACCTGCGTCGGCAAGAACATCAGCCTCTTAGAAGTGTCCAAGGTCATTCCCAGAATCGTGCAGGATTTCGATTTGATACCCGAGAAGGAGGATGACTGGAGTTGCGCCAATCACTGGTTCGTGAAGCCTCGGGACTTTTTCGTCAGGGTGAAGAAGAAAGCAGCATGGCGAGCTCCGCGTCTGGCTTCCATCGACTTGAATGGATAGCTTGCCAGGGGTGGTCAGGACGTGTGTCATCAAGTCCCAGAATTTTGTACGGATACTCATATTTGCATTCCATAGTTGTAGGCCAGCGTGAAAAACGCAGAGCTGTAAGTTGTCTGCGTAATTCCAGCTTATGCTCCCTGGTCGATATGGGATCTCCTACTGCAGATGTTTGTGGACGACGACACCTTGAACAGGACAGACTGCAAACTGCATGGAGTCGCCAGCCGGCCCATGACAAAGCTTGGCAAGGACTCGTGGCCTTGGACGTATTACCTTGACTACACAAGACTGACTAGTGTTCTTGCGGACGATAGAGTCGCCGATAGAAGGCAGATCAGATGAGAAATAGAAAGACATTACATCCTGACAACCTCAACGGTCCCAAGCCAACAACATAACTCAACTTTTACATGTGACAACACCGCACGCCCGTCGCCACCTCACTGTTATCGGAACACCTCGTCCACGGCCAACTCAGGCCCAACGCATTTGTACCTAGAAGCCTCCGTTGGGATGAATAAGCACCTTCGTATAGCCCTCGATTCTCTTGTCAAACTTGTCGTACGCAACCTCTGCTTCGTCAATGTTGATCTCATGAGAAACCACGAAACTCGGCTTGGCCTTGCCTGCTATAATCAGATCGCGCAGGTATCTGTTGTAAGCCTTGACGTTGCATTGGCCTGTTCCGAGAGAGAGCCCCTTTTCAAATAGCTTGCCAAAACTCAGGCTGATCATTCCCTTTGCCGACGCGTCATCGGATGCACCTGGGTCGCTACACAAAGAGCCCGTTAGCCAGAATACAGCCCTTATGAGGGGGGTGGGGAGTCTCACCTGGGCACGTAGAGCCCCGGGATACCCAGTCCGCCACAAGCTCGAGTAATCTTGATCATGTTCTCGAGCACGACATTGGGTTGCTCGGTGTTGCCACCGGCGCTTACGGCTTGATACCCGACCGCGTCGACTGAGCGGTCCACCTCCCCGCCGTTCAGCTTTTTGATCTGCTCAACGACATCACCTTTTGTGAAGTCAACGGGCGTGCATCCGATTTTCTCGGCGGAATGGAGGCGCTCGGGGACGCGGTCGACGACGTAGACTCTAGAGGCACCTCGCAAAACTGCCGAGTATGCGGCCATCAAACCGACCGGTCCAGCTCCAAAGACAGCAACGGTCTCACCTGGCCTGAAGCCAGAAAGCTCGATCCCATGCCAGCCAGTGGGGAAGATATCTGGGCAATTAGGCTCAACAGGCAATCCAGGGTAAAAGTCTTGTTGACATGGGTCAGTCTTACCTGCAAGCAGAATGAAGTCTGATTCAAACTCTTTGCCGGGAGGCAGCTTCAAGGCATTGAAATCTGCGTAGGGCACTCTGATGTACTGTGCCTGGCCGCCGGGGTATGGTCCCATGGCAACGTACCCTTGAACACTTGTCAGGCTTATTTGGAGTTTGACCAGGCCTTGAGACTCACCATAGGCACCGCCCGCGAAGCCTGGGTTGACACCTGTGCAGAAGGCAGTTCGTCCCTCCTCGCAATTATGGCATCGGCCATCAGCAACATTGAAGGGCATGACTACGCGATCACCTTTTTTCAAGAGAGTGACGCCACTTCCAAGCTCCTCCACGATTCCCATGTTTTCGTGGCCTTTCAACGTTAGTGTTCTGGGCCGCGGTGAGCGCAAGCAGTATTAGCCTACCAAAGGTGATGCCGGCTTCTGCGGCCGTTCTCCCCTCATACATGCTGTCACACGCTTAGCGTCTGCATGTCTTCTCCGAAACAGCTGATAGGCATATTACTGCAGGTCTGAGCCGCAAATGGCAGCCTTTGACAATCATTAGCTTTTCCGTGGCCAGACGCACAATGAGCTGCGGGGTAAGCGCATGGGGTTTATCTCACTGTGGTGACTTTAACGATGACATCGTCAGGGTGCTGGATTCTGGGCAGCGACACCTCGGTAACCTTGACCTTGTAAGGGCCTTGGTAGTTCACTGCTTTCATCGTTGGGGACGACATAATGGCGGAATTCTTGTGCTACGGGGCACGGAACAAACTCTGGTGTTTAGGAAGGGGGGGGGGCACGGGGCAAAGGTGGGATCATCCAGCAGAGCCCTTCATATTTATGTCACGAATTCATGGCAAGAAGGACGAACAAGAAAAATTACTAAGAGTAGCATCGCCTTCTCGGACAAGGCGCGGGGCGACCAGCTCCCACCGAGAAACCGTCATCGCCGCGGGGAACCCTTGTCACACCGGATGGCCAAAACGCCGCTGCGGGGTAGGTAATCAGCGAGCGGGAAACCTTTGCCAGGACGCGGGGGTGACGCCGCCGTTCTGCATGTGTCCGGGATGCTGCTTGGTATGATAGGAGGTGGTGATGGGGGGGGGGGGACGGCCGGGGGGAGTGAGTTGATGACGGCCCCTGAGTGAACGGGGATGGACCCCGAACCCCCCGAGAGCTGTGATCAAAGTGTGCCTCGTTGGCGAGTCACAGTTGCTTACAGATTTCGGGGAACTCGGTGCGCCGCAACTGTTTGCCATCCATATGTTCATTAGGCCAGCAGTGTGCCAAGGTCCCCCGCCGGCAGATGAAGAACGCAGCTGCAGTCGATGGGGATCTCTATCTTTTCGGTGGAGGGACTGACGTTCGAGTTTATGAACTGAGCAATGAAAATTTTTGAAATGTGTTATATTAACCATTACTTACTTCTCATCGCAAGTCCATGTCTTCATCATCTTTGAATAATTATACTAGCTTCAACGCCCTCTCAACGGAAGAAATTCCAACATTGAGACTTGTAGATTGGTACATCAACTTCGTACAAGTTCTTCTTGTAAAACTGTGTGACGAATGCGTCCACGGCCATGTGAAACGTGCTGGCAAACCATGCGCCATTGATGCACCGATCCTCCGCGGGCCGGACGAGTGTAATGCCAGTCTCGCTGGTGTACGTAGAATCAACGTTGACGGAGAAGGCGTTGATGACCGTGGGCTTGGCTTTGAGTCCCGCAGACATGTCCAGCAGGCCTTGGAACACCTTGACCCCGAGAGCGACGGTCAAGTAAGCGAAGGGGTTGAGTTGAAGCTCAACCTGGGCATCGATTTCGGTGGAGACGTTGGTCTGCGGGGCCCAGCCGGAACTGGACGTCTTGCTGGCGTCGAGGAAGTCGAGGTGCACGTTGGCGTCGGAGATGGTGCTGAGGACATCGACAGAAGCCTTGACCGAGCCGTTCGCGGCAAACTCGATTCCGAGACCAAAGTCGACAATGGGGCCCACGTCGACGATGCCCGGGACGCTAAAGGCCGATACCGAGACCGACAAAGGGTTGTAGTTGTAGAGTTGGCTGGAAAAGCTGCCCTTGACCGCGGCGGAAACGTTCAGGGCCAGGGCCGAGGAGTAGTCCAGGTCGATGTAGAACTCGCTGACCTGGAGCCTCATGATGTTGTAGTGGACGTGGCCCGTCAGGCTGACAGTGCTCTCCGCCCTCGCTTCGTTGGCCACAATGGTAAGGGGGTCGGTCGCAAGCAAGGTGGCCCCCGAAAGGTCAGCAGAGATGGTGCCAGACAGGCCACGTTTCGCGGTAGCGGTGCCGATGTGCTGGAAGTCGATGACGGCGTCGTCGATTTGGTCGCGCATCTCGGCTCTGACGGTCGTGGCTTTGATGGTGCGTGTAGCGTCGTCATGTGTGTACCCCTGAACGACGAAGACGCCACGTTCGTACAGGTTGTCGCAGCCATTGTCATGGTTCGTGACAATGATAAAGTCTTTCGAGGGCCAGACGTTCAGACAGGCGTTGTAGTCTTCAGCGTCCCCGAACTTGAGAACGACACCGGCGTCGGAGCATTGCACGTCGGTGATTGTCGCGATTTCCTCGAGCAAGATGGCCGGGTGCCTCATCGTGGCTCGGACCATGGCATTGGTCGTGTCGATCCCCTGGTAGGGGAGCGTAACGTTGACATTGGGGGTGAACTGAGCCGGCACAATAGGCGAAGCATCAACACTGCCCTGTCGTCGTTGGACTGGGCGTAGGATAGTCTTGCTGGAAACGACAGGCGGCTTCCTGCTAGGCAGTGTGGCTGACAAGGCGGAGCCGACCACGGCTTGGAGTGCCAAAAGAGTGGAAAGGGTGAACTTCATGACTGAAGATGCAATCTATAACAAGGATGAGAGAAAGTGACTTTCAAGTCAAGTGAATGAGTCGATCCCGCAGACCAAGACCCGGACGGTAGCTGAATAAGAGAAAGTTGCGGTTGAGCTGTATCGCTGGCACTGAGAGGATGATTGAGTAGAGGATCACAAGGTGTACTTATATCGACAGCAAGTAATACTCGCAACGTTGACGATACGTCACTAGAGGGTGGCTGAGAATGATACGCAAGATGCTAAAAACGGCATCGGAAGCAATAACCCACTACGTAATTACCATGCAACTCCGCCAGGGTTAAGAAGAAGGCCGCAACGTCGTGGCCGAGTGCAGCCCGTCCTGCGGGACTTTGGTTCGTGAGGCCTGCGAGGAATCAATATCAGATCCATACGGTAGGCAAACCTGAACCATCCCGCCCCGTCTTTGCCCCGTTCCCACATAGCACCAGTGGGCACTGCCCGACCTCGGCGAAGGATGCTTGGTTCACGCGGCTATGGGTTCCCCAGTGGCACGTACCGATTGCTGTTTGCCATATTACCAGTCCTGATACGGTTGTTGATAAGCAGAGCCCGTTCTCCCGGAGCTCAATGTCACTTGAGCCCCAACAGCGTGCATGACGAATAGGATTTCACGGCAGCGGTCTCCGAGACAGGGACTACGTGAACCACCCGGAGCAGCCCCCAGATTCGGCCTGAGCCGAGAGGGTACGAGCCCAGGCCACTGACTATGGCTGTGTTTCCTCTATGGAAAAGCTACAGATGCTGTACTACCCAGTCGAGCCATTGCCACTTCGGGGTTGGCAGTCCCGTCGACTAAAACATCAAGTCCCCTTTACGCCATGCTTCTGGCTTACGACACAGCACGAACAACCAGGCCCGTCTTTGGTTGATCATCGTACAGGTAGCTGATCCGGATATTAAGCTTAAAGCTCAACGGGCGCCGGACAAGCTTGGACATGAGTCATGACCTAGATGTCGGGTCCACACAGAGAGTCCAGGCCGGGTTGGCCCCTTTCCATACGCAGTATATCCCAACCCAGCGGTACCCCGTAATACTTGCCTGAGTTCGGTCCAGATGGATGGTCTAGAAATATGGGTACACGTGGTGAGTGTACGATTTCCAGGGGTGATTTAGTACTATACCGGAGATTAATCTGTCATTGCGGAAACAATAGTTTACGGTAGATATTGATAGAAATAATAGAAACGACAGTCACCGGAAAGCCCCATGTAACCATAGATTAAGAATATCAACATTTGGATCGTGCTTCTAAGCCCCCAAGACACGTGTCCCCAGGGTGTCCCTTGTAAGTCGGACATCTTTAATCTACATCGTGATCAAGGTTCGGGAAGAAGCCGAATGCCAGTACCTGCATTCAGCAGTTACGTGCCTTGGTAGTTTCAAGCATCCTCCTGCCTGCGGCTACAAGTCACACTGTCGACTACCGCCTAGTTGGTTCCGGCCTCTGCCCACTGCCGACATGTGCGGCTTCTGCCCCTGATTTGGAGGCAACTGACCGTAGCAGAGCCAATGAATGGTGGTTATCGATATTCGTAGGCACGATGAAGTTGGTTGCCCAGTTGCACCAGACTATAGACAGCTAGCTTATGTGTTGGGTCGGTATTAAACAAGTGCCGGAATTAGCTGACGACATTCGGGTAGCGGAACTCATGCGTGAAGAGTGCAATATCCATGATAATGAGCTACTCAACCGGCCGATGCGGAAGCGGTTCATGCAGTCAATCCATCCTTGACAAGCTTGCCCTGCACGTAGACTCTAGCAATGTTGCGATCATCCCCCGTCATGAGGAACTTTCCGAACATGGTCCTCAAACCGTCTGTCTCCTCGCGCACCGTCATGACGCCAAAGGACTCGTCCGACGGGCAGTTGACCCATATGGCGTCGAACTCCTTGCCCACGGCAAAGTTCCCAATCTTATCCTCGAGACAGCACACGGCAGCGCCGCCCAACGTCGATAGATAGAAGACTTCGTCCAGAGACAGCGCTTTGTCTTTGCCGCCGGACATGACTTCCCGAGCGTTGGAGGCTATGATTGCTTGACGAATGGTGTCGAGCATGCTCGAGGAGAAGCCGCCGCCGCTGTCTGTGCCCAAGCCGACCTTGATGCCTCTGTTCAAGAACTGGCGTATGGAGGCGGCCATGAAGCCACCGCCGACCGTCATGTTTGAGATTGGGCAGTGCGCAACACCGCATCCGTACTCCAGGATCTTTGCCATTTCGTAATCGGTCATGAACGTGCAGTGGGCGAGAATCGACCGCTGGTTGAGGAGGCCGTAGTGGTGGTAGAGGTCGGCTTCGCTCGAGAACTCGGGGAACAGTCCTCTCGTCGCCTCGATCTCCTGCTCGGCTTCGTTGAAGTGCGTCTGGATTGCCAACGATGGGTCTTTGGTTGCCATTTCGCCTAGGCCCGCTAGTAAGTCTGGCGTGCAACAGATGGCAAAGCGTGGAGTCAGAACAGGCCGAACCAGCTGTCCTGTCGGATCAATCTGCCGGATATGCTCCACACATTCGGCCGTCTCTCTCAAGGATGATTCGGCAGAGTCGTCGTGGAGATAGCTCGGCGCGTTGCGGTCCATGTTGCATTTCCCTACGAAAGCTCGTTGGTGCAGCTCCTTGCAGATATCTGCCAGGATCTGCGTGGCTTTGGCATGCTTGGACCCGTAATAGGAGGCGGTCGTGATGCCCTGCTTGAGGAACCCCTTGACACAGCTTTCGTAAACCTTCCGGGCATAAACCGGGTCTGAGAACCGTGCCTCATGAGGGAACGTGACCTGTTCGAGCCAGTCGAGGATGTGGAGGCCCTGGCCAAGGGAGCGCATAGCCCATTGAGGGGCATGGTTGTGAGTGTCGATGAATCCTGGCGATAAGAACTGGCCCTTTTCAAGCTTTTGGAAGCGGACGTTGCTTGGAAGCGCCTTGGATAGTAGCTCCTCGGCAGAGATATCGTGATAGAGGTTAGAGATCAGACCATCTTCTCCAACGACGAGACCTGCATTTTCAAGGACCTCTACCTGGTTGGGACCAAGGGAGTGAATGACAGCGCCATGGAAAGCCAAGGCTTGAACCATTCTGACTGTGAGACGAGCCCAAAATCCAAAGAGGGACTGATATTGGCGAGTTTGCAAGACTCTTATGGTGGGTTTGGAACCATTCACAGATTGCCTTGTTGAGATATGACCCGAGAGCCATCTGATGGGGGTGAAAAGGAACAGAGTAATTAATGAAAGGCCCGCTGATGATGCCACACGAGTGGTGTAACCCGAGGAGAGGGGAACATTCTGCTTATCTTATCGTCACAGGAGCGGGCTTATCGATTGTATGAGTGTTCACCCAATTTCGATACTGGCCATCTCATGAAATGCGATCGGCCCAGAATCGGCAATGTTCCGTCCTCCAACTCGGGCTCGACGTGACTTCTATGACTGAGGCATTGACAACATCAGACCTAACTAGTGTATCGTCGTATAGTTTCAGTTAGTTGTGGTAGATGTGATGCACGCATCCACGCGGCACACGCGCGCTTATGGGATTGTCGTTGGCAGTCAGGAGGAATAGAGAAAGAGATAGACAAGGATCGGGAGGGGGGGGATGCTCCTCTTGTTGCAGCGTGTATCCGTCATCGTTGTTACAACATGATAAGATTGGGGGAAGGGTTTCCCTGCGGACTCGAAAACTCTTTCATCTCTCGGGCACGGCAGCGCAAACGAATGCCGGGGAAAGAAAAGAGAGAAAAGAGAAAAGAAAAAGAAAAAGAAAAAGAAAAACGAGTCATACACGAAAACACTTTTCAACCCCAGCTGGACCTTGACACATTGGCTTGCTCACTATGGAGTGCTTCAGCGGCGATGCGCCAGCGTTAAGAGGCCAACAGGAAACTGATCAGTTGGCGGGCGGGGCGGACACCACACCTTGCCATAAAGACAAATAACCGTCGTTCAGTGGAGGACTGTAAGACAGGGAGGGAGTACGGCCTGGTAAGACGGGGATGAACACTGTTGCGGGAACCAAAACAATCGATCTCGGAAACACAATAGGTAAAGTAAAGACTGCCGAGATTATGACTGGTCGTGAATCCTGATCACGGTTTACATGTCGTGAATATCGTCAAAGACAAGATGGAAAAGGCCAAGATGCAGACGATCGCTCCGCTCAGTGACATGGTTGACCCCAGCGTTCAAAGACCCTAAATGAATGATGTAAACTAGCCAGGGGTGAGTGAGAGGCAGCTATGTACATACAATAATTCACCACAATCGCGTCATACGTGTGTCCCTCACCTCCACAGAGCTGCCTGCTGTGGATGCTACAGTATGTATGTACCTATTCTTGGCCCGTTGGCTTCTCTGAGAGGCTTCACGCGCAGACATTGTGTTGGTGTGAGATTTGTTTCTGTGTTTGTAGATCTTGACGAAGGGGTTCCCGGCAATGAGGGAGCTCCGGACGCGTCAGCTGGTGCCATTGATCTCTCTCTCCCCCCCCTCGCCTTTCGCCGACGTGTGCAACTAACTGGACATTTCACCCCCATAACGCCACATATGAGAGAGACACCCACAGTGGCACATGTGGCACATGGGTCAAATCAAAACCTGTATTGCCCGGGGTGGTCAACGTAACCGTGTGGCGGGTGTTCTCGTGGAGGGAGCCCCTCCTAAATGACGACTGCCAATGGACGGCATCATTCTGCCGGGTGGAGAGACAGACCGTTTCCCTGTTTTGCCAGGGCGCCCGTCACCGGATCCGTGTGCCGGCGAGCCAAAGACCGGAGACAAGCTTCTGCTACATACACTACTGACTGTACTGAGGCAGCGTAGTGTACATCGTACATCGTACATCGTGCATTCGTTTGCTCCATCACACATCCCCGCAACTCACGTCATGAATCCCTCCCTCGGCGTCATGAAGCTGATTCTCGACCCGAAACTCAGTCTTGGGGGTTTGATTGCCCGCCATCCGGCGCCCCACATGAGCTCATGCCAGCACAATCTCGAACTTCAGACTTGATGGGCCGCCGATTCCGTCTGACTGAGTGACTGACTGACTGACGGACGGACTGACTGGCGCTGCCGAAGCAACATGCTCTCGGCCTGGACCACATAGCTTTGGAACTGTGACATCACACCGAACGTCTGATCACAATGGGCGCACCTCGTTCTGGACAAAGGAGTATTTGATGCTCGGGGTTCCTCGTCTTTGGAGCCCGTGTTCCAAGTCAACAAGACAATCTACAATCAACACTCAATACCAAGCATTCCATTTTTGATACCCCCAACAAATCTACGAACAGCACCACCAACGCTTAATCACCAATTATTGTAACTCGACTACATCAACAAGAAAAACACTCCAAGAATCAGTAATCATGGGTTTGGGCTCAAAGATCAAGAACGCGCTCCACAGCGACGACCACCCCCAAACCTCGCACGGAAGCCAGCAACCCCCAGGAGCGTTCCCTTCGGATTCCACCACCACAGACGCCAAGCACACCACTGGCAGCCACACGACCGGTGGTTATTCGGGTGGTACGACTGGTACAACCGGTACGACTGGCACGCATACCGCCGGCAACACCGCGACAGGGTATGATGACCCCGATGGTGTTCACGGCCCTCACGGCAAGAGGACTTTGAACAAGGCGGATCCTCGTGTGGACTCCGACCGTGACCACCGCGGCGCTCCTGGCTCTGGTTTGACTGGCAGCAACACCACCCACGGCGCCCATGGCACCACCACCGGCTCCGGCGTAACCGGCAGCAACACCGTCACCGGTTACGACGACCCCGATGGTGTCCACGGCCCCCACAGTGGACGTGCGGCCAACAAGGTCGACCCCCGTGTCGATTCTGACCGCGACCACCGCGGTGCTCCCGGTTCCGGTCTGACCGGTAACAACACCTACGGCACCAGCACCGGTCCCGGTCACACCGGAGGCTTGAGCAGTAACACGCACGCCGGCGCGACAGGCGGCCTCACCGGAAACCCCACCACCGGCTACGACGACCCCGACGGCGTCCATGACCCCCACGGCGGACGCGCCGCTAACAAGATGGACCCCCGCGTCGACTCCGACCGCGATCACCGCGGTGCTCCGGGCGCTGGGGTGACCGGCACCCACCGTCCCACCGATTCCGGTGTCGACCTCGGCCACGGTCCCGGCCACAACAGACCGTACCCCGGCGAGAAGCTCCGCAACGCCCAGGACCCCCCGTACTGGGGTGATGTGGACCGTAACGGACGCAGTGTCGCCGGCACTGATGGCACCCAGGGCGCTGCCGGTACCCTCAACAAGGACCTGCCTCTGCGCCCCAACGAGTCCAGCGTTGGCCGGTCCGGTCCCCAGGCCGTCGGCGGAGGCACCTACAACGCCGCCGCCACTCACCACCACGACCCTGCCTCTAGCATCGACCGCTCCATGGAGGGACGTGACTTCACCCGCCCCCACCAGGGCGGCAATGCCGGTATCGGCGGTGCCGGCGGTGCCGGCAGTGACCCCTACAGCGGCGTTCACGCGGCTGCTCACAACCCGCAGGCGGCCCTCGCCGGCGGCAGCTCCAGCGACCCCTACGATACCCGCATGACGGACAGGGACATGGGCCGCGAGCGTACCGGCCACGGAGCCGCTGGCGCCGGCATCGGTGCTGGTGTCGGAGCCGGTGCCGCCATGGCTGCCGGCCAGGCTGCCCGCAACCACCACCGGGACGACATGCACGACCCTGGCTACGGTGCCGGTAACACCAGCGCCGGCGGTCTGAACTCTGGTCTCGGCCACAACACCGCCTCCCACGGTGTTTCCAACACCCACGGCGGAGTCGGCAGCGGCATCGGCAGCGGTGTCGGCGGCGGTGTCGGCGGCGTCAACGACCACTCTCGCTCCAGCATCACCGGCAACGAGCCCGGCGTGCCCAGAAGCAGCATGCTAGACCCCTACAACGAGTCTCCCACCGCCTCGGGCCTCCAGGGCAACGTCACCGGCGGCAAGGGCGGACACTTTGGAGGCCGCAACGGGTCTCCCCCCTTCAACCAAGGTACGCACAACTCCAATGTCCCGGGCGCCACCGGCCTGGGATCCAGCAGTATGGGCCCTGACCACTATGGCCCAGGACACGAGGGAGCCAAGGTTTTCCATACCTGCAGCCGCTGCGGCGAGGACAACGACATTAGCAGGTACTTCAAGAAGGACGCGGTTTACCGCATGGGTTAGAGTCTGATCGAGCAAAAGATCGACTGTTGTAATTATACCATAATGTGTTGTAGTTAGCCATGATCACGAAACGCAATGATACCATTTTGCCGTATCAACTGGAATTGATGAAAGTGCTCGGCATGAAGTAAGGGTTGTCAACCCAAACTCGTCTTCTGGCTATTGACGAAATCGGCTTCATTTTTCCAGTACTATAAGGGCAATCTTTCTTCACCAAAGCCTTTTCCATCTCACCTTCATATCCCGATCCGGTGGGACGGCCCCGGCCCCGACGTAGGCCTTGTCGTTGATGGCCGGTCTATCTGAACTTGACCCGTCGAGCTTGACCCAATCCTCAAACTCGACATCGAACCGAGTCACTATCATCGCAAGAGCCAGCAGGACCTCTTGCTTGGCGAAAAATCGTCCTGGACACATGGAAACGCCGCCACCTAAGGAGCGTCTTGGTCAGTCTGCATCACGCCCACTCGGTCCCGTCCACTTACCAAATGGAAAGAAGTCGCTCGGCCTGCCCGCCATAGAGAACTCCTTTACCTTCTTCGTTCTCCCGGCCTCGTCCACTTCCTCGACATGTCTGGCGTGACGCTCCGCCCAAAACTCGGACGCGGGATGGCCCTCGGCGCACCAGATGCCTTCGTTGAGATGTCCGATCTGGGTCGGAGCTTGCACCAGGGACCCCTTTTCCAGGATGTATCCGTCTATTTCCACAGGCTCGAGCACTTCCCGGGTGATGTTTATGGATACGTGCACTCGCAAGGTCTCTGCGAAAATCGACTGGAGCAATGGCAGATTCACAAGCTTTGGCACGTCGAAGGCGGGCTGGCCGGTTCCGGGATCCGTGGTGAGCGCCTCCTGGACCTCGTCCCGGACTGCCTCGAAAAGCGACGGGTCCTTGACGACCTCCATGATGGCCCAGACGGCTTGTGGAATCGAGTTCGAGTTGATCCTGAGTATTGTCAGCCGAAACCGTGTTCCACCCGAAACCAGTTGCTTATTGCCCCCTTCTCGCGGACTGACCCGGAAATGTTCCCAATGTGCATGCCGGCTCGTGTTTGCATCGAGAACCCTCCTTCTTTCCAGTGCCTTGAGTGCTCTCTATGAAACCTCGAGCCAAATATCGGTTCCCAGTCGGCGTCGGCGTCTGGGCCGTCCCAGTCGAATGACGACCAAGCGTCCGCTACAACGTCTTCCATCATTGACAGGGCCTTCTGCTGGATTCTCTTTGGCTCCGGGTTGTACCATGATGGTAAGCCGTACAAGAGCTGGATCGCAATGGAGTCGAATTCCCACAAGGTATCCACAAACTCCGGATGGTCCTCTATGAGTTTGCGTCCTGCGAGCGAGATCGTGGCAGCCTCGGCCATGTTCCTCTTCAGGTAGTTGAATAGCAGTATAGTCTCCCACCTCTCCAACGGTTGCTGCTCGAGCTTCTCTCCGAAAAAGGTGATGAACGACTGCGCCAGACGGGCCGTCCCTTCGGGGCGGAACAGGTGCTCGTGGAAAATGTGATGCAGCCCGGCCCAATAGCGCTGGTGCTCAGGCACGCCCTCCGTTCCCGGCGCCGGGGTTTTCAGCCGCCCCGACCTGTCGCCGAGCAACTTGGCCAGGTCGTCTTTAGGCATGCCTTGCACCCTCTCGTTGGTCATGATGACAAACCTGTCGGAACTGAGACTGTTGTTCGAACTGTTGCGGAAGAGCTTTTGCACATTGTGCGACCCGGCGACGAGATAGACGGTCTCGGTGCCCAGCTTGAACTTGACGATGCTCTTCTTTCTCAATGCCTCGGCCGCTCTCTCCAGAAATCTGCCGTTATCGGTAATGTACTGATACGTGTTGAAGAACGGAATGAGCTCGGGCAAGCTCGGGGGCTCGGCTCCTTTTCGTTGGAGACGCTGCCAAAGGATGACGATGCTCAAGACGGCCACGAGAAGCCACGCGGCAATAGGTATCGTCGCATGTCGTTGCAGGGACTGGAGAGGTCCCCGCGAGTGGTCGTTTGCGAACAAAGCATCTGTTGAACCCATTGGTTTTGAACCCGTAGTCGCCACGATGTCGTGACTGACCGAGCGACCAAAAACGTACACACGTATCTTGATGATATGTTGGGGTGAGGTACAGCCAGGCAATAATAACCTTTACGCCGCGGCGGCTGAGGGCTACCTAGGCTTTCAGGTATCATTACTGTCTCGGCTCGCAAAACGTCATCATCAGACGGCTAATTGTGTTACAGGTTGGATGATTCGCCGCTTTTCTGACTTCCGCATTGCATTTCGTCACTACATGCAACCTTTTGTCACGTGGAATATACATGTAAAACTTTAGTTACTGCTCCGTGACTAACCATGTCGATTTGTTATGCGAGACCTTCAAGTGTATGGCAACCAGTCTTCATTTCAAATGTCTGATTTAGTGGTTTCATTACCAACATAGTATCGTGCATCCAAGAACGCCATTGTACATGTCTCGTTGCCGGCGAAAGCCATACATGCTCTGGAATCATTACGAAATTACTGTCCAAGGAGATCTGGTTACAGCGCTCAAAATTGATAACTTCAAACCACTTTTCTGATCTGGCGATGGGGCCTGATTAGGCGTTTCCGTTTACAAAAGGATACCCAAAACCATGTCCACCCGGAAATGCCACTCTGGTATCCGACCTACGATTGCAAAGCTCTCGTCAATAGCTCTGTTTCAACGTCGCCCGCTCGGTATCATTGAACTCTTGCTGCAATCCTGTTCCCTTGCATGCGTCATCGCTAAACTTATCATGGACTAGTGCCGCGAGTCTTGAGCACACAATGACACGATGTCACCTGCATCATCCTGCATCGGCGGCCCCTTGCTTGCAGGGACGGGGGGGGGGGGGGTCGATGGCCCAACGAGGGATAACTCCGACGAGCTGAAATCGGAGCCTTGTCAACTCCTGCCTACACTAAGGACCCCAAGCCCCTCACTTTCATCGTTGCCGAACACGATAGGGGACCATGGCGAAGTACCTGGCCTCCATGATGATAAGCCGGGCGACTGATCAGATCCAGCGGCGCTGCAGACCAATGGCTCAGGTTGGCGAAGCCCGTTGCCCCCTCTAGCACGTCGTCCAGCATATGACAGAACAGGGCGGCTTGTCGGCACGTGTGGAGCGCTCAGCATGTCGACGACACGCAAACAAATCCGCTTTGAAGAAGGCGGCGACGAGGATTGGCCCGGCTCGTCGTCGGACTCTTCGAGGTCCAGCATCGCCTCCTTTCATCGGGAATCTTACCCCAAAGATGGAACGACGCGCATTCCCGCCAGGCTGGTTTCGAAGCGGGCCTTGATCGACCTGGGTTATCCGTTCGTCGCGGAGGGCGCCACGATCGTCCTGCTCGTAGCGCTCGACGAGCGCCTCATCGACCAAGTTCTGAAGTTGAGCGAAGAGTACCGCAGGCTGGACGCCGGAACCGACGGGAGCAGGACGGGGGGGGATCCGATAAACCAGCCCGGCGACCGAGGCTTCGATTGGGTCAACGTGGAAGTGCCTGCCGGGGATGGCTTGTTACAAACTCCAGACCACGATGAGGCATCGGATTACGACCTGGACTCGACCTTTGGGGATACAGGCCATGACGAGCGCGAAGGACCGGTCGCGCACTCTGGGGTTCTCAGCCTCAACACCACGAAAGTGTTTGGAGAAAACACCGTTGACCTTACGGCGGGCAGGTTCCCGTCGTGGAGCCAGGAGAAGGCGGACCTCATCAACGGCACCACCCATCTCTACTCGGTACACGCAGCAGAGTTTTACATGGACCGGGCAGGGAACCAGAGGGTCACGCTTGTATGCCCCAACGATCCCGGCAACGGGTTGAGTGCTCCGTCTCTGGTACGCATGAGATGGCTGTAAGTGCACGATCGAGTTACGGAACCGGGTGGGCCAATGTTGAATCCAGACGCAGTCATTTACAAGCTCAGTCGCTGAACCTTGGGACTCTGGAGGCAAGTCACACGACTTCTCTTTCGTTTATGATTACTTGTGATTTTGGCTGATCCCATAGCACCAAAGAATCTTGTGGCAGACTGCCCCTACATATCACACCCCCTTAAACTAGTTGCCCTGACAGTCCTCAAGGAGGTCGCGGTCAGGTGCACAAGACCTTCCGAGACTGGGCTGTACATCGAGCCCGGGTCGACCATTCAGTACATAGGGAGATACAACAGATCTCTTGGCACATACCCGGGCGATGCGATATCAGACACGGAGCCTGTTGTGTTTCTGTCCGCGCCACACCTTGTCCTCGCCGAGAAGTCATCCCGAAAAAGGTATAACGGAGCCCATTACACGAGGAGTCTTTTGGAGGTTCTCTACGGCTACGACGGCGGAGGGCACGAGGATCCGCGCATTGCTCAAGGCGAAAGAAGAGACCCGATGACGTTACAAGTGCCTCAACTCTGGTCTCTGGTCGTCGGTGCGGGTAAGTGACGGGTGCACGACTTTCTGAATTCCCAAGTTTTCGGCGAGGGGCCAATGTCTGAATGCAAGAGCAGATTTGATCATTACCTGCTCCGAGCTGTCCTCGGAAGAGGTGCGGAGCGACCTGATTACAATCGACGGAATAGATTCAGAGACGGGCGTTTACACCATCAGGCTCATTGACGAGAAGGATACCTTCCGGTACAACATTGTCATCAAGCCGGACTGCAAATACGTCGTGAGTGACGATCGAGCTCTCCCGTTCTGTCCTTCTACCCCAGGATCACACGCTCTGACACTGTCAATCAGGACTTTTTGAGACACGCAGTGTCCCTGGTGAGCAAGGGGCGGTCGCACGCGGCGGCCTATGATCTGGTGGATGACTCGGGCGTCTTGGTAACAGCAGATACTTGGTTGAGGCTGCTCGCAGAAGGCTCCATTGAAGAATACGTGTTCTGCCTTCGACCGAGGCACGCAGCCCACAAGACGCCCGACGAGGATTTCCGCGCGTTGTCTTCAAGGCTTACGGCGGGCAGCCGCAGCAGTCTTGGGAGATATTCTCGTCGAAGGCGAGTACTGGGTGCACCTCGAGCTGGCATCACGATTGGCTAACAGTTCCGCAGTTCGTTTCGCTCCGACTTCGAAGCCCCTCATGACAACATGCAGATGGTTATACACCCTAGCATGTGGGAGTATGGCGCCGGCTCTCAGTCGCCATATTCACCGAACAGTGCCGAGGGTGAGGGGTCTGATATGGATATCGAGACGTCGACCATGTCTTTCGGGTCACACCTCAACGAAGTCAATTCCGAGGGCTCGTCTATCGACGGAATCGTGGATTTAACCTCGTCTGCTTCGGAGACGACAAGCCTCGGCGCGAGAAACACACACACGGTTCGCTCTCCTCGACAAACCGGCCATGACTATGTGCCAGAGCTTTTCGACATGGACCGGCATGCGGCGTTTAGGCATGGGCAGATTACCGATGTATGTAGAAGCTTAGCTTTGAGTTTCTTGCACTTTACTAACCAGTCATAATACCGCAGAATGAAATACCAGACGTGGAGGCAGAAAAGGCTCATCTAGGTGGCGTGCCCGATACGCGATTCATCCTTCGACGTCGAGAAACGGCCCGATCAGTCGACAGTCGAAATACCGACCCAGCAACGCTGTTTTCGTCATCCAGACAACGATCCGCTGATGGACGTTGGAAACCTTCGCGGGCATCAACGTTTACTTATGCTCGCGATTCTCCCCTCGACCCGGAACCACCATCAAGCTCATTTGATCCTCACAAGACTCCTGGATCGAAGTCGCCCAGGAGATGGTCATACCGTGGCCCGGGTCTCGGGCCGACGCTGGATGCGTTTCTCGGCAGCGATTTCGAAACAGACTCACCGCCGCTCAAATCGCCAGATGCCGGCTTCATCCCATTTCTGACATGGCGACTAACGTGGAAAGATGACAAGAGATCGAGAGCCGAGATTGACAGGACAGTGTTGCAGCTCTTGGGCAACCTCAACGCCGGCCTCGAGTCGGACAGGGCTGGCAAGTGGTACAGAACAGCTTTTGAGTGCACCCAAGCTCAACTTCTGGAGAGGTTTCAGCGCCTCTTGAAAACAATGTCCTCCTTTCCCGGACAATACGACGCGGCACAAGAGGCCGGGGGGTCGACGGCCGACTCCCTCGTCGACGAGCCCCCTGATGGGAACGCGACAGCGACAGCGGATTCCGAGTCTCTTTCGGGTGTTCAGCGCCCGGCAGAGAACCCCGACGCCGCGGATGCCTCTGCAAGGGTCCCGCTTTGCGAGTCCACCTTGTTCGGCTCCACCGAAGTCGACACTGCAGACGGCCTGCTCGATAGCGATGACGGGTCTTTCCATCGTCCGAACCCCAACCAGGCCGCGGGAGCTGGGCCGCACGACGCCGGCGGCATTGCGCGCAACGATTATTGGAAAACCCTTGACGAGTTTCTTTTGAGGAGGGTCCTCGACGTTTCTCGGGACGTCTTTGGGGCATTCCTTCCAAGGGATGGGAGCTTCGTTGCTCACACAATGTGCAAGCGGTTCTGGGGCTCAGTCGATACGATATTAAGAGTTAAGATTTTCTTCTTCTTTCTTTTGCTATACTCTTTAACGCCACAGAGTGAGTTGCTGACGCGCTTATGTCTCTTGTAGCAAATAAGGTGGTCGTTTGACGTACGAGATATGGCAGAGAAGGGATCCTGGATTGTGGTCCGGCCGCCGCCGGATGACGACTTGTTCCCAGATTGTCGTGACTGTCAGCAGGGCAAGTTATATGAAAGCGCGGAGGAAGCGCTGGATCACTGGCACAACGACCACACGCATACACTGTGCTCAAGGTCGGTGAAGCGAGGCAGACCGTTCGACGATCCCTGTGTCGTCTTGCTGCGCCGAGCGAACGGGGCGGAAACGCTAACCGCCCGGCGGGGGCGCATTCAGCACGAAACCGTTTCTGGCGCCGAGGCGTTCTGCGGTCAAGTCCAAGCCATCATCGACCAAACAGAGGAGCTGCACAAGCTCGTCTCCAGCGTCACCGCCTCGGACCACCCCGTCAGCGCCCATGACTGCAGGCCCCATCTGCCGAGCAGCCTGGTCGACGCGTTTGAGGGGATACTCGGCCTGTTTGTTCTCAAGGCCAAGGAGCTTTCGTGGATGAACAGGTTTGCCGCCATGTCCGGGTCCGCGTACAGCCGCAACGCCGAGCGCAGGCTGAACCGTCTCAAAGAAGCCGTGGAGTCGACGTCAAGGCGGGTTCGCGAGCATCTCGTCCGGGCCAAGGAAGACATCATCATGCTCGGCACCACGAAGGGGGACTCTGAGAGAATCATCATTGCCCCCGTCGGGCCCGAGTTCCTGGCGGCCTCCCTGATAAGCAGCCTACAGAACAACGTCCCCACGCCGGGCACCGAGAGGAAGCTGGACCTGATCGGCCACTATCGCGACCGCACTTCACGGCTGTGGTTCAGCACCAGCAGGAGGCCCAAACGGGGGGCCTTTGTCGCGATTCACGCGCTGGAAGAGGAGCTGGAGGCCCTGCGGGTCGTCATCGCCTCCCAGCAGGACCTGCTGAGGTCGTACCAGAACCTTCTCTCGCCCTTTTCGTTCAGGTCGCGGACGACGGACCGGCTGTACTACAAAGAGCGCAAGGCGTCGTTCAACCTCGAGAACAAGTGCATACGCAGCCAACAACGAAGGCTCGCCGAGCGGGACAAGGCACTATCGATCCTGCAACGGAAGGCCAGGACACTGCGGGACGAGACGAAGCAAAGGATCGAGATACTCGACGAAGGGCACGGCAAGGCGATTCGCGTCTTCACCATTGTGACACTTTTCTTTCTGCCACTGTAAGATCTTTCCCTCGCTGATGTTTCTTGAATTTCTTTATTTTTCTTTTCAAGTTTTTTTTTTTTTTGCGGGCTGAAGACTAACACCTGGGATCCCTCGCCCAGCTCATTCGTCACCAGCTTCTTCGGGATGAACACGACCGACATCAGGGACACAAGCCGCGACCAGAAGGTCTTTTGGGTCTCGGCGTTGCCCGTGACCATCGGCGTGCTGGGGCTCGCGTTCCTATATGGGTACAAATGGGACATGGTCCTGGCATGGGTATCCAACGCTTTCAAGTCGACCGGCGGAAGTGCGACGCTCCACGGGTCTCGAGATAGGGGACAGTTGACATGGGCGACGGGGACTGCACACAAGGACTCGGGGCTGCCGGTGCATTATGAGAGGTCGGGCCCTGCTGGCTGGAAGAACAAGGTGTCGCTTCTTTCCAGACGAAAAACCAGGGCCAAGACCGACGATAGTCTGTTTCGTCCGTAGCTACTTTTCCGACCAAACGACTTTACTCTCGGATTGGGGAGGGGGTTGTCTGCCACCACGCACTACGCCGGGGGTTTTCTCGTAACATCGTCTCCTCCCTGCTGGTCTCGCTCCAGGCCGTCTGAATCGAACAAGGTCTCTTGGGCTGGATTTGAAGGGTCAGCAGAAGTTAAATATATATAAAGAGAAAAACAAAAAGGGGGGGATGTCCAGGTGACGATGAAATTGACTTACCGCTCCAGAGCTCGGCGTACAAGCCGCCGCGGTCAATAAGTTCTCTATGTGTACCCATCTCGGCGACGTTACCCTCCTTGAGCACGATGATGAGATCGGCGTCGAAGATGGTGCGCAGCCTGTGGGCCACGAATACGCTGGTGCGCGACTTCTCGCGCAGGATGCTGTTGATGTTGAGCATGAGGGCCTGCTCGGTGTGGGTGTCCAAGGCGCTGGTGGCCTCGTCGAAGAAGAGCAAGGGGGGGTCCTTGAGGAGCAGCCTGCTCACGGCGAGACGCTGCTTCTCGCCGCCCGAGATCATCATGCCGCGCTCGCCGACCTTGGTCTGGTATCCGTCGGGGAGGCGCTCGATGATGTCGTGGATGCGGGCGCGCTGGGCGGCGGCGACGACGCGGTCCCGGGGCGCAGACATGTCGCCGTACCGGATGTTGTGCTCGATGGTGTCGTTGAAGAGGGGGGTGTCCTGGGGGACGACCCCGATGGCGCGACGCAGGGAGTCGAGCTGGACCTCGCGGATGTCCTGGTCGTCGATGAAGATGCGGCCGGTCTGGGCGTCGTAGGAGCGGAAGAGCAGACGGAGGAGGGTGGACTTGCCGCAGCCGCTGGGGCCGACGACGGCGACCTTCTTGCCGGCGGGGATGGTGAGGGAGAGGTTGCGCAGGATGGGCCTGTCGGGATGGTAGCCAAAGGTGACGTCCTGGAACCTGATCTCGCCGCCCTTGGACAGGGCCAGGGGCTTGGCGGCGGGGGCGTCCTTGATGGAGACGTTGACCTTTTGCAGGCTGAAGAGGGTCTCCATGTCGAGCAGAGACTGGCGCAGCTCGCGGTAGACGGAGCCGAGGAAGTTGAGGGGGACGGACAGCTGAAAGACGAGCTGGTTGACCATGACCAGGTCGCCGACGGTCAGGGTGCCGTGAGCGACGCCGTCGGCGGCCAGGTACATCATGGCGGTCAGGGCGGAGGAGAAGATGATGTTCTGGCCGCTGTTGAGGAAGGCCAGGGAGGTGGCGACCTTGATGGAGCTCTTCTCGTAGGCCTGCAGGGCCTTGTCGTACCTGCCGACCTCGAACTTTTCGTTGTTGAAGTACTTGACGGCCTCGTAGTTGATGAGGGAGTCGACGGCGACGGTGGAGGCCTTGTTGTCGGCGGCGTTGGCCTGCCTCCTGAACTTTGTCCTCCAGGCGGTCGTCCAGATGGTGAAGGCGGTGTAGCCGACCATGGTGAGGACGGTGATGGCGGCGAACTTTGCGCCGTACTGCCAGGTCAGGATGCCGCAGACCATTGAAATTTCCAGGGCGGTCGGGATGATGTGGAAGACCATGCTGGTCAGCAGGAAGCTGATGCCCTTGGTGCCGCGGTCGATGGCCCTGGTGAGGCCGCCCGTCTGCTTGGTCAGGTGGAAGCTGAGGTCGAGGCGCAACAAGTGGTCAAAAACGTTGCAGGCGACCCGGCGGATGGCCTTCTGGGCGACGGAGGCGAAGACGGCGTTGCGCAGCTCCTGGAAGACGGTGGCGCCGATCCTGGTGGCGCCGTAGGCCAGGACCATGCTCCCGGCAATGGTGGCGGCGGTGCCGCCGGTGGTGGCAAAGTCAATGTTCATGGAGTCGACGATGCTCTTGAAGTAGAAGGGGACCTGGACGTTGAGAACCTTTGCGCCGACGAGCAGGGAGACGGCGAGGGCGACGCGGACCTTTGTGCCGATGCTGTCCTTGGGCCACAGGTACCGCGACATCTCCTTCATGATTGCCCAGTCGGCCTTGCGCTGTTCCTTGGCGCTCTTCTCGGGCAAGGCCAGAGGGTCGGCGGCGGCGGCGGGCTTCTTGGCCTTTGCCTGGGTCTTGGTTTGTCCATCATCGCCGAGCTCCGTCGTAGTCGGGTTCTTTTGTTGTTCGCGTCTCGAGGGTGCGCTCGTCTGGAAGATGCGGACGGGTGGTGCCCGAGGGCTCTGGGGGACCCAGGGTGGACGGCAAAACTGGGTGTGTGCGATGCCGCGAGGGCAGGCCACGGGAGCCTTGGTTACGGCTCGGATTATCATCGTTTTCGTGCCCTGCGCCGCAACTCGATCATTTTTTCTCTTTGTGTAAACCTGCGCTCGCCGCTCGAGGCTCGGTCAGCGCGGGTGGGACGGACATTTTGGGGCCGAGATGGGCTGGTTTGGAGGGGTTGGTTATATCTAACAGGCGCAACTCACCACTATCAAGGGAGGGACTCGGAGACGGCAGACAATGAACCGAGTACGGCCACGGGATGGAGAAAAGAAAAGGTGAAGTTCGTGTCAATAGTCGGGGGAAAGGAAGGAGGAATGTCGCAATCCACGCGGGCTCGGTTTACGTCTCTGGGAATGATGCAATCGCCGGCGCCTTAGGCACCTTGAGAGCCGAATCCACTTTTCCACACCGAGGGCCGAAAAGGTGCCTGTCTTCTCACCGAAGTACACCGAGATACACCGAGACAGGTAGACCTAGTGTGTGTCAAGTTGAACAGCCGCAAACTGAGAACATCTGCCCCTACGAGTCGAAGCTCATGTGTTGAAACTTTTTCATATTTCTCTAATATCCCTAGAATCTTCTTAAGCCATAATGACTCACTCACTATGTCTGACTTGACTGAATGAGAACAATAGCCTACCTATAACTATTAACAGCTATGACCATGAAGAGTCTCTCTGCCTCTTGTTAAAAGAAGTTTTTGATTTACTGGTATCAAGTAATTAAAGGGAATCAAGCAGTTGGTGAGACATCTGCTTCCAAATATGACTAAGCTATTTACATTGATGAAATGAGAGATGGAGTGAGGAGTGAAGTGAGAAACGAAGTGAAAGATAATTTCTGCAACAATCAAACAGCCAAAGTGCAGACCTGCTTGTTGCAACCTGAATCAGCTGGCTCCTTCTTCAAGCGACGGGCCAAGGAGAAGGAAGGATCCTTCCTTTGGCTGTATGGGCTACCTACTTAAGCTGCCAAGTAACCAGACTAACAAAACCTCTCCAAACCAACCTCACTTCCTCCACCTGCTCTTCCGCCAGAAGCACTAGAATTCATCCTATCAACCCGTCCGCGACTCTCTCGAAAGCCAAAATTCACAATGGGCACTTTAAGCGTCGGCGACGAAAAGGAAGTTCACACATCCATCTCAGAGAAAGCGTAAAAAAGCGGTGCTTTGGATGAGCCAACCCGACTCAGACCCCAGAGCTGGCCATGTGGTTGACTGGAGGTTATTCGCAACCTCGACTGGTTGGTTAATTATTTGCCAACTTTCGTCGATATGAGGGCATTCCCAACTATCATAAACTCATACAGTTATACTCCCCTTCCCATATTTGTCTCCGTCATCATTGCTCCATTGTTCACTTCATCGTCCTCCTCATCTCCTCCCTCTGTATCATCGAAAGATTCACCCTTCGCGGCGAAGGACCGCATCCCCAACTTTGTAAAGCAGATTAGCTGGCGGAGGGTCCTTCCAATGTCACTTCTGTGTGCGAGACTCTAACAAAACTATCAGGCTTCTCGTCAGACGTCATTTCACCGACTGCGAGGTCGTCTGCGATGGCAAGACCTGGAAGCTGCACAAGGCCATAATATGCTCGCGATCGGGCTATTTCAAAGACCGTCTACTTGCCGACTCGTCGGTATGTATAGTTTCCAACCCTTCACAACATAGGTCACATGAGCTGATGGGTGTAATAACAGGAGGCACATGAGAACATGGTTGTTTCGATTGAAGACTTCACTGCTCAGCAGATGGAACTGATCATATCCTACATCTATGGGGGTAAGTCGCTATCCCTCCCATGCCCCCGTTCTTTTCGGTCGGCTCCTAATGATATGTGTGACTCGCATATTAATTAACCATTTAATTAAAACCACAAGCTGCGATGATCGAGAGCGAGGTAGAGCAAGGCAGCCGTCTGGAGACCGCGATGCTGTACTTCAGCTTGGGAAATTACTTTGACATCCAACAGCTTATACAGGAAGTCCAGGAAGACCTTGACCAATACATCATGCCGGACACCCCTCTGTGCCGTCGAGTGTGGAGGCTTCTCTGTCGACCTCCAAGACTGCGTTGCTGCTACCCGTCTCGGCTATTACGGCACCTTTCCCAAGACCGACAACGACCGCATCATCAAGGACAACTTTCTGAAAATTACTTTCGACCACCCAGAGTTCCGCAAGCATGTTCTGCAGAGGCCAGAGTTCAAGCAGCTCTGCTTGGACTATCCAGAATTCGGCAGCGAGTGTATGGTCAAGCTACTTGGTACCAATGTCATCAAGCTGGAGCACTAAGATGACCTTGCGGTGCAAACAACGGGGATATACAGCGCTATATTCGGATCATCTAGCTCAACATTCAATCAACTTATAACCCGATTTTGGCCGCAATGATGGTCGAAGTAAAGCTGTTCGCAAGAATTGACTCGCTGGTTGGGAAAGTTGGTTCAATGGTTGGGCTGCTCTGAAACCACGCCGAATGAGACTACACTTGGGGAGAGGAGAGGGGCCGGGGATTGCGGATAGGCCCAGCGTTTGAACGGCGGCTTCACTTTGAAGAAACATAGATATTTGCTCTTTAATTATAGCAGCATACACCGACGAACATGAATTATCTTCAGCCCACGATAATAATGCTTACATGAAAGCCCCTTTGATCATTCCCACCTCCTCGTGACAATCTCGTTTCCAGGCTTCGGCAAGACGGTGAACTTTGTAGTCAGACCCTTCCAGCTGTTCCAGTCCCGGGGGTCGGCAAACGGAATCAACACTGCGAACCTCATCCTAGTGATGCCCAAAGTTAGCTCAGACCCGTCTCGATCTCAGAAAGCCCCCCACTCCCCCTTCACCCCCTACAAAGGGGCCTCCTCTCCCTGCACGAGTACTTTGAAAGGCGATCGGACTCACGTGTAATTCCCTGGCGCAATCACGCTCCCGTCGGCGAGACGCCCGAACCACCAATAACTCGTCGTGAAGCCGCCCGTCGTCAGGGCGTTCCTCGCGACGAGCTTCTCGGGCATGGAGAACACGTCGCTCGCGTTGTGGCGCGCCGGGTTGAAGCTCGACGAGCCGCCGGCGCCCATCCAGGACGTCGCCGAGCCGATGTAGCCCCCTCGTCCGGGGACCGGCGGGTACTCCCAGTCACGCCCCTCCTCAAAGGTGGACTCGTAGATCTGCGGTCGGTCGTGTCAGCCTGCGTGGTTCGACCCCCTGTGATGCAACGTCCAGAGGACGGGGGGGACGGATGGGAAAACATACATCCCAGCGGACCTCTCTGGTCCCCCACTTGATCTTCATGAAAATCTTGGGAAAGTCCTGCGCGGAGGTGCCGAGATCGAAAGTGAACCTGCATTACAGTTAACCCGTGCCGTCAGTTAGGCGCCCCCGCGGACCTCGGCGAGAAGAGGCGAGACCCACGTCGTCTTGTTGCTGTAAGCGGTCGTTGACCTCAGCCACGGATACGTCCCGTGGAACGGGCTCTGCATCTGCTCCATTAGATCGAACGCTAGCCCCTGGAACGGAACGCCGAGGACCTCCCCGTTGCTGCCCTTGACGAGCACCCGTCCGCCGTAGGCCGGAAGCGCCGTCTGATTGACGCCCTGGGGAAGCTCGAAGACGAATCTTTCAATAAAGTCAGCATCTCGTCCCTGCATGGGGGGAGGGGAGCTTGGCCAACTCACTTCGCCTTCCTCTCCTCCCCCGGACCGAGCTCGAACTCGGCCGGGAGACCGACGTCGACCGATATGTTGGACGGCACCATCTCGGGGCGGTAGCGGATCCTCGGCGTCTCCCCCGGGTCCTGTCCGTCGTACGCCTTGAGCATCTCGACCCCGGCCCAGCTCTCCACCCCGAAGCTGTACCTCACCCTCTGCCCGCCCGTGTTCCGCACCGTGACCTCCTGGTCCGCCCGGAAGTGCCGCGTGTCGTTCAGCCCGAACCGCCGGAGCTCCAGCGCCGTGTCGTAGCCGACGACCTTTATCGCGTCGACGAGCCCCCCGCCGACCTGCTGCGACGGCGCCCTGAACCGCTGTTCCTCGGCGCCGCCGCCGCCGCCGGCGCCCTCGTACGGGAGCCATGGCAGCGACCCCCCGGAGGCGACGATGCGCATGGCGAGGTCCCGCGCGAAGCCCCTGCCGTGCACCGCCCTCCCGCCGTGCTTGGAGATGTACAGCGCCGCCACGCCCGCGACGTACGGCGTCGCCATGCTCGTGCCGCTCAGCAGGGCGAACTGGTTATCGTCACCCCCCGGCCAGGTGCTGAGCACGTCCGTGCCAGGCGCCGCGATGTCCGGCTTCACCGACAGGTCGTACAGCCCGCCCCAGCTCGAGAAGAACGACGGCCGGCGGACCGCGTCGTCGTCGTCGTCGTCGCCGTCACCTGCCGCCGCCGCCGTCGCGTTGCCGCCCCTCTTGACCTCGGCGCTCGCGACGGCGAGGACGTTCTCGCCGGCGCTGCCGCTGCTGGCGTAGTACGCCCCGCCGCTGCCCGAGTTGCCGGCGGCGACGGTGACTACGACGCCCTCGGCGGCGATGCGGCTGGCCACCACCGCCCAGGCGTTCTCGGCGAACCCGCCCCGGGCGCCGACGCTGGCCGTGATGACGTCCATGCCGTCGTCGTACGCCCGGAGGAACGCGTCGATGATGGTCGCCTCGTCGGTGCCTTCGCCCGACCCAAACACCTTGTACGCGTACAGGCTCGCCGCCGGGGCCACGCCCCTCCACACTGACGACGACGACTGCTGCTGCTGCTGCTGCTGCTGCTGCTCCCCGGTGGCATCCCCGGCCAGGATGCCCGCGCAATGTGTGCCGTGGCCCTGCTCGTCGGCGGGGTCCGCGTCGGGCTTCTTCTCCGCGCCGGGCTTCCATCCGTCGCCGACGAGGTCCCAACCGCCGGCGACCTTGAACCCCGGGCCGAAGCCGCCCCCGAGGGCGGCGTGCCGGTACCACACGCCCGTGTCGACGATGCCGACCTTGACGCCCTGGCCGAGGACGCCCTCGGCGTGTAGCTCGTCGACGCCGGTGGCCCAGTGCACGGCGTGAGCGGCGGCGGCGGCGCCCGGGTCGACGCCGACCTGGCGCCTGACGGGGGCGAGCAGCCTGACCCTGCCGTTGGGCCAGACGCCCGCGACGCCGGGGAGCCCGCGGAGCGTGTCGAGGTTGTGGGTATCGGTCTCGAGGCTGGCGCCCGAGAAGACTGCGGACTCGAACGTCTTGAGCACCGTGATGCCCTCCTCGGACGAGAGCTCGTCGCGCTTGGTTTTTGCGCGGACGCCCTGGGGGGGGGGGGGGGGTTACAACGTGTTAGCGAGGAGGGGCCGCAAGTTACGGATCGACGGGAAGGGGTTTTTTTTGGGCGTGGGGGATGAGTAGAGATGGAGAGGAGCGGGCGGTCGAGCAACGTACGCTAGCGAACTCGACGATGAAGCGCTTGGCTTCGACCTCGATGTCGTCCGGCTCTTGGGCATCGTCCTGCACGGTGGCGGCGGCGGCGGCGGTGGCGCCTACGGCAACGAGAACCAGGGCAGGCAATAGCTGAACGAAACGCATCGTGACTCCTCCGGCTCGGGTTGCCCAGTGGCTTGGTTCGATGGCTGTGGTATATCGGCCGTGAGGCGATAGAGAGCAGCGAGGAGCGGATGCTCTTTATTCACCGGTTGAGGCGCACATGGCGTCTCTTCTTCCTCATCGCGCGAGTCGCCGTTCCCGCCGTTGCAAACATATTGCCAGGGGAGGGGGAGGCGAAGTATCCTCGTTCCTGCATACGACCCAAGCCCGGAGAGGTAGGTCAAAAGCGTTCCTGGGTCCGGGCCGCCCAATTCGGGACGGGGCCAAGGCCGTACGTAGCACAGATGACGGCGGAAGAGTCCGATTTTGGGCGAACAGGGGGGGGGGGGCAGGCATGTTTGTGTGCCAGCATCCTCTCATCGTCTTCTTATTTGGGGGGAGGGGCTTATCTTGTTTCTCTCTGGCCAGGCTGGACGAGCTGCGAGAGGTTGACTCGGAAGAAGCACGACCTTGAGGTTGATTCTCTTCACGCCTTCTCATCCGGCATCGTGAGGGAGGAGGAGGACGGCCCTTCGCAAGCGTCTCTTTGTCTGTCTCTCCTTTTTTTTTTTAACTAACATTATCTAACGGTTTCTTCGAAAGGACGATCGACCGAAGCTACGGATAACATACGTTGCGAGAGACTCGGACGTTTTCTTTCTTTCTTTTATTTTTGTTTTTATTTTTCTCATTTCGTTTTTCAATTGCGTTAGTTTCGGTCCCTCCCTCTCTCTCGCCCGACCGCCTGTCAAGACCATACATGAATTACGTACCCAGCCAGTCAGTCCCCCAAGTCCCGAGTCAGATTCGGGGTCAGGGACCGCTGCGTCGATCATCGCGGCGATCAGCAACACAGCCGCAGCGGATGTGACCTTCTCTTCTGGGGTATCAGTGCGTTCGTTTTTGAGCTGTCAACCGTCGGCCGGTGGCATGTGAATTCGATTGATTGCTTGCTTGCGTGCTTGCATCTGCCAGATATGGCGGGGTAATAATAATAATAATAATGATAATAATAATAATCATAATGAGGGCGGCGGCGGCGGCGGCAGCAAGTCTGTCAGAAGTAACAACACGATAAGCCGGTACTCACTCCTCTTTGCGGATTTGACTGACAGGATCATCACTCACTGACTCACTCACTCACACAATCGCAGAGCTAACTGCTTGTTACGTTTTCAGTTGTATCTTATCTTAATTGTCAATGAAAGGTAGTCTATATGCATCTAGGCCATCTCTTCGGGCCAAATACCGCTCTTCCATGCTGGGCTCATGCATCATGCCTCGTGTCAACTGCCCTGAAACTCATTGACTTCTCGCTCGATATTCCATCGGCGTTCTTACCAGAGTACCATAAAAACAAGTTTGGGGAGGGGGACCAAATTACGAGAAACGGCTTCATGATGAAAAGAAAAAAGAAGAAAAGAAAGAGAAAAAAAAGGGAAAGAAAGGAGGACAAGAATGAATCACAACAGAGCAACGCCCTTTCTACCCATACTCCCGGCTGTATGATATCCCGCTTCGCTTCCCCCGACTCCTCTCCCGCTCTCTCTCCGTCACAGCTAGTTCTGCTCCGTGCTGGGTTCGCTTGGCCCCGCGTTACTTCTCCGATTCGGGGATGCGTCCCTCGACGGTGCTCAGCGCGGCAAGGTTGACCTGGCCAAAGTGCTCGTGGGACTCGCCGCCGATGCCGACGCCGGCGAGCAGGGCGACGCACTCGACGACGTCCTCGGGCTCGAGCAGGTGCCACCTGGCCAGCGTGACCTTGGTGCTGGCGCCGACGGTGACGGTGAAGACGTGGTCGTTGTCGATCTCGGTGCCCGACAGGCCGTTGAGGGCGCGGAACATGTCCTCGTCGGTGAAATCGTCGCCGAGGCAGAGGACGAACTCGACGCGGCCGGGGTGCTTGTCCGAGGCGGGCGCCGAGTTGTACGTGTGCACGAGCCGCTTGGCGATCTCGCCCTTGTTGATAAAGGTCGGCCGGACCTCGAGGTTGGCCTTGCCCTCCATGACCTCGACGTCCCACTTCTGGGCGACGGAGCCCTGGAGCTCCTTGTGGCACTCGCGCGCCATGTGCAGACCCTGCTCGGGGTCGGCCAGCCGGTAGTGCCACGTGAGGGCGCACCGCTTGCGCTCGACAAAGGAGCCTGGAGTCGCGTTAGTGTCATTGTTACTGATGGAAAGGGGGGCTGAGGGAAAGAGAAAAAAGGACAACTCACCCGGAACGCGGTCGGTAAAGGACTGAAAGACGTCCATGACCTCGGCCTGCCAGCCCATGTCGAACTCGTCGGCGAGGTTGACCCAGTCGTCGGAGCCGGGGTTCTTCATGAAGCTGCCGTGCTCGGCGCTGAAGCCGAGGCCGGGGATGTGGCCGAGGTGTTGCTGGAGGAACTCCTGGTCGCGGCCCGAGATGATCCAGACGGCGTTGCGCTCGTCGCTGGCGAGGGCCCTGAGGGTCTGCAGGACGCGCTCCGAGGGGACGGCGGCGCTGGGCTCGCGGACGATGGGGGTGAGGGTGCCGTCGTAGTCGAACATGAAGAGGCGCTTGCCGGCGTCGCGGTACGTCTTGAGCATGACGGCGCGGTCGAGCAGGGGGGTGGTGTGGACGCGCTTCTGGGTGCCGAGGACGTGGACGTGCTTGCGGATGAAGTGGTCGATCCAGCTCTGGACGTTGCGAGTGGTGACGTGGTTGTAGAGGCTGGTCTGCATGGCCATGCGCTTCTCGGGGGACATGGTGAGGGCGTTGTTGATCTCGACGGCGACGCCGCTGAGGTCCCAGGGGTTGATGTGGATGGCGTCCTTGAGGCTGCCGGCGGTGCCCGAGAACTCGGAGAGGATGAGGGGCCCGTGGCCCTCGCGCTGGCAGATGACGTACTCCATGCTGGTGGTGTTCATGCCGTCGCGGACCGAGGTGATGAGGCCAATGTCGGCGGCGCGCAGCAGGGCAAAGTACTCGTCCTGGCTGAGGTACTGGGGGTAGTGCTGGACGGGGGAGAAGCCGAGGCTGCCGTACATGCCGTTGATGCGCATGACGAGCTCGTTGACGCGGGTGGCGATGCGGCTCTCGGGGTCGTCGTCCTTCTCCTCCTCGATGCTGGTGGGGGAGGTGACCTGGATGAGGACGACCTTTTCGCGCCAGTCGGGGTACATTTCGAGGAAGCGCTCAAAGGCCTGAAGCTTCTGGGCAACGCCGCGGACCGAGTCGAGGCGGTCGCGGCCGACGATGATCTTCTTGCCCTCGTAGAGCTTCTTGAGGGCGTCGTGCTTGCGGGTGACGGCGTCGGTCCAGGCGTACATCTCGCACTTGTCGGCGTTGATGCCGATGGGGAAGACGCCGACCTGGACGCGGGCGCCGTAGGCGTCGACGCCGCCGCTGTCCGAGGGGAAGCCGAGGATGCGGGTGCAGCAGGAGGAGAAGTGGCGGGAGTAGCTGTAGGACTGGAAGCCGACGAGGTTGGAGCCGAGGACGCCCTCGAGGACCTCCTTGCGGCGGGGGAGGCAGCGGAGGAACTCGGAGCTGGGGAAGGGGGAGTGGAGGAAGAAGGAGATGTTCATGTTGGGGACGCGCTGGCGGAGCATGCTGGGCAGCAGCATGAGGTAGTAGTCGTGGACGATGACGATGTCGCCGGGCTTGTAGAGCTCGATGATGCGGTTGGCGAACTTTTGGTTCATGCGGTAGTAGTCGGCCCACTGGAGGCGCTCCTTGCGGCCGTCGGTGGGCTCGTGCTGCTTGTAGTGGAAGAGGGTGTAGAGGTCGTGCTCGGCGTAGCGGCGCCAGCGGCTCTGGTCCTTGAGAAGGATGCCCTCGTCCTGCTGCTCGTTGTCGTCGCAGAGCCAGACGGGGACGGTCCTGATGGTCTTGCTGTGGGCGAGCTGGGTCTCGAGGCGGAGCTGGTCTTCGCGGGGCAGCCAGACGCCATCGGTGGTCGGGGGCGGGGTGGGCAGGCGGGGGTCGCCATCGATGGGGATCGGGGCGGAGAGGGTGTTGAGGGAGGAGAAGTGGACGGTGGTGGCGGGCGGGGTGTCGGGGGAGAGGACGTCCTTTGGGCTGTCGATCTCACCGGTCCAGGCGACGACGGTGTGATGCCAGGGGGTCTCGTCGGAGGAGAGGTAGGCGAAGGAGTCGAAAAGGGCGGACTGGCCGCGGCGGGGTTTGAGTTCCTGTGGGGTTTGAGTGTCAGAATAGGAGAGATGGTGAGTGAAGCGAAGGGAGAGGGAGAGAGAGGGAGAGAGAGAGAGACATACCCAGTCAGATCCCTTGCGGTACTTTAGGGAATGGGGAATGTTAAAGGTGGCCGAGATGATGTTGCCGCTCAGCTGGAGGTCGGGGTTGGCGGCGCGGATTTGCGAGAGAGACTCGCGGCGACCCATGGCTGCGAGGGTCATGCGCTTGAGGATATCGCGGCCGGAGAGGGGACCGGGGGAAGAGGCGGAAGCGGAGGAGGTGGTCGAGACGTGCGGGTGTTGTTGTTGTTGTCGTTGGTGGTGTTGTTGTTGTTGGGAGGATTGAGAGTTGGAGGTAGATTGGGGGTGGGAGAAGGAGGTTGGAGGAGGATGAGGAGGGGAGTCGCGGGGGCGGTCGGAGAGGGCAAAATAGCTGGGGGTCTCGGCGGGTCGGGGGAAATAACTGGGCGACTGAGAGCGGGAGCTGTCGCTGGAGACGTAGGTGTGCTGGTGGATGCCGGGGGTGACGGCGTCGGCGAAAGCGACGCTTCTGAGGACGGGGTTGGCCGGGTTGACTGGCGCAGGATTGACGGATGCTGCTGCTTGGTTAAGGTCTCTGGGGATGATGTCTGGAGAGGAAACGCCGCGGCTCGGGGCGGCTGGCCGGTCGGTTCGTTGGTCTTGTTGGTGCTGGTCCATGATGACTCGTGTTATTATTCCCTCTTTTTGTATTGGATGCGCCCGTAGAGTTTTGGCTTAGCGGCAGTCGCAAGGACAGGGGTGGAGGGGGGGGGGTGGGCGGTTGGAGAGGGAGAAGAGGAACAAGAGTAATCAAAGAGAGAGTTGAGCAAACGCAATGCAATGCAATGCGCCGAGGGGAGAGACCGGGAATAAGAGAGAGAGAGAGAGAGAGAAAGACGAGGCGGTGTTTGAGTGAGAGGGAAGATGAAGATGAAGATGAAGATGAAGATGAAGATGAAGAAGAAGAGAAGAGAAGAGAATGTGACAGAGATGGACAGAGGATGGGGAGAGAGAGAGAGTCAGTCAGTCTCTCTCTTGCTAGTTGGTGGTGGTGGTGATATGATATGTTTGAGGAACAATGCAACACGTAGTACAGTAGTACGATATGTATGTGGATGGCTAGACAAGAAACAATAGCCACCACTTGGAGAGGCTAAAGTAGTAAGAGGGGAAGGGAGTTTGGGCGAGGTGGGATGGATGGATATATGGGTGGACGGACGGATGGCTTCTTGGAGGGCTCTAGAAGATCTTGAAAGAATCAAAGACCAAACAAAACCACCTAGGCTGAAGAAGGGCGGCAGACAGACAAGACAAGCCCGGGGGAAGAGAAGCCGTCGCGATAACATTTGACGGTGAGTTCACAGTGACGGCGGCGGCCCCACTAGTGCTGAAAGTAGCGAGTACTTTACCAGATCAGCCTTCATAGCGTTGAGACAAGTACTCGGTACACCTGCCTCCGGGATGGAGTACCTTGTTACCAGGCGTATTGGGTATACATAGTAGGTAGTCTCTGGAAGCCATTCTTCGACACATGCAAGCCCAGGTGTTTTTTTTTTTTTTTTTGCGCTGCCTGGTGTGGGCAAAAGGAAAAAAAAAAACGACCAAGAGTAAAACTTGGCAAATACACCAGGTGGCAGGCAGTATACTGACACGATGCAATGCCAGGAACAACAACCGTATTGTTGTCTTGTCTTGTTTGTGAACTGTAGCCAGCCCCAAGCGCTGGTGGTGTTGGTGATGGTCCGGATACACGTATCCGTACCTACGTGCAATATACAGTGAGTACGGATAAGGTACAGTAGGTAGGTACGCTAGGCAGGCAGGTGGATACGTACAATGAGGGGCATGTACATTGTATGTAGCCTTTCTGCCTCCGCTCCGACCAACAGATACTTGGACCGCCAGGACGGTTTGCTCCTGCTGTATCCGTAGGTGCTGTGTAGTGTAGGCACGTACAGGTACGTACTGCATGTACTGTACTGGGTACGTATATAGTACTGCCGGCTTGGGTGGGTCCCCGGAGCAGACTGCAGAGTCTCCAGAGTCTCCGGAATGCTGCCGCCGCTGCACACTCCCTCCCACGCGAGCTTTGCTGAGTGACTGAGTGACTGATTGATTGATTGATTGATTGATTGATGGATTGATTGGTCTCGTTCGTGTTGCCAATGGCTGTCTGTCTGCCGCTAGGCTTGCCAGGCCTGGTAGTCGCTTGTGTGGCCGGGATGGCTCTATTCCCCCTCTTATGTGCTTGATTGATGCTTGCAGCAAACAGCGGCGATAGAGAGACGGACACACGAGTTGACAAGCTTCAGGTCTCGGAGGGGCAAGGTGACGGTAGAGGGGCAGAACCGACGGGGAACGTGCTGGAACCTCGGAGCTCTGTCCTCTGTCCCTCTGCATCTCCTCCACCTCTCTCAGCCTCTTCTCCCCCCCCCCCCACCCCTGGCGGCGGCCACCATGGGGAGCGAGCTCGGCTGTGTGTGAATGTGTGTGGGTGTGTGGCCCAAGTATCCCGTCAGTCCCGAAGGCGTATTCTCGGTGTATCCCGCCGCAGCCCTCAGCCCCGTCGAGGTACTTATGACGCAGCCGTGTCCACCCGGCCCGCTACAGGCCTAGGACCTGCACTCTTTTATGTGTAGGCTGGCTGTACGGAGTATATATTTCTGTCTTTCTGTGTGTGTATGTGTGTGTGTGTGTGTGTGTATGTGTGTGTGTGTGTGTGTGTGTATGTGTGTGTATGTGTGTGTATGTGTGTGTATGTGTGTGTATGCGTACGATGTATGTGTGTAGGTATCCGCTACTGCTCCTGCTGCTGTTACCTGTAGTGGTGTGTCTGATCGGAACGATCTCCCTGGTGGTTCGGACGGGACTGATTCTTCGACACGAGATTGATCCAATGCTCAGTTGGGAATAATACCGGTAGGACAAGGCAGTCCCCCCACCCCTTGTCGGTTGGCCCTGTCCACTGCTCCCCTGGGGGGGGGGAGGGGCTCATGCTGGAGCTTTCTCAACCTTTTCGACTCGACTGTTCCTGGTCTGGCCGGAGGTAGACCACCGACCGCTGCTGGGTTGTGGTCCTAGGGCGTCTAGACGCTCACCCCTTACGCGAAGCGCCCTGTCTGGCGCCGTTCCTCTGTCCGTGTCTTTTAAACTTGCCCCGTGTTTGCCCTATGATGTCTTTGTGATGCAACGGGCGAGAAACACGGGCAAAGCTGCAAATGCTCATTTCTGGGAATCCCGAGAAATATGAGGGGTTTGTATGTTTTTTTTTCCCTTTCTCTCTCTGCCCCCCTTCCTGTCTCTTTGTTACAGGCCAATATGGGGAGGAAAATGGGGCAGAGGCTTGAAAGAAGGGTAACTCAATCCGTAAAGCCGCCGATTCAAGGTAAACGCCAACGGACAAAACCCCCTCGCTGACATGCCGCAACGGCTCGCCGCCTCTCGATGGGTTGGTTGATTGGGGCCTCGCACCAAGGCGTCCCGAAACACCGCTGGCGATGCCACCTCGCGAGGTAGCTGAGGGCGTGGCGTCGTGAGCTGAGCGGACACTATCCGACTTCGGCTCTTCCGCAGCGATACCCAAGGGGGGGCAGGCAAGCAGCCCAACTAAAGCCACCGTCCGTCCGATTGCGTTCCGCCCTGCTGGGAGCCTTCCTGAGCCCTCCGCCGCCGCCGTCCCCGGGTCGAACGAAGCATGGCAACGACGCCGGGGCGGGCAGCGAGGCAGAACAAACGCAGCGAATCGAAACAATGTGACAAAAGGACAGGATAGATGAACCGCGTCTGTCGTGCAGGTGAATTGCGGGGAGGGGGGGGGGGGAGGACGGGATCAAGGGAAATAAAAAGCAATAAATAAGATATAATAAAAAGGTTCCGACCCACCTGACGTAATTTCGAGGGAATTCTCTACTCCCCTTTTTCAGATGACAATCTTTCGTCTTCCGCGTCTGCTAGGTTTATATCTCTTTCTCGCAGGCACTTCCCAGTCTCATCTTTCGCAGTAAACCTTACAGGCCCTCTTTTTGAGGCTGTCTCTCTTTCTCTCTGTGTGTGTGTGTGTGTGCCTGTGAGCCAACAGACAGATCTCTCTGGCGTCTGCCTCACTCTCGCGTCTTATTTCGGCTTCGGCAGGGGATGGGAATAAGGTTGTCGTCGAAACCACCCGGCTGCGTTCGCGTTGCTGAAAAGACGGTGAGCAGGCGTGAGGCCGGACTAGGACGCCTTGGAGCGGCAGGGAACGACCAAACGAGTGGCTGGCGCCTGTCGTGGGGGAGGGAAGGGGGGGGGGGGGGGGTTTGGGGTTTGGGGTTTGGTCACTAACCACCTTGCTACTGCTGCTGCTAACCACTGCTGCTAACTGCTGCAATGCGACTGGGTTTGAGCGTCGGGTGACTTGGTGCGCGATGTTTTGGCTGTGCTGTGTCGTGAAGCTTCGATGAGCCGGGTCTATCGTTCCCATCGTCGTCAGCCCACGCTCTGGAAGAGGGACCATCGACCGATGCTAAACTGCACTCACTAAATCGCTCAGAAAGGCGACAGACGGAGCGTCTAGATTCTTCTCTCCTTCTCCAAGCTTCCAAAGGGGGGAGGGGGGGGGGATGGTGCTGACCAGAGAGAGTGAGAGAGAACAAAGCGTGGATGGAGGAGGGGTTCCACCGTCCTTATTAAACAACCACAGCCCATCATCTCAACTCATTCCATGCCGGCCTCACTTTGAGGAAGGGTGACAAGCGCGGATGGCCGGCGAGACGTGTGCCCGTGCCTGATTCGACTCTTCATCCCTATACGAGGCATGAGCCGGAGCATGAGATGAAGCATCACCACCACCACCACCGCTGCTGCTGCTGCTGCTGCTGCTCTGCAATCCCAAGACCGGCGTCGGCCTCGCACCGCATCTGCATGCACCCTGTTCCGTGTGCCGGGACTCCAGACCGCGATACACGCCGGTGAACTCTTTGCATGCACAATTCCTTTTCCGGCTAGCCATCCTTAGCTCGGCCAGAGAAGGAAACTCGGGGGGGCAGGGACTTTGTCTACCGCCAAGACGCGTACCTAAACTTCATGCCATGAACTACGGGCACGTATGGACTTGGGCGTTTTCTCATTGCACAGAGGACAGAAATCTCGACGACGACGACGACGACGACGAGATTGCCCCTTGTCTGCCCCTCATCCACCGCGACTCCCATCAACGGCCCATCGTCCGTGGCCCCTTCAACCTAATAGTCCACCGGGCAAGCGCCTCCGCTTCCGCATCCCACACAGTCTAGGCTCGTCTCTCTGCCCGGCGTATCCACCAAACCCCATGGGCACCGAGCATCGTGGTCTTGAACTTTACTATGTTAGCAGTGTCACCCCCCACCCCTGTCGGTAGTATCTGTTCCAATAGAGTCCATCCATCCCATCTCCCCCAATCTCACCATCACTTCCCGCAGGCCTAGACCAGGCACATACCGGTCCCAGGCCAGCGCCGAAGCGAACCTGCACTCCTCAACATTCGACTTCTAACGCTGGGCTGCTGCCCGACACCCTACACCACATCAGCCTGAACGGGCCGCGCCAGCCAATATGAGCCATTTCCCCCTCCCCTCTTCCCGTTCTTCTTCCGAGGAAATTGTCACCGATTTTGCCCGAAAACCTGATGCAGGTCGTCTTCACCCTCGTTCCATCTCATCCCCCGGTGCTCCGACCACGACCTGCTTTCCCAGATAAAAAAAAAAAAAAAAAAAAAAGGCCGCGCCCGTCGTATGCAGACAAGATGGAGGAAGTGGGAGACCGCCGGCGAGTCCCCCGCCACAAGACTAGGCACATGGCGCCAATCCCGCCTCGTCAGTGGTTGTGTCCTTTTGTGCATGGGTGTCTTCTTGTAACTCGTTTTCAATGTCGTCTCCCTTCGGCGAGACGTTCGATTACACCGGGCGGCATGCCAACCCCCCCCTTCCGGCCGTGTGCCAGGCTTCGTTGCACTCTAGGTTGTGGCCGTGGATTGGCTCATCGGCCACACACCCGCAGTGCGCTTTTTTTTTTTTTTTTTCGGATCACCGCGCCGAACATTTGGTCGTGCGAGGGGAGGGACATAGGTATCGTGGCAGGTAGCCCACCGCGTGCGACCCTCCATCGAGATGGGCGAGTCCTTAACCTACTTGTTCAGCATCGCCGGTGACCGAACTGGCTTGGTACAGGCCTCGACGACCGATGCAGCCTCGTTGCGGCACGGAAGGTGTGCGTTCGTGCACTTTTCTGGGCTAAGCCGGCGTGGTCTGAAGTCTGCACCCCCGTGAGGCTCTCGAGCAGCGTTAACCCCCGGAAAGGCGAAACAATGTCTTTGGACGTTCAACAAGCCGCCTAGACAGCCTTCTGTAACCTGCGGGCAACGACACATAAAGCATCAGCGTAACTTGTGTATTGGTTTCCATCATCGCTGGGGCGTTCCAGTGCCATCACCCTTTGGTCTTGACGAGCCAGTACGACAACCCATAAGGTATTGTAAACTCCATGCGCTGTTTTCTCATATGCGCACAACGACAGAAGCGAGAGCTAGCCAGATGCTCTCCTGCGGCCGAGACAAATGGAGTCTCGTCAGTCCAGGCCTGAAATTTGACAATGGTGAAGATTCTTCTCACTCCTTAATGCTGGTTGCCGGTCCATCGAGTCGGTCGGTTTGTTCACACTAATTACGCGTATAACAAAGACTCTCAAATTGTACAAGGAATGGAAAGCCAGTATTCGACATCAGGCGTTCAACTTATACCTGGGCTTGGGCTCCTGTTTCGGTCTTTTTCTTTTCTAGATAAGTCCAACCACAACACATGGATCAAAGACCCTCCTCGCATGACCGAAGACCTCTCGTGTCGTTGCCAGATCTTCAACAGCACTATCCACATCTTCCTCAGTCAAGGGTATCATTTTCCATATCTGCACCCATACCCACGTGTCAAGCATGTACCGATGCGCCGATGGTTTAGTGGTAAAATTCTCCGTGGCCATCATGCAGCGTCGGGGAGCCGGGGGTTCGATTCCCCCTCGGCGCATGTATACTTTTGTATTGGTGTCTTCGGCGATCATTTTGCCATTTTTGCATAATGCCCCTCGCTCCGGTCGTCCACCCACAATCACCACCGCTCTCCTATCCTCGGTTTATGAACCGACACGGAGCCTGTGGGGGCAGCCTTGGGAGATCTACACGGGGATCAAGTGGCCTAGTCCTGCTGCTACGATTACGTCTATGATCTTCCCTACTGGGTTGAGCAGCGCTGTTGGTCTGAATGCTTTTGGCGTTCTGTAGTTGTCTTTCTCTGGTTTTCGTAGTAATATGATTGTGGGTTTCTTGATGCGCTGGGAACGGTACCCAATACGAAGACTCTAGTTGAAGACTAGGGGGCAAGGTGAGAGCTTATCCATCTCAACCTTATCTTTCTGTTCCAGTTATTAAACTCAGAACAACAAGTCTAAAATAACCTTATATCCTGCAACCGCGACGAAACATAACTTGGTCTCTGATTGTCTTGTTGTATGTGAGAGGTTCTTGTTCTGAGAACGGGGGAGCGAAGTGAACACTCATATTGATGGTTCAACACTGCTGTTGGATATCCGACTGCAACAGTGCGACCCGTTATGCTGGCACCAAATATCAAGCTAGCTTGCTATTCACACCATGGGCTTCCCACAATCGGTATGGTATCACTTGAGGATCAGGGATTGAAAGATCCGCGGCAAAAGCACTCCGTTGATAACCTTACTATAACTACCCCACCCCACTTGCGAGACACCCCCACATCCGAGACATCCGAAAATGCCGCATCATCAACACCATCACCTTTTTCAAACCACCACAACAATTGCTATTTATCGCCAAATAACGCCATTTTTTCAGGATACCTTCTTTAACCCATCATGAAGCAATACACTGAATATGAGCTCCAGCAGGCCCTTCTGGATGTAAGGGCTGGAAAAAGCATCCGGACTGCTGCTCGCATATGGGGTATACCATACCAGTCACTTCACCATCGATTCCACGGTAGGCAAAGCAAAAATACTGCCTATACCCATATGCAGCGATTATCCCAGTTCCAGGAGGATAATCTGGCTGCCTATATATGCCTACAAGATTCCCTTGGCAGGGCCCTTACCCATCAACAAGTGAAGGGACTAGCAGAGCGGATGATAGGTGATGGGCAGCAACCTATAGGGAGGAAGTGGATGGCTCGATTCCTGCGGCGAAATCCATCTATCAGAACCAAGCGATCCAGAGCAATAGATACCCATCGATGGGCAGACCATTCTTCTGAGGTTATCGAGGATTTCTTCCATCGTTTGACTAGTATCCCTGCTATCCAGGGAATCCATCCATCTAACCGATGGAATATGAATGAAACTGGCATTATGGAGGGCAAGGGAGCTAATGGGCTAGTGTTGGGCTCTGCAGCATCACGATATATCCAGAAAAAGCAGCCTGGATCTCGGCGATGGATATCTATTATCGAGTGTGTATCTGCTGATGGGCGATACCTTAATCCACTGGTTATATATAAGGGCAAGTCAGTCCAGGCCCAGTGGTTCCCATCTAGCCTATCTAGATATGCTGGATGGCACTTTGCCTATACTGATAATGGCTGGATAACTGAGAAAACTGCCCTCCAATGGCTGGAGAAGGTCTTTATCCCAGGGACTATGCCCAGCCAGCCAGAGGAAGCCAGACTACTGGTTCTAGATGGGCATTATACCCATATATCTATCGACTTTATGTGGAAATGCTGGCAGCATAACATCTATCTACTATTTCTGCCGCCGCACTCCTCTACAGTCCTCCAGCCTCTAGATGTGGCTATCTATAGCCCATTGAAGCAGGCCTATCGTAAGGAGGTTGGATATCTAGATGACTGGGTTACAGATTCAACTATAGCTGGCAAGAGGGCATTTCTAGAGTGTTATTTGAAGGCCCGCAAGGCATCTATAACTATCCAGAATATTAGGAGTGGCTGGAGGGCATCTGGACTATGGCCGATATCTATGAGACACCCCCTATCTAACCCCATGGTATCTAAGGCATCATCTAGCCAGCAGACCAGCCAGCCCAGCCAGCAGCCCAGCAGCCCAGCAGCCAACAGTGGGATAAAGCCGTATCTATCGTCCCATGGTCAACCCCCCATCGATCTGCAGATCTACGGCATCAACTACACCAGTTAACCCAGCTGGGCCAGGATGGGCTGGATACACATACTATTCGTCACCTATCTAGAAAGGTACAAAGGGGATATGATGAGCAGGCCTCTAGGCTGGCCCTTCTAGAAAGGCAAGTTAACGCATTACAGGCCCAACTAGAAGATCAACGGTCACGCAAGAGGAAAAAGGTCCCCCTATCGCCCAACAGCACCTTCGCTACTATAGAGCATATCCAGCGGGCTAGAAATATAGAAGCTGGCAATATAGATAGTCCGGATGAATCCAGCCTATCCGAATTATCTAGCGAGGCCGAAAGTTGTATATGGGTGGGCGGCAAGCCCGAGGAATGAGTGGTGATAGTGGTGGTGATGGTGGTGATGATAGTGTCTCGGATGTGGGGGTGTCTCGCAAGTAGGGTAGGGTAGTTATATAGCTTTCAGTGACAGCCCTGACGTCGTTATTCTTCCAACTACCATCGCTACTTGTCCGTAGGCAAACTACTTTCCGCAGCCATATTAGCCCTCTTCGCCCGCTTTTTCCTGATACATTTCCTCACACAACAACACCAAAATGCATGATCCTATCAAGAGGGCTCCGATAATGGGCATCTCAATCATCAAGAAGTACAGCACACACCGCTTCCCGGCCAATCCGATCTATAACTGTGGTACGGGTCGTATGCGCCATCCTTGAACTTCATCCCCGGTGTCCATGTTGGGATCAGCATGGAGCTGGTAAGCGTAGGCAGCTTCAACGTCAACGTTGCCGTGTCAGAGGCGGCCCACGTTATAGCCCAGGCCTCGTGCACCTTGGCCGTATGGTACGAGGTCGTAGCGGATGCCGTCGCGCCACGTTTGGTCATCTCGGTCACCCAGCCAAATTGCACACAGTCTCTGGAACCGAAGAATGTGGCGGTATTGAAGAAAAGCTCCCTGTTGTCAAAGCCACTACAGTAATAGTATGTCAAAAGCTAGAAGCATCATTATGTCTTATAGGTAAGAAGAACAGGTAAATAATAGTAACAGTATAGAAAAGAAGAAAGGCAGCCTAGAGAAAACAAACCTTTGACAGCAGAGAGCCGTTGAGGCTGCCGGTGAGCCACCCTCAGCCATCCCATGATAGACCCAACAACCTTCAGGACACACGCCGGGACTGAAACTGAATCGATTTCCCGGGCCGAAGCGATCTCATCCAGACGGATTGCATGATGCAACAGGGGTAGAAACGGTCAAAGCCTGAGATGAGGTGACGGGCCCCTCTGGTCTGCCACATAGTGGTCGGCCAATGGGTCTCGCAGTCTGGCGGTTGCACCCACGGCGTGGTTATACTCAACGGCGGCGAAATGGCCGTGGCATTTGCCGACATTGTAAGGCTAGAAGCCATTGTTGTTCGCCGGGGCGCGATGCGATTTCGCAATTGCAGCTGATTACGAGGGAGTTTGAGTGGAATGGAAATGCGGGATCTTGATTAAGAGGATGTGGCCGACTTCCTCTCTTATACACCACCACCTGGTTGCGTTGGTTGTCACGCGCCAAGGCGGCAAAGCAAACGCGAGAGTAACGCGCAAGGGGCAGGACATGTGGTTGACAGGCCGGGGGCCTTTTTAGCCAAGGTCCTTTACCGGCATAGTCGAAGGAGAAGAAATGCTTGAAGCTCTCATCTCTGGCGACGTCGACAGCTCGCTCCAGTGCAGGCTCGTTAACGGCCTCACCGTGAGCCATATTTAAGAGCAAAAGCGTCGATGTGCGCCTCCTTGGCCAGGCGGACGTCTGCCCGCCAGGTAGCATCTGTGTAGCCGGCCGTGTTGCCCACCTGAATAAAGTTAGTGAAAAGTCCTTGATATTGCGTTGAAGGATCCCGTCAGTTGCTCTTACCATGAAGTGGGCAAGACAGCAGCAGCCTGGATGCGACACGCGCCGGCAAGGGCTGCAAGAGTTACGTTCAGTCTCATGACAGCAATGAGATTCAAGGTTCAACATTCATCGTCGGATGGCATATTTCAAGTGCGGCTGGTGCCTAAATGGCTGCTAATGTTGGTTCGAGCCGTTCCATCCGTAACTAAAGCAAAGGTTTCTCGGCGTACCGATGTTGCTTGGATGCCCTTCAAGCTATCCAATCCCGTTGGAGCGGCCCGCTGTCGAAATTCGAGAACCAACAGACGCGAGTAAGTCTTAGCACATTGCTGCCGGGGTGTTTGATTCCGCGGTCGGCTAAACGGGTTAACTAGCTGAAAGTAAATAGCGCCTTACTCTATATGTGCCTGAAGGCTGCCCTTGCATAACCGTGAACCAAAACATGTCGGCTCACCTGTAGGCAAGAGGCAGGGGGTACGACATCACGGATTAGCTTCCTAAATAGACCAAGAGATGGTGCTCGGTCTACGTCCGAAGTGCATTGAGCAAGCAACATCACAGCAGGAACTTGCTTAGCCTGCGCATAAATCCAGGCATACGCCAAGCCAGCTTTTGGGAACCATGCGGTTGTCTCAGTCAGGCAGTTGGCAGTTCTACTTATCCAATAACCATTCCCTCAGTCTGAACGCTGCTTGTTCTAACTTGGAGAGTGGCTGGCCTTGGGACTGGATGTCTTACACCCTCCCATTGATACAGAATGCTACCAGAAAGTCTGAGAACAGATACACAATCCCAACCAAACTCGCCGTTTTGAGACGCTTCCATACAAGCAAGTTACAAAAGTGGTGATTCAAAACAAGTCCCCTTCATTACTACATCTATATGTGGACTTCTCCAGCTTCCGAGAGGCACGAGTTATCCTCCTACAAGCACTATGCCATGTAAACCCCGCAATCCGGGGTTTGGTTGAGATATGTGAGGTCTGTCTATGGAACTGATAGTAACTAGGTTGTGTGTTAGCGTGGAGCGCGAGCTGGAACTGTTGGGTCTTCTGGAGACGTTGTTATGGTACACGCTAAGCCTTTGTAGCCGCGGCTGAATGATGTGCTCGGCAATCTTAGCCTGGCCCACCAGTGATCATAAACACAGCGCGACCAACAACAGTCTGGGGCCGTCCGGAGTTGCCACCCCCTGCATCTTGGAGCCATGGACTGACAGGAGGGGCTGGCTCTATTCGGTGAAGTTGGATGTAGTAAACAAGACTAGCGTAGACCAGTCCAACGTACGCGCTGCAAAAGACAACCCAGTTCTCCTACCCGTGCCAGGGAATCTCCAACAGCGAGGTGTTCCTGTTGAATTGTGGGTAATATATGGCTGCGCTTGGCATAAACCTTTTGGCTGAAATAGGCAAAATGTACAGAAAATGCAAGTATTATTTCTGGGACAAAGTTCCCTATCCAGACAGGGGAATTCTTATAGTATGTATGTTTTACCCTGAAGGTAAACCCTTGTAGAAAACAGTACAATAAAGAAATCTCTAGTAGTGATGTATACAAGCCAAAGGACAAAGATTTTACAGTATACATATACTTCAGTAGGAACAGCTTTACATAAACTACACTCGTACATGTGATAAGATTCCGTGGTTAGCCGTCGTATTACTGTTAAGATTTCAATAAATTCCGTGAGAAAGCGGCAAAACATAAGACATCGGCTTCTTTGCCGTCCTGTGTTGTTGTTGTTGTTACAAAAGGAACCAACTACCAGTACCCTAAAAGGTCTTAGCGGCCCCAAGTCCTGTCTATTGAGATGCTGCTTTTACAAAGAGTTTTGGCGTGGGCGTAATGGCTAGTGTCTAGTAAACAGATTCAGATGATAACAACTATTGTTCAGTCTCTGTAAACTTTTTGCATGGCACTCTTGGCGAACGTGCCGACTTGTACGGAACTCCTACTGGTGTAATTAAACACAACTCAGATGTTAGGTTGGATGCATTCGCCCGCTAACGGACCAGATCTCTGCATTATTGATTTCATTCAAAACATTAAGTCATTACATCATGATATGGTCGTGACCCCATCTAATCGAGAATCACCCTGTCGTTTTTGATATTCTTGGCAACCTTGAAGTGTTTCGGCTTCCGACCCAGCTGCGTCAGGCTTCGATATAGCCCGCTCGCGTGAGTCGGATCGCTGCGAGCCGCCTCCGGCCCGCCTCCCCAGTCTGCCGGCGCAGGCGGTATCCCCCCCTTCACCGCGCACACGGCGGCGAAGTCCAGCGTCGGGTAGCCGCACCTGTCCGGCCTCTTCCCGCAGATCCTCGACGTCGCCACCATGATGGCCGCCGACGCGAGCAGGATCAGCCCGCTCACGAGCGCGAAGAGCCACCTGCTCACCTGCCCCGCGACGACTTGGTGGCTGAGGACTGATATGGACATGGCGGTGTACATTTCCTTCGGTAGGCCCTCGCGCGGCCCTCGGAGCTCCCAGACCGAGGGCCCTACAGAAAAGTAGTTTGCCTGGAAGTAGTGGAACGGCACCGACATGGCCTTGCGTATCGCCTTCAACGACTGTTTCTTCGCAACCTCGCTGTCGTTGATCGGCAGTGCCGTGACGGCATAAATGGCTAGCGCCGAGTTGTCGCCCTTTGTCGCGTCGGCGCTCTCGTTGAAGCCCGGAACCACTGCGGATAGCGAGAGCATGTACTGGTCGAGTCCGATGGTCTCTTGCTTTGGCGGCGACATATCGGACACGGCGAGGATGGTGAAGTTTCGGCGATCGTAGGTGATGGTGGCCGAGCGAGAATACACGAAAAGCGAGGTGGCGAGCTCGAGGGGATCGGTCCATGCCGTATTGTTGATGCAGGATTTGGTCGCTTGCAGCGAGAGTGGGCAGTATGCGGAGCCTGGCAGAAAGGATGGCTTGTTAGCATCGAAGCAGCAATCCCCCGTCTGATGCTTTCTCTTCTCTCACCAAAAAGAAATTCCTTCTGTTCGCCAAGAGCAGTACACCAGTACGAGGCACCACTGGCAGCGCCGAGCAGGAAGCAGTGGCCCGTCGCGCGGAGCTTTTTGAGATCGTGAACCACGCCGTACTCGAGCTGCACGACCCGCGTTCCGGGGACAACGTATGCCGTAGACTCCGGATGCTGCTTGAGATCGTCTGCCTGAGGGGCCACGGCTATAATACCGCCAGTGAGTATGTGCGATTCATCACAAGCGACCCATTGGCCGTTCGCGTCGGTGCATTTCCCTGAATGACGATCCAAAGGGTCTAGGGAGAAGGAGTCTCTGTCTGACCAGGTAGGGCTGCCCATCTGTACCAACAATGCTGTTTTCGTTGATGTCCCAATGTCGTAGACGTATGAGGCGTTGAACGGGGCAATCCCGGCGGATACGTTGTACGTCTTTTCGGGAAATGTGACCATGTCGATGGAGAGAGCGCCTGGATGCCGTGTAAGTAAAGCAGTCGAGTCGGATGGCCGAGACAGAGGCCCGCTTACCCATGAGAATAACGCCAGGCAGAGGAATCGAGCAGATGACGAGAAGACTAGACGGAGTCAGAACGCTATGCCCCTGGCCGTGATGTGGCAAACTCGAGAACCGGACTTACCGAAACAGGCTCGAGTACTTCTGCCTCCATTCGGCTGTCACCAACAGACGCAATAGTCCCCAGACACCTGTACCGGAATCCAGCCCGACAAAGTGTAACAGGCTGACGCCGCCCGGACGAGACGCCAACGCCCATTGCAGGTCTTCCACGACAACCACAACGAGGGCGGCCAAGGTTATGGCACAGAGCTCTGTCAACACGCGCAGGATCAAGATGGAGTTTTTTGACGACATAACAAAGAAGTTCATCCTCATCAAAGCCTTCGCCGAACCGGTCGAGTACACGGTCGTCAACACCATCATCAATGCCCCCAGCAACCACAGGCCAATCGTCCACCACACGAACCGGCTAGCTTTGTTGGTTCCGCATTTGTGCGATTTCGCAGTGAGGGAGACGGTGTCGTTGGAATCATCCTCGGCTCGGCTGAATGTAGACTCCTGGTCGTCTGGCGTCGAGGGTTGCAGGAAGTTCGAGTCAGACTTGAGAGGCGCAGCGGATCTCAAGGGGGGTGAATATGCGGAAGGGATCTCGCCGGCTTTGCTGTATCTCACTCGTTCGCTGGGGCTCTTGCCATCGACTTCCACGACGTGCCACTCGTCCTGAGACTTGGATCCCTTTCGACGGGGCGCTGGCCGCAAGGAACCGCCCGTCGAGACTCTGATGGGCTCGCGCAAGTCGTTGAGAATGATGCTATCGCGTTGCTGCCCCTTAGGCGCCATCATTATCGGGAAATCGCGCCAACCGATCCGCTGGTTGGTCGAGCTGGTCGAATAATACGCAGGGAAATGCCTATCAAGAGCAATCCGCCATGCGCACGCGTCGTCAGGTGAGCAACACACGGGAGGCAAGGGAGCAGTCAGTGTATTTTGTCGAAGACATGAAAGTTGGCCGGCGAATGGTGAGCAACAAAACAAACAATCATCTGCTTCCCGCGAAAACTGCACTGGTTTTTCCTAATAGCTCATGCCTACAAATCCCCGAACCGAGTCAGTCACTCCGCCGCGAGTCGTGGCTCCTTGGCTTCCGTAATGACCACATATCGGAACAGTGATTGACACACAGTTCCGGGGACCGAGAAAAAAGTATCAATGTATTTGGCGTTCGGCCATGTACAACCAATGCCGTCGATCAAACATGGGATATCCCTCCACGTTCCAGAACAAAATTCGCTCGACAGGGGTAAAAGCCCGAACGGCAGTGCTCTTCAGACCCCTAATCGATCGCTTTCGGGGTCGTGAACAAGACTGCCAGGACGACGGGGCATGGTGCAGACTTGCGACTGTCCTTACCGACTTTACTGACCCTTGAGCGCATCCATGTCGCTCAAGTGGGAGATCTACCGAACTGCTTCTCGAAAAGGGTAGCGCGCCACCATGGGGCGTGTGCTCCTCATGCGGTGCACTGATACTCGGCCGCAGCAATGGTGGTTAGTTGGGTACCGATTCGTGGTCCTTGTAAAGAATTCTGATCAGAGTTTGATGTTTGAGATGACAGGATGCAATATGTGTTGTGTACTATTATCGGCACTACCGACAGCGGGCCGTGTGCTTACGGGATCGGTGTCGGACCAAACAAGGGGGATGCTGTATCGGTAAGTAGAAAGAAATCCCTGGGCAGACACCATAATACTAAGGGGTTTTCCCCCCAAGTCAAATTGCCAGTCAGAATGACGGTCATAGGAAAAGGGCTCTGGTTAGAACACAAGATAGTATCAGAACACAAGATGGTAATATCAGTTAATAACGCGCCAGCACTGTTGCCCCAGTCAGAGTGCAGACAGAGGCTTGAAATACTATTCGCCTGCGCCTGTGTTCATCATTGGGTTGATTGCAGATCCCGCCTCTTCTGATGAAAAACAGCTTCATCAAAAACCGGCGAGATGATCATCAATGTCTTGAAGCTTTCGATACGGAGCCGCGCTCCAGACCCGCCAAGTATTGATTTGTCAGTCCGGTGTAAAAGCAGCTTTCACGTGTCGTGTTGAATTACCCAGCAGAGAAGACAGGCCAACCAATAATTAGTATACAGCATTCAACCCGCAAGACATGGCCGAGCCAAATTGATTGGTTTACTACATAAGCCGAGTCAGCCATTTTTTCCTTCCACCTGCGCATTACTGCTATATTATTCGAGAGCAAAACATCTCTCGGAACTAGATGCCTCGTTACCCCACCCTTTATCGACATGTGAGCATAATGCAAATACCCGACGTACATGGGGGAGGCGGTACTCACAGTGCGGCATAGTCACGATCTTTCCAGCGCCGAAGAAGAGGAACGTCAGCAGCATGTTGAAGTTGAAGCCCGCGTCAAAAGCGGCGGCCAGGATGTAGTTCCATCTCGCCCACATATCGTAGCGGTAACGGTAAGCCCAGAACATGACGACGAACCCGCCGAGGAAGCTGCTAAAGTATCCGGTGCTGATGTTGCCGTAGAAGCCCGACATGGCCGAGAAAAAGATGGTCGAGTTCCAGAGCTGGAATTTGGCGCGCGGGAAAAGCCGGTGCAGTCCGTATATCAGAACCGGCACGAAGGCGCCAACGAGGAACCCGTAGGGGAGCACCTTGTAGATGTGTTGTTCGAACAGGCGACGCGGGCCTATGAGGACGTATTGGACGCCCATGGTCAGGTTCGACGTGAGGGACTGGGCCGTCCATTGGTGGGCAGGATCCTCCTTTGCCCCGGTGAGGTAATCGAATTTGGTGTCTAGGACCCATCTGACGACAGCATAGTTGATGGGAACGCCCAGGAAAGACCCAAACACCTGGGAGAAGAAAACGGCCTTCGGGGGGATGTGCATGTAGTGGCCGATCTTCATGTCTTGCAGGTTCAGCTGAGCGCGGTACCACGCGTTGCCGGCGATGGCGCCGTAAGCAGAAGCACCCGTAGGGTTCTTGAAGCCGCTGACCGAGTTGACCATCAGCCCGTAGAGGAGCTCATTGACCGTTCCGATGGCCAGCTGGAAGTTGCTGAGAGCGTACAGCCAACCCAAGGGCACCACCAGAAAGGCGCCCGTCGCAATGGCGACGAAGTAGGTCCACACCGGGATGAACTAAAAGAGTCGATGCATCAGCGGAAGACAGTTCTGGATTCTGACCATGTTGAAACGTACCATATTGCCGGTGGCGGTGATGGTGACCAACGAAACAAAGGACGCCGCAAAGAGGGCCAGAAACCACCACAGCGGGACTTCGTTGTAAGCCCGCTGAAGGATGCTGAGCTGGTCGTCATACTGTGAGCTGATCTGGGCACCGTCCTTCATGCGCTGCATCATCTTCTGCAAGCTAGCCCTGATGGTTTTGTACCCAAAGAGGGCAGCCCAGACGATTGCCGACGTGTACGCGGCGTAATCGAAGAACATGGTCCAGAGAACGTGAGTGCTGACGAAAGGAGGGCCAAACTCCTGGTACGCCGTTTCGTTGAAAGAAACATCGGGAGTCAGAAGCTTGGTGATGGGGTAAGATGTCCCGTTTTCGAGGAACAGGCGGTTCGACATCAAATGCCCGTGCCATTCTCCCAGGTTGCCGTATTTGGCGGCCGGGATCAGGATCCAGACGCTGCACACAAAGCCGACGAACATGACGACTTGAGTCCACCAGGGCGTCAGGAACAAGCTCCCGCCTGTCGAAATGGTAGACCAATCCAGCGAGAGGTTCAGGAAACCCATTCCCCCGAAGCCTGCGCCGACGAAGTTGGCCACCGGGTTGCTCGGTGCAACCCAGCAGAGGAAGGCTAGCGAGCCCAGCATGGGGAAAACATATTCCGGTAGGAACTGCCATAACGACATGCCCAGAAGAGCCCAGAAGAATACTTTAGTCTGCTTCCGGGACGAGGCCGTAGGGGCTTCGCGCTGCTTCTTCTGGGTTTCGAAGAGGGCTGTTTGGCAAAGTGCCGTGAACCACGGGAACTGGGGGTCGTAGATCAGGAACTGCCGCGCCAACGCGGCGAAGGAGTATCCGGTCCAGACGATCCCCCACATGAAGAATATCGCCGCGGCAGGATGGATCCGGGAGTTGAAGTAAAGCTCGGCCATGGCCACCGGGGTGTAGCCGAGGTTGTACGTGGCCCCCGACGCCGCAGAAATGGTGACCAGGACGTGTTCCTTGACGCTGAAGGGGCCCGGGTTGAGGTTGAAGCTGAACCCGGTGAGAGGGACCCTGACTTCCCAAGCCGGGAGGACTCTGGCGAGCCACGCGCCGGCGTAGCTGGAAGCGATCTGGACGAAAAAGACAGAGTACGGCGCGTATGTCGTGCGGAAGTGGCTCATCATCGATAAGAAGGCCCCGGGGACGACGAAGACGACGGTGAGTAGAAAGTACCGGAACGTGAGGCACGGCAATTCCGGGTCGTCGTGTAAGGAAACAATGCGACGTACGTATGGCGGGATGTCTCGCAGCCTCGGGTCGTTCTCTTCGAAAGCCTCTTCTTCGCCCTTGGTCTGTGTCGTGAAGACGAAAGGGGGCTTTTCCATATCCCCCTCCGTAAACGGCACGGCCGGTTCGCTCGACGTTTTTTCGAGTGTGCCGTTGCTGGGAGAGTCGACGGAAATGGCATCGCCATCGCGCAGCCCGCCGGCCTTCGGCTCGCTGGCGGCCTGTCGTTGTTGTTCGGCTGACGGAGGCATGGTGGATATTTATCTCCCGAAGCGGCAGATCGCCAAGGTGCTAACAAGGGAGACAAGACAACGCCACGCGGGAGCGAAGTCAGCCAAGCCAAGCCTGGGGAGAATCCAGGGCGTCTGCTTCCGAGAGCACGGGCGATGGACTCTTATTATAAAGTTATAACGAGAGCCACCCCATGCTGGGCTGCCCTTTCGACCATCGAAAGTAAGTCGACTCACGCGGAGGGGAAGCGATTTGCCATTTGCAACGGGATCAGCGGGGCCATGCGATGGCGTCATCCGCGTTTTTCATATCTTCTTATCTTCTTCTGCCTGCCATCTGCGGCGATGGCACCACCTTACTCGGGTGTGCGGCATCTCGAGATTGCAACCCTGCCGGACCTGTAAGTGAGATCCGCAGGCTTGGGTATGTCCCGAGACTGAGAGCAATGACCTTCTGTGGTGACGAAGGCAGATTCATAATTGCCATTGCGCAATTACGGCTCGTATATCGCGACACCTTTCCTTTAACCGGCCAAATCATATCACGCGCGTATAGCTTCCTACCTACCAAAAGGTGCCATGGTAAGAAGGCGAAGTGCTCCCTGGGCGTTTGTGTCAGGGAAATCTTATCTCCGCCGCTTTCGTACATAAGAGCGATTGCGCCATCGGTAAAAGTTCCTCGTGTCAGGGTTGACCTCGACCATCCGGACCACTTAACAGCCTGACTCGGATGGTCGCTGTGGGACGTTACCACCAAACGACGGCTTGCCCGGGCTAACCCAGCAATGAAGAAGGTGTGTGATTGGAAGACTCTATGCCCAAAGCTAAAACTCTTCAAACCGGGGCGTTCACCATCAATTGGGGTAAAAACAAGAATTGAGCCCGAGACTGTGCGTTATATGCCTTCAATTGCTTCTTGCTTGAGCCTTGAACTAGTTACACCGTATCACTGGTATCAAATCCACCCCGTCGCAATCCCGAGATTATTTGATATCGCGAACTAGTTCACCTTCGTAAAGAGAAATACCCCCCTTGCATCTCTAACCAAAGAACATGAGCTCCTCTAGTTCCAAGGTCGTAGCTGTCCACCATTCGTCAAGGTGTAAGTCCGCCCTTGGAGCCATGCGCTCTCTGGCGCCCACTTGTCATATGCTACGGTGGTATTCCGGTCTACAATGCGGCCAAGGTCCCCGCCGATGATTGACAAGCCTCGGACGAAAGAGTTCTTTGTAACAACCCAGGTGCTGGTCTCATCAATCCGCACGGTCAGTCCCCCACGGCCGTTGATGAGAGACGCGTCCGCCCCGCCCTCCCAGGTGCTGCTGGTCAGCAATTGAACGACCACAGTGCAGCCGCCTCGCGTGGCGATATCGCCAGAGACGGCATGTGTTTGCGCGATGGTGAGCGATGAGTTGGACGCGACGGGGTTTCCGCTCCAGCGTTGGGGCTCGAGCCTCTCGAGGTCCCTTGATACTGTGTTCGTGTCTGCCCGAAGCAGGATTCCCGAAGGATTATCGACCCTGGCGTCCACCAGTATGATCTCGGCGGAAAAGCTTGCAAGGTAAAAGGCCGGGCCTTCGCGGGCCGTAAGCCGGAGGAGAGTCGCCTCCAACGTGCCAGTACCGTGATCTGCGGTGACAGCCCAATCGAAAAAGAGGACGCCGCTGATGGCTCCTGAAGTGATCGTGCTGCCGCTCAGTTGTACGTACCGGGGTCCCTCCATTATAACAGCGGGGGACTTTTCGGCCCATCCTGTCAAGTTGTATGACATTATTCGCCCCAGAGAGTAGATCAGCGGAGACCCCGAACCGGTCGTGTGAGCGATGCCCCCACGACTATCTACATTAGAACCGCCAAGAGTAGGTGACCTGAAGCCTCCCGAGCAGTGGCGAAAGTCAGTGACATTAAGAACGGCACCCCGGACGGAGTAAAGCCCGACAGCACCAGGGCCACTGCTGTACAGTCGAGGGGCATCGAGAGTGGCCGAGGTCCCGGCTCCTGTGGCGTACAGGTTTATCGATCCGTTGTGTGTTTCGATTCTCCCAGAAAACCGAAGACTTGTTCTTTCGCCCTGTCTCGAGATCAATCAGCATTCACTATCACGGCGGCGAACTTGTTGGGACGGGTAGAGCTCCTCACGGCCAATATGGCTGAGTTGTAGCCATTCCCGAGGGACCGGGCAAGATTCTCAGGCGCTCCGAACTTTGAGACTTGTGCCTGAATGAGCTCGGCAGTCACTCCAGTCATGTAAAGCACGCTGGTCTGGTTGAAGGTGGTCGAGTATGACCTCCCGGTCTCCGACGTCACGGGTTGGTCTAGGATTCTTTGGGCGACAACTGGGAGGCGAATCAGTACCGAAGCTACTCTACAGAAACAAAATTGCCGACCCTGACATACTTGGTCTGTTTTCGGTCGTGCTAGGGACGTAGTTGGGAAGAATGGTATTGTCAGCAACCCACTGACTGCTGTTGAAGCCATCGTCTAGACAGGGGTCCATTTCTATAGGAATCGAGGTTTGAGCATTGATCAGTTGACCAAGGGTTCCGAAAGTCAACATTGACAAGATTCGGGCAGCCATGGTTGGGTTTCAATGAAGGAGACTGAGTGCTTGAGGTCTGTCAAGTTTTCCGGAATGCTACCATGACTAGCTTGCTCAAGCCATTAGTATCTTAAAGAACTTGACAGGCATGCCGTTAAATAAAGGTATATACTATAGTATGAGAATTGTTAGGTGGATCTGGGGCAGTGATTCAGTCCGTGCGACGAAACGTCATGTCATTAAGAATGAAGATACCAGAGAACTAGTGTCGTGTAGCCATGTGCTAACACTGTGACCCCTCGGACAAGGTGACATTGGTTGATCCGGCCTTTTTATCCAAAGCATACGAATGACGGTAACGGATTGATATCTCAGAAATAATGATTCTGGGACAGTCTCTGATACCATGACCAACAAAGCAAGCGCGAATTCGACAGTGTTGAAAGAGTACCTCTCGTGCCCGGTTAACAAGCCTGGTTTCTCTAATTGCATGTTGTAATGGCTACTCTGTGTCTTGGCTGCTAGATAGAAAGGTGTCTCAAAAACGTTGTCTAGAACATTCAAGCAACGGTGCAACGTAATGTGACATAGGGTTGAACGAAAGAGGGTGAATGGGCCAGCTGTGCATCATTCGTAAGCGAGGACTTGAGACAATCAACTCATGTGACGAGAGGGTGCATCGAGATAATTTGCGCTCGGCTTGGAGGTGATAGAACTGTCCTGTCAAGAGAGTCTCGACACGTAAACCTCTGACGATTGTAATTCATTTCATCTTGCCGTGGTATGTCGGACACGTGGGACGTCGAGAAGCAGCACGCTCACTTTCACGTTCAAAGATATTAGAACCTTGGATTATTACCCAAAGGGAGGCGTGCCACTTTGCTTCCCAAAGGATGAATGAGTCGATCGCCCTTGGTGGCTGCAAGGCTCAATTACTCCAAAATCTCGCCGCCAGATCCCTCTGTCCCGTCGCGAGGACCCATGTACATGATGTCGTGGAATATCTGAATCCAGACATCATCTTCCTTTCTCCACCAATATTGCACTTTCACCAGAAGGCTGTTCTCCTGCTCGACCTGTCCTTCTGCTGAGTCGTCCCACAAATCAACTCTCATGCCAACCCACCCCTCTCGCAAAGCCTTGCTCCGGACCTCTTCCGCTGAAGCAAATCCAGCTGGGGCAACTTGATCATCAGTCCCAAATTCGTACTCATCGTCGCCAAGTGTTCTGATCGTGTAGAAGCTTTTCTGATTGCGCCCTGCTGTCGCGGGTTTTGGCGCGTGATCGTGCAGGTACCCGACGATGGTGTCTCTGTTTCTAGCGGCAAAGGAGGGATTGGGGCGGCAGATCTGAAAACAGGATGGGCTAAAGAAAGCCCCTTTGGCGTCAATGTCGGAAGTGTGTCGATACGAGCGATACAACATCTTGAGATGAGCAATGAGCTCGTCATGCGAGGTACTCATAACTTCAGAGTGAAGGTGGCCCAATTTCTGGTGAAATGTTGCAAGTCCCGCAAGGTATTGTTATCAGGCAGTATATTCTTCGGACACATGGATCCTTTGCCAGTGCGGCGATTTTCAGCGGTTTAAGTCTTAAAACAGATGCCACGTTGACAATGTGTGCGATGTCCTAGAGAATGACTGCCATTGGCCGTATCAAGTCAGATTTTAGCGTCTTATAAGACAACCACTGGCATTCGAGCAATCATGTGTCCAAAATCACTGGACCGTTTCCGAGGATTGGACCACTTTTACTGTCATAAATGCAGGATAATTTTTAGGTGCACAACCAGCTTATATCGAAGTAATCCCCGCGAGAAAGTCTAGCTAATGATGCATTGCACAAGTAGCCAAGGAAGCAGTTAAAGCAGATACTATATCTCATTTGAACGAGAGATGGTTGAGATCCTTCACCACACAGCCTTTTGCCTGAAGCCATCCATCTCCTGTCTCTTTAGAGCACGTCAGTTCATGGCACTGTGAACTCGGACACTCACTGAGCTGCATTAATGTTTCGGGGGCAGTGGAGGTGCGGGGTAGACACTAAACCAGGGATGATTGGGGTTTTAAGCTTCTACAGCCTGTTTTATTGTAGACACGACATGCATGTGCAAGTGTCCCGAGTTAGAGCACACAGCAGGGCGTATGAGAATAGCCAAAAGGAAAGAAAAAAAAAAGAAAAAAACTTGGTTCCATGAGATTAGAGGTGTGAAAAGAGAGGTCCTTCATAGAGACAGGATATGCGGGCAATGAGTGATATGTCACTTGAGAGCATTGCTGTAGAGTGCCTAAGTTGTAAGAAGCTATCGTGACAGCAAGGAAGTGTGCAAAGGTAGGCCCACGTGCGAAATGAGTACAGGACAGGTACTTGGATACCGCTAAAGCATTTCCTCTCGATCCTTGTATCATGCCGAGTACCTACTCGGTATTATACTCTTATTCTACTCATAAAAATGTATTTTACGTTTTCTTGCTTATCCAATTGACCCTAAGGGGTCCGTCTCGTATACGCATCTCTGTGCACAAAGTATTAAGTTGGCAGCTGCTGATCAGACCAGACTCGTCCCAATCAAGGGACCATTGTCGTCTTGGGACCTCCAACGACCAGGTTCTTGGGTATTATCCATTTCGTTTCCCTCACAATTCACGACTCACGTGCTCACGTGTTGCTGACCAACGCATGCCAACGTTTGAAGTGCGTCCCATTTGTGGTCTGACACCAAACCTAATGGGGACGAGACGAAATTCCAAATGTTGGGGACCCTCTAACTGTAACGCCGACACCAATATCCACTGACAAGTCTCCAACACAGACTTTCAAGTCATAGATAATACGCAGAGACAATAGGTGAATCATCGCGCGCCGGCCGGGAACATGCCTTAAGCTTGTGGCACATCAAGACGAAGCGGTCGAGGCTTAATCACTGTTGCGAAAGCAGTGGGTTGATAGGCGTACGTGACATGTGCAAATTCTAACTTGATGCCTATTCTTCGTTTCCCGTTCGCGTGGCCACGCTATGCCTGTTTCATAACTCGTCCGCTAGCCATCTAATAGCTCGAAGCGACTCAGTCACGTTCTGGTGTCTCCTGCTTACTTCCCATGAGGCGTAGTCCTCCCAAATCCCCATCGGGGAGTGGCTCCCGGTTGGAGACAAGTCAGAAGCCCCGTCCGTGCTCTGGGCAACACCGTCTTTGAAATCAAAACTTAGGGATGCATCGGCAATAGAAAACCCATGGCCCTTGAGATGTGCCTCGGAAGTAGACGCCATCGGTACATGCGCGAGGCGGTCCTGGATAGATTTCTGTAGCCTCTTCATCATCGTGGACAAGAGAAAGACGACGGAGCTGATGTCCAGGTCCAAGGGGCTCGCGAGAGATAGATTGTTCAACTGGGCACCGGGGGCGGTGTTGAAGAGATGTTGCGGCAGGCTGAAGTCGCTCCCGGGGCTCGGCGCCCGGCTCTGCCGTGAACATGGCAGGCGAGCCCTCAGGAGGACGATAAGCTCATCGTACAGATCCAAGAGAAGATGATGATTTGTTGTGACGAGAGAAGTTGTGAGTGCAAGGTCGGGGTGCTGCTGACGCTGGCGCTGATGCGACGGGCCCCAGCCCGGTGTCGGCGAGGGCGGCTGGGTTGCCTCCGGGCTTGATATCAGCGGTGGTAAGCTCTCCACCACGTCTATAAGCGTCTCGGTCGCATGCACAGTCGTGTTTATGAGTGTTGATGGATCCTCTGTCTCTTGAGGGTTTGCCATGCGCCTTGCCAGCAGCAGCGACTGAAGGTCAAGCAGACGCTTGATTGACGGCTCCAAAGAGCCCGCGTTAAACCCGGGCAAGGGTTGGAGCGCGTCTCCGGTGTAAGAGTCGGCACGGCACAAGGCAGGCGCCTGATCACAACCAGATGCCCAAGAGTCGTCCATGTTATTCATCAGAGAGCCAGCCGTTATTGGGGTAAGCGGCAGGTCGTGCGCCCCAGCCGTGAAAGCATTATCGTGATGTTCTAGGAAGCCCAACGTGCCAGCGTCCATCCACTCAGTCGGCATAATCTTCGCGTCCTGCTCCTGCAGAAGCCCGAGTAAGGAATCGTCAGAGCCATCGGTCCATTCAGGCCCTCCACCTACGGGTGAAGGCAGTTTGGGCGTGATGCCTAGGTCGTACTGAAAGCCCCCGGCTTCGTTGAGGCTGCGTGGGAAAACGTCGGGCTGCGTTGTGTTTACTGTTGCGTTGGATGCCGTTGGCGATGGGCGGTACGAGGCTGGGGGTGTTGGCTGAGCGGTGATGTCCTGGTTCAACCGCTTCTTGGCCGGCCTGCCCATGCGGCGCGGAGGGCTATAGAAACAGTCGATTAGAAGGCGCTGGCATCTTTCGCACTTTTTAGCGCCGTCTTCTCGTGAGCAACGGCTCTTCAGCGCGCGGCAGCGATCGCAAGCACTTCTTTGCGAGAACAACATGTTTGCACAAAGGATGCAGGTACTTGAGAAAGATCAAGAGCAGTCTATTGAGATAGACGGCACCTCCCGAAGTTTATATGCTTTTAGTTTAGCCTTTCGACAACTCTGACATAATTCATGAACCTTAAGTGGCCCGCCTTGATAACTTGCCGTCGCCGGGATGTGTTGGGCTGGTCAACCCATGGCAAGGTTAGTGGCGAGTGGGGGGTTAGATGTCAGAGCTAGATGAGATCGTCTCGGTTGAATATGCCCGACTACTCTTGCGTTGGACCCTTATGCGTATGGATGAACTGCTTATTTTTAAGGTTTCCAGTAAACTTTCTCTGCATAATATGTCGACTCAGGACTCGCAAGCTGGCCTTGCGCTCGGGTTCCAAAAAGAAAAAAAAAGAAAAAAAAAGAAGAAAAAAAAAACGGAAAAGGCCGGTCTCGACCACATCGCTAAAACACTACTATACTGTATAAGTCCTTGGATTTTAGAAGCCTGTTATACCTTCATCCTCTTTCATATCCTATGTAGCCATTCTGGTATCGAATCATATACTTATTGATCACGGATTGGCTTTTTCTTTTCTATTATGACAATCGTATAAAGTGGAAGGGAAAAGTGATGTGTTGATGGGGTGGGTGTGGTGCGACCGGCCATTCTTCTTGGAATCCGGGTGCCCGGCAACGTAGCTAAGCACTGTCTTTGACACATCCACAGGGTTTTGCCTTTTACCAGCTCGGCCAACGTTGCGGGAAAACCAGTTCATAGTCTAGCACATAGGTATTATAACGAGGCGGCTTGCAGCATTGGGGTCATGTCCCCGCAAACTCTATTTTGATTATGATCCCCAACAATCCGAGTCGTGTGCCGCGGAAATGCCGTGGACATTGACTTCGACTTCTACGTAACACTAAGCCAACACAGGTTCCCCAATCTGGATTCAAGTCAACACAACCAGGGTTGACGGCGACTGAACAGTGGATCACGTTCTGTGAGAACCTGCTTCTCTGAAAGGCTGTTATCTTGCTGTCCTTGGCTACCTCAGGTTGATATGAGAGCCCCTGTATGCTTCTTCTAGAGACTGTTAGGACTTATATAGGCCCAAGGGAATTGGATCTTGAGGGCGTTTCGCTCCCTCACGTGGTGATGCGCTATGCAATTTCGCCGAGCAATCAGACGCGGCTGTCACGAACCGTCTAAAAACAACACATCGCCAAGAGCGACCTCCTGCGAACGCCGCTCTTGAAACCGCCAAGAGATGGAGAGACAATCAGTTCCCAAAATTAGATACATCTTCCATCCCTTTTTATCCAGCCAAAAAATCACTATTCTATGTACCCTGCATTCGTCTTGATCACTACCTAGCATCTGTCGTTCGTTGATTACATAGAGCTGCTAGGCCTAATACTTATCTAACATACCCATATATATAGCGTTCGTTGAGGTATTGACCCTGGGATATGCCTGTGACAGATCTAGATACAGGTCCTTTATGTAGTTATAGAATCCAGAATCGCTTGATCAGCTTTTAGTTTAGCTAGTGCAGGGGAAAGCCAGGAACATAGTCAATATAGTTATCTTGTACGGGACAACATAGTTCGGCCAGAAGTGGCCGTGTTGACAGTAGCCGCGTTGGCTGTTATCTAGTCATAAGGCTAGATAAGCCCGAATCAGTAGGAGTGTGAGTATTCGGGTGCTTGACAGGAGTAATAACTCGGACCGGATACCATCGTATGTAGGCAGGTTTGAGCAAAAATGATCCAAGAAGCATACGTTGGTTGGGTCACCTCACGGCCCAGGCCAGCCGAAGGTTTGTCCGGGAACGGTTGTCAAGGGCGATGGTCTTGCTTCTGGAAGTCAGACCACTTAAGACTTGAATAATACATGTCGTCAGCGCGCTGTTATCCAAATCCGGTGCCTTGGAAGAAAAGGAAGGGGACAGCGATTTCAGTTCATGGGTTGTGCCTTCGGTTGCCACTGGCATAATGCTCAATTCTCTACTGCACAAGACTCATCGCGTGTTGAGTCGTGGCTGACTTGGTAGTTCGTGACGTGGCTCGAAGCGTATACCGAGCCGACCTGAGGGCATCGTGCAGCCTTACTTAGTTTCGAGATGCTCCGCAGCACGAATCAAGGTTTAAGCCGCATCTTGCGACTAGGGGTGAAAGATGTCTCCATGCGGAGCCGATGGGCTTACACTAAGAGAACAAACACGCACTGCACATCCTAGATCTGGGTTTCCCATATCATTAGTTGTGGTGACAAAAGTGGAATCACAGTGTCAGGACCCGGGGGTGGGGCACCGGTGGGGCACCCGGTGGGCGCCGGGTCGGCGCCGGGTGGGGACGGCGAGCGGATTAATTGTTCTCAGGGGCAACTATATAGGAAAAACTCGGAACGAAGCTATCTAGTGGAAAAGGTAGATTGGAATAATCGTCTAATCTACCCCCTAACTACGCTACCCGCTGACTCCTTTACTCCGTACATCGCGGCCCCTGACACAGTTGTCACTGCTATAACTATGTTTAAGTATTATCACAACACCCCCCCCAAACACCCCCCAAAGTTTTTAACGACAAAGGTCAGGCGACTAGCTCTTTATTAGCCTTATATCAGGTATATTTCGCCAAATTTTAGGCGGCCAATCTCCAGTTTTATTCATAACTAAGCTTTACATGTTGCCGGATACCCTGCCTGACTCAGGTCCGTCCTAGGCCGCCAGGATTTAAACCTATAACGTCATGTGTTTCTTTAAAATCACCGAGAGTATACTACTAAGGCATACAGAGGTCTGAATAAAGCGGGCTTATAACTGTGACAACAAAAATAGAACCATAGTCATCACTGCTATAACTGTGTCTAACTAATGTCACGACATGAGACTATGTCTAGACTGCTTGTGCGCGTATGGCCATTATCACAGACGATGGCATCGGCTACGCGAGTAAGTGTCAGCTGGCTTTCTGGAAGCATGACAGCTGTTGGTCAGGCTGTTTAAGGTGCTAGAAACAAGACAAGGGGTAGGGAGAAGATAAGATAAGCTCACAGCCTTCCAGCCAATTGTAGTAGTCTATTTCTTTTTGTCATTAACCTTAGCCGTTTCAGGGTTTTCAGGGTCTGACTTCAGGATCTAATCTAAGGTAGACGCCTATATCTTGGCAGCAGCAGTCAAGTGGAACATCTACCCTTAAAGGTAATAAGGAGCCCTTATGTTTAACTAAGGAGCTCGATCCTCCTGTACCGCTCTACCTCTCTATATAGGGGCTGAAAGCCTTAGGGTCAATCTTATACATTCAGCTTTAGGCCAGTGCCGGACTTACTTTCATAGGCCCTTAAACTTCTCAAACTCGAGAATCATAGCTTTCTGGGAGCAAGACAGCGGTTGGTCAGGCTATTTAAGGTGCTAGAAACAAGTGAAGGGTTAAAGGAGAAGATAAGATGAGCTCACAGCCTTTCAGCCAATTATAGTAGTCTACCTATGTCTTTCCATTATTAACCTTAGCCGCTTTAGGGTCTTTAAGGTTTAACTTCGAGATCTGATTCAAGGTGGACGCCCGCATCTTGGCAGCGGCAGTTCAGTAGAATATCTACCCTCAAAGGTAATAAGGAGCCCTTATGTTTAACTAAGGAGCTTGATCCTCCTGTACCGCTCTACCTCTCTATATAGGGGCTGAAAGCCTTAGGGTCAATCTTATACATTCAGCTTTAGGCCAGTGCCGGACTTACTTTCATAGGCCCTCGAACTTCTCAAACTAGAGAATTGTAGAATAGCTTGGAGATCGTTCCAGAGCTGGAAAGAGGTCCTTGGAACTTTGTTGGCCTACCTTCTTTTCGTCGCACGAGAAAGGATCAGGGTGTGGCGATAAAATGTGGGGGGGGGCTCTTGCAAAAGCGCTTCCATTTGTTCGTTGCTGCTGTGCCAGGCGTTATGTTTCCTCCCTTTCTTCGCTTACACATTCCTTCGAATGAACCAGCAGGCAGACGTCAGGGCTGGATAGGCTGTCGAGTCTGACATGCTTCGTGGCTCCCTGCAGCCGGAGGGATGTTGCAGAACCTTATTATCGCAACAGAAGGATGGGTGACGCCGCGTTCTGGTTGCCCCTTTCGGGGGTTCTCCGACAACTATGGAAATGACAACTACGGAAACGTTATTCGAGGCCGGCATCGTCTGTGTAAGGGCACGAGGAAGAAGCCGGTAGTCATCGTCGTCTAGGGGGGGCGGAGGTGTCGTCACGCTTCACTCTGCAGGCGCCGTTCGGCGACCAATTTTGCCCCCTAGGGGGTTACTGATCGCCGACATTGACAGCATTACGAGTTCGTCGAGTGCTTTAAAGTTTGTCAGAGCCACACCTCCAAATTCGAGTCGAGTCCAATGGGATCACTTGGGCGCTAACGCTGATTCTATGATGGATGTACCTGATGATTGTACCGCTATCGACGACACCACCAACACAAGTCGTGCTCAAGTACCCTGAACAGCGGTGCTTCCTTGATCCGAGCCTTTGGCTGCAGCAGTCCGGGCCGATCTATCCTTGATTGTGTTCCCTCCCCCCACAACGATGCCTCCAAATGGTGTGTTAACATCGCCAGGTTCAGTCCAGGCTTCCCTGTTCATTTGGGTCGGATGTCCTTCCATCCCATCCCCCACGAAAGACAGAAAGAGGCAACCGCAAACGCCAGAGCCAAGTAGAACTCATGGCTGATGCTGGAGAGGTATGCAGCGACCACCTCCGGGATCTCGTTCTCGGAAACAACATTCCGGAACCCTGTAGCTCCTGCGTCGAGCACGGCTGCCGCATCAATGCTTGACGAGTAATCTGCGAGACCCTGCTTCAGGGACCCAACGAATATCGCGTTTCCTACCGCCAGAGAAATGGCACCTCCAATGAATTGTGAAAACGTAATGAAGGAGATACCCACCGAGATCAGCTCGGGCGGCAGGTTGGCCTGAACGGCGAGGATGGGCTATGTGGGCAGTGTCAGCGGAACAAATGTTGAGTCAAGAGAGGAATCAATGACAGCGCGGCATCTCACCAACTGCAACACGACGCCCCGCCCTCCCCCTGCCAGGATCTGATATACGACCCATTGCGCAACCGAAGTTGTCGGCGTGAGCGCCGTAAAGAGGCCGGTGGCGATGATCGTCACCGCCGTCCCGCCCACCGCCCATGGCAAGTAGTAGCCGAACCTACCGACTGTGCGGAGGGAACACGTCCGTTAACATGGCATTTTTCGCGTCTCGTAACGTCTCAGGAGTCTCCCCATACCTAATAAGCCCCCGAGGTAGGCGAAGGCTAATTGTGACAGGATACTTGGCAAGACGTTGACGCCGCTCTGTGCCGGCGATGCCCCTTCTACCGTCTGGAAATACAACGGGAGCAGGTAGATTTGGATCATTGCCGAGCCGACGAGGAAGAAGTTTGTGGCAGCGGAGCACCAGATAGGCCTCTTCCCGGCCATTGAAGGCGGAATCAGCCCGTCGTCCCCCTTGCGGTAGTTCCACGCGAGAAACGCAACCAGAGCCGCCGCGGCGCCGCAGAAGTTTCCGACCACAACGGGGCTGCTGTAAGGATACGTGTTTCCGCCGAGCTGCAAGGCCGTGAGGAACGTGACGGCTGCTGCGGCGCTCAACACGAACCCGACAAAGTCAATGTGCGTATGTAGCTTTGGCAGCACCTCAATCGGGTTCGGTTTGGGGACCTGGTCGGGTATGTCAATCCAGGACAGAAAGAAGAGAGCAAGACCTCCGATTGGCAAGTTGATGTAGAAGGCTGTCCAAGTTCATCCGTGGTCAGCGAAGCTTCGAACCAGGCCGGGGCTGCCACCGCGCGAACGCTTCTTACTCCATCGCCAGGTGCTGTACTGCGTGATCACGCCGCCGAGGACCGGGCCAAATACGCTCCCACTAAGCGGAAGTATTAGACGATGATGACGCTACCATCGGAATTCAAACTTTGTTTACCTGTTGGTAACTTGACCGGTCCGTTAGCTTCGCATGGACATCGTTCTTTGTTCACGCCACGAAAGCAAACTTACGACCAATGACGAGTCCCAATAAGGCTGTAAAGATGGGGAGGATATGTCAGACGAGTTCCAAAGTATCAGTGTGATAGCCGTACCGGGTCTTTTCTCGAGCGGCACGGAACCCGAAATTATCGTCAGGGCGCCACTCATGATGCCGGAACTTCCTACTCCAGCCATGACTCTGCCTATGATCAACACCATGGACGAAGGGGCCGCCCCGCAGATCAAGGACCCAATCTCGAACAAGACCAAGAAGGTGAAATAAGACCACTGTCGTGTGCTACAAGTCAGCCTCATCGTCCGCTGCGGCGCTGCCCGGGCCCGCGGCCGTCGTCGATCTCACCTTTGAGCTAAAGTAGCGGTAGATTTTGCCCGTCAGCGGCTGGAACGCGGCGTTCGCGACTTGGTAAGCGCTGCCGTACCATCCTATGTCTCGGAGGGAGTGAAATTCGTCCGTGATCGCCGGAATAGCCTGGGAGTGGGGGGGGGGGGATTTGTTGGTCAACACAGAGACCCGAACCGTACGGCGCATGTCTTCCCTTACAGTGACGACGATGGAGTTGTCGAGGAACATCAGCCAGCCGACCATGATGACGCAAGTGACCACCACCACCAGCTTGACGCCTGACAGGTACTCCGTGGTCGGGGACGCAGCCATCGAGTCCTTGGACACGTCATTCTTCTGGCTGTCTCCCGAGACCAGGTTGGCTTCGCTCGTAACCAATGTCTTCATTTGGTAGCACGGTTCCTCTGTAAACGTGGACGGGAACATGTCGGTAGACGTGAGCTTAGGGTTTACCGCCAGCAACTGTTCCTCCGTCATTGTCACAATGCTTCTTCTCCTCCGCGTCGCGCTCGTCGGGCGCTGATGGTCCGCACCACGGTCCATGGTGATTTGCTAAGAGTCGCGACTATCGATCGGTATGTATGTTAGCTAGCACCGGTAACTCTAGGCTTCGTCTCAACAATCCTAATCCTATATCCCCACAGAGCGAGAAACGAAAAATGGCTTGGCGATCCAGTAGCATGCAGAAGAAAGCTTCGGCGATTTAATGCAAAGTTCAATGGCATGCCCCATCACATCGGGGACGAAAGCTGGTTCAAGCACCGCCACAGGGGCTCGTAGGCCATGTGTGGCAATAAGGGTCCGGACCGAAACCGTTTCAATCTAGTCTTCACTCTGGTTCACAACTGTATTCAAGTAGATTACACGGGACGATGACTGTTGGGGGAGATCCAGGGCCGCTCCGGCCCAGACAAGTCAAGCGCCTACGTACACGACTCATAACTCATACACGACGCACGGATATGGTTGCCTCGCTGGGGAAAAGACTTGTGTTGGGATACAAGTGGAACCCCAGTTGCCACTGCCACAACTGTATTTAAGTACCATATCACGACAACTCGCGTTTTCCACCTTGGTTTAAGGACAAATCTTAATTACTGCCGTCGGCGAATCAGATGAGAGGGTCGCAACCGGCCGAGTCATGGCGTTGCTTGCACCGATTCACAGCCGGAGGGCACACAGCCGACACTATCACCGAAGAGGACGTTATGGCAACGTAATAGATCTTTCTATACAAGTTGTTCAGTTGAGTCATTCAGTTGTAATTCAACTGCCGACAGCAACTGCCCGCATCAACACTGAACTGCCAGGCTGACGGAAAAGGCCAGGGTTCGAGCCTTGAATTAAGGTAGGGATAACATGTTGGCACGGTTTGCCACATCCTGAAAGCAGCCCGCCGTTCGAGGCCACGGCCGCCTGTATGCTGAACTCCAAGAAAACACCATGCCCAATGCACCATGCACCGTAAGCCAGTCGCCTGATGCGCCGTGCTTAAAAAAAAAAAAAAAAACCGAATCGCTCTAAACAGCGCCGACGAGACCGTCGTACGCACGTTCGACAGTTCGACCGCCCATTCCAGGGACGGTCTTGAGCTCCGCCAATGATTCAATCTGGGCGTCCTTCTCCCCTGACATGTTGCTGAGGTAGTCAACAAGGTCCTGAGCCTTCTTGGACCCGAATCCGTGCAGTCCCTTGATCTGGACAAGGTCCCGGGAGTTGACTATGTTCAAAAGCTTCAGGGTCTGGGGCGAGGCAGGTCCCGCGGGTGCAGCGATCACCACATTGCGGTTCTTGGTTGGCTTGGCTTTTCGGCTCTTCGTCTTGACCGCCACATCCACGAAGCTCATGTCTTCATCACCCTTGTCCTGCTGCTGGTACTCGTCATCACTCTCGTCCGCGATCCTCCTGCGTTTCTTCTCATGCTTGTCACGGGTCGATGGCGGGACCCAGGCTGTCTCGGCGGGGAGCTTGTTTCCAAGCTTTGACCGTAGCTTATCGATCTTGCCCAAGAGCTTCGCCTGGCCAGGGAAATACGGCAGTGCTTGCTCGTACATCTGCAGTGCGACAACGTCATTGCCCGCCTCCTTTGCCTGCCTGGCTGCCAGCAAGAAACGAAGCCCTTCCGACCGGGTATCGTCGCGTTCCCGCTCTTCGCTCTCGATACGTCGCTCAAGTGCCTCTAGCCGTTGGCGGACGGCGTCGTTGATGTCGGGATGAGCGGGTGCTGGAGCCGCCTCGGCCGTCTTGTTCTCCCTGGATGCGAGTATCTCGCTCACCTTTTTCTCGACGATGGCCTCCAGCTGCTCCGCGGATATCGAAAGCTTTTGTTGCGCAGGCTGAGGGGGCCGGGCAGCTTTGGTGGCCTTGGGCACCGTTTCGCGGTCTGTGAGGGGCTTCCGTAGTTGAGTCGTGTTGGCGGCCGGGCGGGAGGGCACCGCCGGCTTGCTACGATCGGTATAGACGTTAAAGAGCTTAACCGGACGAGTGGCGTCGGCCTTTTCGGTTGCTTTAGCTGCTGCGATAGCGCCGTTGTGGATGTTATGGGCGTTGGCCAAGGGGCGTAGGGGTTGACGCTGAGCGATTGCAGAGCCACCCGAGTTGGTACGCGGGGCCTGCTTGAAGACGACCTCGTTCTCGATCTCTCGAACCTCAATGCGTTTGGCTCGGGAGCTGACATTCAGGCTGCTCAGGGTGTCAAGATGGTAGCTGCGAATGGGGGCCAGGTTCAGTATCATGATTGTGATGCCGTTGTTCTGACCCAAGCTGAGGATACGCGTCATCTTGGACTCGCGGTAAGGGATCCGCTTGTCTCCCCGAGAAATGGCGTCGATGCACTGGGACAGCACGAAGAGACTCTTGTTGATGGCCGCCGACTCGACCAGCCTCTCCTTTCCGTTGTCCGTCCGACGGTTGTCCTCAGAGCCAGCCAAATCAATGGCTGACGCTGTGCTCTCCCGAACCTGGTCGCCCGTCGTCTGGGTCACCTTGACCCGCATGATGGCATGGCTTCGGCTGCTGTGGGCGTTGAGCTTGGTCGCGGCCGTGACACGGTTGTTGTTCGCTTCGATGTAGAGACGGGAGAAATCCTGAAGGTCCTCGCAGGCACGTTCTGACAGACCCACCACCATAGTCTTGCCGTCCTTCTCGCGGAGGGGGAGGCCCGAGGGTTGACGCTTCTCCGGCGGTTCGAACAGATCAAAGACCTTGTCGTTGTAGATCTCGTAGTACGACAAGGCCACGTCGACAGTCGTCTGGCCACCCGTGTCCTTGGCAATCTTCTTACCGCGTCGATAGACGCCGCTGAGAAGGCGGGGAATCACACCCCGGTCGGCCAGCTTCAAGCCGCCGCGCATCGTGTGCGTCTTGCCGGTCCCAGTGACTCCGTAGGCGAAAATGGTGACGTCGAGGCCCTGGAAGAGCGCCTTGATATGGGGCGCGACTGGAACAGTTAGTTAGTCATGTAGCTGTGCATCGTTTCGCGTCTCGCGTCGCGTGAACTTTGTTTTTGTTCTTCTTCCGTACCCTCTGACGTGAAAAGCTCGTCCTGCGTGGTCGCCTGGTCATAGACGCTGTTGAAGGCGAAGGAGAACTCCTCGCTCTCGTTCTTGGGGTTCGGGATCTTGACCAACGTGGCCGGCTTGCCTTCCTCGGTGCTGTCCGCGCGAACAATGGTGTCCTTATCCAGCTCCTTATCGAGGAGAGGACGAATACGCGCAACCACACGAACCGACATGGTGCGCCAGCCAGCCAGGCAGTCAGTAAAGTACAGTGAGGAGAATTTCGATTCGATACGGGGTTGACAGCAGCCTAGGCAAGCAGAGTCGAAGATGACCGAACACGAGAGGGAGGGCGAGTGAGGACTTGGGGATGATCGGATGGACGCGATGGAGACGGCGGACGCGATGGTTGTAAGATTGGATCGTGAGGATCCTTGGAAAATAATTTGTCGTGCTGGCTCGCTCGGACTGTGTGTGGCCTCAGGTTGCCCCTGTCAATGTGCAATGAATTGTTGTGCAAGGGATGGGATGATGGGGGAATTAGCACAAGATGTCGACGACAGGGATCACGTCCGAGGGTCTGTCGTCGGGGCAACAAACGCTGGTGTGTCGCTGTTGTGGCTGCGAACAGGACTGATGCGGTCAGAGCCACATCACGTGGCTTGAGGTGCATCATAAGTATACATAGTGCGCGTTCGGCGACGAATACGTACCGAAAGCGGATCGAAATCATGCTGATCCGACGGGATCCCGCGGGCCGTGGTTTATCCGACGTTCCGCCGTGGCCGGGTGAGCTCCCAATTGTTGGTTGAGAAAGCTTTGAGGAGCTTCTCGAGAGCTTTGGTGACCACGATCCAACCCGAACTACCGACGTCATCAGCCTTCCCGATGTCCGCCATGCGCGCACAATTGCCCTTGCTGCGGCCAATGCGGGGTGCGCGATGGGGCCAGACATCTTCGTATGTCTGCCGGCAATGCAGGGGCATCCAGATCAGCGCTGCGCCGACAACTGAAGCTCCGCGAGCCGGCGGGGATGTCTTCGGTGCTCGAGACACATGGCGGGACGCCGCCGGTACGCTCTTCTTCAAGCCCCCTCCCTCCCCTCCGCCTCGCGTGATCGCCGATGACCCAATATGCTGACATGAGATTCCGGGTTGCAGATGCCCGATTCGAGGTCCTCGGCTCCCCATACTCGCTGCTCTCTGTCACCTTGTCGCCGTCGCAGCAGCTTTACACGAGACGGGGGACGTTGGTCGGTGTTGCCGGCAAGGCTGAGAATGTAAGGCTTGATGCCGGCGGTATACGTGAGGAAAGGACAGGACTGACTGTGCTAACGAACGAAACAGGCCCAATCGACCCTCTCGATTCTCTCCCCCTTCACACGAGCCCTTCTCGGCGTCCCTTTCCTGTATCAACGCATCTCGTCTTCGACGCCGCTGACGGCCTTGATATCTACCAAGTCGCCCACTACCACCTTCTCCGTCCTCCACCTCGATGGCACCACCGACTACATGGTGTCGCAGCGCAACGCGCTTCTGGCATGGACGGGCCACACTCTTTCCGTGTCTCCCCGCATCAGCCGCGGTCTTTCGCTGGCCCATTGGGGAAGCACCCACCTCACCGGCCGTGGATTGGCCGCGCTGTCGTCGCCAGGCCAGGTCTACCAAGTCACGCTCGCCGAGGGGGAGGAGTTTGTCGCCCACCCGTCGCACGTGGTCGCGTACTCGGTCTCGCGCAACCCGCCATTGCCGATGCGCCTAAAGTCCAACGTCCTCCGTTTCCAGGTCCCCAGCATCACCGGCCTCTTCCCCGAGACCAACTTTGTCAAGGCGATGCGCGACACGAGCACCTACAGAAACCTTTCGAGATGGATGTACGCCCTGCGCACCTCCCTGAGACGCACCATCTGGGGCGACCGCCTATTTCTCCAGTTCCGAGGACCGACTACCCTGCTCATGTCCAGCCGGGGCGTCAGAGTTGCTGATTCTCTCACCGACAAAGAGGTTAATGAGATCGCCGATGCGCCGGCCGGCACGGTCCCTGAGGCGGTCGAGCTGACCACCAAGCCCAAGATGGAAGCGACACCGGCCTTTAAGGAACAAGCGCCTTCGGCCATTCACGTCGCGAGCGTCACGCGGGACGGCAAGGTCAACTTTGAGGATGCAAAGGACCTCAAGGAATTTGTGAGGTAGAGGAGGCATTTGCAAGTGGTGTTAAAAAAGGGCCGGTGCATGCACCCACGCCAAAAACCAGGACTGTGAATGTAGACGAACCAAACATTCACGGAACTGACATGTGTAAATTTACTGTGTATCTAATAGACAACGAGGATATGGGTCTTGGCACCGCCCATGACACGCACATGCCTGGCGTCGTCGTCTGGCAGACCGGTTCCGAGACATATCAGCGTCAGCCGCGCGGTTCTCTGTGTGATCGAATACTCCAACGCTCACATCTATCTTGCTCACGCACATCAAGCTCGAATATTTAATGACAACCAGCCGACCAGCCGCAACCAACAGCGAGCTCTCCCGCCTCGTCGCAACAAGCTTTCGCTTGACAGCAAGCACACCTTCCACCACGTGGCGATCACGGGCGGGCGTTTAAAGCCATGCTAGTGAAAGCCCCAGACGTCGACTGGCAGGCATGGCTGGTCGAGTGAGTGTCCGAAGCGAAGCACCGAGCACACCCTCGCGTGAGAATGAAGCGACATGATTGGCCACGCAGATTAACGCCATCTTCGGCCTCGCCTTTTGGTCCAAAAGCCGAATAGGTAACAAGAAGACTTGCCGGATAATGTTGCCGGGCACTCGGGTTCCAAAAGAAAAATGGCCGGTCGCACCACACCCACCGTCTTTACCCCTCCAAGCACATCACTTCTTCCGCCGCTTTATACCATTGTTAAGCGTATTGCCAAATAAGTCGCCCACGTTAACAAAGGGACTTCCGCCTGGCGTCGCTAGTATGCCAAGAATGCCCTTAAAGAACGCCTATTAGCTCATGACGTTGTTTTTTCTGATGTCGCTTTGGCTTTGCCGACGAGCGCACAGCGCATATTACAAGAAAACACAGTACACGTTACAACAACCCATCTAACCTCTGAAAGCGACAGGAGCCTGATAATAACGAGAGGAAGAATATACACTGCTGGGCTGCTATCGCCTGAGACTTGAAGAATGAGCTTATCTTGTATAAAGTGCCCAGTAATAAGAACGGTAAGATGAGTCAGGAGAAATATATTAACAATATACTTGAGCCTCACGTTAAGTGGTGGATAGAGGAGGCCTTTATGGAGGGTAAGCACTTCATACTTGAAGAAGAGGGCAATAGTGGCCATAGGCCTGGTCAAAACAGCCGTGCCCGGGCCTGGAAGGATCAGAACGGCCCTGACTTCTTCTTTAGTTGTCCAAACAGCCCAGATCTATTGCCTATTGAGAATGGTCAGCCGTGAAGTAATAGGTATGAAACTAACCCTATTAATCGTAGAGGTTGCCTAGGAAGCTCTCGACCAATCAGTGATTAATCATTAGATTAATTCGATACCAAAAAGGCCGTATCAGGTCATTGAACGGGATGGGGATGTGACATGCTTCTAGAATACAAAGACATGTGGTGTTTTGGCGATCTGGGTGAGACCGGACATTTTTCTTATTTTTTGTTTTTAATAAGAAAAAAAAAACCCCCCGAGTGCCGGGGCACAAGAGTAAGATCAGGAGCTTCGATGTAGAGTAGGTTGCAACCACCAGTTCTCGTAACATCCATCCAGTGTATTGTGTCCACACCATGAGTTTCTCTCCCTCCCGCAGATAGTTCCTCTACCCGTCTGGTGACTCTCATACCAACCTGCTGAGCGACAGTCCGAGCCGAGCAACTCATACACTAACTAGCCAACTTGTCACTGCTCGAACCGCCCTAGTCGGAAGAGGGGAAGGGCTAAGCTGAGCTAGGTAGCTTTCCGATATCCGAGGCCGTGATCCGATTCCGCACAGCGCGCCAGGAATCCCGGGATACCCATCACTGCTCGAACCGGGACTAGTCAATAAGAAACAACAACACAACTCCGACCAGCTGGATGTGCTTGAGCCGAGCCGCGGGGGAGAGACGCACCAAGGTTTCCCAGTTCCCCGTCAGTATTTGACCAATTAGGAAACAAGAAAGGGGAACCCAAAAAAAAAAAAAAAAGATGGCGGGATGCTGCTCTTGACCGGCCGCCGGATAAGAGTAGGTAGCTTGCCGCTTGTTAAATTCGGCCACGTTCGCGCGGACCTTAGCTATCGTTGCACCCCCTATGGGGATCAGGACTTGTGCCAATCTTAAAGTGCATGTTAATAAACCCGAGTAAGGTTGTTTGAGGTTGCTCTCTCCCCCCCCTCTCTCTGTTCAGACTGATATGCCCGAGCCCATGGCATTCGACACAGACCGAGTCCGTCTTTGTCGATAACTGTCGTCCTTCCCCCCTCCTGAATACATACTCTGCTTTTGGGTTGAGCCGCACCGTGAATGTTACCGTGCGATCGCATCATCGGGCCGGACTCTCGTATCCGCATCCATCCTCCTCCAGGGAATGACAAGGAGAAGAACAAGACTTTGTCGCCGCTCCGTATTCAATTCTCCTCTATAATACACCAACGGAAAAAGACAACCAGCTGTAACCGTTTCATCAAGGAGCCGAAGACGCGGAAAACAACGAAACCATTTCGCCCGACTTGCGATCCCCTGCACGGGGCCCTGCACTGATTGTTTCAATCCTCATCATCTTGGGCCCAAGCGGCAAGTAGGCAAAGATTAACCAGCTGGAAAGGCGGTGTTGGAGAAGGGAAATCGCCGTCGCTGGAAGGTATTACAAACAGATGACGGGTAATATCGAGATATAAAAAGAAGTAGGAGGAAAAGACGAGAAAAAAAACGGACACGAAGACGGCCACATCAACGCCACAACACCACAACACCACAACACCGATACAAAGGCAACGGACCGACACAAGCAGAAAACACGACACTCAAACGACGGCCTCTCAACGTAGTACACCTGTTCAACCGCCACGGACAGGGTGCACACGGCGACGATGGCAGACGCTGACAAGGCGGACCGGTCGTCGTACCGGTCCTCCTCGTCGGCCCATCAGTCCCTAGACCGCACCCCCTCACAGCAGCGCGAGACAGATGCCAACATCTACCCGGACGCGTCCAACGTTGTCGAGGCCGACCTCGAAAAGGGCGGCCCGGCGCCCACAGGCCCCGACGTCGCGACCGAGACCGGCCAAGGGGCTCCACCGGCTCACGCCCCGCCGCCGGGCATGAGCCCGGTCGACTTCCCCGACGGCGGCGCCGAGGCCTGGCTCGTCGTGTTAGGTTGCTGGTGCGCGCTGTTCTGTACCTTTGGCCTCATCAACTGCGTCGGCGTGTTCCAGGCGTACTACATGAAGGGCCCGCTGCGCGAGTACTCTCCGTCGTCGGTCGCGTGGATCACCAGTACGCAGGTGTGGACGCAGACCTTCATGGGCGTCGTGGTGAGCTTTTCCAAATGTTTTCGTGCCAACCCCCCCCCCTTCCCGCGCTGACGACGCCCCGCACGCAGTTTGGTCGTCTGTACGACTCGTACGGCCCCAAGTACCTCATGTTCAGCGGCACCGTCGTGTACGTCTTCGGCCTCATGATGACGAGCCTGTCGACGCAGTACTACCAGTTCATCCTGGCCCAGAGCATCGTCTCGTCCGTCGGCTCCAGCGCGTGCTTCAACTCCGCCATGTCGGCGGTGACGTCGTGGTTCTTCCGCCGGCGCGCCACCGCCTTCGGCATCGTGGTGTCCGGCTCGTCCGTCGGCGGCGTCGTCCTCCCCATCATGATCAGCAAGATGATGCCCCGGGTGGGCTTTCCCTGGGCCATCCGCGCCGTCGCGTGCCTATTCCTGTTGCTCCTGAGCGTCTCTTGTCTGACGGTCAGGTCGCGGCTGCCGCCCCGGCCCCGTCCGCTCGTGCTCAGGGAGTACGTTGAGAGCCTGCGGGAGCCGCCGATGGCCATCACCGTCTGCGCCATGTTCCTGTTCTACTGGGGCATGTTCCTGCCCTTCAACTTTGTCATACTGCAGGCGATGGCCCAGGGGATGCACGAGAACCTGGTCATCTACCTGCTCCCCATCATGAACGCCGTCAGGTAAGTGCGGTACCCCTCCGGGCTTGGCGAAACAGACCTCTCCCTTCCCGTGGCTGGGCGCTAGTCGTGCTGACGAGCTCCATTATAGCATCCTCGGGCGCATCATCCCCGGCATCTTGGCCGACAAAATCGGCCGGTACAACATCGTGATCTTCATCACCTCGGTCAGCGCCGTCTTCTGCCTCGGCCTGTGGATCCCCGGCAAGAACAACGCGGCCATCATCGTCTTCTTCGTCGTCTTCGGCTTCTCCTCCGGCGGCTTCATCTCGCTGGTGCCGGCCTGTATCGCCCAGATCTCCGACATCAGGCAGATCGGCGTCCGCACGGGCACCGCGTTCGCCATCCTGTCGTTTGGCTCGCTCACGGGCAGCCCTATAGCCGGCGCCATCGTCGCGGCGCAGGGCGGCAACTACCTGGGGCTGCAGCTGTTCTGCGGCTTCACGATGTTGGCGTCGGTCGTGGTCTTCTGCTGCGCGAGGACCGCGCAGGTTGGATTGCATTTGAAAAAGGTTGTGTGACAGATTCCCGGAGGATCTGGGCTGTGAGTCGAAAGCTCAACCAAGAGTGGCTTTGTACAGATACATGTAAAATTTGGCCGTGGCCTCTGGCTCGGGCCGGTACCGGGGCAAACCCTGACACCCCGGCGAAGGAGACGAAACGGACGATGTTGTGAACGTCGGCCGGCACTCGTGTAGATACGGGCTAGACTTGATTATGCACGCCTCGAAGACTTGCAAGGCCGATCATGGGTCTATCATCGGCTGTAAGACATTGTCAATGGGGACAGTCAACCTGATGGCGAATCTGCAAACCACATTGTAGACGTAATGCATGGAACACGAGCAACTGGAATAATTATACTTTAGTAATTAGACGGAGAGGCCGTGGCCTTTTATTATTCCTCCGTGGTTGTGCTGCACTTCACGGATCTCCCCTCGTCCACATCCGGAGCTCCGTCGACCAATGCTGCGAGAGCAATATGGTATTATATCGATTGGCCTTTGCATTGACCGCTTGATGTAACCTGACGCTGTCTTATTTCGAAGCTGTCAACAAAATCAAGAGCTCAAGCACGATTTAATTGCTCGCAAGTGTCGACGTCATAACGAGCGTCAAAATAGCGCCTATGATCCCTGGCAATTGCAAGTCCCTGAACATTCCTCCTCCGAGAATCCCAGAAAACGTAGGGCTCATGGGCGATCCTGTCTAAATGAGTCACTACGAAGGCATAGGTAGCGACCTGGCAAGGTTTTCCAGAACATGCTGCCGACGTGGCCCAGCAAAACATGACCGCTAATTCCATGTCCCCGGTCTGATTGATGATAGCATCGCCTTTTGTCATGTTATTACCGGGGCTCCTCCATCCTCGGTTTTACCAAGTCTCGTAAACGATGGTCCAAGGACGAAAGACTCTTTTGTATAATTCACGAGCGGGACATTGAGACTGAACTTTGACGTTCTTTGTAAAACTTTCTAATAATCTGGACCGATAGCGATTTTCCCCTCGCCGCAACTAGGTAGGTACTGACGCCTGTACCCTTACCACAGAACACAAGGCCCGTCAACAACCTCCGCGCCTATCAACGCTGTGCAAAAGGATTTTGCTAGCGCAGTGCCCAGCCGCAAAAGAACCGATCGCCTGCAGGTTCTCTTGGTATTGGCTCTTGACTGCAGACTCTGCTGCTCCATCGAACCGGAGCGTAGCATTCGGGTCCCGGCGGGTTGAACTTGTGCTTATCTGGACAAAGCTTGGCTGTCTTGGCTCGCCGGGCCATTTTCTTGCCTCCTTCCAGATCCATCCTGGACCCCGAGGCCAAAAACCGGCACGAGCGCGGGGTAGAAATTTTGACGGGGGCGGCGTGGTTCCAGAACAGAGATCGGGGACTGTGGGAGACGGAACAGCCAAGGGCGCCTCGACGGCTCTACCGGCTCTACTCCCGGAACCTGGTAGACACCGCTGTCCGCCAAGAGCTTTGTTTCCTGCCTTTTTGGGGCACCATGGAGAGACATGGAAGGCTCTGTAATGATGTCAGGAACGGGGGAACGAGGGCATTTAAGGACGTTGGTCATGTCGCGCATGCAACCTTGTCTGGCTAGTTGGCCGTGCCAGTCCCAACTCACCACAATCCTACGTGCCTGGATGTTTCTTCAAAAGCCGCAAAAAGATCCTCCAGTTTGTCTTGCGTAGATTAGATCCAGGTCTTTCGCTTCAAACTCACCCAGCATGCGCTTCAACTCGGTAACCGGCGCTGTGGCCTTGGCTGCCGTTGCGGTCCAAGCCAGGGAGCTTCCAAAGGATGAGGCTCGCGCAGCCGGTACGAACATCCTAGGATATGGCATAGGAGAATTTGCTAACATGGAGAAGAGCTCTATGACTCGGGCGTCATTCACGACAGACTCATGTCTGCCAAGATTGTAAGCGGGCGTCCTTGTACGCTCAAAACATGGGAGCTGACCATTCTGCAAGGCACACTGGGAGGCCGAAGAAGCCGTCGGCCTCATGAACTCGTCCCAATGGCCCAGGCTCGGCTACACCAAGTGCGTGGACGGATACGCCGACGCGATCCCGGGCAGCCCGCTCCATAAGTTCAAGTGCAAGAACGTGAGTCATGTCGTATTATGTGAGGATGCTCGCCCTTCCAAGATGTTGACGCAGGTGCCGCCGCCGCCCGCAGATGGATCTCTATGACTTTATCAACCACGCCACCCTCGGTTCTCCCAACACGGATTATCGAGGAAAGAGCGGAAGTTCCTCCTGGGGCTGGACTGACCCTGACTCTGGCCGAGAGTTCATCGGTGAGATAGATATTACCCCTCCTCCATATATACGTACGTAGCGATCGGAACCATCCCTGCTAACCGGTAAAAAAAACAGTTAGCGGCATGTTTGATGGATGCGCCTTCATCGAGATCTTGCCTGAAGGAAAGATGCTGAATCTTGGATTCCTGTGAGAATGACCCCATGCTGCAGACTGAAATGTCGACAGCGCCGATGATGGCTAACCATGCACCAGGCCGACCTACTCGCCTGTTGGGGACAGAGCCTACTGGCATGAAATCCGTCCCTATCAGCATTACATGTTGATCGGATCCGAGCTTGAGGGCCACGGCGTTCAGATCTTCGACATGAAGAAGGTGAGCTATTCACCATGTCCAACATGGCACGCATCGCTCTGACTAACCACACCAAAAGCTTCTGGACATCGAACCCGCCGCAGCGCCAGTTCTTTTCACAAACGAGGACGACCTTACCGGTCACTTCACCGAGTCCCTCCCGCTGGGCCGCAGTCATAATGTCGTCGTGAACGAGGAGGCCAAGTACGCCGTAGCCGTTGGTGTTCAGCCCCGTAACGAGGGCTGCATGGGTGGTCTTCACTTCTACAGTCTCGAGGACCCCAGCAAGCCCGTCTTCCTGGGATGCGACGGCCAGGACGGATACGTCCACGATGTAGGTCTCTTGATGAAACAAAACGAGCTCGAGAGGCTCTCCTCTCTGCCTGGACTTGATTGCTGACCTCGTTCTCCCAGGCGCAATGCCTCATCTACCGGGGTCCTGATGCCAAGTACAACGGCCGCGACATCTGCTACGGCTACAACGAGGACACGCTGACCATCTACGACGTTTCCGACAAGAAGAACTCCAAGATCATCTCGCGCACGAGCTACGAGGGCGCCACCTTCACTCACCAGGGCTGGGTCAATGACCTGAACTGGCAAGGTAACGTCATGCTCGCAATGCGGTCCGAGGAAACGGAAAGAGCTCCGTTGACACTGTGGCAGAATGGCTCTTCATGGACGACGAGTACGACGAGGACGACTTGGCGGGCCCTGCTGCCGACGGGTACCCGGTGACTTACATCTGGGACATCCGATCCCTGGAAGCCCCTCGCCAGACGGGCATCTTCAAGGGCACCGTCAAGGGCATCGACCACAACCAGTACGTCGTCGGGGACCTGCTCTTCCAGTCCAACTACGGCGCCGGCGTCCGCGTGTGGGACATCTCGTCGGTGCCCGAAGACCCCACCGGCAACTCGGTCTGCGAGATCGCGTACTTTGACATCTACCCGGAGGACGACTCCCTCCCCGGGGGCGGCGCGATCCAGTTCTCCGGCACGTGGTCGTCGTACGCCTACTTCAAGTCCGGCTTCATCTTCGTCAACACGATCGAGCGCGGCGGCTACCTGGTCAAGATGACGAGGAGGGAGGAGTGCAAACTCAAGAGCTGCAGCGCCGACAACTGCCTGCGCGCCATGAGGGCCTCGAGCGTCCCCGGACGGCTGGAGGAGAGCCAGGAGTTCTGCGGCGAGTTCACCAAGACGTTTATCGCGGATGTCGCGGTCGTCCCCCAGTATGCCGCAGAGGCGTGCCCGACCAACGTCATCTCCAGAGTGAGCTCCGCCTGCTCTTGCTTGCCGACCCCTACTGCATGAGTATGCATGAGTGCTCCGCGGTAGGTTGAGATGCGCAGGCCAGGCCATAGTAGTCAGTATCATCTGTAGATCTCATGCCAGTGGTCGTATTAATAAAGTCCAGCGAGAGTTCAAGACCACCAGAGGGACCATCAGTGGTAGTTTGTATCGCCGAGTCAGTCCCCTTTTCATGTATATGCTCAGTCAAGAAAAACCATCACATGGCTGAGAGTGATGTGTAATTCTACGAGAATGCCTCTATGTTCGTCACCACAAGTGCAAGTCTACCATCCTAAGGCCAGGGCAAGTCAAGTAACAGACGGGGAATAAGTTTGATTCCTGGGCTCGGCAGTATCTGAAAGACATTGCCGGTTCTGTTTCCCGTGCATATGCTGAGCAGCTGTAGGGAATAATTCTTTTCAAAATATAAATCAAATACAAGGCTTATGTGGGTTGAGAATTCCGTCGACCGGGACTGTAGCAGGAGAACATCTATTCTCTTAACAGGAGGTATCCGCAGTGGAGGCAGGACTAGTGACGGCGGCGCTGGAAGAAGCGCCGTCGGGAGGAGCGCCGCCACCGGGAGCAGTGCCGTTGGGGGGAGCGCCGCCGCCAGAGTTGGCGTTGGCGACACCGCCCCCGACATAGTAGAATGAGGCGGGGGTGACGCTGCTGGACAGCGTGGTGTTGATGCCGAACGACATCCAGGCAAAGATGCCGTCGGCGATGCCGTCGCCGAGCAGGGTGTACTCCATCAGAGGGTCGACCCCGTCGGCGGCGGCCTCCTCGCCGAGGATGCCGTCGTCGGCGTTGGCGGTGAGCTCCTGGGTGTTGGTGCTGTAGGGTCCAACGGCCTCGACGGCGGAGATGAGGTCCTGGTCGAAGAAGGCCTGGCCGACGTGGCTGGCAGTGTTGACGCTACCGAGGGTGCTGTTGGTCAAGAGCGTGGCGTTGGTGTGGACGAGCAAGTGGATGTGGGTGGCTCGGCCGGTGTAGTGGCCGGGGAAGATGGACTCGAACTGGGCGACGCCGTCGTCGTTGGTGAGCTGGATGCCGCGAAGAAACGTCTTGTCGATGTTGGTCTCGTCGGAGGAGTCACCGTTACCCGAGGCGACGACGCCGCTGTAGACGCCGGTGGCGTTGCAGTGCCACATCTCGAGGTAGACCCTGGGCACTGGCTCGCAGGTCTCGACGTCGATTACCTGGTAGTCGAGGACGATATCGACCCCCTCCTGGCCGTCGGTGAGGTTGCGGCGTACGTACTCGCCAGAGACGTCTGTGATGTGGGCGTCAGCGCACGAGATCACAGAGACTTGTCTGTCAAGAACACTGCTCGGGGCTGACTTACAGTAAGGTCCCTGGGTGACCTCGGGGGTCAGGACGCAAGAGTTGTTGCCGGAGAAAAGGGCAGGCGCGTTGGTGTTGAGGGTGTAGCCGAGGTTGGTCGCGTTGTGGCTCGTAGCAAGGACGCTGGCCAAGTCACGCTTCTTGATGTTGCGCTTCTGGCGGGCGTACTGGACCTGAGCGATGCGGCGGGCGACGTTGCGAGCCGTGATGCCACGGGCCGCGAGCTTGTCGGCGCAATGGCCGAGGTTGGCACGCTTGACGGTGCTCAAGAAAGCGCGGCGCTCGGCAATCTCTTCGGTGAGGTCGTGGCCGGGGTGGGCAACGGCGCCGGAGAGGAGGGCGAAGCCGGCGGCGACGGAGGAGAAACGCATCTCGGTGGTTGTCTGAAGAGTTGGGAAAGAAGTTTTATACAGCTTAAGCGAAGGGCCCCAGGAAGCGAGAGAGGTGTTGGTGAACAGTGAACGTGATGTTGGTCACGAGCTTCTACTCTGTTTTTGCCGGCTTCGTTCTGGAGTTATTGTATTCCACGAGGACACACTTGAGCTCTCATCAGAGACATAACCCCCATGAAACGCGTCACCACGTTGACGTCAGTCTGTTCCTCAACTTGTAGTGTGGATACAAGTACGTTATCGATCTTCCCAAGTCTTCTTCACTAGGGAGACGTGGGCGGTGGTCCCAGGAGGCCGCTGATTGCGTGGACTCCGAAAGAGGTAAAAGGCTTAGCGTGGAATAGACATCTCTGGGCCTGAATACATTCAACACCAGCATCTCCCTTTGTGACCTTGGTGTAGATGGATCGTGGGGCCTTGGTGCTCTCACCGGCATGGGTATTAATCCACGTCAAGTCGAGACGACGACGACGACGACGACGACAAACTCGTACCAATGGGTGTCCACCTTGGTCTCGTTGGCACAGATATCATCGCCAAACCCTTCTAGGTCCAAGAAACTTGGCAGGGACTCGACAGTTTCTTCTTGATCTGCAGCCAGTCACGGCCCAAGAATAAAAAACCACTCCCTCTCGGGCCCCCCCTCCCGGATCCCGCATCCGCATGCCTTACTTTGGTATTCTCCTTGCCCATTTCCCAGCACCCCGACAAACAAACTATGCTGCGGGCGAACCAAGCTAAACTACCGAATGTGGCCCTACGCGCGAGCTCTTTTGTTCAGGGTGGAGTTGGTGCCGCCGTTTAAGCCTCCTTTTCCTCCGGAAACACTCCCACATGCCGAAACACATTCCACACAAAGCCCGCCGGCTAGGAACGTTTCCCGGCACCGCGCAATCAACTGCGCCATGTTTCCTGATCCACACTTCAGAAATAGACTAGTAAAAATGAACACGACGTTTATGCTTGCCCTGACCTTTTGAATTGTCGTCCTAAAGCTTGCCGGCTCGCAGGGGTTGAACTTGAGCTGTCTCGCTATTCAATCAACACAGCCACGAAAACAATCGTAAGCCTTTCAAGGCTGCTATTATACGAGGAATACGGGCTTCTAGACACGTGATAACTATATGGAGCCTTGTCGAATTATGTAAAAGATTTCTCAACGCAGGACATGTCGGTTTGCTACCGGTCCTCATGACAGCAATGGGGGTAATACGTCAAGCTTTAGACTCAGAAATGAGGAAATTCGAAGGGTTTTGAGAAGCGGTTCTTCGCCGGATGATTGTATAAAATGGACAATGACAGTCGCCGTAGCATAGTAATTTAGATGAGCTCTCTGTTTCTCAGGTGTGCAGTCGCCGAGTTGGCGGCGTATTATCTTGGTTTACAGTGAGACCATAAACAAGTTGGTACCTTGCCACTGTTTGATCTAGGGTATTAATGACCGTCCAGAAGGGGTCGAGGCCTAATGAAGAATCTCCGAAACAGCATCTCTGATTGATATCACGGCCATGGATAATCCAGCACGAGCAAGGACCCTAGCACTGAAGCTTGCGCGAAGTGGGAACTCCATGTAATCCAATCAAAGCCACATTTTTCGTCATGCGTACATAGCGTCGATCACGACCAAGCCCCCATACGATGGTTGACGCGTCACACTAACGGAAGCTCTACTCGTGCTATTTGTCACACTGGGCTGAACGATAGCACGGCCAGAAAACCAATTTCCACGCCATGTTTGGCCCTGGGTGACGTTGAAAAAGTGGTTTTGATATCCCCTCCTAGGTACTTTGGCTACGCGGTTATACCGTGAATGCGGGAGCCTCCATAAGCTTTCCCGAACTTTTGCTTCGACAATCAGCTTCTTGAATGAACTATCGTGGTTTCTAAAAAGGAAAATAAAAAAAGAAAAAAAGAAATAGAAAAAAGTCGTCAAGATCTCTTTCCACCCGCCATCCGTCGATCGACCTTTTCCGTCAAATGCTTCTGCGCGTCCTTGGCGAACAAGCACCCAACTATGGCAATAGCCCCAAACCCTAGACTTGCCAGATACACAGTCTCAAAGGCCTTTGTGTACGCTTCGGGCAGTACCTTCGTGACGGCAGCCTTTACAGCGCCGGTCAAGCCAGGGAATGCCGCCACCTTTCCTGCCACCGCTGCCTTGATAAGGCCCGGGAGCTGACTCTCGGGCAGCCCCGCGGCGACAGCCGGACCGCTTATGGCCGCGGGGATCTCGGTAGCGAGGCGGTTAGACAAAATGGTGGTATAGACAGCAACGGCGATGGATCCGCCAGCAGAGCGGATCGAGGCCAAGAGACCCGACGCGAGCCCGATATCCGACGGCTTGCAGAATAGCGGCGCCAGAGCGAGAGACGTCAGTTCAATGAAGCCGACGAAGAAAGGCCCCAGTATTGTGAGGGCGATTCCGGTGTTTAGCGTCTCGGGGGTCAAGGACGCGAGGGCGCCGACGAAGCCGACCATGGCAAACGTCGAGAACATGATCCAATATCGGGCATTTCCTCCCCATCTGATGATTGCTCCTGCGCAGATTTGGCCCAGCGCCGTCGCACTGCCCACGGTCGTCTGCCGAAAGGGGTGAGTTGATGAACAGGAGCGTGCTTTGTTTGATGAGGGATGCGCTTACCGAAAGCCAGCCGGCGTATGTAATGTCCGTTGTGTAGAGCGCCTGAACCTGTTGCGGCCAGAGAAGAACGGCCGAGTAGTAGAACATCTGCCGCATGTTTAGCCAAAGAAGACCAAGTCGGATAACGATCTACTTACGGTTGCAACTGTTGCGCAGCAGACCAGCGACATGAAGCCCCGGTTGGCAAAGAACTTGACCGGAATAGCGGGATACTCGAGGTCCGCGAAGGCTTCCCAGCAGAACAGTGCCGCTAGAAGGACGGTCCCGATAACCAAAGTCGAGATGGTGGCCGCCGAATCCCAGGGGAACATCACTCCTCCCCAAGAAACGCCCATCAGGAGGAGGGTAAGGCCTGCTGTCCACAGGAAGATCCCGACATCTTTCCCTACATTAGCATTGTGGCGGTTGATTCAATGAGCGGCCCACTCACAGTCAAGTCCCTTCAATATTTCACGCTTGGTCTTTCGTTCATGAAGAAGCTCGAACGTGGGGGGATGATAAAACAGATAGAGTAGAATAATGGCGAGACCGACGACAATGATGTTGATGTAGAAACACCATCTCCAGCTCAAGGCAGTGTTTTCGACAAACTTCCGTGCTGTGAGGTGTTAGCAAAAGGATGACACTTCTGTCGTTGAGCAGATGCTTGCCGACGAAAGGACCAAAGGCCGGAATAGGGGCGTTGGTCAGAAATATGAGAGACAAGACGGTGGGCCGATGTTTATTGGGAACCAACTCCCCGACAGCCACGTTAAAGCTGAGCTGAACCGTCTCGCCCAGGCCAAACACGGCGGCGCCAACGATGAGAGTGTCGACATTCTTTGCGGCAGCACAAATGACGATACCGAGGAGGGCAACCATGTTACCGCCAATGAAGAACCATCGTCTCCCGAAAAGGTCTGACAAGCGGCCGAGGATCGTATATGTGAACGACAAAGACAGCGTTCTCGCGATGTTAACCCAGGATATGTAAGGGCTGGGGCCTGGATGAGATCAGCTTTTAGGCACTCGGGCTCAGGTCTCGCGAGTTTTCATACCAATATCGGCGTTGATTAACGTCAGTACATTGGTTGGCAGTATCAGAAAGATGTAGGCTGATATCGCCGAGAGACAAAACCCCTGTAACGGCGTCAGTCACTGGAAATAGGAGTCCACGCCAAACTCAACTAACCGCCATGGCACCTAAGAACTGAGGGGAAAGGTAGTATCCAGGAGGTAGATCGTCTCCCAGCGCGTCCGAACAGACCGAGGAGGCGTCATCTTGGTCGACCTCTACGTCCAAATCGCGATACTTGTTCGACTCGGAATAAGACTCAGACTTTGCGATATCCATGATGAACGAGTCAGGATACTGGTGTGCGTGAGCCGGCTCGCGCGGTACCACTTGTTCGATGAAGAGGGTCGAGTTTGTCGGACCGTCTTGAGCGAATCCGCAGCCGTGGACAAGGTCGTGCTCAAGTCTTATACACGCCCAGGTTCACGTTTCGATCTGCTCGGAGAAACAGGAAAAAAGAAAAGAAAACAAGGACAAACTGAAAGACATGCATGGGCAGTAATCAAGAATGATGGACGACATGCAGAGCTAAGATGAACCGCAAGGCAAACAGCCTATATTCGGTCTGCTGCCGCCTTCGGCACACCCGTTCCTGGTTGTTCGTGGCGTGCGCAAGCAAGGTCTTCCCCGGAGATCTCGAACCCGTCCGAAACTCAAATCATGGAGCTGGTTTAAGCGGCGAGGGTGTTTTTCTCTGCGCTGTACTGCGCCACCCCATCTGGCAACGGCTACTGCTCGATGTATGCCACCTGGTGTACTTGGTGAAACGTTCGAAGCTATCATGTGCAATGCCAACTCACGGGAGCCTCGTCGACGACTATCCAAGGCCGGCGGCGAGCCAGCCAGCTCTACCGGCTTGTTTATTTGGAATCATACATGTACTGTCACAGGCTCACAGTCGACTGCCCTTCCACCTGGGTTCTCGCTTCTCGGAAAACGCTCTGAGACCCTCGATGATGTTCTCGCCCTTCTGCAGCTCCGCAAACTCGTTTTCCAAAGTCCACTCGACCGCCCCCTCTACCGATGACGTCTCCCAGCCCTGTCTCAGACCTGCCCTGGTGCAGATGATGGCGTCTGGGGAATTGGCCGCGATCATCTTCGCATAACGCACCGCCTCGTCGACGACGTTCTCCTTGGGCACCACCTTGTTCACGACCCCCCACTCCGCCATCTCTTGTGCCGAAACATTCTGCCCCGTCAGCGCAAGCTCACTCGCCCTTTGCAGACCGATTGTCCGCATGAGCCGCGGCAGGGCGCCGCCGATGGCCGCGATGCCCCTCTTGACCTCCGGGAGTCCAAAGTACGCGTCGCGGGCGGCCACGACGATGTCGCAGTTGACGACGAACTCGCACCCGCCCCCCAGCGCGAGACCGTTCACGGCCGCCACGACGGGCTTCTTGCCCAGCCGCCGACTCAAGGGCTTGAAGGCGGGGGCGTTGCCCATGCGTTTGCTCGGTTCGGCGTCGGCTGCCATGCTGCCGGTCCACTCCTTCAGGTCCGCCCCGGCCGAGAAGGCCCGTCCTGTCCCGGTGATGACTGCGACGCTGAGGTTGGGTTCTCGGTCGAGCCACTCCCATACCGAGTCCATCTCCCATTGTGCCGCCGTCGACATGGCGTTGAGGTCCTTGGGCCGGTCCATTCTCACAAGGAGAACACGCGGTGCCGGATAGGAGAGCTTAAGGAACTCCGGTGTCGCCGGTGGCGGCGTCTGCGTCGGCAAAGACGCCATCGCGAGAAAACTGCTGGATTACTGGGATGTCTGGCAACGTAATAGCCCAAGCAGGTTTGGAGGAAAGACCTTGCAGACTTGGGCGGTAAGTCGGGGGCATTACAAGTGCGGGCAGCTCGTGGAGAGAGCGTGTGTTTTCAACTTCCCGGCCACCATTCTTTGGGAGACTTCAGAGGGTGGGTGCAATGCGGCCATCGATGCTCCAAAAAGTTTCAGACTTTGAGAGCCTTTTCCAAGTGTAAGTAAGGCTCACAAACCGCATGACACGCATACTGGCCCTGCGCTTGAAAGCTGACAGTGAATGCTGTGGGCTTTCCAGGCCAATGACTCGCACTTTGCTGCGTCTATATCCGACAAAAGTGTTTTCCTGTCAACAGTATTCCCCGAGTTCCAGCGGTGGAGGAATGTGAAGCACGGGAAACGTGGGTTTCCCGGTCACAAGTTTCTGGACATACGATTCCGCATGGCGCGTCCAAGAGGACGTGGAAACCGCCAAGCGGAAGCGCGCGTGCTCGTCCCAAGCCTGTTGCTGTGCATCGGCCAGGATAATCAACGACAGCGCGGAATAGGCATCAGGCCAACCGGTTGAAGAGGTTCGTCGGCCAATGTGATGAGAGTAATGGGTACTAATTAGATGTGCCGCTCCGAGTCCCGGCATCGGGGCGACACTGCGTGGCCAGGTCTTCCTGGAGGAAGCGGTGTTCAGGGGCGAGAACGTGATCGAGGGCCTCGAGGAGGAGAGGAATCCGCAATTGTTCTATCACATCGGTAGACGATATTTAGCAAACCGCCCGAGGGCGATAAACGACTGCTCACGAATAGACCAGGGCCACTCTACTTCTGAATATAGCTCCAAAGTTCACGAACTTGGACAAGTTCGAGATAGCGCCGATGGTTTAGTGGTAAAATTCTCCGTTGCCATCCAGCAGCGTCGGGGAGCCGGGGGTTCGATTCCCCCTCGGCGCAGTACCTTTATTTTGGTCCTTATGCACAACTACTTACTACATGCATCCACATGCCACATGTTGATCATGCATGTGGAAAGATTTTGGCTGTCGGATCATACATGTAACGACCCCACAGCCATGAAGTCAGTCAGGCCTTTTGCGTTTGGAAATGGACATTGCAGAAGCCTACCTATCTATCGCAGCTCTCAAACAGTGTTCAAGAGAGGAAGGACATTGAGGAATTCCTTTGGCCAACAACCTTCAGTGCCAGCCACATCGAGTTCAACCGACTTGCGAGAGAAGAAGGTCCATGTACTGATTCGAAGCTGGTGATGCGAGAACCACCGAGTCTGACTTTGGATGAGGATGATACATGGCGGAAACTCAGCTTCAAGTACAGACTCTGTTTAATCTGCAGTCTAGCAGGCACATCCTAGTTTTGCTACAGGTAGCAAGCAGCATTTCTCCTCACAGAAGTGAAAGCCCTGCGTTTGCATGCAGTATATTGGCGTAGCCATTCGATCCAGGTGGATGCATGTCAACGATTAATCCACCGAGCCAGGGGCATTCCAAGAGGGGTGTCCCCCATCCGTCATCAATACGAACACTTACAGCACAACCCTTCCATCCTCCCTGACGGCCGTCTCGAAAACGACATTGTCCACGCCTTCCTCGCTCTGGACGACCCACATGCGCGTCTCGAGGGTGTCACCGGGGTAGACGACGTTCTTGAACCTAGCGCCGTACGCCTTGAAGCGGCGGGGATCGCTGCCGCCCAGCTCCTGAAGCGGACCATGTGCGGCCATGTGTCAGGTACCGAGGCCCTGGAGGATGGACCCCGCGAACCCGGCGCGCGGGCCAAAGGCATTATCCGCGTGGAGGGGGTTGTAATCGCCGCAAAGCCGGTAATTACAGGAGCGCCGCCTCCGGGTCGTCTTGGTGGTGTGCACGGCGTCAGGGAGGCGATCCGGCGGCGGCACAACCGGCTTTGACGGGCCGCGGGGGCCGCCGTAGCCGCCCTGTTCGATGCCGAAAGCGGTCGATGTCATCTTGGTGTACGCCGTGCTTGTCTTGGCGTCGACCAGAGGCTGTTCTGCTTCCGGGACCATGGCGCCCCCTGGGTTTGACGAACTTAGCTCGCCGTTCTTCAACGCTTCCTTTCCTTCTTGCACGGCGCGCTCACCCTTGTCGTACACCCCGATGACTCTGTTCCGCACCTTCAGGTCCAACCCGTCGGAAGAAACGGGAATGGGCCGCAAGACCTCGATGCCCCGCTCGCCGTCCACGGAACGCTGCGGGTCGAAAGGCGGACAGTCCGGGACGCGGGCCGGTCACCGTGCGTGCGATGAAGTCAAAGACGTCCTGTTCTGTCTGCTTGAAGGGGAAGGTTGACGGGGAACGTCGGGAAGGATGCGAAGCCGGGGTGCAGTTCATACAAGAAGTGAAGGTCATCTTTTCGGCATCCAATCGCATTGGCCTGAAGCTGTAAGAAAGTCATCATACTCCATGGCCATTTGTCATGGAATCGCACGGGGCACCACCTCTCAAGGCTTACTTACAAAGAGGAGGACATCTCGGCGGTTGTAGCTGCACTTGATGGGCGGGTGCTCGTATCCAGCAGCTTTGCGGAAGTCCACGTTATCGTAGCGACTCAACGCATTCTTCACTGGTATATCGATGGAGCCCATTGTTCATTTGCTCGAAACGCTTGTGAGAGGTATGATAAAATGTGGACTTGGCAGTGAGTGGGCGAGTCAAGTATGGATGGTCAAACGTCCCAAGTGCTCGAGATTGCCCTTTGGAGGGGGGGGGGGGGTGGCACTGACCGCGGGGCACGACTGACGGTTCGGGAAGAGAGTACCCGTTATGTTTACACTACAGCCGCAAGAGGGTTATGTACCTACAGTCAAGATACTGGCAGACTTCAAGTTCCTGGCCCTGAAACATCAATCAGCTGAGGTCCCCCGCGCGCGGTTTAGGGGATGTCCTCGGCAGCAGCAGGGAACGGTGAAAGTAGCTGGAGGCCAGCGTGTGAAAGTAGTTGAAGTCAACCTGAAAATGTAGGGCAGACACCAAAAGTTTGCGTTTCCGCTCAGTGAGCGCCCAGGAGTTTGTTCACCAGACCACTGGATTCACAGCCGGCGCCGTCCCATGCCCAGACGGAGACGGCAGTAACCTTAAAAGCTGTTGTAGAATACGACCCTCTTGAGTTGCTCAAAACACTCTTTCTTCCGTGACCGGGAAAACATCCGGAACTGCGTGGTACACTTTTATGTGATGGCGAATCCGTGGCAGCGGGAGTCGTGTTCTACGATGTTGAGCGTTGTAAAGTCCGCCTGGCTGATTTAACTCAAAACCCTGGCTTTTTAAGCACCTCGAACTTGACAGGTAGTATGTATGCGCTGTATATATTCTCATTCAACATTTTTGACGTTCAGGCGTAAATGGAAAGCAGCCCAATGTGGTCCCTCCGGTCTTGTGATTCTGTGATGAGCACATCGGCGGCCGCTCCGATCCTCGGCCTGACGTCGCGGATTAAAAACGACGGCCGACTGGTCGAGATGCGTGACTCGCCTGATGGCACCGCTTCTGAAGGCCTCCGACACGTTGTCGCCGCTCATCCATGCTACCGTCGAGGTCAAGGATGCCGAGGCTTCTGAAGTGCGAGTCTGGACTGTCGGCCAAGCCCCGAGGGCTGAATAACTCGCCATCATGATCAATATTGATACTCTTCTTTGCTGCGAGGCGCGTCATATCATCATGCCAGGCGGTAGCCAAGCTCCGGCTACATAATCCGCCGTGATGGTATCTACGTCTCCGTACTTGGCAAGGCAGAGTATCTGTTCGATAACGTCATTAATGCAGCGACAGCACTTGTCGATTCGTATCGGTCGTCGAGGAGGTATGCCTGGTTAAAGAAACCGTCCTGCCCGTTCGCTTTGGTTACACAAACCTTGAAAGATGTAATCTTTCAAAGGTGCAGACACAAAGGTGCCGTGAACTTGATCGGGTCAAGTCTAGCTGAGCGGTGTCTATATGCGACAGTCCCTCTGTTACTAGAGAAGGCTGTACGAACGCACTCTGCTACCCCTTGCCAACGAAATGGTGGTTCTCGACTCGAAACCGAACCGTGCCGACTGCCAAAGTTCCTCCCCGGCCTTGAAACCTACGTGTAAGTAGCCATCACATACCGAGTGCAAGGATGATCGCGGGAAACGTGGTCCACGACGACGGCGACGAAACCGGCCGGAGCTCGAGTGAGTGAAGCCCGCTCGTTCCCGAATCGATTAATACGTACCGATTGCAACCGGGAATGGCCGCACCACCATGCGATTACCGTGTCTCTTTTCATTCTAGTATTCTGGGATATTCAAAAGACAATCACGTCCAGCCCTGCTTTAAGCATAAGATCCGCAATCGGGGACGTGATGCTCCGGCTGCCGCGACCATGAAAATATATACATCACGACCCGTCGACATACCTCGAGATCTTAACCTCACCGAGCTGCTTCACACTAGTGCGGCCACGTTTTCAGAGACTCACGTCATCGCCGAGGATAGTCTTACGAACCGGAGTATCAGCCTCGGCGAGCTCAGGGACCGCGCAGGGAGAGTCGCAAAGGGGCTGAAAGACGCGTTGGACCCCCCGGACCAGGCGCGTTGGGCTATCGCGCTGCCAAACAGTGTCGAGTTCCTTGAGCTGTTCCACGCCATATTGTGGACGGGAGGGGTCGTGTGTCCCATCAACCACGCGCTCAAAGTCTCGGAGATTGGCCATGGGCTCGCCGTCTCGAGGCCGCACTTCGTGGTGGCGTACGGCCCAATGATGGCCGCTGTCCGAGAGGCTGTGGACGCGGCCGCAGAGAAACTCGGCACGCAAGATGTGTTCTGGGAGCGACCGCTGATCATGTCCATAGTAAAGCCGTGTTGGGGCGCGAAGCATGTCCCGGACGACTTCATGGCCTCGACCAGACTGCCCATCCCCCACTGGCCCGACACTTCGGAGCGCCTCGCGTCGATACACCTCTCTTCCGGGACGACGGGGAAGCCAAAGGGGGCCGGGCTCACGCACTTCAACTTCGTCTCCAACGTCATGCAGCTCGTCGCCCTGGACCGCGGGGGCCGAATGTTCAACCCGTCGTCGCGGACGGTCGCCTTCACGCCGTGGGCTCACATCGCCATGACGACGGCGCCCGTCTTCCTCGGGCCGTACACGGGCATGTTCCACCACGCCATGCCGCAGTACGACGTCGAGGACTTTGGGCGGCTCGTCGAGTCCACGCAAGCCACCACGTTCCAGGGCGTCCCGAGCGTGGTGCTGGCCCTCGCCGACTCCGACATCACGGAGCGCTACGACTTCTCCAAGGCGCAGACCATCATCGTCGGCGGGGCGCCGCTGAAGCCCGAGCAGCTCTCGAAACTGCTGGCCCGGGCTCCGTGGCGGCTCTTGCAGGCATACGGCATGACGGAGGCCGCGGGCTACGTGGCTTATCAGGAGCACGACGAGCACGTCCCGGATGGCTGCACCGGCAAGCTGCTGCCCGGCATCGAGGCCGCTCTGAAGAGGGAGGGGACGATGGACGATGCACCGCTCGGCGGTCCGGGGGAGCTGTGGCTACGCGGGCCGAATATCACGCCCGGATACGCCTTCGACCCCGACGCGAGCCGAGCTGCGTTTCCCGTGGAGGGTTGGTACAATACCGGGGACGTGTGTCGTTTAGACGAACACGGTCGCGTGTGGGTTGTCGGCCGGACAAAGGAGTTGATCAAGTACCAAGGGTTCCAGGTCAGTCCCGCCGAGCTGGAGCAGATCGTCAACTCCCACCCCCACGTCAAGGAGGCGGGTGTCGGACCCCTATGGGACGAGAACCAGTTGACGGAGTTGCCTACCGCGTGGGTTGTGCTGAGGGACGACGGGAGGGCTGCCAGGGAACAAGTCGTTGCCAAGCTGAGAGACATCCAGCAGGCGGTGGACGAACAGGTCAGCGGTTTCAAGAAGCTCAGGGGTGGCGTGTGGGCCGTAGACAAGATACCGAGGAACGCAACCGGCAAGATCCTCAGGCGGGAGTTGGCCAGCAAGACGGATGGTTTGTGTTCGTTGGAACATTTCAAAAGAGTGTCCGCGAAGCTCTGAGTGATGTGTCAAGGAGTGGAAGAGACGAGAGTTGGAGATTCAACGTTTTGTCCGCTGTCAAGGGCACACCGGCCCTGCAATATACCCTAGAAGTAACTCATTACAATAAATGTAGCTCTCGAGAGGTTACAATTAAACGGCAATTCATCCCACCATTGTCAAGACGCCCGTTGCAGCCCGACGACGAGTAGCAAAATGTCGAGATGCTGAATCCACATGATCGCAACGGCCATGGTCGCACTGCCTCGCCCTTCCACGAGGCCATTCTTTGCGCATACCGCATGGGTTGCCCGATTGACTCTTGGTCCCGATATCTTGGACAATAAGCTTCACAGCCAGCCACCTTCGAGCTACCGCACCGGCGCGGACTCCGAAGCCACTATACCCACGAAAGTTCATCAATAAAGCCGACGCCCACAAGGTGGAGGGCGCACCACGGTTGCGGGCGAGATGGAGGAGCGCGAAGTCGTCTTCTTGCGCGACTGCCGCTGGCTGGGTTGATGAGTCCAACAGCGCAAGCAGGGCAGCATGCCGAATCATGGTCCGTACGGAAGCCGACAGCAACGATGACGATGACGACGATGACGCTTGCAATCTCTGTACCAGTCTCGGTCCAACGGACCAGTCGATGGCGATAAATGGACGATGGCGGCATGGCTGAACCCTCTGCTGCCCCCTCCCCCCAATATCTCAAAGGACTATTCTCCATCAAGTTCCCGAGGACGCTCTGGGGGGTATTCACCGCTTCAGCGTCGTACTGTAAAGCGCATCGAGTGGTGGTGCGGATGTGTAATTGGGGGGAGTTAGATGCATTTCATCCGTATTGATTCATCATATGTAGTCGTATAGTCAGTCCGTTCCTTTATTCGTGTGTGGGGGGGGGGGGGGCGATCATCGCCGGAAGGTCGTCACCAAGCGGATCTCGCCCATTCGTGCCCGGTCCGCGAACGTCTCTTCGTCGCCGGGCACGTTGTCTGCATTACCCAGACAGCGTTCTACTTTCGCTGTCACCCCCAATGCCCCGTCAAGTCACTCCTTCTCGCGTTCCTGCCTGCGGAGCTCGTCCTGAAAAACATTCTTCCCCGAGTGGCCCGGAGCGTAGCTGGAGCTGCGCTGTTCCGCGGCGGCGGTGGCGGCGGCGGCGTGGCTCCTGCGGCGTCTGATGCAGAGCCACAGCATGACGGCGGCGATGGCGAGGGAGATGAGGATGACGGGGAGGAGGATGGGCAGGAGGTCGGGCCTCGAGCTCGAGGTGTCGGTGCCGAGCGCGGCCTGCAGCGTGAAGACGGGCCCGGTCCTGTTCATCTCCTGGCCTGTCAGGGGGTCGCTGTAGACGAGGAAGATGGTCATGCTGTTGGACTTCTTCCCCTCGAGGTCCTTGACGCGCGGGGTCCAGGGAAGCCAGCCATCGCCGCCGTTGATGTTGGTTACGGAGAAGGCGGGTGCGCTGTCGGTGACGCCGTTGTCGACGTCGAAGCCGATGATGACGATGGGGGTGGCGGGATCTGCGAAGAAGCTTGTGTCCCAAGTGACTAGTTTGGGGGGTCAGGCTCTTGTTTGGATAGGACATATATAGGTGTAAGCTTACGGTAATACGTCGACTCGACGTGCAGAGTGCTGCCCCGTCGGGGGAAGCAGAACGGCGAGTCATTGCCGACCCGGTTGTTGCAGACGGGGAAAACGCCGCCGGCACCGAGGGGGTTGCTTGCCTTTGGCGGCGGCGGCGCACCGGTGCTGGTCGTGAGTGCGCCGTTGGTCGCGGTGACGGTGGTGTAGACGGGTGCGGTCAGCGAATACGGCGGCGGGCTGATGGTTGTGAGAGCGCCGTTGCTGGTGACGACGGAGGGCGTGATGGTTCGGGCGCGGCCGCTAGGGTCGACGGTGACCCAGTCGTTGACGGGGATGTCGCCTTGCCGGGGCTGGAGGGCAGCGGCGGCGGCGGAGGATGTTGTTGAGGCGAGGAGGAGGGCCGTTGCGGCAAAGGCCGACAACCATGTCCGCTGCATAGTTCCGAGCATGGTTCCAAGCTTACCAATGGCGATGTTTTATGCGCTGAGGGGCCACAGACGTTGTCGGTAACACGACATGGGATTATGTCCTCTTCCCTTATCCAAAGTGCCCCGTCGTCGTCGTATTATCCCTCCGTGTTGATGACCTCTAGGGGGTTGATGAGAGGATATCCGAAAAGGGGAATCCTCCAGAGAGAAGGCCGGGCCGCGAGAATGGACAAATAAAAAACAAATAAATAAGGAACAGGTCTTCAAAAGACGATTCGACCAGGGCCTGGGAAACGGCGAAAAAAAAAAATGACCCGATGGTGGACCACTCCGGCGTACCGAAACCTTGCTAGACTCAAATACCAACGGACAAGCAGCAGGCAAGGGAGAACAGGGCCTCAAAAAAGAAGAAAAGAGACGCAGAAGAAGCGGATGAGTGCCGGCCGGGGTTGGTGGCTGCGTCATGCAAACATGAGAGTGATAAGACGGTGACCTAGGCGGCGTCGGCGTTGGCAGCAACAGCAATAGCAACAGCAAAAGCAGCAGCAATAGAGGCTAAGCCGAGCTTCAAAAGCTTTGGGGGAGAGAGACTCGAAGGGAAACAAAACAGAAGACAGGCCAGTGGGAGGAGGGAAAGGGAGGAAAACAAGTGGAACGGCGTGTCTTCTTGTGCTCCGCATGTCCCGCTCTCCAGCGCCTTTGGTGAGGCGCGGCGCACTCGTCGGCACCAATGAGGAGAATGCTGGGCGTGAGGGAGCATGCTTGGCAAGAGACTATCGCGGGCATGGCACGGCAGCATGACAAGCGGTTTGGTGATGGGCGGAGAACGCCAAGGAAGCAAGTGATAGGCCGAGAGGACAAGCCAAGACGACGAGGACTCACACACAGGGCACAAACTTTGCAGTGCCCAGAGTGCCCAGAGGGGAGGGGGGGGGGAGCCGGGAGCGTGGGACGAGAGAGGGCGCGATGGGCAACGTTCGTATAGGTCTCGGCAGGGCTCTCTAGATTTTTTGATTTTTTTATTATTATTATTTTGCCAACTCACACCAAGGTAGCCCAGAGCTGAGTGCCCCTGTTGATGCGGCATTGGCAGGCTGGGCGAGTGTCTCACGCACGGCACACGTATACCGGCTAATGACTAGCTAGCTATCTATGTACGGATAGGAGGTATTATTCATTCATTGGCATTTACACCACGTTGCCCATGTCTGCGTGTACGCGGGCCTCTTGACTGAACTTTCCCCCCTACCTCTGTTTGACCCTGCCGATCTCTCTCGGGATGGAAACACAGCCCGTTCGTGCGGTCTTGACGCGAAGCTCGTCCCATCTGGTCCGGCATGCTACTATGTACATAGTCTATCTTCATGTGCAGAGAAAGTGTACCCAACAGTAGGAGATATTACCCCCCCCCCCGACTTTGACGTTTGACAGTTAGCTAGGCTGCCGTGCCGACACATCCATACCTACATACATACACTGAGGTAAGTACATTATCACCGCGACGCACCAATGGGGAAGAAAAAAAAAAGGGAGGAGGGGAAAGGGGGTGCTGCTTATCAGTACATACTGTACACATAGGTACGCAGATGAAGAAACGCGCTGCGTACAGCAAATCACTCTTGGCGTGCTATGTATGGCATACCCTACTGGCCCTTACACTGCGCTGAGCCTCTCTGAAGCGAAAGCTTCACGAGCCAAGGAATGGGGCCTTCCAAGGATGAGGGGAGAGAGGGGAGTGAGATACAGGGAACATGGGGATCGATAAATGCTACCCAAGGGGGGTAGAACCAAGGATGAGTGAGGGTTGATGCGGGGGTGTCAGGGTGACCAGCAGCGAGCCAGCAGCAAGCCGGCAAGCACTGATCGTGAGCGAGCCCTGCCATGTCCTGCTCTGTAGCTAATTCTGTAATCGTACCTGGTGGTGGTCACTTGCGACATCGTGGTTTGGGGCGGTTCGTCAAGGTCTACATCTCTCTACCGCGTGCCCACGTTGCTACGCTACCTGTACTAGATCACGGCAGAAGCAAAAACGTCGAGACGCTGGGAGGCGACCGTAAAGATTACGCATGCTCGGTGCCTCCTAGTCCTCCAGTGAGCGCCTAGCGAGCTGACTGCATCTCGATCCGGTTCAGTGCGCCGTGTGCGTACGACACCTCCACGTATACCTACCTGGGTAGGCGTCGGTCTGTATCAATCCGCTGGACGGGTTTTGCCGTAGTGTACACAGACAGTATTGCCAGTCGTAACACCAGATTGGTCTGGCCATGCCTCTCCACAAGGGAAACATTGGTCCGGAGTGATGGGATGGATGATTGCGGCCGCAAAAGCCCAAAGGTCGGACGGAGAAGGGGGGGGCCGGACTCAGCAATCTCCAGAGACGAAAAGGATCTCCGCCGAGACCCCCTCCCTACCTCTATGAATAGGCAGTCTGCTTGGCCGATGCCGCCGAGGAATGCGGTCTTCTTGGCGGAAACCATGCGTAGTACGTACGCCGTGTGATGATGACATGAAGCGCCTTTCGTTACAGTTTCATTCTGCTAGACCGGCGCGGCGAGCTCTGTCAATACAAGAATAAGAGCAAGGTAAACAATAAAAGACGTTGGCGCGAATATTCCAACGTGTGCGTCTTTTTTTTTTCTTTTCTCCTACCCATACATCGGTCATCACCGATGGATACAGGTATGATCGGGCATCATCGAAGAGAGAAAAGAACCGCACCGACTCACCGCGGTACCAAAAGTCCAGCAAATGCCTCATCTTTTGAACACGCACACCCATAAACGAACAGGCCGAGACACTGTTGCATGCCCGTCCGACTGGCGGCCGCGTAGCCACTGATGCCCCCTGAGCGAGCTGGCTTGCCGATGCCGCCGCAGCTGTAGACACCTCTCGACTCGACGTACGCGTAAACACGTACTCGCAAACATCGCGCATCGCTGGCTCATCGCTCGAGGCCACGGAGTTGATAGCTGAACGGACCGCACTTGGTTCTGAGTAGCGTCGTATAGAAACCTTCTCCCGGCATCAGGGGCTTGGCAGAGGGCCGGAGATACTGCGACAGACCTTGTCTCTTGGTCGACAGGAGGAGAAGAGCCGACCCCTTGAAACTACTTCGGACGGGTGGACTCGGCCATTGCAGCGTACATCAGTGACAAGACACGCTTGGGTAGAGTAATGATACCACTAGCCCCCGTAGAGCCATCGCACACACCCCGGCCTGCCCGGCCTGCCAAGGGCGTTGAAACCCACTGTTTGAACAGTCTTTTGTGTTTTCCCTTTCCAGTAACCAACCCTCTGGCGGTGTCATCATCATGAAACCCTGCCGAGTGTTATATGCACCGCAGCGAGGAATGGGTTTGCCTTGGCGGGCTCGAGCCTGACTTGATATTCACCCGGCGGCGGCTTTGGGCATCCAGTCCGTCACCACGCCGCGATCCATGTAGCTGATCCCATCTGGACAGACCCCTCCGAACCGTCGCCCTGCCTCGTCCAGCCATCATTGGACCATGGGTCGCCCTCCTCCCGTGTCCCGCCGACCGACGGGCGTTGCAGCTAAGCTTGTCTTACATGTTTATTTCCCCGCATCCAACACGAACCGCCCGATGCCCATCAGCATGTCCTTGACGTGCCAGGGGAAATGCAACTAGGTGCTGTGCTGCAGCCGCCGTCAGTCAGTCAGCCCCCGTTTGCGTCTGGATGCACCAGGCATAATGGTATCGATGCAGGGCGACAGTCAGCCCGAGCTCAATCGAATGTCTTTGCTTTGCTTCTAAAGGGGAGCCCAGTCTCCCATGGCGGCGCTGGGCTCTTCGTCAGCCCCCGACAAGCGGGGGGGCTCTCTCATGCAGCATCGCATCCTCGAAGCATGTTTCTCGGTTCCAGTGCCCTGACCAGGGTCACACACAACTCACGATGCCCTCATCGCTTGCCCTCTTGGAGTTGGGTAGGTAGCCAGCTATTAGACAGCTTCTCCAAGGCTGGATAGCGGGAAAAAGCAATCCTAGTGCATGCGCATCAGACCCGACGCAAGGGGCGCTAGCCGGCTCAACATGGGCAGATACAGGCCCCCTGTGCTTATACGGCGTCCGACCATTCTACCTGGTCGTCCCATGATTGCAGCCGTCTTACACAGTCTCTCTCTTCCACATCTGTCCAACGATCCTACGACCAACAAAGGCCCAGCCGCCGTCTCCCGAGTGCGCTAGCGGAGAGAAGCTCCAGAATCCCCCAGAGGGACCGAGGATCGCCCCCCCTTCGCCTCCATCTCGGCCAGTCGCCGCACACGAGGAGGGATGGGTGGAGAGTGTCGCTCCCATGGCTAGGGGCCTAGGATCATGTCTTTCTCGTGTCCAAGTGGAGGTTGACGCTGCTACTACTATGTACTGTGCCTTGAAGGCCGACCCGATGCTTCGCTACCGTCCCGCCGGACGGCTTCCTGTCCGCACCGAAGCTTGCCTCAACCACGGACTGCCACAACCCCTCTCCCTCACCTTGCCACCGAGTCTTGAGGCTGCTGTTCTGCCCTTGCGGCGGCTAACATAACAGGAATCCACAGCTCCCAAGGTGAAAGCGAGGGCGTCGTCGTCGTCGTCGTCGTCGTCGTCGTTGTCGTTCGTCATCCGCCAGCTCATTCAGCCCAATTGGTCTCAGTATGAGGGGGCGCAGAAACGCCGCTCTTGCGGTAGCAGCCGCCGCCACGGCGGTCATCGCGCAGGAATGCGCCGACGTCCTCGTCCCGAGCTACAACGCCCCCCAGGTAGCCCCGGGTTGGCAAGCACAGCTCGTTGCGACGGGCTACAAGAAGCCGCGCACGATCCACGTCGATAGCAAAGGCGCGCTGCTCGTCCTCGACGCCGCCGTCGGCGTGTACCGCGTCACGTTCAAGGACAATGGCGGGACCTGTCTCACGGTCATGGAGAGCAGGCTCTTGGTCAACAACACCCGTGTAAGAGGTTTCTTCCCCTTGGCGCATATCGCATCCCGGCCGCATATAGCCGACTAACATGGCAACGCCGCCAGCTGACCCACGGTATGGCCCTCTCCGAGGACGGCAAGACTCTGTACGCCTCCTCGGTGGACCGGGTCCTCGCCTGGGCCTACGACGCAGAGGCCGGCACCGTCGACGCCGAGCCCGCCGTGGTCGTCGATAACATGGCCAACAACGACCAGACCACCCGCACGCTGGTCATGTCCAGGGCCTCCCGCTACTGGCTGGTCGTCTCCCGCGGCGTCGACGAGAACTTTGACACGGACGCCCTTGATGCGTCCACCGGTCATGCCCAGGTCAAGGCCTTCGACCTGAGCAGGTCCGGCAAGGAGCCTTTCGACTTCAACACGGACGGCAAGCTCCTCGGCTGGGGCATCCGAAACGCCGTCGCCGTCGCCGAGGACCCCGCCACCGGCAACATCTGGGCCATGGACAACTCCATCGACGACTTGAACCGCAACGGTGTCGACATACACGACGACAACCCCGGCGAGGAGCTGAACCTCCTCGGCGCCGTCGCCGACGAGACCGAGCCGGGCAACTACGGCTACCCGCGGTGCTTCGCCGTCTGGGACACCGGCATCCCGCTCAACGGCTCGCTCAAGGTCGGCGACCAGTTCTCCATGGAACAGAACAGCACCATGAACGACACCCGCTGCCACAACGACTATGTCCCGCCGCGCTTGACCTTCCAGCCGCACACCTCCCCAGTATTTCTCAAGTTCAGCAACGACGGCTCGCACGCCTTCATGTCGTTCCGCGGCAGCTGTAAGTAGCCTCCTCCTCCTCCTCCTCTTTCCCGTCCTTCGGCGTCGTTCCAGCTAGCTGACCTTTCGGGGGGGGTGTTGACCAAGTCAACCGTCCCGGCCCCGTCGGCTACGCCCTGACGGCCGTCGAGTTCTCCGACGGCGAGCCTGTCGCCCCCAGCGACTCGACCGACGCCCTCAGGAGCATCATGTACAACAAGGACCTGAGCGCCTGCCCCGGCCAGTGCTTCCGCCCCGTCGGCCTGGCGTGGGACGCCCAGAGCCGCCTATTTATGACGTCCGACTCGACCGGCGAGATCTACGTCCTGCGCCAGGACGACACCGCGCCCGTGTCGCCGACCCCCGGCACCGTCGTCACCGGCACCGCCAAGCCCGCCGTCGCCAGCGGCGTTGCCCCTTCGCTCGGGCTTGGTCTTGCTACATTGTCGGCTGCGTTCTTGTTGACTTTCTAATGTGCTACGAGCGTGTCTCGTGATGGTGGATCGTGATGCGAATGAGTTGGCTGGGTACCCGGGGCTAAAATGAATGAAGAATATGAGCTGTATTATCTAAGAAATAAAGAAATAGAACGTGGTACGCGGGGTAGACTAACGATCAATGAAAACGACTTGCATATATGCCTTGGTGTAACCTGGCTCTCGTCACATTTCCAAATGTTATGGGTATCTGACAGCCTACGGCCGTGATGTCGATTCGTGCCCGTTTCGCCAATGCTCAAAGTCCTTGACGACCACCGACAGGTCAGACGGGCTTCCATTTGATGCAAGCCCGGAACTGGTTGTACCGACGCAGAAATATGAGCTACAGCGGGATCGAGTTTTGAACATCGCCCATGTCGGTGTAATTACATGATGACTGTGATGCGTATGATGTTGTCGTGCAAATGAGGTCCGCAATGGATTTGAGACGCAAATCAATCTCAATCAACCATGAGGTATCCGCTGATATCGGGGCTCCGACTCTGATGAAGAGGAAAGGAGCATGCTATTAGAAGTCATCTAAACGCCCGAGAGTGGCTGGTCAAGTGATGGGAGTTGACAAGAAGAAGACGGCTTCAACTCAAGAGTTTGCGGATGACTGATAACTCTTTGGCATGGAATCAGGCACCACAAACTGCCGATCGATAGCAAGCGCACATGTAACACTACATTGACCACACTACAAACAGTTGACTCGGCATCACGAGGCCACCGGATGATCAATGACCCTTTCTCCTGGGTTGTTATTCAACGATACAACTTGTCCAGATAACCCAATGAGGGAACGCGGATCATGCCCAGCTTGCCTCAGGTCTTAGGGCATGCTACTTCAACTCGGAATTTCTTCCCTTTGACAAACGTCACTTTACCATGTTCGTAAGCTCATGGGACCATTCTCACGTTCCGCCAATTTTCTAAAAAAGAAGGCATGGTCTCGAACTTGGATGGAAAGGTCTTTGAAGCAGCTGCTGTCTATCCCGTTTGTGACCTCAACGGTCCATATTATAAACATCTACCTCTTCCCTCCCACCCACTCTTCAACACAAGCTCGACTTTTCACTCCTGTTATCATCAAACCCACCAAAGAGAACCACCAAGCCAGCCATGAAGTTCACTGCTGCTTCCATAACTGCCATCGCCGCCTTCTTGGCCCTCGGCTCTCACACCAACGCGGCTGCCGTCAACGGACAGAGCGAGGCCCTCACTGCCTCCGACGGGGGCGGATTCTACGCCACTTGCAGAGACTTCAGCATCACCAGACGCAACTTCTTTTCCGGCACCTACTTTGACCTCAGGGCCAAGTGTGAAAAGTTCGACTTCCATGAACAAGACAACCGTCTGCAGCTTGGCCTTTGCTTGGCCAACATGCACGGGGTTCTGACGTGGTCTCATCGGTAAGTGCCCCCTAGTTCATCTTCTTTCGTACTTTTTTTTTTTTTTCCACAGAAAATTGACCTCTCCATCTCTGCCTCTCGCTAGTGGCAACTTTGACAAGACCTGTCAGAGCTGCAACATAAGAAAGGTCGCCAAAAACGAGGTCAAGCTGGGCTGCTGGTGCGCTCCAGCGCATGACAAGTCAATCATCTGGGCCGAAATCAACCTCAGTAAGTTTGCCGTTGCTCGCGGCAGCATCTTGTCCGTTGTTTGACCCGGCTTCAATTCCTTAGACGATGGCATCCGCAACGAGAACGGTATGCTTTGGTGTGGTACCCAAATTGGCAGTGGCGGGGGCGGCTGGTAGACTCTCGTCTTCGCATCTCAGCATGTCCCTGTGATGAGAAGGTGGATTTGTTGAGAGCTGGGGTACAACGGCACCGGTGGTTTCACGCATGTCATATGCGATATTACTACGGGTCTGTGTCTGCAGGACTCGGGCGTCCATGGCAGATACAGGACACTGGAGGCTTCAGGTGTCAGTTTCTTTCATCAGTCGGGTCAGTGACGCTAGCCGCAGAGCAAACACATCCAGGCAACAGAGAGCAGACACCGTGACCGGTTGCCTCAATCACACACTGACTGCCCCCTGATCAGTGTCATGGCTGGTGCCATGGCCTGGACTGCACGAACTTGACCCGACTTGAGCCTTGAGACCTACCTATTTATTATCACAAGCGAGGTAGACCAGATAACCGCAGGTAAAAAGATACATTCTCAATACCCGATTCCCGGGGATTGCCAGAAATGGGCGAGACAATTCGGAAACATCAACAATCTTCATGCTAGACATAAGAAGCGCCTTTGATCTTGTCGGTGCAACGTTTCTTCTCTTGTCTTCAATTTTCTTTAACAAACATCTGCACCACCAGAGATGACCATCTCAGCAAATGAGTTGGTCCTGGCGTGACGTTAATCTCAAAGTCGTTGCTGTTTCTCAGAACCGTCACGTCCTTCTCCATGTTTGCACGCCAAGAAAGCCGCTGTGTCTGAATCCAAGTTGGTGAGTTGCACATTCTTTCCAGGTGCAGCAGACAGACTATTCTTATCACGACTACCTTCGCATATTGATTACATCCTCAACAAGTGAACTCGTTTCATATGGCACCTGCTAATCTCCATCAGCGGGTACCTGGACCAACAGCCTCCCCCCCCCCCAAAGTCTCGACACTTGGCTGTGACAAACAGCCCTTCTCACACTTATAGAGGCAAAATCATTCAAAGTGTTTGCCAAACTCAAAGCCTCTCTGGTTCAATTCGTCAGGCTCCGCTCACAATCAATATCGTGCGGACATGGAAATCATTTCAAATAGGTGAATCTACTGCTACAAACCAGAATCTATCTAGAGAATTTCTTTTTCGATTAATATTAAGGGTCGTGCTGGATCTCAACCCGTTCTTGAGCAGTTTCCTTGGCTGACTGCTGCCCCTTTCCCAACAACCCCCTTCGACTCACGCAGCATATACTACTACCGTGAGAGCGACGCTACCGCTCTAGAAGGTTGAAGCTTGGCGTCTCCCAAATGCGTACAAGGAGCAGAAATATGTCTCAGTTATTGCTCATTACAGCTGATTGTATACTTTTCACCGAATAGACAAACCGCCTAGAGATGAATGCGGATCATGTATATCACAGGATTGTTGCAGCAGTCTTATAAAGACAAATGGAATGTATTTAAAGAGCCAAATGGCTGAAGCCTCACTGGGGAGGGAGAAGTTTTGGTATCGGAGAAATAAAGAAAAGTCGTTCATCGTACTTCCCGACCAGGCTGGTGTGGTCGAGGGGATCTTTCCGTGACATCATTTCGTTTTCCATTGTTTTTGTTCGTTTCGTGTCGTTTCGTTACATCATGTCGTTTTGGTCATGTAGTAGGGCCGCTCCAGGTTGGGAGGGGCAGCAGCCAGTTCGGGACTTGCTTGGTGCGTATATCTTGGTTACACCAAGCACACCCCGACTTGGGGGCTTGAGTTGTGTCGGAGGTCGTTTGGGTCGATCCAACACGGATTTGGAAGTCTCGTGTCGGCGGTTTGGCAAGGTGAACAAACCGCCGCCGGGGTTATTTGGTTCGGATGTTCTGCAAGTGCATGTGAAGACTGGCGAAGCTGATGGGCAGCTCCACGAGCGCGCTCCTCATGCTCGGCGTGCGGCACGAGGCCGGGATCTCGGCCGTGAAAGCCTCGAAAGCGGATCGGACGCCTGTAGATGGGTTTGTCAGTCGCTGGATTATCGGTTGGGAGAGTCACATGGCGCAACGTACCCGTGTAGTGCAAGCTGGCCGCCTCATGGTTCTGGACCTCATCGTCCGGGTTCCCGACGCACGAGCTCTCTGCTTGGGCTGCAACAGTCGTTAGAATGAATAGTAGCAACCGGAAAGACCAAGGGTGACTCACTCTCAGCAACGTCGGTCCCGTTTTCAGATTCGAACGACCATGCGGTCTCCGGAACCAACACAAGGTCGGCGGAGCCGCGGGCGGCGGCGGCATCGTGCGACCCAGCCGAGGCGCCGAGAAGCAGTGCCAGCAGCACCGACAGCAACCCCAACAGCCTCTGCCACGGAAGCGAGGCCTGGGCCATGGTGTGCGCGGGTTGTTTCGGAATTGGTGATCGAGGGGGGGGGGGCCTCGAAAGAGGATGGGGTCCAAGAAGGAAACTTTTTGAAGGGTTTACGGCCGCGGACACGTCTTTAATAGACGGTGTCGACGAGTACCCGGCCAACGGCGACCCGAGCCGGGGTTGTCAAAGAAGCGGTGGGCGTGGTCACTCGGCCAGCCGGTCGGGCATCGTTGCCTTGTTTTCACGATCCCCTGCAGCAATATCATCGGCCAAGATGTCCGTTTCGTTGAAGAGACCGGCCGTTATGGGGCTAGCGTACACTGCATCTGGCCTGCTCATGCACTTGTGGGCTGGGTTCTTCGTGGGCTTCCGGCGGTAAAGACTCGTGTGGTTCATCTCAAGACAATTCTGAGAGCTGGGCACCATGGATGGTTTGTTGAGGATCCGCCGTCAGCCTTTTACGACGAACCAGATCTCGTCGAGTGCGATTCATCCCTGGCTTGGAGGTGAGGGAGGTGATTGGACCGAGCCATCACCGAGGTGGTTGGGTGACGACGGACAGGGGGCGGACAAAACCACACCGCAAGACTGAAGGGAAGATGCCCCCACCGCCAGATGGATCACTGGACTCGACAGGATAAACACAAGGGTCTCTCGGAGGGACGGACGTGTTCGCGCCCAACACTTCTTTTTGTTTGCTGTGATGAGGATTGTGAGCCGATCGTGAGCCGCACATTCTTGTTCCCAGCATTGGCTTCGGTGATGGAAGCAAACTTCGAGTATGAGCGCTCATAGCTACAACAGGGTCAGTAGCCATGGCGTCCAGGTAATCACTTGGATCACGCCGAAGATTGAGAAAGGTATTCTATTGATATCTTGTTCTAAGGTAAACGTCTGTTCAAATGTAATGTACCAGCCAGCTACAACAAGAAGCGGCTTTTGAATTTATACAAAGAAAGCTGCCGGCAGTACGAAGAATGAGAGAAGGTCTTCCACCATGAAGAATCACCCAAGCACCCTGTAAGGCCGTTTGCTGGACCAATTGGCCAATGTCAAGCCTGTTCATAGGCCGAACTATCTTATCGTCGATACCGCTTAAGCATGGCGAGGCTTAGCCTTGGGTGCGCCATCGCGATGCCGGCTGAAGCGGCCGGTGGGCTGAGCAACGCCGGGGACAGTGCCTGTGCGACTGCGGTGCTTGCGCCAACCCTTGTGGCGGGCGTCGAGGCCTTTCGGCGCGGGGGTTGCTTCAGCCTGGGCGCCAGGGCCGGGAGCGACCCCAGTAGGTACGTGGGGGTGAAAGCCGGGGTGGTGGCCGAAGCCGCCCGAGGGTTTGGCAGCGCCAGGAACTTGATGTCCTGGGAGGCCTGGACCAGGAGCCCCGGTAGGCTTCGGGCCGCCGGGGCCGGTAGGGAAACCAGTAGGGAACTTGCCGCCGGGCCCAGGGCCGCCGGGACCGCCTGAGAACTTGCCATCGCGGTGGGCGAAAGCGCCGGCCGAAAAGACGGCGAGGAGGGTTGCGATGGTAACGTCGGCCTTCATTTTGGCCGAGGGTTGAGGATAGCTTGAGGGGGCTTGTATGTTGGAATGCAAAGTGGTAAAGGGTTCAATGAACGTTTCGGGGAAGGAATCAAAAAGACCGGCGTCGAAGAACGAAACAGAAGACTAGCTTCAGAGTTGAATGAAAGTTATGGAGATGAAATGAGATGTAATGGCATGAGGAGGGAACACACAACCGTTGGGGGGAGAAACCGACGACTTATATCAGTTTGGCCGTTAGTAGTCGCGCCTATGAACTTGGACTCAGAAGCTTCCGCGATGGCGTCGACCAGGCTAGATTACACGGGGGAGGTCGATACGGGACCAAGTGGGCCGGCCCAGAATAGCGAGACGAGGGCTTTCCGCAGCTCAAGAACCATGCTTGGCCTGGAACGAGCTGCCACTATTCGGGTTTGTCTGCGGCTCACTTTGAGCTCGGAGAGTCCTTGGCCAGAGCCTTTCGTTCTAGATAAAGTGAAATGGGCGTGAAGTCCATGGGCGTCAAAACGCTGTCAATACCCAACTGGTGAGTTCTCGGAGCAAACAGGCTGCAGGCATTGCTGACGTTACGCGGCTCGGGGGCGGGGATGGATTCCGTTTCAGCGCATAGTGCGCATTGCGGATGCCGTGCAAGGGTGGTTAACAATCTAGTTGATGAGATACGAAACTTCTAGACCCGATGAAAAGCAATGACGGATCATCTCCAGGATCGGCGTTCAGTGATGCCCATGGGAGCTCAGCCTACCATAGCCGGGCGTTTCGAGGACAAAGTGACATGATATAGGATCTCTCCACTGTTTCCTCGTTTATTCCCTGGTCGCGGAGGTCTCCTGTATATTAGAAAGCTGATATAAGGGTGACGGCACCGTTATTACCTTGTCCTGGAAATCTCTCCGTCCTTGCTTTTATTTCTGGACATGCCATATTGCGTAGATTCACATCTCTTCGTGCCATGGTTGGGTGCCAAGGAGGGGTGAGTGTCTTGGTCTCAATATTAGTTGCGCTTTATCGGGAATGGGATGTCGCGCCTAAACGAAGCCAAGGGACATGCCTGCATCCCCGGACAGACTTGTTAATGAAATGTTTTCGGTCGCCGTGAACATGGACAACACTGTGTCGGAAAAAAGAATGCATCGCCATATGAGTTTCGCCAAGTCAACCGTATTTCAGGTTTATGACGGGGGGGGGGGGTTGTGACAGTGATTCCTGAGCAACCTTCATTAGTGCTGCAGTGGTCGCCTGTTGCTAGTCACATCGAGTCATCACGCCGGAAACCCATAGTCGCAAAAGCCTGCACTGCTGCATGTCACGAGCAAGACGTTGCTGGTGTGCTTGAGCTCCATGATCAGCTACTGGGAAACAAGGCACTGCCTCCTTGGCAATGTTCTACATGAGGTTCGCTATTAATCTATGCAGTCGCAGACCCAGTGGGCGATCCGGGGTATAAAGGTCCAGAGAGATCAGCAGGCTGAGCTTGCTGCTATTCTCGCACATATAGCTTGGAGTCTACGACATATAGTAGCTTTTCAGCCCATTTTCAGCCAAACACTGCCCGTTATCTGTACCCTGTCAGCTATTCTGTGTACTGTAGGCGATTTTGTCAGCGGCTGCGGGAGGTAGCGAGAGCCAAAAACACGATTCGTCTGTGCTTCGGGGACGGCTGTCGTGAGGACTATTAAAGGTCAAGCCCTACAAGGGTTACCTTGTCAACTTGTCTCAGACACAGTGTTTGGCTCCAGTTCAGAGCTCGCCAGTGAAAATGCTCACGTCTGATCATTCCACTGTTCAATGTCGTCGTGGTATTATGACTACTTCCAAGGCGATGTTCCCGATGCTTATAGCCCACTATCAAACTACTCGCAGAATGGCATTCTTCGCTCCACACCAGGCTGTGTCTGCCAGCCTCGGGAGATATCCATGGGGGTGGTCTAGCCTCAGAACGAACCGCCTAGCACGTCGAGGACTTGCTTGGCGATCCAAGAGTGTGCTTGGGTCGTAGGGCTGCGGAGGTGTCAGAGATAGAATCATAGGACAATCAAGGCGTAACACTGGACACCAAAGGATTTTCAGGGCGGAGAAAGGAGACGAAACGTACTGATACTCGTCCCAGTAAACCATACGCGCAGCGTCCTCGCACAGCGTCACGTCCGATGTCTCTCCATACGCCCCCGTCAAACAGCTCCCGTACTTTCCCAGAGGAAGAAAGCCGTAGGCCTTGGGCACAGCGTAATACTCGAACTCGTCGAAAAGCGGCCGAAGATCTACATTGGCAGCCGCAAACCGGGGGCGGCGCAACAGGTCTCCCAACAGGTTCGTAAAACTCCGCAGCTGCTCCTTTGCTAGCGTGTCCACATAGAAACCGTACGGAAGTCTTGAAAGATCCGGCGGTGAAACGGTGAGAATCTCGGCCGAACCGTACGCGGCCTGCAGCCGTGTCCCTGCCTGGAGGAGGGCTTGGTAAGACTGCGAAGCACTGATGTTGGGGTTGAATAGGATGTCGTTGGCGCCGGCAAACAGGACAAACAAGGGCGAGGCCAGGGCTGTCGTGTCCAAGTCCGTGAAGGCCCGGCCTTGCGGCGTCGCCTTGCCGAGAAAGGATGCGACTTGATCGTCGACCGAAGGCACCGCAATGGTTCCGCCCGCCCCGGTGTATCCTTGCACTAATCTATTGGACGTGGTGGCGCCTCCCACTGCGTAGTCGTAGAGCGGGACCGACAGGTTGCCGGCCACATACTCGGGCCAGACGATGCCGTCAGAAAAGCGGCCGTCGTAGCTAAGGTCGGAGAGAGTGAGTCCGAGCAGCGACCGAAGTGGTTGAAGGTACAACTAACTATGAGTCTGTGGGCCATGTCGAGTCCGATACACGAGCCGACCCATTGCCTGTGTATGACATATTACGGTTACCCCTCAGCCCTTGTCGAAGCATTTGCTCGCCAGACACTCACCGTTGTCACTGAAAGAATCACCGAATACCACGATGGAGGAGAAGGCTGGCGGGTTATTCCGGTGTTGCAACTGCGATTTCGCTGCATGCGTTGTTGCCGAAAGGGCAATCAGGAACTTATACGCGAACGTCATTGTTGGCGTTCTGATTTGAGGTATCGCTAGATACTGTGGCCGTCAGCCTTTATTACCGGGCGAAGATACCCTCAACGCCTAGATGCAGAAGCGGAGAACCTTGAGGCCGGCTGCGCCGGATTTTGATGGTAATCCTTCCTCTCGGGTCGGATAAGCTGATTGATAAGCATGCTTTCTGGCGCCTTTTGAGCCGTGGAATTCCGAGGATGAGAACTCTCTGCAGTCGACCTGGCAACATTCCATTGGCCCGTTTTGCTAACCCGAAGAGTGTATACACAGGATCCCAGAACTCAAGACGCGTTCACAACAGGGCAAATTCATAAAATGATTGGAATCTTGATCAATGATCTCGAGCATTCCTCACGCATGGCTGGCCTTGTCACGCGCCTCAGCAGTACCTCATCTAGATTCAGCTACGTCAGGAACACCAAAATCTCACACCCTTGGTGTTAGTGGTATCTAAGTCAAAGCACCCACTTTCCGATCACCCCCACATTGCGATCACCCAAAAACATCGCCATCATGATCAACACCACCTTTTTAATTAACTACCAACATTATCTAGATGCTACGATAATGCAGCTTTCGGCCTCACTAGGTAAATCAGATGCGGCGGATTCATCTAGCCCACTTTCAGCATCGCCAGCCTCAATGTGGGCTTGTCGCACCTCGTTGATCGTCGCGAACTTCGTGTTTGGATCCAGTTGAACAGCCCTCCTCTTCCTAGCAGCAGCATTATTAACTCTAGCCTGGAGGAGCTGTATTTGGTGCTCAGCGGCAGCCAACTTGAAGGCTTGCTCTTGGAAGCCTTTTTCACCTTTCTAAAGAGCTGGCGTTGTGTGGCGATAGTTTGATCCAGCTGGGCAAATAACCGTAGTTGATCATCCAACTCCTTCCTTTTCCTAGGCGTTGACCACTGCCTACTGCATATAGCAGATGCCCTTCCCTCTATATCCTGGGCATCCTGGCCACTATGGCCACCTTTTATAGCCTTGTTAAGTGGTGTTGATGGTGCTGTTTTATCTGGCAGCAGATGGGAGCTCATTAGAGGCTTCGCAAGAGCAACAGGCCATAACCCAGTAGATTTCCAGCCACTTCTTATATTGCTTATAGTTAATCCAGCAGTACGAGCCTTCTGATAACATGATATGAAGTTCCTCTTGCCGATGATAGTTGAATCGTTCCACTGGGTAAGGTATCCAAGCTCCTTGCGATAGGCTGCCTTTACAGGACTAAAGACTGCTTGATCAAGTGGCTGAAGGACATGGGAGGTATGTGGCGGTAAGAATAATAGATGGACGTTGTTGGTATAGCATAACCACATAAAATCCGTCGTTGTATGGCTCCCATGCCCATCAAGGATAAGCAGTCTGGCCTGATTAGGTTGAGAGGGCTTAGTCTAAGGTAGGAAGACTCTCTGCAGCCATTTAACAGCAGTGATATCCGTAGTCCATCCATTCTCTGTTGCTGTAAACTCCCATCCATTATATGGGCCTAGATCCAGAGGAAACCACTGCTGCTGGACTGTCTTACCCTTATATATAACTAAGGGATAGATGGGAATGCCTTCAGCAGATATACACTCAATAATGGATACCCAGGCTCGTGATCCAGGCTGCTTCTTCCTCACTGACTTTGTTGCAGCCCTGCCCAGCACCAGCCCATTATCTCCCTTGCCTTCAAGGATGCCAGTCTCATCCATATTATATCTGTTGGCTGGTTTGATGCCCTGGATGCGAGGTATGGCGAGATATTTGAACCAGTCCCTGATAACCTCAGTAGATGCTCCATTAACACGCCTTGAATCGATGGATCGACTTCTCTGGACCTTGATAGATGGGTTTCTTCTAATGAAGCCATCTACCCACCTCTTGCCTAGAGGCTGGGTATCCCCCATGGCTTGGAGGATGCGATGGGCAAAGTCCTTTAGTTGTTGATGGGTTGGTGGCAGCCTGAGATCTGCCTGGCAGGTAACCCAAGCAGCCAGGCTGGCCTCCTGGGCAGCTGATAGTCGCTGGAGATCCTCAAAGGCAGCATCTCTCCTTTGGGTGCCAGATAGACGGTTCTGGAGTGTGGTGAAGGGGATGCCATAGATCCTAGCTGCCTGGCGTATACTGCTGCCAGCAGCAACAGCATCTATTGCCTGAGCAATCTCAGATTCGGTATATTCAACTATAGGGTAATAAAGAATAGATAGTGAAAAAATGAAGTTATTTGGATAAAGACTGTAAAAGTGGTGATAGTATATATGAAGGGGTTGGTAGGTGGCTGGGGGTGGAGATGCATGATCGCAATGTGGGGGTGATCGGAAAGTGGGTGCTTTGACTTATCAAAAACCAACTTTAGGGAGTTTTCGCGAAGCCATAATAGGCAGCTTGTCAAGTTCTCCTTGGCCAAAATCAAGGCTCGAGTTGTATGATTAGCAAAAAGAACTATTAGCCCATTAGAACTCCCGCTCCATTATTCTGTATGCCACCGCCTAGGGGTGAAGCTTTGCCTTTTCAACAAGGGCTTGCAGTCTAAAATTGACTATACATTATACCTAAAAACAGAAAGATATAGAGTCTTACAAGCAGACAGACAAGAGGCACCTATAATAGATAGTTGATAATATCACCAGCCTGATATCACCTAGAACTTTAACACATAGTCTCCTTGGGCAGTCGTTAGGCGTTCTTAGTTTCTGAAAGTTAACGCAACCTTTGAACTAGTACGAGGAATAAGCTTTCGGCGGTAGGTAGGACCATGTAACGTAAGTTTGAAAGCCTCGTCACCTGATCACGTGAATAAGTTCAAGCTTGAGCCCTGATGGTCTAGCGGTATGATTCTCCCTTAGGGTGTGGATAACACTTCAGATTGGGAGAGGTCCCAGGTTCGATCCCTGGTTAGGGCCCTAACCTTTTGCGTTTCTTGATCATAGCATAGCTTTGAAATGAATGCGAGATGGGAAAATGTTTTTTGTAACAAGTCTCTTCCTGGTTGTTTGTTGCTTTGTTGGTATGACGGCGACCTATATAAGGAGTGAAATAACACAGCACGATGAACAACTTAATAGGAGACTGGAACGAAATGCGACTGGGCAGCTCGCGGGGGGGAGAGGGGGTTATTCCAAGCTTGGGATCCCCCCTCCCCCGAAACTATCAGCCCGTTATCTCGCTAGAATCCCCCCCAAGAGCATTGTTATCGACGTATCAGCCGAGCTGTCTCACTCTTCATTGGGCTGTCTCGACAGGGTTTGGTGCATGCTGCTGCGGAAGGGCAATTCAAAATCAAATAGGAGACCGATGATAAAGATGTCAGTCAGTCAGCAAACACGTTGATAGGTCGGGTCGTATGGCATACGGAGGAGTACCCACCTAGGTACCTATCTTGTTTCACTGCAGCATTCATTACTTGGTTTTCGTGCTCGGTTAGTCTTGGGCCATGCAGTACCCTCGCGACCAGCGACGCCACCTGCCTATCATGTAGAGATAGCCGTGCTGTAAAATATCACAATGCGGGGTTGAGGAAGTACTCGGGAGGTCCTCAGCAGCTGTTCACGGCCCGGATAATCGACTGGTTACGCAGGGGTTGGCCACCAAGTCCGAGGAACAGCCTCGGTTATGATGAATATAAGAGAAACTACGGACACCAGAAAATCAACCGGCTGTTTGACTTGGAAACCCTCATGGGAGACTGACGTCTTACGAACCCATTGACATCTCAAAGCACCGGCCTCCGTACAAAGAATGGGAGTGTTTGCTATTGGCGAGGCAAGGAGCCTCTCGGAGATGGTCCTCCGCATCTGCGCTTTAGCGGTGGTAGCTGGACTGGGACTCACCTTAACTCGGATGTTCCAAGTGCGAATGAAATACCGAAGGCTTCAACGGCAAGGAGTGGTGAGTCCGTATCCAGCCCAGTCGCTTCTTATTGCAATGTGCTCATGCAAGACAAGCCGATGATGCCTCATTCGTTTCTGTTTGGCCATCTTCGGGTTTTGAGCCAGATCTCCTCTCACCTCCCAAAGGACATGCACAGCAACTACATACCCCAAGCCATCTTCCAGAATTGGCAAACCCTCTTTCCTGGACGCACGTCTTGCCCGCCCGTGTTCTACGTCGACATGTGGCCGCTGGGTTTCCCCATCATGTTCACCAACGATCCAGATGTCGCTGCTCAGGGCGTGGCCGAGCCGAGCATCCCACGCAGCGACGTCGTCAAGGTAATCATAGAGCCGCTGACGAACGGCCTGGATCTGGTCAGCTCGGAAGGCGAAGCGTGGAAGACGTGGCGGGCGCGGTTCAACCCGAGCTTCAGCAACAAGAACGTGCTTACCCTCGTTCCCGGCATGATCAAGGACGTCCAGGCCTTCGCCGATCAATTGCGCAAGCGAGCCGGTGCCGGCGGGGACTGGGGCAGCGTTTTCACTCTCGAAGACCTCACGACGAACCTGACCATCGATGTCATTGGCCGGGCAGTCCTTGACGTCGAGCTCAACGAGCAGACTGCCGGGCCGAGCAGGTTCAAGAAACACTTCATGGACCAGCTCTCGCAATTCATCGTGCCTGCCAACATCCTGCTTACCTGGAGGTGGTACAGCCCTTGGCGGTTGTCGGCCATCGCTCGCAATGCACGCGTCATGCGCAGCGAGCTGTTACCTTCCATCGAGCGGTGTTTGCGCGAGAGCAAGGCCAAGAAGAGCTCTGGCAAGACCATCATAGACCTGGCGCTGAAGCCGATTACCAGCACGGCCGATGAAGGCAAGATATCCGACATGGACGGATTGTTCGTCGACACGATCCTCTCCCAACTCAAGCTGTTCATGTTTGCTGGCTACGACACCACGGCAACGACTCTTTGCTGGGTGCTGCACTGCATAGCCAAGAACCCGGAGATTGCCCGTAAGATGCGCGCCGAGCACGACAAGATCTTCGGGGAAGAACCCGCGGCGGCGGCCGAGAAGCTTATACAGTCACCGCACCTAATCAACTCTCTCACTTACACGGGGGGCGTCATCAAAGAAACCCTGCGTCTACACCCAAACACGGCGTCGATGCGAGACGGGAAAGCACACTACGCCATAATCGACAAGGAAACCGGGACTCGCTGTCCGACCGACGGGTTCATCGTCTGGGACGGCCTGTTCTCCAGGGCTCACTCTGAGGAGCTGTGGCCCCGCGCCAAAGAAGTCGTGCCTGAACGATGGACGACGACGGACGAGAGCGACCCGTTACGCCCGAGAAAGAATTCATGGCGCATGTTTGGCGTTGGCCCCCGCAGCTGTATAGGACAGGAGCTCGCGATGATGGAAATGAAGATGGCGTTGCTGTTCGTGGCGAGAGAGATTGACGTCGACTGCGCCTGGGACGAGTGGGATCGGGTAAAGAAGTGAGTTGCGATCCTCGACACCTCACCGCGGCTCTTCGAGATCTCGCTAATCCTTTCTTTTGACGGAACAGCAACCATTCGGCACCCAAGCCTGTTGTCGAGGGGCACCGGTGCTACCAAGTTGGCCTGGGTACGCCGCACCTCAAAGACCGTATGCCGGTCCACGTTAGGCGCCGGGAGAAATCTTGAAGCATCGGCGTTTCGGCTGGAAACGGTTTACAAAGAGTGAAGAACCCGGAAATTTGTACAAAGCAATGACACGGGGCCGTGGTGCTCTCCCGACCATCAAGTGCTGGTGGTCCCTGAAGTTGCAATTGGCGGCCGTGTGTCACGAGAAAGAGAACATGTGGCAACGTCGTACGGTCTTGGCATTTGTTGGTCAAACGGCCAAAGTTCAAACATAGCTTGATACTCTTACATGGCAATTAATCAGCCACGGGGCCGTGATCCAGACAGTGCTGCTGATTATCCCCTAGGCTTGTAAAACGTCCAGGGTTTTACATTCTTGTGACACTGCTAGGAATTAGACCTATAATAGGTGTATGTCACCTTGACTTCGCTACTACATGTACTATCCTAGCACGGGAACGGGCAAGACCAAATTTATAACGATCACGCAACAAAACGTCGTTGTCAGTTGCAGGGCAACGACTAACGCTTATACATACATAGTATATCCCACGTGGCAGATACCATGGGCCTCGTTGACGTCCGCGATGATCCTTGATTCTCTCTGGTGTGGTGTCGAGGCCTGTCTTCTTGGAAATCGCATTCGTTGGCTCAGGGGTGAAATGCACATTTTATTGGGTTGTCATGCCAGATGAACCTTGCCGCGCTGCCACATTGCCATTGGTCGATTAGCATTCCATGTGCAGAAGACCGGTTACGCGCTGTGCCTCGTCGGGTATGGTATCGGACGACTTGCGCAGGGTTTCTGAAGCTTCACTTGCAAGAACAAGCAGTTCATATGTACATAAGTATTACATACAGTAGCTTCACCCGCCAGAGACCCGGCCTCAGCCAGGTTTACAACAGGCGGGCTGGGCTCTGGTCTCTCCCTCCCTCAATCTATCGTCACAATACACCCAAGAGATACTCAAGGGGGACGCGAATGAGGTACATCGAGGAGGGAAATGCTGCAACTGAAAGCCCGCGCGCTTTGTATCAATCACGAATAATCATCGCCTCTACAGATTTAGTCCCAACCTGATCCCTTCCCGCGTTGCCGTTACAGAACGTCTTTTTTATTTTATTTTTAAAAAATTGGAATCTCAACTCCGCGCAGCCGAGCTGCTTCTTCAATGTCGAATATGTCTGATCCTTCCTTCCATGCCTCGTCGAGAACCTCATTAATCAATTTGGTGAGGCGGGAGGTGTCGTTTTTGAGCAACAACGCCCGTACGTCATCAAAAACATGCTTCCACTCTGGGTGTTTGACCAAAAGGGGAACTTCCAAGTTGCCTATCACTACCGGGTACACGAGTCCGTTGGATACCAGGAGGTGCTGGTTTGCCGGCAGTTCGATGGCTCGGTGTAGGGCATAAATCGATGCCACTAGGCGGCATAGGACGACCTCTCTCGAGGGGAAAGGTGTCGTCGTCTTTGCTGTTTCAACAACTCCGTGTTGAATTCCTTCCATCGGTTGTTTCATTCGCTCAATCCTCCTCGCGTGCAAGACCACCGTGTACCTCCAGCAGTCCCAGAGGATGCATTGGGGATATAGGCCGATTTCTCCCGGCCAAGCCCACATACGAGCCTCTACTTCTTGTGTGTCGCCGTCGCCTACGTCGGCGAGAATATCGAGGAGAGTCCGCGGCATCCCCGAGACGATTTCGATGCCACCCATCCTCCCTTCTTTCCAGGTGTCTTGCACTTTGCGGAGGTGGCGCCAAATACCCATGCTCGGAGTCGTTCTCCCGATTACCAAGGGCCCCATGTCCATTATCGATAGGACTTCAACCGAGTGGTGGACCGTGAAGTCGTGATCGGCTGCAGGCAAAAGGAGACCCAGGCCCGTCTCTAGATGATAGAGGTCAGCCATGAGGTGAAGATATATTGTGTATGGTCGAGCCTGGAGTAACTAGAACATCACGCGCAGTCAGCGGATGCGAACCCAATTGCCCTTTCCCCCTTTTACAACATAGGGCCGGGGGAAGACAACAGCTGCGTATGACGCAAGCTTACACATAGGCTACAGAGGAGTAGGCCGGCCGACACGGTAGACGCATCGTACGATTCGTGTCGGCTTTCCAACTCGGATCGGAAGGTTCGGAGGGCATGGTCAACGCGCTCCATGGATGACACCGAGAGCCCGTCCTCGAGATATGACTGGATGGCTTCACAGACGTTGTAAAAAGCCGGGCTCCTCTTTGCCATTGCCACAAAGTGTCCTTTGAGCCAGTCGTGGCTTTCCGTGGTGTAGAGCCGATTCATTCCTTTGTGGATGACTTACGACATGGGTCAGCCTACGTCGACGATGCTCAGGGATCCATGCTGGAGAGAAACTCGCGGCAGGGATGGTATATAGCTTGGGGCGTCTTGTGACGACTTACACCTTTGGAACAGCCGCTTGGTTGGTTCGGTGGCGTCGTCGGCGGAAGAGGACGTCAAGGAAGAGATGCTGAGATGCGACGCTTGGCTGTCTGATTGTGGAGCGGAGGCGATCCCCTGTATTGTTACGAGACCTCGGATCCCGATGGACGCAGGCAATGAGCTTACACGAGGCTGTGGATCATCGATGGCCGGCAGGTAGGAGGAGGAGGAGGAGGAGGAGGAGGAGGAGGAGGAGGAGGACGTGACCGGGGTTGCATCTGGACCGGCGGCGGCCGCGGCGGCAGCGGCGGCGTCGTCAGGGATCGCCGCCCGAGCGAACCGACCTCTCGAGGCTATTCCGTTGGTCCATTTGAGCATCGTGTTGTAGCCCTCGCACTGCATTCCCCGCGTCTGGCATGCACGACATTCCGGCCGCGTTTCGTCGCATTTCCGCTTCCGTCGCTTGCAGTTCGGGCACCCGCCCCTGGAGCGACCCATGCGTGGCGGCGGCGGCGGCGGCGGCGGCGGCTCGATGTGATGGATAGTTCGTCGGGCAGGCGGTTCGGGCTCCGCGGGACGTTGATCTGCTCCGGTTCTGCGCCTACCACTCGGTTGTGAGCCAAGTCGGTCGAAGCCGTTGAGTCAAACTTTTTGCTTTTGCGGATGGTGAGTTAGAGACCCCCTCCCCCACAGAGGCACAGCAAGCGCGGCAGTCGCATATATATGCCGCTTGGGGCATAACTCTGATACAACTTGAAGGTCCAAGGTTGCAGCAGCAAGTTGGAGAGACAAGGCAGTCCCCCGTCCTGTAGCATACTGGCGTTGCAGGTTAACAGAGTACAGGGGCGTCAAACACCCGGCCCGAAATAAAGTTTCAACCCACGTACGGTCGTCGGTACTTGCTCTCATCTTACTCTTCCGGTCCCCAGCAGGTCATGGGAAGGGGTGGGAGTGTCTTCCCTGCGGATTGGCTGGGTTCCTTCGATTGCCCTTCGAGGGTGTCACTTTTTTGTCCACATCGTGTCACGAAGCCAGTAGCCACAAACTTCAAGATAACTGGGCAGCCCGATGCTACGGTGAGAAGTATATTTATGCTCATCGCTGCGCACTGCGATTTCACGTCGATTTCTCTTTGGGTTGATTTGCATTTCTACAATATCTTATCAATAACCGCAGATGGCACTCTATGCTTTTCCAGTCGTCCGAACTTGGTAACCCAAAATGGTCAAGGGGAATGACTCGTGTACGTGAATATTGGTATGCGATCACCATAAACCACTGGGAAAGGGCATATCTCAGTAGTTAAACCGACATGCAAGGCCTCTGTAGAGACATAGGCCCAATATGCGTTTCGAAATCGAACATCTAAATGGTCCGACCTGCCCCTAGGATTATATATATGACGATGCTTGGCACTTTGACCACAACAACCATGGCGCAAAGTGCATGATACAAGCCACAATCAATTATAGCCCGACAATTGTTGATCCACCTGTGACTGCATGATATATTATCACTCGGCTAGGACCAAGTCGTAACACTGACCACGATGCCTCGACATATTCGGCTTCGCTAGTGATGGCCACACCGACGACACCACGAGGCTCTGGAGCCTCCCCCAGGCCACCGGGAACCGTCCTTTTGAGAGACTGTGAGAGAGACTCTGCTTTCCCACTTTGTGCACTTTGTGGAATCTGGGTTGACGAGTTGGTCCCGAAATACAGCTGAGCAGGACACAGTATCGACCGTCTTCGTTGTTTCACCCACTCCATCCTCGGACCCAAACGACCCTCTGGTAGGTCGGTGCTGTCACAATCAGTCCATCTGATGTCATGTTTATCGGACGCGCTGACATTTCACCATCTCAGAACTGGCCCAAATGGAGAAAGTATCTGAACTTCGGTTTGATTATGGGCGTAACAGTGGCCGCTTTCACAAAGTAAACGACCCAGTTCCCCCTTATATGTTTGCGTCTTCAGCCTAACCGCTTCGCTTTGCAATGTTAGCGTCTCCATTCAAATCGTCTTTTGGCAGCAGATGACGGTCGATCTCGATCTTTCAATCGATCTCCTCTCCCGGGCGCAGTCAGCCCAACTGGCTGGTCTAGCAACGGGATGCATCTTCTTCATCCCCTTTACCGTCAAGTACGGTCGGCGGTCTACCTATCTGATTTCAACCGTCATGTTAGCGGTCGCAGCATGCTGGACAGCCTCGATGCACACGTATGCCGAAGTGGTCATCACAAACCTGATCACCGGGCTGGCCGGTGCGATTAACGAGACTGCTGTGCAGATGACTGTAAGTCCACCACTTACTTCTACGTATAACACCCCAAGTTATCAAACCTAGCTGACTTGACCCAAGATTGCCGATCTGTTCTTCCTTCACCAGCGAGGATCTGCTAACGGCCTCTACTTTACTGCCGTAATGATTGGCAGCTTTCTCACACCCATGGCTGCAGGCTCACAGGCCGCCATCCAGGGATGGCGCTGGTCATATTACTCTCTCTACATAGCACTGGCCCTCCTTGCCGTCCTCTTTATTTTCCTCTTCGAAGAGACCAAATACACCCCAGCCACCGTAGGCGAGCGCAAAACGACCGACGTCACCTCCTCGCCAGATGACGAAAACGACTTATCCAAGGTCAAGAGTGCGGCGGGAAGCGGTACCGAGCTGGAATCCGTGCAGTCCCGCGTCGAAACCACCCCCCCGAGGATGAAGACGTATCGTGAGCGGATGCGCCTCGTGACCACCACGCCGGAATCCCTGACTCAACTCTTTATCCTGCCGCTCCATGTCATTACGCTCCCGCACGTCCTGTTTACTGCTCTCCAGTTTGCTTCGGGGATTTGCTGGCTTGTCCTCAACATGTCCGTCATTTCCGTCGTCTTTTCGGCACCGCCTTACAACTTTGACACTCAGGGAATCAGTCTCATGACTCTGGGTCCCTTTGTAGGAAACATTTTCGGCAGTTTGTACGGCGGCCCGTTCGCCGACTGGGCCGTCATGCGACTGTCCAAGAGGAACGGATGGCTATATGAGCCCGAGATGAGATTGTATCCCTTGTTTCTGCCCGCCATTACCATGACGGGCGGGTTGATCATGTTCGGGACCACAGCAGACCGAGTAAGTCGTTTGAAAACACCTTTTCCGAGGCCATGTCTCTCCAAAAGTGGACGCTGCTAAACAGATCAGGGGATGCACTGGATCTTCCCCAGCATCGGCGGCGCGCTGTTTACCTTTGGCCTCGGCGCGAACGGTGACATCACCTTCACCCTGGTTATCGACACATACAGAGAGGTATTAATTCGGCACGGTTACTTCTCCACGGCAGATGTGTGCTAACGCCCGTCTTCGCAGCTTACCGCAGAGGCCTTTGTTGGTATTGCCTTCATTCGAAATGCAGTCAGCGTCGGTATCCCTTTGGCCCTTGTCCCCTGGATGTCAAGCATGGGCCTCGGCAACATGTACATTCTGAGCGGAGCCCTGTCGCTTGTCATCGGGTTCCTGTATGTTCCCTTGATCATCTGGGGTAAGCGTATCCGGACCGCTCTGGCGCCCCGATATTGGCGGCTTGTGGAGAAGCGTAGATCGCTTTGATTGATGCGGAGAATCGGGGTGCACTAGGTATTGTTTTCGTTTCGGTCAACCTCTAGTCCTTTTCAACAAGGGGCGATATATCGGAAGAGCAGGGGTGTTGCGGGGGCGAGTCCTCAATACAATTTGTGTAAGAAACAGGGGCACCTTGGGCTCCCAGTCATGATCAGATTGTGAAAAAGTGATATATGATGGTTACGTTACGCGTTCATATTTCTCGTCGTGATATGCAAATTCACTCGAAGAAATCCCTTGGCGCTATTCAAGACTAACACAATCTTTCTCTCATATTCTCCACTTGATACCTTCGAACATGTTGACTGCTTGCTCGTTGTTGATGCTTTCGTTCGCTCCCAAGTGCTCCGCCGGAGTTGGTAAGCCGGTAATATAATAATCAATCACAGGCCTCTCCCCTCGAACATACATGTAGTGTCATCACCCCCACAGCCGCGATGGCATTCATCCAGCTATAGCGACTTGAGCCAGGAGCTTCGAGCCTGTTGTGTGTAAAGTACTTACTCTACATCATCCTGGGACACCGTTCGAGGTGGCTTGGCCTCCTATTGTGGTCCAGGGTTCAAGACGCCTTGGGCGCTCACCAGAATGCAGACCATCATCAGTTTCGAAGGTGTATGTTGCGTTGGGTCTTCCAAACGCCTTCCAAATAGTCGCTGTTAGCTATACCAGTCTCTAGAGCTTGGATGATGCGAGACCCAGCATCCCAGTTACATGTAAGGATCCCAGCGGGGGGGGGGGGGGCACGAACCTTCATTGGGTTGGTGGGTGTCTTGCAACCAGTCAGCGCCACTACTCTCTACAGTCTTACCCCGGGCCCCTTGACAGATCCGCCCGGGATAGGCAGTAAAAGCCGCGTGATACTAGGTACTGCTGTTGACGGTCGGGATCTCGGAGGAAACGGGCTCCATATCGCAAACTATCCCGTAAATAAAGTTGAGATGTGGCATGCACATTGGCGGCACGTGTACTCTGTAGAGAGAACGTATTCCCGGGGGAGGGACCATGGGCAGGGCTGCCGGATGGCATTGGTGGTGGCATTTACTCGGTACGGATATCGACGCGTGATTGCCGTATCAACCTGCCGAGGCCATCCTAGTTCAAATGGAATAAGGTATTAAAATGTAAAATACGGGCGGACGAATGCCAGATGACATACTATGTACGCCGATTGTTGTAGACCTGTCCTTATGTCTCGGCGATGAAAGTTCAGCACAAAGATGTCGCTCCATATGATACTTTGGATCGCCCGAACGCATCTCCATCCGGAGTGTGGTGTTTTGATCAATCAACCATTCGACAACTCATGGACCATTACAGTACGGGTACTGAGACGCACCCCCGTGGCACTCAGTCCCACCAGCGAGGTGCCGGCGGCTAGTCATTCCTTTCTGGGACGTCGTAGCCGTCGCTGATTTACCCCTCGAAACGCCAGCCCCAGTGTACTTCCCATGAAATGTTCCGATGCTTGGGATGTTGCGAGTTACAATAAATCGTTGCTTCTTCCAGGTGGTGCCTCTTCTTGCTCTTTCAAGGAAACATCCGAGACGTCAGTCCCGGCATGATATTGTGACGATTGCTATTTGTCCCCTCGGAAACATTGGACATACGAAGCGTCATCTGCTTTGCACCCCTCCGCATCCTTCAAGCCAGCCCATTTCCCATTTTCACGATGCCTGCTGCAATTGAATGGGAGGTTATTGCCTCTCGTCATCGAAATGAGCAACGGCAGGCTATTCCGCAGGATTGGATTATTCCACAATCAAAGTTCAAGGAATTAAACGGCACTGGAACGGCCAATGAAGGGCGACTGATTGCCCTGGAAGCAGCGAGGAAGTCTGCCCTACTTACCGAGAAGGAGCTCAAGATCACGGAGAAATACAGTGCAAGGGAGTTGCTTGGAAAAGTTCACGCCGGAGAACTATCGTCGGAGGAAGTGACTGTGGCATTTTGCAAGCGTGCCGCCCTTGCTCAGCAACTTGTGAGTAGCATAGGGCGCAGCTCAAGACACACTCCAAACAGGATCTGACTCAGTCTATAGACTTCCTGCTTGACCGAGATATTCTTCGACGAGGGCATCGCGCGGGCTCGGGAACTTGACCGACATCTGAAAGCTACCGGCAAACCTATCGGTCCTTTGCACGGTCTACCTATCAGTCTCAAGGTAAAAAAAAAATAAAAAAATAAAATAAAAATTCCCATGCGGAATGACCAAACGTGTGCTTCAAGCCAGCTCATTACATGATAGGACTCATTCGTGGTCAAAGGCCATTACGCGACGGTCGGGTTTGTTGAATTTCTCAAGCGACCGCCGCCTACGTACAACTCGGCCACGGTGAACCTCTTGCTGGATGCTGGAGCAGTTCTCTTCTGCAAAACCAATATTCCTCAGACAATGATGGTACGTAATACACGCTATTATGCTGCTTTTTGGTATTACTAGCATCGGCAGCCGGAGGAACATTCTGACCACCTCGCGTTAGACGGCCGATTCGGAAAACAACATCTTCGGACGAACCCTCAACCCTCGCAAGACTTCTTTGACCGCCGGCGGCTCGACGGGAGGGGAGGGAGCCCTCGTGGCATTCCGAGGCTCGGTGTTGGGCATGGGCACCGACATTGCGGGCTCCGTCAGAATCCCTTCTCTCTGCTGCGGAGTCTACGGCTTCAAGCCGACCGCCGACCGGATCCCATTCGCTGGCAAGGTGCATTATCCATTCCCCAAGCTTCGTCTGCCTGGAGTGTCGCCGGTCATCGGGCCGATGGCAAACTCGGTCGACGACCTCACCTTGGTTATGGAAACGACCCATGCACAACGTCCTTGGGAGTACGACGCATCCGTTGTCGGTGCCCCATGGAGAAGCCTGGACGACGCCAACAAGACCCTTACAATTGGCGTCCTTCCGGAGGATCCCAATTACCCATTGCACCCTCCTGTTCGCCGCGCCGTTGACGAGGCAGTCTCATCGCTCGAGGCCGCAGGGCACAAGATAGTTCGCCTTCCGTCAGACCCTGCTTGCAGCGCCAGTTTGGGGGGCAAGCTGGGCTTCACCTATTACGGCCTGGACTCGCTCGGTCTAGATGCCCTGGAGAGCGAGATTGGAGAGCCGCTCGTCACTTCAGTCAGAGCAAATGTGCATCCGTTCGGGAAGGAGGGGCCCCTAGTCTCGCCGGAGCTGGACACGGCACACCGGCTAAGCGAGTTCCTCAACCTTCGTGATGGCTACGCCGATAGCTGGCGAAGGACCTGGCTACACCACAAGCTCGATGTTGTCCTCGGGCCTGGAGCAATAAGCACGGCGGTGCCCCACGATACTTATGGCGTTCCCGTGTACACTGTGATGTGGAACGTGCTAGATGTAAGGAAATGCCGTGTAAACGAGGGCATGGGCTTTCCCCTTGGCTAACTCTCCATAGTATCCCGCTGGCATTATCCCTTATGGCTTCGCTTCCAAGGACAAAGACCCTCAGTACCAGAAAGCAACTGCGCAATTTGATGCAGACTGTGAGTAGACCAGGATCTGTTTGGACCAATTCTCTGTACCGTCGGACTGACCGTTTCTCTTTAGACAATCCCGAGGCGTGTGACGGAGCCCCATGCGCCATCCAAGTAGCGGCGCCTCGGTTCCAGGACGAGGAGTGTTTACAAGCGATGCGAATCATTGACAGAGACATTCGACGATAGAGCAAAACCTGGGGTAACACTCCATTAATCACTGTTCTTTTTGCACCCGAGCGTCCGTAGGATACCAATTGGATTCATGTACAAAAAAAAACAGCAGCATTTACACGTCAAGACCGAGTAGAATCCTCACATTGACTCCTGCTTCCTCGGTCAATCATGGCGTGGATAAAACCCTAATATACTGCGGGCAGACTGTGACCCCTTGTTACCTGCCTAGGCATCCTGCTTCCGACGGCAACTCACTGCAAGCCATGGCTAGCATAGAATTCGCCTATTCTTTTCCTGCGTCTCGCCAATGATGGGCTTCAGAAGCTGCGGCAGGACGACTGCAGCATCTCCGACAAACACCCAGTCCTGTCCCGGCCGGATATTCTTGGCATCATGAGCGCTTGTATTTATGACGGCGATCTTCGCCCCCCTCTTCCGGGCCATATCGGCGTACCCGGCGGCCGGCCAAACTTTGCTGGAAGTACCTATGGTGAGACAAAGGTCTATGGGCTCGGGGTCTGCGAAGAGCGCTTCGGTCTCTCTCACGACGTCAATGGGCAGAGGCTCGCCGAACCAGACGACCCCCGGTCGGAGGATGTTGTTCCTGCACTTGGGACACTGCGGAAGATCCTCCTTCGAGAGCCCCGACGACAGCCGGACAAGAGCGGGAGTGATGGTCGCTGGCTGTCCCGGGGGCTTGAGGGCGGTCAGGTCCTGTGCGGTTGGGGCGTTGCCCTGGTACTTGTCGCCGAGAATCTGCGCGTTCTTCCGAGCGATGCCGGCTAATAGAACAGGGCTAGCCTTGGGCTTGTTGTCGGGGTTGGTGCTGCCGATGGTCTGATGCTCGTCCTTGGAGGGGTCGAGGGCGGGCGCCAAAGATTCCTCAAAGTTCTCGCGCTCGACGTAACCGCATCCGGTCTCGTCGAAGCATGACAAGGCAAACAGGTTGCCATGGAGCTCCTTCAACTGACCGGGCGGGTGGCCGGCAAGGCGGCTGAGGTTGTCCACGTTCTGCGTCAAGGCGACGAAGCCCGGCACTCGCGCGGCGAGCTCGGCCAAGGCGTGATGAGCCGGGTTCGGCTGCGCGCGGAGCGCTTCCTGTCGACGAAACGTGTAGAACTGCCAGACGAGGCCGGGGTCGTGACGGAACCCCGCGAGCGACGCGACCTGGCTCACGTCCTGGTTCTTTCACAGGCCGCTGGCCCCTCTAAAGGTGGATAGCCCCGAAGGTGCCGAGAGTCCTGCGCCCAGGACGGCAATGATACGTTTTGATCGTTTGAGGGCGTCATGAAAGTCGGCGACGGCCGCCGGGTCCAGATCCGGTGAACTGACTGTTGAGTCGGCCATCTGAGCTTGTTCCGGAATCTCCCGCAACTGTTGTCTTGCCGAGATCTATCCTTTTGGTATTATTCGAACAAAAGGGACATCAGAGTGTATTTATTGTTGGCTGCATAGCAGAGTATCAACAAGGCATCCAACTCTGCCGTGCTGACATCCTCATGCAACCAAACCACTGGCCAGCCAAGCGAACCAATCAACCAGCCCTAGTAATAATAACGGATTGATACCTTCATCCTTGATCTACGCTTCACTGCTGCGGGACGGATTGCAGATTCCTCGCGTAGACCAGCTCACTGATGGCGCACACCTCCTACTATCCGATTCCGCGTGGATATCAAAACTCTTAAAAGAATAGCATGGGATTGATGCCCGTGTTGGATCAAGCCTTCTAAACCTTCTCTGGAACCGTGACCGCCTCATCCAAAACTTTTTATAACCCAGTGTTTGTTCTGCCGAGGGGTTCCATAGCACCATGGTATGGTCACTTCTATATGCTGTATCTGAACTGCTTGTCCTGCTTGTCTGTGAGGTCACTATCGGGTGCACCGCCGACATCCAGAATGACTTCCCCTTGACGCTCCTGGGCGACTTGCTGTTCATCAAAAAGGGCGGCATCTCTTGTTGAGTTGTCTCTCTCACAAAGGTACCGATAGGCCACGATCTCAGCAAAGAGCAGGCACCAGGTGACGATGGCCGTGACCACGCCGTTGAAGTACCGCGGTTTCTCGGTCCAAAGCTGCGGAGCGCCAATACAACCAGCGCAGTAGCCGATGAAGAACATGGCATTGACTATAGCGCGCTTGGTGTTGCCTTTCACATTGGAAGCGGTAAGAGAGAGAAGAACGGACCAGACCGCAGTGATGCACGACGACTGGAGCTTTTTGTCAGGGATCGGTGGCGTCTGCCAGGCCAGAGAAACTTACTATCCAGGAGGCGGCTATCATGCCCCATCCCGAGTCGGTGGAGAGCTTCATCAGAAGCACGTTGCCCACAAGCGGTGGAATAATGAGAGCCAAGGCAACCAGGGTTCGGTTCTTGGGGAACAGCATGCAGCCGCAGACGCCGATCCATAACATGCCAATCTGAACAGCTCCTTCCAGGCGGCTAAGTTAGTTGGAGTGTGTGGAAGTAGGTTCAGACCGTTACCTACCTGACGGAGCAGTGTATAGCATGGTTTCGTACTTGTCGTACCCGATGTTGTTGATTACAAGTGATGCGAACTGGAAAGAGTTAGAAAAGTTCCGAACATCATGGGGCGGAAATCCTCACGGTCAGAACCGGAGATTGCATTGTCACCAAAACCCCAAACCAAAACACAAACCAGGTCTTGATATCCAGTGCCGCCTCTTTGAGTTGCGACATGGAGAAGGACGTCTTGTCGCCCCCTTCACGGTCCTTGGCCATGCGCAGGGCAAGAACCTGTTTCTGGCGGTCCGTCAAGAACCAAGCGTCCTTGGGGCCGTTGGGCATGAAAAGATAGAACATGACGCCGGCCGCGGAGGTGATGGCGCCGCAGACAAGAAAGAGGGTTCGCCAGGGGGCAAGTGAGAGCGACGTGTTTCTGGCGATGCCGTACATGAGGAGCGAGCCACAGATCTGGGCGATCCCGTTCATCGTAATCCACAGCCTAACACCGTATCAGTCTCAGTTTGCCCCACCACGACAATCGATTTTCGAAGCCATGTGCTTACGCGGTTCGGAGAGCGTGTTCGCTGCTTCGGTACCAAATACTGGTAATGGTGATGAAAGCAGGGGACACAGCCCCCTCGGCAAATCCGAGAAGGAACCGAACAGCAGCAAAGCCGGCGTAGTTGTTCGGCGCGGCCAGACACATACAAATCATTCCCCAGACCACGCTGCAGTCAATATCGGAATCAAGAAGTCAGCAAGAGGTACTGGGACCTGGTGATTCACAGGGAGAGGCAGTAGCTTACACTGTGATGCCGACAAATTTCGTCAGGTGGAACCTGCTCATAAGGTAGATGAATGGGTACTCAGACACCAGTTGACCTATTAATGTGGTCAATATTGGATTGAAGCTCATCCTGGTGCACTATCGAGTCTCTTAATTACCGACATAGAAGATGGATGAACACCAAGAGTATTGAGTGCTGGTTAAGTTGAGGTCCGTTATCAAGCCGAACACCTATGATACTCGTGAGAACTTGGAGCTCGCTCGAGAGGCAGAGAAACATACGCTCGCGTAGCTCAGACTCTGCTTATCTAAATACTGTAGAAAGAAAACGAAGCACATCTTGGGCGATGTTAGCTTGTCTGAGAATCAGGGCTGCTGATGGTCATGTCTTCAAATCCATACCATGGGCATGATCGCAAGGTCGATTTTACGTATCACTTCTCTCTCCTCCTCCGGGGAATACCCGTCCACTAGGTCAATAATTTGTGCATTCTTCTCGTCCACGCCTTGCTGCCCGTGGCCATCGTCTCGCTCTTTGGTCATCGCGTCGGCGGGCGTGGAAGAAGTCATTCTGCCGTTGAATCACGAGCTCTCGTCGACCAATGTCTTCCTCGTTTCCCATCAAAGGGGTGACCACCATTCCAAAGCTGACCGAGAGTAGGATGGCCCGTTTTAATAAGTCGCAACGAACGAACTGGCCCGATCCACATGCCAGGCGTCATACCCGTCTATCAATCCGGGGTTACGCTCTTGTTCCCCTCACGAAGAACGCATATCAAGCTGGTCTCCAATAATCTTGCGATAGGCCATGACGGCGGATGATAGCAACGATACGGAGGTGGGGGAGGCCATATTCCCGATTGCGCAGCACCACGGGGACAGATATAATGCCCGATACCGGTATCGGCAATGTGGCTTTGCGAGGACGGTTTTCCGCTGATAGGGCTACATGCATCCGACACAGTCTTCTCCCTTGACCAATGTTAGTTCACTAATCATCTCGGGGTGACATTCTCTCCTCGGAGACGCACCCAATTGGACAAATAACTAGCTTCGGAGAGTCTCGCATCGTCCAACCGCTAGATGGACGCACAGTATTGGCGTCACCCTAGATCCCTAATCCGTTGTCTCCCTCTCGTCCTATCCCTTGTCCCATGCTCGCAGGGCAGTTCAATCTAACAAACTCAACATCAGAATGGTGACCGAAGCAGACCTCAAGCCCTGGCTGCGCGCCCCCGTCCGGCAATACATCCTCACCAACGCCACCATTGTGGACGTCACAGACGGCTCTCTCCGTCCCAACGCGGCCATTCAACTCAAAGACGGCCTCATCGACGCCATTCTCGACTCTACGGGTTCTGTTATCGACGCCGCCCGAGAACAGGGCTTCGAGGCAATCGACTGCACCGACAAGTTCATCTGTCCAGGGCTCATTGACGCCCACGTCCACCTGGTAGCCGTTCCGGGCTTCGGCGACCTCTCCAAGGCCTTCGGAAACTCAAACGATGTCTCGCTCCTCCGCCAGCCGTACGTCTGCGCGCAAATGCTGCACAGGGGCTTCACGAGCGTACGAGACTGCGGGGGCGCGCAGCAGGCCCTGAAAGAGGCCATCGACGACGGCGTCTTCCCCGGTCCGAGACTCTTCATCGCCGGCCATGCGCTGTCGCAAGCCGGCGGCCACGGAGACATCCGCGGCGTGCACGACCATGGCGAGTGCTGCGGCGGCTCGACGAACGGCCTCGGGAGACTGTGCAACGGCGTCCCGGAGTGCATGACCGCCGTGCGCGAGGAGATCCGCGGCGGGGCGGACTTTATCAAGATCATGGGCTCCGGCGGCGTTTCGACCCCCACTGACAGGATCGACCACCTCCAGTTCACCAATGCCGAGATTCAGGCCATGGTGGAATGCGCCGAGAACGCTGGCACGTATGTCACGGCACATGCCTACACGGCGAAAGCCATCAGGCATTGCATCGACAACGGGGTGCGGGGTATCGAGCATGGGAACTTTGTCGACGCTTCCACGGCGAGGATCATGGCGGACAAGGGAGTATACCTGACACCGACGCTCATCACATACGCCCAGATGGCGTCGCCAAAATGGAAGGGCTACCTGCCGCCCGAGTCCATGTCCAAGAACGAGCAAGTTCTCCACGCGGGGCTTGTCGCTCTCAAAACGGCATACGACGCAGGCGTAACCATCTGCTTCGGCACCGATCTCCTTGGCCCGCTCGGTGCGGCGCAGTCGTTCGAGTTCACTCTGCGCGGAAAGGCTCTGCCGTCACTTGCTGTATTGCAGAGTGCGACCATCAATCCTGCCAAGATGGTGGGCAGAGAACGTTCGCTGGGTCAGATCAACGTCGGATTTGAGGCGGATATCGTCATAACTGACGCCAACCCGGCCGAGGATGTTTCCATCCTTGATGACCCCGAAGCACACGTTCTTGGAGTAATCAAGGGGGGGAGGATTCACAAGAGTCGTTGGAACGGTATGGTAGAGGATGCTGCAGTGCCGATTAGGGTCAAGTCAGCGCTATGAGACGGATGGCATCGAATCTGCCCCCGAAAGGAACATGAAGATGTATGCAAAACTGTAGTACCTGAACCTAAGGTCCAATTGCCCATTTACCGAGGGGATCCTGAGATCGATATCCTTTGTGGTCGCAATGCCACGGGATCCTCCCATGAAGCTGTCTGCAGCCATGCTGCAGTGGCCACAGGCTCGTTACGTTGACCGTCAACTCCTCAGCATAATCCCGTTCGGATTCACCCTCCCAAGATCTGTAAACTATTTCAGCACTAGCAATCCAGGCTGCCCAACGCTCGTAATCGCCTGTGTTTTCCGCTGATGTATCCGAGCTCTTGTCTCGGCCCTGCTGTGTAACCAGCAACTTATACTTCGCCTCGTTTAAAATGGGCAGAGTTCAGGCCATCTCTCTCCTTTATATTCTTCGGGGCTTCTGCCCGGATGAGAGATGTCCAATGACTCCCTAGAGCCTTCCGTCCTTTTACAAACTCGCATGTCCTGCGTCTCAACTAGGACAGGAGTCTAAATACTGGCCGTCTCAGGCTACAGATGGTGAGATGGTCCAGTAATAATGTATAGTCGGCCAAGACGACTTGGTCTTGAATTGAAAAATTATCATCTAACGTATTTGCCATGAGAACCCCTGACTATTACCTAAAGGTCCTTTCTTGCATATTTGCTGTGGTTCTTCCGCAAGTTTTTCCCAATCTGATGGAGGTTAGCCATTTCCGGGCATAGACGAGTGGATAGGACAGAGCATACCATGTATAGGACGAACGGGATAGGAATAAACGTGACGGCCAATATTCCCAACAGCGAGCTCGCGTAGCTCACGCCCATCATCTCGTACATGTTGTTGGCGAAAAGCGGAAAAACCACGCCGAAAGCGCTTCTGAACAGGTCGTTGCCTGCGAGGACTGACGCGGCATGGTCCGGGTACGCACTAGGGAAATAGCTGAGCACCGAGTTGAACAGGAACATGGAGCCGATGCTGAACCATGCGGAGCCGATGATGGGCACGATCCAGTGGATCTCTGCCCTCGACGACCAGCCGAACCAGAAAAGACACAGCGGAATCGCAAACGCACCGACAAAGGCGGGCGGAATGCGCTTTTCCGGCTGAATGTCGCCGTCCTCGTTAAATTGCGGCTCAATGTATTTGCGCACGTACCAAAAGAAGGGCGGTAGGGCGATGAAGGCTCCGGCCATGATGCCCAAGAAGGCCAGACCTGCCAACCCCTCGCTGAAGCCGTAAATGCCGATGAATATGATTGGGAACGACTCGAACCAGATGTACAGCAGACCGTATATCAGGGCGAGGTAGAGGTTCAGCAGAAGGAGCATGGGCTCCGTGAAGCTGAGAGTGAACGGACGCACAAGGCACATCGTGACGATGTCCCTGCCCGTCATCTCCTCGGCCAAGATCTCGGGCTTGCTCTTGAACTTGTCGTTCCCCGTAATCTTTCGGATCCGCTTTGCCCGGCGGAACAAGATGTTGGCCGAGCTCGTTTCCGGCAGACAGAAGAAGAGCATGGCGAACACCAGGCTGCTTAGCCACATCAACTCCCAGATGGGCCACGTCCAGCCCTTCGCCATGGCCGCGAACCCGCCGATGACGGGGCCCAACGTAGGTCCTACCACAGCAGCAACGCCCCAGAACGCAATCGCGTACATTTGTTTCCTTGGCGCCCAGATATCTACCAACGTGGCGCCGCCCGTTGCGAGGACGGGAGAACCGACGAAGCCCGAGAGGAAGCGAAAGGCGAGGAGCATGCCAAAGTTGGACGACATGGCCGTTGGTATCTGCAGCAGGATGAACACGGAAAGCGTACCGATGTAAATGGGGTTGCGGCCAATGTAGGGGATCTCGGAGAGGGGGCTCCAGATCATCTGCGTTTTCCGTCAGTAAAGCCGTTCTGCCGCAGGGGTTGGCAGAGGAACGCACAGGGCCGAGGCCGTATCCAGCCACGTAGAGTGTGAGACCAAGCAGCGCGGGGACTTGGTCAACTTTAAAGACCAGCATCACATCCTTCAGCCCGGCCGTGTAGATAGCGGCGCCAATGTAGATGCTGGTCGTCAAAAGGCAGATCTGGAAGGTCACAAACACCTTCTTCCCCAACGGCCAGTTTTGCGGGTTCTGAAAAGTCGAGACTTAGACTGTGAAGCGACACTTCCGGGGCCTAGAGACACCCACCTCTGGATCATTCGGCAGAAAATCTATGACTTGGTCGCCTTCCACGTTTTCGGGGTCGATGCTGGTACTGCTTGCAATGCTGAGGTTTGTTCCCACCTCGCTCGTCACCATGGTCCGGTCTTTGTACATACTTTGTTCATCGACCTCGGTCTCTTCTGTCGGCTTCTTTTCGTCGAAATCCTTCTCGGTTTCCTCGGTTCGGCTACGCTGTAAGGCATTTACCCATGTCTTGTTGACGTACTGGCGCCATGAATCGGGGTTCTGCTCTTCGTAGTACTGTAGCTGACGGAACCTTGTCCCCGTCACGAGTCTCACAAGGTGCCCGAATGCTGTGTCGCGAAAGAAATCCATGGCTGGTTGAACGTTTCCCGGGCTTCGGGCGTGCACCTGGGAAGGGGCTAGGTGAATCGCTGGTTTGTACGCGAGGAATGCCACACTTTTGTAACCTCCCTCCGTGTACTGAAAATCATCACACCCTTCAGCGGATCCCAGGGCAACGGGGCGGAGACTTGCCTAATACAGCAATACGAAACTTTGTTGCAGTCGACCGTACCGGAGAGATGGTTTGACTATGTTGGGATAGCCAAGCAGTGGTCGAAGCTGGGCAGCAGAAGTGCGCGCTGGAGCATGAGGTGCGAGATTCAAATACGTTTCGGACATAGATCAGATAGTTTGGCCCCTCGCAGAGTATCTTGCTGATGAGTTTGTTCGCACTCGAATCCGCCTTTGAGAAAGTTTCGGGTCAGTCCGCTGCTAATACCTTCATAGGGGGCGCCGAAGGGGGGTTTGCCGAAACTGACTGGGTGGTATTGAACCGGGATCGGGTTGCGGCGCCGAACATGTCTCAGTCTGATTAACTTTACGGAAGTCCGCGGCACAGAGATGGTCTGAGTAACCAATGTAACAACAATTCTTATTCAGATGCCGATTTCAGTACTTTGTTTTAACGACTGGCTCATCCGTTCGCTCATCCGTTCAAAGTCGCCCCCCCCACATGCTGTTTACCATTTTAATTTGCCACAAAAGGTTTATCATGGGGTTAACCAAGATGATCGTGAAGAATATTGAACAGCCAAGGTTCAAATGCTTTTACCCTGAGATTCCTTACTATCTTCCTGCGCAGCAGCATAAAAGCATGACGCGACGAACTGACGTCGATGCTGCAGCCGAAGCGATTAATTTCGCGCCATAACACTCTCTGTTTTTTTTTTTTTGCCCAGTCATGTCATTGATGTCACGACAAACTGTAAATCATGTGTGGACAATCCTCGTCTTTTGTAGCAGGCAATCCATCTTTGGTTGCAACATCCCTCATCATTGTCGCACAGTATGATGTTCTTATTCTATTCATTAGAGATCTGAAGACAGACGCACCAAGTGCGGACAGATGCACTTTCGATCCGAAGAAGGACAGAACGGCTTCACACAGAGGGCCTTTGCATACTTTCGTGAGAAGATGAGCATGTCCAATGGGCCCGCGCCAGTTGGGATCCTGTTCCTATTCGAGTAATTAGCCCAGTTACTCGAAAAGAAGTTCTGATTGGATCTCATTAGCGGGCGTGTAGTGCTGCTCGACTCCCATCTATGGCTGATTGGATCGGTTGATTCAGTTGGGAGAAGACTGTTTGCCGTGACATTTCATCGCGAAAACCCGCGATAATCCCGAGGGCCGCCGTGCAGGGGGATATCGGTGATTCGGTCATGTTTTCCCCGGAATAGTGACAAAAGTCAGGCGACTGTTCAAAGAGACCTGCATGTAACTCTGAAAAAGACCCGGGTTGTCGGCATTTGATTACACTCATTTACCCGACCAATACCCAATACCGCGCAAAGAGCAACAGCGGCAGGGAAAATCATCAGCAACATGTTTTTTTTGCGGGGTTGAAACCTTTTTATTCCGTATTATGATTAACAAAACCGAAACCCGTCGCTCGCTTTTTCTATGCGCCCAAATGCCGAAAACTCTCTTCTTCCCTCAGCACGGAATGTTCGTAGGCGAGTGGGAAGGGCTCACGACATAGTCGTCGTACAATACCAGGCTGCCGCTATGGGGCACGTTACGAACTCTGCCTCGGCTGTCCTTCAGGACAGTGAAGCGGGTGGAGTAGCTGTTCGCGTTGAAAAATGCCGTTAGTCACCCGAGAACGTCTTGCGGTTTACTTGGTGGGTTATGCTTACTATGCAGCAGAGCAGTTGCCACCGTCGAAAATCGAATGGATGACACCGAGCACGTTGTAGGTCTTCTCGGTGGCAGTCTCGGAGGCTACCGTGGTGACGTTGGGCAGGTGGTTCCAGTGCTTGGTGCCAGTCGTCGGGAGCAGGGCCTGCTTGAGTGCAACGATGGCGTCGGCCCCCTTGACATTGTGCTCGAGCACGATGAGACCGCCCGTCTGGGGGACAAAAAAGTCCGTAAACGTGTCGGTGGCCTTGTAGTCCTCCGCAGACGCGTACAGGCTATCGTCGCAAGCCTCTTCGTTAGCTTCCTATGTCGAGCTGAGGGTCCTTGGGGCAGGTGTCCTGGCTCGGGTCTTGATAGGTGGAGGACTCACGCTTCGAGGAACGGCTTAAACGAAGCCTCAACGCCTGCTTCGGCCTCGTATTTGCTCATATCCACGCCCAGGGCGCTACCCACGAGCAGGGTGAGCGGGAAGACAATCATGGAGGGCCTCATTGTGGCGTAGGGCTGAGATGATCTTGATGAGGGTGAGTGGTGAGATGGATAGGAGACCCGCGGGATGTGCCTCACTCTCGAGGGATGGCAACTGACAATATTTATAACGTGAGCGAAGGCGACTATGCAAGTAGACCGTGGCACGTAATGGAGACAGAAAGAGGATCTTGGTGAACAGAGAAAGACTAGAACCACAGAATGGCATCGATACCCTTAACACCGCGTCAACGGTCGAGATGGAGACGTCCGTACTGGTATCCTTCTTCGTACTAGTATGGGTTACATCCTATACATACCACGCGCTGCTGATCTTCCCCCAAACCTCGGGCTTCTGGGGCTATACAGCGGGAGTTTGCCCGGAACTACTATAAGTCATCTGGAGGGCCATCAGTTTGGCGCACTCATAGTATTCTATTACCTAAATCTAGATTATGCCTCTACTTGCCTGGTCCCTTTCTTGGGCTCACCCCCTGCGGGAGAAAGGAACAGGGGGAGAGGACGCGCCGTAAGCGTGTGCCCTACATATTTTCTCACGTACAGCAACGAGTCAGTGATAAATCGGTCATCTTCTATACCCCTGGTGATCCACGCTGAAATCCATGGTTGTCCGAAAATCACATCTCCACATCGCGCGGCAAGCGATATCCACTATACATGTACGTGGACGGATATCGCAGCTAGCCTGGCAGGGCTAGCGACCCCCTCAGGTACACATGGTAAGGGGCTGTGACCTTACGACTCTACTTGAGAGTCCATCATTTGCATCCGTCGAAAGCCTGGTTCCAAACGGTCGCCAAGGAAGGTTCTGGTAACGAGGCTTTCTGCAGCCCCGAACCCAGGCCTGATGTCGTGGTCCTTATCAGCTCATCTCACGGAATGGGTCTCGCGATACGGAAGAATATTCTACCAAGCATTGCATACTATGTAGTACAGGTAGGTATAAGGCGCAGCCGTACTTATACGGCTGCCGGGAGCCACATAACCCCACCACAATATTGAAGAACCCTGCCTCAAGGGCCGATGAACAATGACTCGATGTTGTGAATACCGGCGCATGTCAATGAAACGCCCAGGTTGCCCACCCGGGCTTGCACAATGTTGGGATTCGCTTCACTAAAACCAGGGCTCTTTCTTTGTTTGCATAAATCGCTCCAACAGCATTTTTACCTCTGTTTGCATTGCTTTGAGTCCATGGTGCAACGAAAACATTGGTTTGGTCACGCAGCTAACCACACCAGACTTGAGAGGAGCATGGGATGCAAGGGGGAATGTGCGCCATGCGCTTAGCATCGCTGCTAAGTCCTAAAACCCATTCAACATTCAAGGCGCACACACGCCCAGTGGGTAACAAGACCAAGGCATGCAATACTTCCCACGGGCCACACTTCAGGCTTAGTGGCGCCCTTGTGATACTAGAACGGACGTGAGCATCTGAGCGTGACAGCTGTGCTCGTGTATCTCTTGTCAGTTAACGCACGTTGGACCCTTAAGGTTTCGGACTAGGTGGGAGCAGCACCAGCACTTCGAAGCAATGGTCACTGGGCTTTGTATGGTGGCTTATGCTCAGATTGGTAAGCTTTGTCGGTGCCATTGATACCGAAGTATCCGTGCAAGTGATTCATTTTGTGTCGTCATCTCGGCTCGGCGTTGAAGGTTTCGTTGGCATATGGGAGGGTGGCAGTCATGCAGATGCAAGGTATCTCTTTCATCGTCATACGATCGCTTGGCATGATGATCTTAGCGAGTCACGTAGTAGGAACTCGTTTTGGACTCATTGCTTCTTGAATGGTGCTTTCTCTAATTTTAACAAGCAAGGATTGCAAGTCAAACATATTGTTAATTCATATATAGGATGGAAGGCAGTAGGAAGAAAGATAGGAAGATAATAAGACCTGCCAATCTGGGAATGGCCTTGGTTCATCAGGCTTTTTCAACTCCCTTGCGTGGAAATAATCACTGGCTGCGCCTGGCTACCCGATCAGGGTGTTTTTGGATCAAGTAACAATAATTTGTGCACTCTTTCTATACTTTATTTATCAATGCTCACTCACTGGTTTGTTTGATGTGTTTGCGAAGCAACATTTCTATTCGGTCTGCCTGTGTTAATATCCTGTGTGAAGATCATAAAAGACACTGATTTGCCTAGCGCTTCAAGTTCGTCTGTGTAATTAAAGAAGCGGGTGCAGAGCATGGTTTCAATCCCATCACACTCTATCCGTACTATTCCACCCAATATCGATTGCAAGTCGATGAATGATTGATGTTACTTTCTGAGGAGCTGTGGGATGCCCAGTGTCGGTTCAGGGGGCTATTAATAAGGAGCCTCCAGTCTCGCTTGGGCTAAGAGGGCAGCACAGTCATATAGTCGCACAACTGGCAGGATAGGCTGGCTTGTTACCACGTCGAATATTTGACATCGGCCCTTGTAAATGTACAGGGCGACATAATTAACGTCATGGCAACATAGCAAAACATCATATAGAAAACTTTACATTATCTTAGATCCTTTGTATTATATTAGAAATTCTATATCGTAAGAAGCTTAAGGGTAGCAATAGGGGACCTAAGGGTAGTATAGTTATATAGTTATATAACTAGCAGGATAAGCTGGCTTATTACTCTATTAAATATTCAATATCAGCCTTTATAAATATATAAGGCGATATAATAAATATTATAGTAATATAGTAAAATATTATATAGAAAACTATATATTATCTTGGATCCTTTATATTATATTAGAAATTCTATATTACCAAAAGCTTAAGGGTAACACTAAGAATATAAATTCACGATGGTCAAGGGAAAGATAGAGAAGAGTAAAAGGTAGAGGTAAAAGTGTTGATATTCATGATCATAATTCTTTCTCTATAAGGGAAATATTATCTTCTTATATAAAAGGTTATAAGATATATTGTAACAGATTATTTCTAGATATCTTAGATATCTAGGGGTTATAAAGTATGTAGGGTTTATCTTTGGAATCTAGGAGTTATTCTAGATATCTAGGGGTTACTTTAGGTATCTAGGGGTTATTCTAGATATCTAGGAGCTGCTTTAGATATCTAGGGGTTATTCGAGATATCTAGGAGCTGCTTTAGATATCTAGGGGTTATTTAAGTAAGACTAGCTTAGTTACTAGTTTTACTAATGTCTTAGAGACAACCTATATACTTTTCTTATCCATTTTACTAGTAGAATCTAGTTATCTTATTTATATTATTATATAACCTTTAGTTATAGTGTTATATAGAGATTTTGTTATAAGAAATAAGAGTTATTAATTCTTAATTCTTAGTTTCCTCCTTAAGTTATACTTATAAAGTGTAACTTATAAAAAAAAAAAATTTATTATAAAAACCTTTATTAAGGGAAAATTGTATAGTTATAGTTATAGAAAAACCTTTATAAAAAAATAAAAAAAATTATAAGGGGAAACCTAGTGTATAAGCTGTTTAACCTTTCTTTTAGAAAGTAATTCTTTATTATCTATAGTTTCTTTAGGTAAAAACCCCTTTATATTTAAGTTTATTGTCTCTATAAAGTATTTAAATACTTCTTTATTAACTGGTTTAGTAAAGATATCTGCTATATTATTTCCAGTGTATATATGATATAAAGAGACTAACTCATTATTAACAGCTTGTCTAGAAAAGTGGTATCTTATATCTATATGTTTAGCTTTCTTATGCAGTTCTGGATTTTCAGTTATCCTTTGGGCTGCTTCATTATCTATTAATATAATAGGCTTATTAAGAGTTAACTCTAAATTCAACTCTTTATATATATAAGAGAAAGAGTTATATAGATATATAGATTCTTTTATAGCTTCACATAGAGCCATATATTCAGCTTCACAAGTAGATAAAGCAACTGTTTTCTGTTTTATACTATTCCAACTTATTATATTATAGTAACCAAAAGTACTTATATATCCAGTTGTAGACATTCTATCATCTAGATCTCCAGCCCAATTAGAGTCTGAAAATAAGATTAACTGTAGGTCTATATTACAGTTATATATTAATCCAAGGCTAGGGTATTTATTAAGATATCCCCATATTCTATCTAGAGCTACAAAGTGTTCTCTAGATGGGTTACTCATATATCTAGCACATAAATTAACTGGATATGTTATATCTGGCCTAGTTTTTAAACTAGCATATAGTAGCGATCCTACTTCTTGTTGGTATCTTGTTATATCTTCTTTTGTTGCTTGTTCTATATTTTTCCTTAGTTTTATAGAAGGTAATATAGGGTTATTATAAGGATTTATATCCTTTTTATTATACTTTTCTAGTAGTTTATTTATATATTTTGTTTGGTGTATATATAAGATCTTATCTTTTCTATTTATAGTTATTTCGTTCCCTAAAAACGTATGCGGAATTCCTAAGTCCTTTATTTCTATATATTTATATACAGCCTTATAAAAGTACCGTATGTCTTCTTCATACTGAGCTGTTATTATTATATCGTCTACGTGACATACTATTATAGCTCTTATATTCTTATTATTTGCTATAAAGATTCCTTCATCATAAGGGGATTCTTTAAAGCCTATCTTATTTATTATAGATCTTAACCATTTATACCAAAGTCTAGGGCTTTGTTTTAGTCCATATAGAGCTTTATTTAGCTTACAGTATAGGACTTTTTCTATATTATTAGTATATTCCAGGGTATTTATGTTATGGTTATATGAAAATCCAGTAGGTAGTTGTACCCATATTTCTTTATCTATATCTGCATGGCAAAAAGCATTAGAGATATCATATTGTCTAAAATACCATCCTAGCTTTATGCCTATTATTAATATAGCTCTATAGTTTTCTGGCTTACAGGTAGTACTAAAGGTTTCTAGGTAATCTATACCTATATATTGGTTATACCCTTGTACTACCCATGTAGCCTTATATTTTATAGGATTTTCCGCTATATCTGTTTTTAATTTATATACCCATCTTCCTCCTAAGGGTTTATATCCATTAGGTAGAGGAAGTATATTCCAAGTATTCATCTTATGAAGATTATTAACCTCTTCAACCATTGCTTGAATCCAATTATCTCTATATATAGAGTTTATTGCCTTTTTATATGTTGAGGGTTCATCGATTGTATTTATAGATAAGATATATAAAGCTTTATTAAACCTATTTATTTGATTATCTTTATTATTTATAGTGGAAAGTATTGGTTTAATTATAGGGCAGTCTTTTATAGTATATAAAGCGCTTTCTTGTTCTGCTACCCAAGTATATTCTTTAAGCTTTTCCTTATCTAGCTTAGGAATTTCTACTACTATCTTGGAATTATTAGTTATAGGACTATTATTATTATTATTATTATTATTATTATTATTATTATTATTATTATTATTATTATTATTATTATTATCTATTTCTCCTAGATTCAAGGCTTCCCTTCCACTGTTATTGTCACGTAGGGGATTATTTATAGGAGAAGGCATAAATTGATCTTCTAGAACTACTATATCTCTAGTCCAAAAGGTAGTTTTCTTCTGAAAATCATATATTTTATATATATTGCTTCTAGAATTTAACACTATTGCTTTAATAGCTTTATTATCTAACTTCTTTATCTTAGGATCTTTATTCTTATAATAACATATAGATCCAAATGTAGTTATATTATCTAAGTTAGGTTTTATATTATTCCTTATTTCATATGGTGTTTTATATTCTAGAGCTTTATGAGGAGTTATATTATATAAATCGACTGCTGTAAGGGCAGCTTCTCCCCATAGATATAAGGGTAAGTTAGCTTGTAGTAATAAAGCTCTTATTTTATTAGTTATAGTCCTTATAGCTCTTTCTATTATACCATTAGGTTCATGTGTATAAGGTGCCTTTATATTATGGTTTATAGATGTAGTCTTTATAAAAGAGATTTATTATTTATAATATTTACAGTAGCTGCTGTATCTAAGCAGAAAAGAACTGAATTTCTATCTATAGGTGCTATATTACAACCTATAGTCTTATTAGAAGAAGTCATATATATAGAAGCGTAGGAATTACTTACGTCTTCAAAGTCTAGATCTATAAGATCTTGATCTTCTTGATCTTCTTCTTGTTCTTCAGTGATTTTATCTACTGTTTCTTGTATATCAGAATCAGAATCTTCTTCTATTATAGCCTTTCTAGCTATTAGAGCTTTCTGTGCTCTATAAAGCTTCTTCTTCTTCTTATTATTTGCCTTTCTTTCTATTCTTTCTTTATCCTTATGGTTCCAGGACTTTGGAGCCTTATTTGGATGTAAAAGTTGCAATCTTCAACCAAATGGTTTTTTAGTTTGCAATATGTGCAATATAATCCTTTTATCTTCTTCCAAGGTTTCTTAGGCCTAAAAGAAGTATATAGGACTGTAGAAGAGCCTTTTCTTTTGCTTCATCTATAAGATTTGCAAAAAGAGATTCTATAGTATAAGAATCAGCATCTTTTCTAAGAGCTTGTGTTACGTTGGTTATAAAGCCTTCATAACTATTATCCAGACTATTTAATACCCAAGCTATAATAACTTGTTTTGGTAAACCCATATCCTTAGAGGATAGGTCGTCTGTAAGCTCTTTTACCTTATTTAGGTAACTCTCCATAGAATCAAAAGAGTCTAAAGAGGTATTGAAAAATTCCTTACAAGTAAGATATTCATTGGTAAATCCTGTAGGTTCATATAGATCCTTCAGTTTTTCCAAGCTTCAAATCCTGTAGTTGAATCTTTTATAACCCGTAAGGGCATCCTCACAAAACAGCTTCATAAAAGCTAAAGTTTTGTTATCAGACTTCTGCTGAGCAGGAGTTATAGGAGGTGTTATAAGACTTGAGTTTATATCTTTACTTATAAGTAAAGCCTCAAATCTGGTTGCCCAAACTAGGTAGTTAGAGCTACCTGAAAGGCGGGGATATTGATAGATCTTTCCATCTTTAAAAGATGAGGAAGTGGTTGGATTTGATATTGAAGGTTATGGTTGGATTTGTTGTGAAAAATAGATATTGAAAGTATGTGGGTTTGTTGTATTTGGCTTGCGTTGCGTTGGAAGTCGATTTTATGATATATATGGGCGTAATCCACCAAAGCTTTCACCAGCCAGACAGCAGACCAGTTAGTCTAGTAGTCTAGTCAACTACTAAATTAACTCAATCGATTGACTACCAATTGAGAGGTCTTGGGTTCAATTCCAGCTGGAGGCAAGAAGAAAGATCCTTTATCGGTTGGATCTTAAAGTAACCGATAGACCTTCTGAGCGTTGTTGGGTTGGTTATCCGTCCGGAGCTGTAGTGACGTAAAATATAGCTGGTGTGTAACTTGCCCGGTAAGCCGATCCCTCTATTCCGTTGAATATGGATTGCTGGGTATGAGGTGTAGTAGCCTTAGAGTTGTTCTTCCATAAAGTTCCCTTATCAATGTGGTTTGTCCCCTGATAAGGTTGAGCTTTTTTGGATAAATAAATCCTTTTTAACTTTTTGTAGCAAGTCTTAAAGGTAAAAAGGGGAAGTAAAGAGATAAAGTCCTTCTCTATCGAGCTGGGCTCATAACCACTAAGAATATAAATTCACGATGGTCAAGGGAAAGATAGAGAAGAGTAAAAGGTAGAGGTAAAAGTGTTGATATTCATGATCATAATTCTTTCTCTATAAGGGAAATATTATCTTCTTATATAAAAGGTTATAAGATATATTGTAACAGATTATTTCTAGATATCTTAGATATCTAGGGGTTATAAAGTATGTAGGGTTTATCTTTGGAATCTAGGAGTTATTCTAGATATCTAGGGGTTACTTTAGGTATCTAGGGGTTATTCTAGATATCTAGGAGCTGCTTTAGATATCTAGGGGTTATTCGAGATATCTAGGAGCTGCTTTAGATATCTAGGGGTTATTTAAGTAAGACTAGCTTAGTTACTAGTTTTACTAATGTCTTAGAGACAACCTATATACTTTTCTTATCCATTTTACTAGTAGAATCTAGTTATCTTATTTATATTATTATATAACCTTTAGTTATAGTGTTATATAGAGATTTTGTTATAAGAAATAAGAGTTATTAATTCTTAATTCTTAGTGTAACAATAGGGGACCTAGAGGTAGCTGTAATAGAATTGGCTAGAGGCACTTAACCAGGTAGGGCTTAATGGTAGGTATTGGTGTATTGTAAGACTAAAGCTTATAGAGGTATTAACCAGTAGGCCTCTACGTCTGGTAAAGCTCTACAAGTGGGGTGGGTCGCCGGAGGCTCGGCGACCAGTCGCCGAGACCCACGTCCTCTGTCAGGAATACTATTACAGTAGCACAGTTATATAGTCGTATATCTAGCAGGATAGGCTGGCTTATTACTATATTAAGTATTTAATATTATCCTTTATAAATATATAAAGGAATATAACTAATATTATAGTAATATCGCAAAATATTATATAGAAAACTTTATATTATCTTAGATATTTTATATTATAAGAAGCTTAAGGATAGTGTTACGACCAAACAAGTTACAGGCGATGTTGCCCCACCAAGACAGCGAAACCAACAGAAGAATGACTCCCCGGAACGGAAGAACTATGGAACAAGTCACGTGATGATAAGATAAGGTGATCACCCTGCAGGACCCACTGAGCGATCACCAGGACCCACTGAGCGATCAGTAGTACCCACCGAGCGATCAGTAGTACCCACCGAGCGCTCAACGGGGTAAGCAAAGTGAGCAGAACCAACAAGATCATGGGACACGATCAAGATCGACAAGAACAGGACTTGTATATAGGATGGACTTGGACGCACTCAAGGACAGACTTCCATAGCTCTTCAGCAATCAACTTGTGATACATTCTCTGAATACCTTTCAGTATCCCTTGAGTGATTCATTGACAAGAAGCTATACGAGCTACCCTTACGACTTTTGACCACACGACTGATCACCGGGTGATCAACAGACCAGCAAGCCAACAATACTGTTACCGAGTATCGACCTCAGCTATACTATTAGCGGAAACCCTACTGTCGGATTACTGACCGTAACAGGTAGTCATAGGGGGCCTAAGGGTAGTATAGTTATATAACTAGCAGGATAGGCTGGCTTATTCCTATATTAAATATTTAGTATTAGCCTTTATAAATATATAGGGCGATATAATTAACATTATGGCAATATAGCAAAACATTATATAGAAAACTTTACACTATCTCAGATCCTTTACATCATGTCAGAAATTTCACATCGTAAGAAGCTTAAGGGTAGCAATAGGGGACCTAGGAGCAGGACCAGGGGGCGTAAGGGCAGGCTTACGAAGAGGCTCAGGGGCTTAGGGAAGGGCTAAGGGGCTAAGGTACGGGAAAAGGAAATAAGGTTAGGGTAGAGTTAAACTTTTGAACTCTAGGTAGGGCGACGTACGGCTCACCAAGAGAGCAGCGCTTTGACCTACTTAGCTAACTATCTAACCATCTACCTATTTAATTAGCTAAGGTAGACTTTAAGGCCCTTATATCCCCTAACTATACTGTTGTTATGATGTGGAATTTCTAACATGATGTGAAGAATCTGACATGATCTGAAACTCTTCTCATGGAGTTTGCCATGTTGCCATGATGTTAACTACAGCCCATCATGAAAGCCATGCTTACCCTGTAATAGCAGCCTACATATTATCACTAATGTGGGGAACAGGACTGGGTGGTATTCCTTTACGAGGTGGCGTCACATCGTATTACTGCGGCTATATTTGATGCCGCAACGCATGCACTCAAGCTTTTCGTCGTTCCTGGAAATGTAGCTCGGGTCCTGGCGATGACAACGGCAGCAACCCTGGGAGACAGCCGGCTGCTGCTGCTGTTGCTATTGCTGCTGGTTGGAGTTAGCGGTGCCAGCAGTACCCGGGTCTCAAGCAGCAAATGCCACGGCTTTCTTGTCGCTGGCTTCAGCCATCATCATAGCCTTTGCAGCATGGTTGGCAGCCTTCCCTGTCTGCACTTCAGCAGCTTTGGGCTTTTGCTGGAGAGCAAGGCCTCTTGCCTTTTCGCCATTGGCTGCAAAAATGGCCACCTCGCCACTGCTGCGAGCAATATCGCTGAGTTGGAATCTCATGATGCGCTAGAGCTCTTGGGCTGTCTTCTTAAGTGCCACAGCACTCTCGAGGCATGCTGGAGAGCGATGGCATCGTAAGCTTTATAATCGGTCTTGGAGAGAGCCATGATGGTGTTCTGCCCCAAACAAGTCAGGATGATTCAGTCTGATGGATTTTAGAAACTCGGATGGAAACATACCATTGGATGGTTACTCGCGAGCTGGTTTGTTTTCTCGTGATGGGCACTTTTTAGGTGCTTTTGTTACTGTTGCTGTTGATGTTATGCTGTGATTGTGCTTGTGGTTTGAAGATATTTACCGGAAGCGAGGGTAAAAAAGCAACACAGAACACCAAACTTGCAACAACAATAGCTATCCTTTCCGCTATAGTTTATTTTTTCTCCGGGTTCATCTTTATCGCATTTTCCTTTATCGGATTATTCAACTGATAAAATGGACCAAAGTCCCCATACATTAACTCAACTGCCCCACTTGCGGGCCACCCCTACATCCGGGCCCCCATCACCACCACCATCACCACCACTATCATCACTTATTTCCTCGGGCTTGCCGCCCACCCATATGCAACTTTCGGCTTCGCTGGATAATTCGGATACGCTGGATTCATCCGGACTATTTATATCGCCGGCATCCGTATTTCTGGCCCGCTGGATATGCTCTATAGTGGCGAAGGTGCTGTTGGGCGATAGGGGGACCTTTTTCCTCTTGCGTGACCGTTGATCTTCTAGTTGGGCCTGTAACGCGTTAACTTGCCTTTCTAGAAGGGCCAGCCTAGAGGCCTGCTCATCATATCCCTTTTGCACCTTTCTGGATAGATGGCGAATAGTATGGGTATCTAACCCATCCTGACCCAGCTGGGTTAACTGGTGTAGTTGATGCCGTAGATCAGCAGATCGATGGGGGGTTGACCATGGGATGATAGATACGGCTTTATCCCACTGCTGGCTGCTAGGCTGCTGGCTGGCTGGCTGGCTGGGCTGGCTGGATGATGCCTTAGATACCAAGGGGTTAGATAGAGGCCTTCTCACAGCAACTGGCCATAATCCAGCTGCCCTCCAGCCAGCCTTAACATTCTGCCTGGTTATAGATGCCTTGCGGGCCTTGAAATAACACTCCAGAAATGCCCTTCTGCCAGCTTTAGTTGAATCTGTAACCCAGTCATCTAAATATCCAACCTCCTTGCGATAGGCTTGCTTTAATGGGCTGAAGACAGCCACATCTAGAGGCTGGAGGATAGCAGAGGAGTGCGGCGGCAGAAATAACAGATAGATATTATGCTGCCAGCATTTCCACATAAAGTCAATGGATATATGGCTTTTATGGGCATCTAGAACCAGCAATCTGGCCTCCTCTGTCTGGGTGCCTGGGATGAAGACCTTCTCTAGCCATTGAAGGGCAGTTTTCTCAGTCGTCCAGCCATTATCAGTAGCTGTAAACTGCCATCTAGAGTATCTAGATAGGTTAAATAGGTTAGATAATGGGAACCACTGGTCTTGGAGTGTCTTGCCCTTATATATAACTAAGGGGGGTAAAAAGCTTCCAACAGCAGACACACACTTGATAATAGATATCCATCGCCGGGATCCAGGCTGCTTTTTCTGGATATATTGCGATGCTGCAGAGCCCAGCACTAGCCCATTATCTCCCTTGCCCTCCATAATGCCAGTCTCATCCATATTCCATCGGTTAGATGGATGGATTCCTTGGATGGCAGGGATATGGGCCAGACGATGGAAGAAATCCTCGATAACCTCAGAAGAATGGGCTGCCCATCGCCGGGCATCTATTGCTCTGGATCTCTGGGTTCTGATGGATGGGTTTCGCCGCAGGAATCGGCCCATCTACTTCCTTCCTATGGGCTGCTGCCCATCGCCCATCATCCGCTCTGCCAGTCCCTTCACTTGCTGATGGGTGAGGGCCCTGCCAAGGGAATCTTGAAGGCAGATATGGGCAGCCAGATTATCCTCTTGTGACTGGGATAGTCGCTGCATATGGGTATAGGCAGTGTTTTTGCTTTGCCGCCCATGGTATCGATATTGAAGTGACTGGTATGGTATACCCCATGCGCGAGCAGCAGCCCGGATGCTACGCCCAGCCCTCACATCTAGAAGGGCCCGTTGGAGCTCATCTTCGGTATATTGCTTCATTATGGGTTGAAGAAGGTATCCTGAAAAAATGGCGTTGTTTGGCGATATATGGTAATTGTTATGGTGGTTTGAAAAAGGTGATGGTGTTGATGGATGAGGCATTTTCGGATGGCCCGGATGTAGGGGTGGCCCGCAAGTGGGGCAGTTGAGTTAATCGTCTACGTCTATCTCTATCCGCTACCGGGCGTCTTATTTCTTGTTCCCATATACACACAAGAGACGAAGCAGCTTATAGTTCGATAACTAGTTCTGAGTTTGAGGTAGTATCGTTACTTTGTCCGAATCTCTTCCAACTCGCTCCATCGTAGCAACCAGTATTGAACTATGGGATTGTCAACATAACGTCAAACCGACGTCGTCAGCAGGCCTTTTATCGAAGTTTCGAGAGACACCCCGTCACCGCGCGAAGTCTACCCATCTCGTAAGCCGCTCTCTGTTTCATCTCCCGCCCCATATTATCGTCGCTCACTGATATCGTCTAGTCTAGTTCATCTCAAAACTACAAAGATAGAGACCTCTTTGCCTACGGACGCCCGCGAGCTTCCCCACTTCCTCCACAGGGCTAGATCTTCTTTCCATCTGATTGTCGATAGAAAGCCCTTTCTGACTCTTAGTGGCGATATCACACCTTCGCCTACCACTTCAGCTACTCACACGACCAATACCGGGGTCTGGCAAAAGGTGAAGCCACGGGGGGCAATGCCGTTTCCCTTTCCGTCACCTGGGACGTTTGGGAATAAAGTGAGGGTTACTTCAACATGGCCTAGCTTGATTAACTTGTTAATTAGGCTCGTCATGCCAAGTTACGTATTGTGATCCAGTGGTTTGGTTCACTAAAAGGAGGGTATGAGTTGGTAAGTCTCGCCCCATCTATCAATGCAACGTTCTTCCTCTACATCTTTTCAACGTCCTTTCCACCTGTTGGCGGTGCTGCTGAAGGTCATGTAACCTCTGTCAGCCCACCATACTTACCAGCCTCCAGGCCTTTAGTTGCCAGCAACTTCATCACCAATACAACTCACTCATGGCGATATCGTTGCTCCTCCACACCATCTTATAGCACCCTAACATAACCTCTTTATTATATATTTACTTCTTCTTTTCCGCTACCGCTGCGATGGAATTACCGACAACAACTATTGCCGACCTCTCGACTTACACCTTAACCTGGGCCAAGATGGACAACAAGCGATTTCCGAAACTCAAGCAGCGTAAAGACATTTATAACGACGAAGATGATGTGGTGGGGGAAATAGTCAACACACCTGACTGCCTCTCATTGTTCGTCTCAGAGCTAACAAAGTGAGGGCAAAGCGCTCATTGAATACATCAGCCAGTGGTACAAAGGCCATAAGGCCCATACTCATGGTCCAGATAGTGGGCCAAGTCGGTCTAGGAAAGGATGTTCGCGACTGCTCGATAGCTGCCAACAACACATTTGGGGCAGATGTCCCGCAGGGCTTTATCGACCTCCTATGACAATCTGGATCACAAATTTTGCAGAACACAAGCTACGACGGGGAAACATTCGGTCAAGGCACTGAGCGTGCCGAAGAGATATTCACGATATATCACCCAGCCAAGCAAGTTGAGACTCTTGCAGGCGTCGTCAAAGACACTTGCTCGCTACCAACTTTCACAATCGTTCCGTGGATGCCTAGGGCTTGTTATACGGGCCCCCTGGCCCAAAAGACCTCTCTCTATGGAAGGGATTTGCGCCCTCGGTTGAATTTTATGTCCTCAGAATGCTGCATAGCAATTATCACAGCACCTGCAGGGACTGTCCAACCAGCCTCTCCCTGCCCAGATTCACCACCAGGATGCGGACAACATTCGACAGCTCTGGTCGGCTTCTGGTTACCGAGGGCATCTGGAGTGGCCACCATTTTGATCGACAAAGTCGACCCGGTCCGCTCCCCTCTCCAAAAGCATTTCAGTCTCATGGGCCGGATCACACCCATTCTCACTGCCGCCCGAAAATCAGGGTCTCCCCTTTGCCGATTTATCCTTTTCGCCCTTTAATACTACCGGTGGCGGGTCAAAAAGCCTGTGTGACAGATCTGAAGTGGTTTTGACTTCGCCATTGAGAGGCTCTTGACCGGCAGCTTCTATGGCGGTGCATGCGGTCTTGTCATTCACCAAGGCGAGGGCAAACTTCTCGGCATCGGATATGATTCCCAGGTCAAGGCCGAGGCTGTCGTCTCGAATGCCGCCTCAACTCGGATTCTTAACTCCCATAAGCTGGAGGTGAAACAGGACGGCGGCTACGACACCCTGCGGTATATCAACATAGACGAGACCGGTGGTGGCCGTGTGGCGCACACGCCCCCGACGGATCCCATGATTGCTGCAGTTTGTTTTTATTATTCTGAGGAGTAGATACGTGATCATCTACAATGACGCGGACCAGCCCCTGTTTGAATTCGACAACACATTCAACGGAATACTTGGCGCCGGCTCAGTCACCGCAGAAGTCGGACGAGAGCTGATTGGTTATCTGGCTACGGAATTCAACGTCACGATGATGATGGACTCTGGTCTTCATAGCGACCCTTGCATCAAAGTTGGTAAGTCAAAGCACCCACATATGAAACACCCCCACATATGGAACACCCATAAATGCCTCATCCACCACCACCTCCTTCACCACCACCAACTTCAAACTATCATCACTTTATCCACCCTTCACCAAATTGCTTCATTTTTTCAGAATCCCTTTCTTATACCATAATGGTCCAGTATACTGAAAATGAGATCAATTAGGCGATTGAAGCTGTTACAAATGGCGAGGGGCTAAGAAGATCTGCTTTGACTTATGGCATCCCCCTTTCAACCCTTCGCAACCGGTTACATGGTATCCAGCCTAGAAAAATCGCATTTGAAGACCTCCAGCGACTATCTACTGCCTAAGAGGCCAGCCTGGCTGCTTGGGTAACTACCCAGGCAGACCTCGGGCTGCCACCAACCCATCAACAACTAAAGGACTTTGCCCATCGCATCCTCCAAGCTATGGGGATACCCAACCTCTGGGCAAGAGGTGGGTAGATGGCTTTATTCGAAGGAATCCATCTGTCAAGGTCTAGAGAAGTCGATCTATTGATTCAAGGCGTGTTAATAGGGCATCTACTGAGGTTATTAGGGACTGGTTTAAGTATCTCGCCATACCTCACATCCAGGCCATTAAACCAGCTAACAGATATAATATGGATGAGACTGGCATCCTTGAGGGCAAGAGCGATAATGGGCTGGTGCTAGGCAGGGCTTCAACTAATGCAGTAAGGAAAAAGCAGCCTGGATGACAGGCCTAGGTGTCTATCATCGAGTGTATATCTGCTGAAGGCATTCCCATCCATCCCTTGGTTATATATAAGGGCAAGACGGTCCAGCAGCAGTGGTTCCCACTAGACCTAGACCCATATGATGGGTGGGAGTTTACAGCAATAGAGAATGGATGGACCACTGATGATACTGCTGTTGAGTGGTTACAGAAGGTCTTCCTCCCATAGACTATGTCTTCTGAACCTGGCCAGGCCAGACTGCTTATCCTGGATAGGCATGGGAGCTATATAACAACGGATTTTATATGGTTATGCTATACCAACAACGTCTATCTGTTATTCTTGCCGCCACATACCTCCCATGTCCTCCAGCCATTTGACCAGTCAGTCTTTAGCCCTGTTAAGGCAGCATATCGGAAGGAGCTTGGATATCTTAGTCAGTGGATTGACTCTACTGTTATAGGTAAAAGGAACTTCCTTTCCTGCTATCAGAAGGCTCGCCTGGCTGGGCTAACAGTAGGCAACATCAAGAGTGGCTGGAAATATACTGGGTTATGGCCTGTTAGTGTTACAAAGCCACTTATGAGTGGGCTACTAGTTGAGAAGGCAAAAATGGCAACAATAACACTATCAACACCACTTAATAAGGCTATGAGGGATGGCAATATAGCCCAGGATGCCCATGATAGAGAAGGCTGGGCATCAGCCTCATCAGCAGTCAAGTGGTCAACGCCAAGGAAGGTGAAGGACCTTGGAGATCAACTACAGCTATTCAGCCAGCTTGAACAAAACATCGCCACACAACGCCAACTATTCAGAAAGGTCAAAAAAGGCTTCCAAGAGCAGTCCTATATGCTAGCTACTGCCCAGCAAAAAATCAGCCTTCTAGAAGCCCAGGTTGCCAACAGTAAACCTAGGAAACGAAAGGCTGTATATATGGATCCTAACACGAAGTTTGCCACGATCAAAGAGGTACGGCAAGCCCAGATTGAGGCTGGCGAGGCTGAAAGTAATATAGATGAATCCAGCGCATCTGATTTACCTAGTGAGGCCGAAAGCTGCATTATTGTAGCATCTAGATAATGTTGATAGTTAATTAAATAAGGTGGTGGTGGTCATGATGATGATGTTTTTAGGTGTTCCATATGTGGGGGTGTTTCATATGTGGGTGCTTTGACTTATTAACTCCCGCCCCCCTGGCCAGATTAATGCCCGAGGGTCATGGGGTCCTACCGGTTTGGGGGATAATTTATCCTCTCTGCTGGCTCCCGGCCAGAGCATATGGTCAACTTTCCCGCGAAGCTGGGGTTGCTATGGTATATTGTCCGGCACGTCGATGGCGACACCTTACATTGCGGGTTGTGCCGCCCTCGTCAAGGAAGTTCATCACGATCTCGATTCCTCTGAAATTATGAGGTTGCTAGCTACCACGGCGCGACCTCTTACGCTCAATAACGGGTAGAACAAAACTTACGACTTTCTTGCTCCCGTCGTACAGCAGGGAAACGGTATTGTCGACGCCCTTGGGGCGGTCAGAGCCAAGACTACATTTTCAACCTCTCATCTGGCATGGAACGACACTGAGTTCTTTACTGGCAGCACGTCCCTTGAGTTGCATAACAAAGGAAACGAATCTGTATTGTACAGGTTTTCTCACAGGCCCGCCGTCACTTTCCTTGCGTTGTCTCCCGATCTCCAGACAATCACGCCTTGGAGCAGAGATAACTCTTCTGCGTTGGCTTCCGATGAGTTCTTGCAAAATTTGATAGTAGACCGATACGCAAACATTACTATATCGCCCCAATTCTTGCAAATCGAGCCAGGAAGCTCGGCGTCAGTGCAGATAAGAGCAGACATCGAGGGTTTGGACGACCTAAGTGCCCGCTGTCCACTTTACAGCGGGCTCATCCATGTAGACGATGGTAGAGACTACGCGCAACTCACGGTTTCATACATGGGGATCGGATGCCCGATGCGTGAAATAGTCGTCATGCCTCAGGGCTGAAATAAGACGTTCGTCACCGCCGCCACTACGAAACAGGCCATGGGCGAGTCTTATGATGCCGTACCCCTCTCGCCAAACGTGACATTTCAGCTCCAGCGCTACAAAACGCCGATGATGTACGAAAATTCCTCAGCCTTGCTTCCAATATTGAATGTGGAACTCGCAATGTATAGTCGGGCATTTTCTGCCGAACTCCTTTCAGTCCCGGCTTCGGAACAAGATGAAAGTGTCCCGGTCTTCTCATGGAACGAGACTGCTCAGCCTGGAGGCTTTAACCGTGCGACAACGAATTTTCTCGCGTGGAGTGGGCAGCTAGGGAGCGGCTCTTGGGCTAATGAGGGTTTTTACAAGTTCAGAGTGTGTGCGTTGAGAGCGTGGGAACAACAGACAACGGATCCTTATGCTCGGAAAGACTGTGTTGTTACAAACCCATCTAATATACAATATAGAGGATGAAAAATGATAGGATTAGGCTTATTATGGTGGTTATTTATGTAGTGTATATATACGGCAGCGATGTCCCTAACATATTGGTTGTTTACAAAGGTTGCCAGTACAGCAATTTTCTATAGGGTGGTTACCTTAGGTAGTAAATATATATACCATCGGATTTTGGTTATAGCTAGCTAAATTCATCTTAGATATATTACCGATATTTACCTTGTAACAAGTTTACAACCTCTATCCGTTAGTTGGCCATAGAGCCTAGTGTTGACCAACAGAGCCCATAGGGCGTTAGGTCATATAAGCAGTGTCGACAGCAGATTAGTTAATTAATGAGACTACCATCTAGATTTTAGTCCTTATTAATAGACCGCTCTAGTGTTATTAGTCTTTATATTAGACCGCTTATTGTGTATTAGTCCCTGTTATCATTATATAGCCTTCCTCATTTCTTTTATTCTAAAGGAGTTATCTTATACGACCTTGACCTTTAAGTGCTACGCCGCCTACATCTCGCCTTGACTGGTGGGGCTGGGTCAGCCATCACTTGTTAGGTTGTAACGCAGATGTCCCACAAGTGTTTGTCAATCTGCTACGACAATCTGGATCACAAATGTTGCAGAACAGAAGCTACGACTCGGAAGCTTTCGGTCGACGCATTGAGCGCGCCAAGGAGATATTCACACTATACAATTAGGAGCAAAACCATCTTTCTCCAAACAGATAACACACATCTACCCCACACAATGTATAACAGGGTTACTGTAAATACTGTATACTCGTCCGTCCTAGCCAAGCGACTTTAAGATATAAGATACGCTAGTATTCGTACATTTAGTCGCTAGAGTTATAATGTCATATCCTACGTAGATCAAGTCGAATCTTCTTCGATGGAAGTTAGCTACTAGCTTACGTCGCACGATTAAGCAGCTATGTTATCTAAGCCTAGATTTACAAGAAGACGCAAAAGAATCCGGCACAAAGACAGTAGCCAACCTCAAGACTTAGCAGTCAAGATACACAAATTCACCCTCCCGGACCATTCTCGTAACACGGTACTTGTCAGGTGCCTACAGATGGACCCCAGGAGAACCTCCATGAGTCAGCTTGATGAGGGATAAACCCCCTATCCAGGCCCACGATAGTTGCAGTTGGCCAGATTCGAATGTTACACGCATATATCTAGCCAAGTACCCCTATTGTTGACTTCTTCACTCGGATCGCCAGCAGCTGTGACACTACTGGATGGAAAATGAATGAGAGGAGGAGTCTCGCTGCCGGTGATTGTACGACTAGCAGTATTACATCATTGTAGCTGTAATTTGAATGACACGCCCCGATGAACAGCCAATGACCATCACCGAACCTCGTACAGCTGACGCCGTTGGCCTGTACTCCATGGGGAGCCATAGGACCTTTTTATCGGCTTTCATAATTCAGGTTTCGTCAGGACTAAGGCCAAGACTGTAGGTAGCTGGCCTCAAGGCCATTTCTTCAGGCGACGGCGATCCGCCTACCGGAGAGTTTGTAAGCAGGTCTGCAGCTCCAGGACCAGTAAGAGTAGAGCCTAACGGGAGCTGCTGGAGGTTTGCGCCCGTTGCTGCGTTCCAGAGCCGTATAGACTTGTCGTGTGACATTGACGTAACCACCTGGCCGTCTGGCGAGAAGGCCACTGCGTGAAACCAATCGCAATGGCCCTCGAGTGTGTGGCAAAGCTCGCCTGTTGCCACGTCCCAGAGTCGTATCGTCCTGTCTTCTGATGCCGACGCTACCACCTGGCCGTTTAGCAAGAAGGCCACTACCCAGACCTCTTTATCGTGCGCCTCAAGCGTCTGGCGGTATACATCCCAATCAGACTTTATGCCCTTAATACCAAGATTAAGTAGGCCTTGGTTTAAAAATACTTGCCGCACTTTGCTGGCAAATAGAGAGAACGATAGCAACGCCCTATAGATCTGAAGAGGTGTCTGCTCAATCATAGACCTAAATCTCACAACAATCTTACTAAAATCTTTAATAAGCTCGCACAGTTCTCCAGGTGTATTGGGGCACTGCTATAAGAAGAATTAACTTCAGTAAGGCATAAAAGAACTTTCACTGACCTAGCATATATTAAAAAGATGCTTCATCGCGGCGGCACCATCTGAGACCTTACCTAGAAGTGCCAAAACTTCTAACCAATAAAGGAGGTATATGTAGAGAAACACGTAAATTTCATCTCCTAGAGACCCTTCACTTCGTTATAAATGGTAAACCCAGTAGAGGTATACATACTAGAGATCGGCAGAGACATATATATCTACTACTTACTTATCGATGTTATCTCTAAGCATGTCCGGCTTCTGAATGTTACAGACACCCCGTCGGAGCCCTATTCTTATACGTTCAATACGTTTTGCTGCTAGCATAGCGTGTGTCTCTATAGCGCTTGCTCAATAAACGTTTACGCTAGAATCAACAGGGCCAAGAAGAAAGTCGCCGAATAACTTATACAGAAGTCTTATAGGGCTCTATAGCTTACTAGGAACGTCTAACACTGCATGCAACCCTTAAAGCCAACAGCTGATATCGTCTATATCCATACCAAGCAAACCTACTAGAGACACAACGGAAAGCGGTTCTACAACAAGAACAACTAAAGCTAAGACTTATAGAAGCTGCTTAATCTCCACCTCATCGCTTTCAAGACAAAGCTAGCAAAGAATAGGCTTATACATCTAATCAAGCTGCAATTCATTCTCGTCACACTGCTTCAACCATAGCATCAGCTGACGTTTAGGGTTGTTTTCAGGCCGTTCATTACAGACGAAACGACAAAGAGTTACCACATAGATAAAGAGCGATTCAGGATTTATAGACAAGCGTACTAGGCGATCGAAGTCTTCAAGCACAGGCCAAGAACCCTCCCAAAAGTTTCATTTTAAACTGATATCTGCAAACTGTATGCAATTAAATAACCTGACATCCATCATAGCGTCTTAACAGAGTTCTCAGTCCAGAAGCTGTAGTTTACAGATAGACCTCGTATTTTACAGACTCTTAAAAGCGTTAACAACCTCAGGTCTGCTTGTGACCAAAACATATAGGTGTACTGTCTCGATATCGTGAAGCTTGCCTAGCAGGGCTAGCATCCGCAAAAGATGTTCAGGCCGCTCACATTCATCTAAGGCGTCGATAATGATCACCTTAGGCGGTATACTTGCGTCGATGGGTGGCAGGTCCCTTAGAGGCCGCCATAACAGTTTGTCAAATTAAACTTTAAGACTCTTTTTTTCTACCACGTCTCCAGCAAAACCGTCCAGTGACTTCTGAAGACAACCTTTAAAAGAAGGAATTACCTCTGCCGGCTGTCAGGCGAGTGTTGGAAAGAGTCATGTGGTGTCATTAAGACCCTGCTCTCCTCTCTTGAAAAAGTAACCAGCAACAAGGCGCTTTTCACAAGAGAACGTATCGGCAATAGTGCGTGCAATGGTAGATTTGCCAGTCCCTATAGGGCCGACGAGCCAGAAGAAGAATTCAGCGGAGTCTTCATCTGCCCATTAAGCAACCGTTTCCCAGATGCGAACTTGAGTGCCGCTCTCGCATTTCGGGCTCTCTTGGACGTCAGCACTATCAAAGCACGCCTCATAGATGACGGGGAGGTCTGTGGGCCGATCTTCAAGTATTTGGCTACATCGCTGTTATTTGATATTCATGGACTATAGACAAGGAAGACGGAATATACTTCGTGCACCTTTGCTCTGCGAGCTGTGCTGTCGCGACTGAGACCAGAGCATGCATCTCGCCATACAGTTGTAGTGATGCCTTACTGATATCTTCTAGAGTATTCCGTAAAGTAACTGTGTTTAGAGTGTTTAATTCTTCCCAGATGATTTACTCCTGTTCCTTAATCTTAGAGAGCATGCCTTCCCAATCGTCATAGCGGATTGCATCCCGACCCACAGTAGCAAGCCACCTCCGGTAGAATCGTAACAGTCTTGATCTAGAACTCAAGTATATACTGATAGAGGTCAACAATATGGCTTTTAAACTCCATCTTAAGTTCTAGTTTGACGAGATTGCTTGTCTAAAAAAGATGTTTAAGTTCGATATAGTATCGTATACGGGAAGTGACGTACAGCAAGCCATCACGGTTTGCCTCCTCTGCTGCACTGGGGTTTGCCATTACTGGGAGCAGAACACAGACGCCGGCCCAGGGGAGAGATGCCTCTGGTGACACCTTAACGGCTTCACTGACAAGGCTTTTAATAGCCTGAATAAATTTACCAGCTTGCGCGACTTGGTCCCTAAGAACAAAGTCATAGCCGAAGAGAGTATATAACTACCCCACCCCACTTGCGAGACACCCCCACATCCGAGACATCCGAAAATGCCGCATCATCAACACCATCACCTTTTTCAAACCACCACAACAATTTCTATTTATCGCCAAATAACGCCATTTTTTCAGGATACCTTCTTTAACCCATCATGAAGCAATACACTGAATATGAACTCCAGCAGGCCCTTCTGGATGTAAGGGCTGGAAAAAGCATCCGGACTGCTGCTCGCATATGGGGTATACCATACCAGTCACTTCACCATCGATTCCACGGTAGGCAAAGCAAAAATACTGCCTATACCCATATGCAGCGATTATCCCAGTTCCAGGAGGATAATCTGGCTGCCTATATATGCCTACAAGATTCCCTTGGCAGGGCCCTTGCCCATCAACAAGTGAAGGGACTAGCAGAGCGGATGATAGGTGATGGGCAGCAACCTATAGGGAGGAAGTGGATGGCTCGATTCCTGCGGCGAAATCCATCTATCAGAACCAAGCGATCCAGAGCAATAGATACCCATCGATGGGCAGCCCATTCTTCTGAGGTTATCGAGGATTTCTTCCATCGTTTGACTAGTATCCCTGCTATCCAGGGAATCCATCCATCTAACCGATGGAATATGGATGAAACTGGCATTATGGAGGGCAAGGGAGCTAATGGGCTAGTGTTGGGCTCTGCAGCATCACGATATATCCAGAAAAAGCAGCCTGGATCCCGGCGATGGATATCTATTATCGAGTGTGTATCTGCTGATAGGCGATACCTTAATCCACTGGTTATATATAAGGGCAAGTCAGTCCAGGCCCAGTGGTTCCCATCTAGCCTATCTAGATATGCTAGATGGCACTTTGCCTATACTGATAATGGCTGGATAACTGAGAAAACTGCCCTCCAATGGCTGGAGAAGGTCTTTATCCCAGGGACTATGCCCAGCCAGCCAGAGGAAGCCAGACTACTGGTTCTAGATGGGCATTATACCCATATATCTATCGACTTTATGTGGAAATGCTGGCAGCATAACATCTATCTACTATTTCTGCCGCCGCACTCCTCTGCAGTCCTCCAGCCTCTAGATGTGGCTATCTATAGCCCATTGAAGCAGGCCTATCGTAAGGAGGTTGGATATCTAGATGACTGGGTTACAGATTCAACTATAGCTGGCAAGAGGGCATTTCTAGAGTGTTATTTGAAGGCCCGCAAGGCATCTATAACTATCCAGAATATTAGGAGTGGCTGGAGGGCATCTGGACTATGGCCGATATCTATGAGACACCCCCTATCTAACCCCATGGTATCTAAGGCATCATCTAGCCAGCAGACCAGCCAGCCCAGCCAGCAGCCCAGCAGCCAACAGTGGGATAAAGCCGTATCTATCGTCCCATGGTCAACCCCCCATCGATCTGCAGATCTACGGCATCAACTACACCAGTTAACCCAGCTGGGCCAGGATGGGCTGGATACACATACTATTCGTCACCTATCTAGAAAGGTACAAAAGGGATATGATGAGCAGGCCTCTAGGCTGGCCCTTCTAGAAAGGCAAGTTAACGCATTACAGGCCCAACTAGAAGATCAACGGTCACGCAAGAGGAAAAAGGTCCCCCTATCGCCCAACAGCACCTTCGCTACTATAGAGCATATCCAGCGGGCTAGAAATATAGAAGCTGGCAATATAGATAGTCCGGATGAATCCAGCGTATCCGAATTATCCAGCGAGGCCGAAAGTTGTATATGGGTGGGCGGCAAGCCCGAGGAATAAGTGGTGATAGTGGTGGTGATGGTGGTGATGATAGTGTCTCGGATGTGGGGGTGTCTCGCAAGTAGTGTAGGGTAGTTATAAGTCTTGTTTCTCGTCCGCTCGCTATAGGCCCCGATCTGTGATTGTTTTGAGTTGGCTCTGGCGCTTGTTAGGGGTGGGATGGATTCGATTCTCGGTATAATCTAAGACATCGCCCTGTGGTGCAACTGCATTGTTGGCTATTGTAAGTGTTAATTAACTGGTAGGTCACCACTAGCGTCATGAATACCTACCATGTTCTCCCAGTTCTGTAAAGATAAGTTTCTCGTATCGATCAACCAGCTGAGGGTGCTCATCGCGTAGAGCCTCATAAGCACGATTCCAAAGTGAAGGTCCGTCTTCTGATAGTGGCGTTATCTGCGAGAGCGGCGCGATCGGACGCGCTGTGGTTCCTGGCGTCGGAGGGACAGGCGACTCTGTAGGTTGGAGTGGCCTTGGATCAGGGCGCGAGATTCGCTCGGGGAGAGATATCTAGTTTTGGGACCCCTCGGCTACCGAAGAGCTAGCTTCTTCGGCTGGTGTGGGTGTTGAACCGGATCGGTTGTCATGGGCGCCTTGCTTGTCCGTATTATTTACTACTCCGATGACGGAAGCCCTTTAAGTGTTGCAAGAACTCCGAGACTCCCATGACGTGCAAAAGGCTATCCGGCCTAGCAATAACAACAGACGTTCAGGGGAATCCTTGCGCTGATTTCAATAAGACTGATGATGCCTCAAGGTGAGGGGTTGACAAGGCTGACCATGCGTGTGGCCACTGTTGGCCCAATTGCACGATCCCTGGCAGGCACGCTTACGTGACAAAACCATGGATGCGATTCTACACCTGCAAGGTCTGTCTGGATGCCCTTTTTCCAAAGGATCAAATGGAAGTATTATGGTTGATAGAGGCTGTAAGACAGCCATACATAGGAAGGGTATCGACTTCTTGGAGTCATAGTCAATGATTTCTCTCGTTCTCTGAGAGAATCCACAAATCATCACGAGTCCTCGCATATGCGGTGAGCTGCTACGCTTTCTGTTGAAATCGCATCTAAGGAGGCTGGTGGTCTATAGAGACCACCACCCAATGAATGCGGACGACGTGCACCGAGGACCTTTGCTCCCCATTGATCAGCTGGCCATACTATTGCAACTCTCTTGACGGAAGGCTCATCGAACTCCAAAGAGCCGAGATGTATCCCGCAGCCGGCGAGACGCAAGATTGCAACGGTGAGCGCGATGCTTTGCAGGCCTGGAAGCTGAAAACCCCACGTTCTCCAGATCGCCTAAACGGGGTAAGACATCACTGGCATCTTTGAGAATTAGGTTAAATCTAGAGAGCTAACCGGATCAAAAACTGCAAGCTTCCGCTGGTCCCTGCAGGTCGAAAAATTGAACGATGCGGTTAAAAGTATGGTTAAATCCCCCCCTCCCACCCCTCTTTCTTGGCATCTCCCTCCCTGTCTCTCGTCACAGGGCACGCAATGTCGTACATCGTAAAAGGCAATTTGGGCATTGCGGACGTCAATCCGCCGAGTGTTGCACGTAGTCGGCTGACTTCCCTTCTCCCCCCCTTCTTCAGATGCAACGATAAGCTCGGGTGTCAAGACGGCAGCCCGTCGAGGGACGAGACAGATGAAGCTTATATAGTCGCTCGGCCCAGGTTTTTTCGCCGATAAAGACAGGCAGAGCTTTTTGCCTCCATAGCAGTGCCCCCCCCCACCCCCCTTTACACCATAAGCATATCATCCACCAGAGATGCGTCTCCTTGCGATTGTGGCGGGCTTCCTGCTCGCCACCTCCGCCTCCGCGTCGACCAAGAAATGCCGCGACGAGACGTTCCAGAACCCGGTCCTGTACGAGGACTACCCCGACAACGACATCTCGGTCGGCCCCGACGACGCGTACTACCTGTCGGCCTCCAACTTCCACTACAGCCCCGGGGCGCCGATCCTGCGGTCGGTCGACCTCGTCAACTGGGAGCCCGTGGGGCACTCGGTGCCGCGCTTCAACTTTGGCGACGCCTACGACCTGAAGCCCGGCGGCGAGCGGGCCTACCGCGGGGGCACGTGGGCGTCGACGATGCGGTACCGCAGGAGCGACGGCCTCTGGTACTGGATCGGCTGCACCAACTTCTGGATCACCTGGGTCTTCACCGCCGAGTCCGTCGGGGGCCCGTGGTACAACCGCGCCAACTTTGGCAACGAGTTCTGCATGTACGACAACGGCCTGCTCGTCGACGACGACGACACTATGTACGTCGTCTACGGCAACGGCCAGGTCAAGGTCTCGCAGCTGGCCGCCGACGGCCTCAGCGTCGTGCGCACCCAGCAGGTCCTCCAGGCCTCGGACGTGGGCACCGAGACGGTCGAGGGCAACCGCATGTACAAGGTCAACGGGACCTACTACATCCTCAACGACCAGCCCGGTAGCACGACGTACGTCTGGAAGTCCGCCAGCCCCTGGGGCCCCTACGAGGCCAAGGTCCTCGGCCACAACGTCGCGCCGCCGCTCGAGGGCGGCAACTCGCCGCACCAGGGCAGCCTCGTCCAGACGTCCGCGGGGGACTGGTACTTCATGTCCTTCACCTGGGCGTACCCGGCCGGCCGCCTGCCGGTGCTGGCACCCGTCGTCTGGGGCGCCGACGGGTTCCCCGAGCTGGTCCGGGGCGCCAACGGCGGCTGGGGCTCGTCGTACCCGCTGCCGCAGCCGGCGGCGGCGGCGGCGGCGGGAGCTACGTACAACTGGACGCGGACCTACACGTTCAAGAGCGAGCTCGGCCCGACGTGGGAGTGGAACCACAACCCAGACGTCGCAAGCTACTCCGTCGCCGACGGCGTGACGCTCCGCGCCGCCAGCGTCACCGACGACATCTACTCGGCGCGTAACACGCTCACCCACCGCATTCACGGCGAGTTCCCCAAGGGCACCGTCGAGATCGACTTCGCCGACCTCGCCGACGGCGACCGGTTCGGCCTCGCGCTGTTCCGCGACCGGACGGCCTACATCGGCATCCACCGCACGGGAAGCCAGTACTCGCTCAAGGCCGTCCACAACATCACCATCGACGAGTGGTCCGGGGCCCCGGTCAGCCCGGGGCGCGAGGTAGCCTCCGCCCCGGTACCGGCCGGCGCGACCAAGGTATGGTTCCGCGCGGAACTGGACGCGCGGCCGGCGGGGACCAGGGCCGCCGACTTCTTCTACAGCTTCGACGGGGCGCAGTTCACGAAGCTCGGGGAGACGTACGAGCTGTACTCTGGGTGGGCGTTCTTCATCGCGTACCGGTACGGCATCTTCAACTTCGCCACCAAGCAGCTGGGCGGGTCGGTCAAGGTGCGGTCGTTCACGGCGGCTTGATAGTACTGCTGCATTCGGCTGCAGTGAAAAGCAGCAGCAGCAGCTCGTTATTTGAGACCTGAATCTGTTGAATTGTATTCGGATCCTTTTGAGACCTCTTGGGTTCGCTCCCCTCGACGGATGTGGACCGTCGTTCGCGACGACGTGGCCGTAGAGGCTGTCAAAGCCAAGGATTGCCGCCGGTATTGCGCCCCCGGCTTTACTCATTTCGTTGATTAGAGTCGAAACGAATTGAAATTCGGCCTTCTAGAATCCTGCAGCTTGATACTTGAACTCTGCAGCATGTTGTTGACGGTAAAGGGGCTTCAGGTGCCCTCACCAACTGCCATCACTCACCGGCTTGGCAAATAGACCTTCCTGGGTTATCCGGCGACCAACTTGCCTTGTCCGAGTATCAGTGGCAAGATTGATTGGCCTAGCGCCCTCGGTGAACGAACGCATCAGCCCTACGGAGCTGGCCGAATTGGCTTCCATTGAATGACGTTCCGGATACAGAAACCTTCCAGAAGGGCAACAGAAGACGTCATCGTCGTACGTAGCCCCGTCCCCTTCTGATTCGCCAGGGCTAGAGGGTCCATCCTTGGTACATAGTGCAGGATCCTCGGCTCAGGGCGGGTCACGGACGGACGTGTTACATGCGTAGTTTAAGCACGTCCCGTCGGTATCCCGAGTCCGGTTGTCAAGGGAAAAGCCCGGTGGGTAGGTGATAAAATAGAACAGCAAGGGAACCACAGTGCAGTCACTTTCCCCCGTGTGTGAGTGGATACCTGGGCCTTTCACGATGTACCAGTATCACCCATATCTAAGAAATAAAGGGTCTCGTGATGAGTCCCTTGGTCTGTTGAACTCGGCCAAGCCAGTCAAGGGCGCGTGAGTGAGTGAGAGTGGAACGCGAAAAGGCCGAGGACTCGGAGGCTCGAGCACACGACACGGCCTTGTCCACCGTGGAAACGAGAGGCAAAAATAACAATAAAACATGGGCCAGGAAATAAATAACAACAGGATAGTCGAAAAAAAAAAAAAAAGGTGACCTCTCCACCGGACAAGTTCCGTTAACCCCCGGTCCCCGCCCCGTCTGAGGTAGTCGGCCGCAGACCGGGAAGCCGGAGTCCCACGGGGTTCGATTCAAACATCCACCACCGTGACTTGCATCATCATCCGGCTGTCTCCAACGAGAAAAGAATGACAAAATTTTGTTTTTATTCTTCTTACTCATGTCGTGTTGTCTCAAAAGTTCGCAAGACTCACGATATCGTCATTGTTCCAACGTGTTTAGCCCGGCATCATTGGGCCTCAAAAGGACTGACCATCCCAATGCACTGCGGGTGTTTGCGCTCATGGATAGGAGACCAGTAGGAATGGCTTCAACTGCTCCATCGGAATATCTGATGGGCGTGTAGTGTCGGTTCTCGAGCAGTGTTTCATTTAATCTTGGTGATGAGTAACAGTAATGATCTGTCTTTTTAAACTAGTAAATCTGAGCACTGGGGTATCATTCCTATGTACAACCGCCTTCCGCTCCTCTCCTTTGTTTTGTTTGGAAGCCTTGCCAGATGCGCCCTTGGTCCGCGAGCGCCGTCCTGCATAATAGACAAGCCGTGGGGTACTCGTGTCACTGTTTCCAAGTGTGAAAGGGACGCCCATGCAGCCGTGTGTACTTTTATATGTCAAATCTTTGTTGATACTCCGAATTGTCTCGCCCGAGGGAAGCCCAACAACTCGAAGGCAATCCTGCCTTTGAGAGTCTCGTAGTGTAGCACGCTTCTTCGGGCGTCTTTGTGCGAGTGTTGAGAGCTTAAAAGGCAGCATCTTCCTGGGTCGGGGGGCCGGCGTAGTTCTTCTTGCCCCAGGCGATGTACCATCCACCGGAGATGAGGCAAGCGGCGACAAACACGGCGGGGGCGTAGTTGACCGTCGCGGCGGTGACGGGAACGAACACGGGCATGCAAAACAGGGGCATGGCGAGGGCGGACCAAGCTGCCGGAGCGTTAGATTCCCAACATCAGAGACGGCCGGCGTGCAGCTTTCACACTTACCGAGAGCAATGACGTTAGCGGCGACGCCAAACTTGCCCAGGTTGAAGGGGCTTCCGACCAAGTGGCTGCGGCCGTCAAAAAGGCTGATGGCGATGGGCATGGCGTACGAGGCGGTGAGAGAGATGACGCCAACGCCGGAAAAGGCGTTGAAGGCCGTGCTGGAACCGAAGTAGATGAGGCCGAGGATGATCTGGATAGCCATGCTGAGCATCATGGCGTTCAGCGGCACGTCCAGCTTGGGGTGGACCTCCTTCCACCAGCGGGAACCGGGGATGGCACCATCACGGGCAAAGGCCCAGGTGCACCGGGATGCAGCGGTGGTACAGCCGATGCCGCAAAGGACGGCGAGGACCATGAGCGGGACGAGAAGGCCGAAAGCGCCGCCCGAGGTGCCCATGGCGTCCTTGATGATGGCCGGAACGGGCTGGCCGTTGGCCAAGTTGACGAGGTAGGTGATGTCCGGGAGAACGAAGACGAGGGGGATGAGAAAAAGCAGGCCGGCCACGGTGTTAAGGCAGACGGTCAGGACGAGCGCCTTAGGGACCTGGGTGGAGGGCTTCTTGACTTCCTCGCACATGCTGCATCGCCAGGGTTAGCATCCATGAAACGCTATTCCGTCCATCCCGTCGAATCGGGCCAGGCTTACGAGATGATCATGCCGGTAGACGAAGTGGCATAACCGGCGTGGAGCAGACCGACCATGAAGGACCACCCAGGGGTCCATCCGGAGTTGGCTTCAAAGTGGGTAAAGACGTACGCAGCGTCGTGGCGGCCGTTCTTGGCGACGACGAGGACGGAAATGACAATGGCCAGCACACCAGCAAAGGTCCAGAAGATGGCGGCGGTCTGAGTCACACAAAAACATTTTAGCACAGTCCTTCACATTGCCCCATGGGAGACGAAACCACCAAAGTCAATTCTTACATCAAGCATGGGAAGCCACTTGTTGCCGAGCGAGGACACTGCGTTGCAGAGGAGAGTCAGGCCCAGGAAGATGAGGAACACCTGGTACGTCTCGCCGGCGAGGACGCCGACACCAGGCTCCGACTCGAAGACATTGATGCATGCAACGAAGAAGAGGGCAGTTCCAAAGTTCACGGCGAGAGTGATGGTGATGTTTCCCACAACGTAGAGCCAGCCGCAAATCCAACTGGCCACACGGCGGTACTTGGGGGAGGCAAGCATGAAGGCCTGGTAATAGACACCTGTTTTGAACGGTCAGCTTCGAATCCGGGCAGAGGCACGCCGGAACGTGCCAGGATATCGGGACCGGGCCGGGCGCCGCAAGGCGGGGGCGTGACGGGCAAGGGAGAGTCGGTAGGTACCTCCGGCAGTAGGGTAGACACTGGTGATTTCACCAAGCGAAGCGGCGACACAGATGATGATCAAGGAGACGCCGAGCCAACCCCAGATGATGTTCACGGGACCACCGCCAGCCAAGGGATAGACCAGGGTCGTGGCCAGACCGTAGGGAATGGAAGCGAGGACGAAGGACATGAAAGCAACCTGAAGCGTCGAACGGCTGCGCTCAAGCTCGGGCTTGTAGCCAAGCTGCTCCAGCATGTTGTCGGCGCCGCCATCGTCGGAGCGGGAGGGACGGGTAGCATAGCCATCCTTAATGTCGCCCTTGACGCCAAGGCCGACATCGTGCTCGCGGGCACCAGGATCCTGAGCGAGCACCTGCGCCATAATCGAGGACTTGACGAAAAGAAACCCCGCGTGGTCGTTAGCTTTGATCGACTGTTTTGTCGAAGAGCAAATCTCAAGTCAAAAGGGGACTTGGAGACGACAGTAGCGGTAGGAGGGAGGAGGGGCGGGGGGCGGAGGGAAAGGTTAAAAAGATGAGACGATGAAGCCGAGTGACATAGGGACGGTAATGCCTTATGCGTCGTCTGAAAGCCAAGGGAAGACTGCAAGTTTGTTCTCAACGAGGATCGTCCTGGTGTGTGATTCGGCTGAAGGGTTCCAGAGCCGAGGGACGGGAAGTCGAAGGATTTAAGAAAAAGCAGGAAAAGAAATAAGAAGGGGAAAAGAAAAAAAGAAGGGGAAAAGAAAAAGAGGGAAAACCCTGGCAAGGGTCGAAAAATTGAGAAACAGACCAGACAGCCAGACAAGCAATCGGATGGCAGCAGGGAAGAGGACTCGATTGAGTTGAGGCAGTCCTCACTGTACACTTGCAGCCAGTGCCGTCCTGGGCTTCCAGTCGCTCCAGTCCAACTTTCGTCTTGTCCTCTCTCTCTCTCCTTTGGTGTCGCGTTCGCCGGCAATAACCAGAATGACGTCCACCTCATTGGACGGGGACGTGGGCTGCGGGGCCTCTTCAAAAGAGTACCTTGAATGTCTTCGACACTCCCCCCCCCCCTCGCCCCTTACCCATGTCCATGCCCTTTGCCCCCCATATGGACCCCCTGTCGTCAGCATTCGCAGGTCTTGTCCTATCAGTGCCGTCCCCTGTATCTATCTGGATGCGTGCAGTGAGTGGGCTGGCTATCGGCTGTCGGGCGTGGGTTGACAGGCAGGTTTACAAAATATCGACCGAGTTTTAGCGTAGGTTCCCTCGGCTTGCGTATTGAGTGCTGCGCTGTTGTTTATCTCGGCTCTCTCTCTCTCGCTCACCCTCTGTCGGACTCTTGTCTGACTCGGGGGCCCTGGTGGATTCGATTGGTGCCACAGCAATCTTTTGCTGCCCACACCCTGTGCTGATAAACACTTGCCGAGCATAGCACTAGCTAGGCAGGTCAGGCCAGGGTGAGATGGCTCTTCTCGCTTACCGACGTCGTCCTGCGGCACTGTAGTGACCAGGCGATGAAGAAGGCCGCGGCAGCACACGGCACGATTAGGGGCCAAGAATGAGCTGAAAAGCTGGGCATGTGCTCGGTATCCGCACCGAGACTTGAAGCAGCATCGCGACATGCCGTATCTGGTGTGGTGCCAAGATCCAGGCCTATTCGTCCGGCCTGTATGGGCGCATGTACGGCCAGATGGTGTCGGTTTGGGGCCCTTGGTTGCGGTAATTTGTCCTGCGCCAGCGACCGCAGGCCCGAAGCAGGTCGGGCCAGTTCATCATTCGCACGATCCAACGTAGGTCGGCAATACTAGTCTCACTTCTGGCTCTAGCTTGGCTGCATGGCATGATCCCTTGTTTGTATTATCGTCTTCTCTGCCAGGCAATCGTCGGTTGATTGGGACCACGCGCCGTTGGGAGCTTTGTCCGCGTTCGTACAGGGTCGCACGACCTAGATTAGCCTGGGGAAACAGGCGCATGGGGCCGCTATGAGGAGCCAAAAGTGGTTTTGGGGGGGGGGGGGGGCTGGTTCTTCGTGCCTTCTTCGTGCCTTCTTTCGCATGTGCGCTGTCTGCCACAGTGGACTTGGCCGTTAATCAACAAGCAGTGACCTGTCGACAAGCATCATGGCACGGCATTTCGAGATGTCTTCATCCAGTCGCTGCTCCAACAAAATCTGTTGTTCCCTCTCCCTCTCTCCCTCTCTCCTGTCAGGGACCTGTAGGACGACCCCGAGAAGCTGTTGAAGCCGAGAGGCGCCGAATGAGGCTCCAGAGCCCCACGTTCTAGTGCACCCGTGGTTTTGATGGGAGTAAGGACAGGGATCGCGAGACGTTGGTCAGGTAGTGAAGAGAGAGAGAGAGACAGAGATAAAATATCCGTCTCTCCATCTGTCCTCACGCCGCAACCTGCTCAACCCTGCGATATGACGTAGTGGTGTGATGCAAGTTGCCCACCTAACGCTTGCGGGCTCGCCACGCGGATGCAGACCGTTGATTCGCCCAGCGGGGGTCATGGAGCGTCTTACTCTTCCGTCTTGCCGTCTTGAACCCGACCATTGTGGAGGATGACATTATTGGCGGTCGCACATGGAGCGAGTTAGCGTTTAAGACCGAGCCAACTGGGCACGCTTGGATGAGGAGCCAGCGAAGAGAAATGGGTCAACTTTGGAGCAGATGGGGATGCTGACAGGGGCTCCCCAGTGTTGCATGCGAATAAGGGATCCCAAGCCTGTCTTCAGCCCCGAACAGGGTATTTATCACACCCTGAAGACAAAAACCAAGGCCCACTAGGATCGTGAGGCCTGCAAGTTCCCGAAGCAAGCGGTTCGTTCTGAGGCCCTGGAATTGCGCTGATGTCACAGGGAAGACTCTAGTGATGGTCCGCCCACCTACCGCACACAGTTAGGGCCAAGCCGAGTCGTACGAAAAAGGGTCTCTGCCCCGGCTTAACACGGGTGAGGTACAAGTGTGCTCGCGGTGACAGTCAGCGTCTGTCTATTGGCCAGTCGTGGTCAAGCTCGGAGAGAGTAACTAGAGAAGTCAAGATTCTCTGATTGGAAAGCGAAGCGTGACGGCAAGCCGGCATTCCGTCCCAGGCAAACAAACGACTCACATGTTGGTGTAGGCTCTTGGCCAACCGACTTGACGAAGGAGAGGAAAAAGGTCGGGGAAGATGGATTGCTGCGCACGCGACAGGTACAGTGAAGCTGTCCCACCACTTCGGGTCGGCCAACAGCGCTGAAGGCACGCTGATGGCGCGATTGGGCGCTGAGACCCTCGGAGCCCTGTCTTGTGCACTACTTAACGGGAGGGGCACACGCCCGATCCGTAGATACGTATCCAATCCGGGGAAAGGCTGAGATGGTGGGAGGATGACCATGCTAAATAGATAGCCTTCGCATCATGGTCAACCAGGTGGCGTCCCGATCATTGCTAAACGATGCACGTTTTATCGCGGTCGCCATCAACGCACGCAAGCAAGCAAGCGAGCGGATGTGACGCGGTGCCGTGATGACGGTCCTAAGCAAAAGTGGGAATGACGAAGGCAGACGGACGAGAAGATTGGCGGCAGGAGGACTTGCTGGTACTGGGACGTTGGGAATTGAGAGTCCGTCGGTACGCATGGGATGACGGGGATTTGGAAACCCGGGTGTTCGTTTGTATTGGGTTGTTCTCCGTAAGGCTGTCTGTATGTCGTGCGCGTCTGCGAGCGTCGACGGCAGCAAGGATCTCTAGATCTGTGTTTCTCATCCTGTGCCCCCGTCCTGCCACACAGTTAGCGCGAGTGAGCTGCAGATGGGTACGAATCAGAGAGGGCGTCTTCATGTGCCGACAGGCAACGACATTAAGGGATGAACGATTGTAGTGTAGAGAGAACGATCTGCACTCGTTTTCTCCTGTCTTGAAGTAGTGCAGTGCACTTGGTTGCAGACAGCCAGGCCGGCTCAGGCAGGCAAGGTACAAGGGGGTGGGAGGGGGAGACAACATACCGGTACCTACATGTAGGAGACCCTGCTGTCGCTCGCTCCTTGGGTGCTTGAGTATCCGCAAGAAGGGCTGATAAAGGCGCCAAGGCAGGGACAGTTATCGACAAGGACGTACGATTTGAGAAGAGGGACTGCGGGCAAAGGGGAGAAGGAGAGAGTCGGCGGCAATCCATATAATGGTGCGCTGTAAAAAGGGCGCTGGCAATGCTGGTGACGCTGCTGAAAAGAGAGGGGGGACGGAGAAGGATGGTTGCTGTTGAAGGAGTCGTGAGCATCGGGAAACCGATCTCTAGCCAGTTGTCTGTCGTCTGGGACGAGAACGACGACGACGATGATGATGATGATGATGGTGGTGGTGGTGATGAATCGCCACGGTGTGACGGGACATCACGTGTTTGTTGGTACCGACGTTCGTCGTGGGAAGGAGGCAGTAAAAAGTACGTATTCGCGGAAGAGAAAGAGAAGGCGGAAGGAAGAAAGGAAGGAGGCATCCGAGGCACACCGTGCCTTCCCTTCTGGTGCTCTTTCTGTCAAATGCACTGCCGCCGTCACGATCTTCTCGCAACGTCATCGTCGTTGTCTTCACAGGCCTCATCCTCTTCGATCTCCTCCTCCTCCTCCTCCTCCTCCTGTGGTCATGATCATAGCCTCGTCTGCCCGAGTCCATCCATCCTCAGACAATCCCTCGACGGAAAGTCTGCGCCTTTCTCTTCCCAGTTAGGCAGCGACAACATTGACCACGTACAGTAGGGAGGCACTTTGGGCGACGCCGACGCAAGGTACGGATACTATACCATGATAGGCGGGCGATAATCAGACCCGAGAAAAGCAAGGCACGCAGATGCAGCGACCAACCAACCAAGAATACCGAGGCCGACCGGCAGTGTCCCGACGACGAGACAGATCACGCACAGAACCGCGATGGACTGCTTGCAAGGCTGGCTACGAGTGTCTCCGGTCGGCTGCATAGAATGGAGAGAGATAGATAGGGCTTATGCCGGCCGATGCGGGTCCAAGTCTCCTCAACAGGCCAAGGAGATTGGGATTCGGGGAAGCACAACCTCCTTTCCGCCCCAGTCTAGCTCACCGGAGCCTTAAGACACAGCGTGGGGGTTTGTCAACTGACAGGGCTACTTATTACTGCTGCTTATCTTATGGAAAGTCAGCAAGACCGTTGATTACATATTAACACATGGACGCCAACGCTACGGTAACCCGACTCATATCGCCGATGCAGCGAGGAAAAGGAAGAGAAGGAAGAGAAGAGAGAAAGAGAGACGTTAATCAATATTTAGTCTTGTAAGTACATGTAACCAACCAAGGGCGCAGGCACAGCTCACCTCGGACACTCAGCCCCCCCCACTGCAGGCGTCCCTTGGGTTGCAGGTCTCCCCCCTTTCTGAGTTCAATAGTGGCGCATTCCAACATTCAACAATTTCCGAGAATGTAAGCGTAACATGTGCATGGGCCGGTCGCTACCGTATCTCGACCACTATCGACTTTTGACACAGAGAGGGTGCTGTACCGACTCATACGATACGAGTACTGAGAAGAGGCGGAGGACATCCGTATTGGGACAAAACGAGCACCACGGCGGGACCCACAGAGGCCAATGAGTCGGGCAATGCATACCTAGGTACGTACCTATGGCAGCATGGTCTGAGCGTCAGCAAACACGGTTGCTGGTTGGTCGATCGCTTCTTATCGGCTCCATGTCGGCTCCGGTCCCACTTATATCAAGTTCTCACAGGTTTCTCATATCCGAGAGACCCACATCGGGGCCGACGATGTTTTTTTTTTTTTTTCATCTTTTCTTCAGCACAGACTGACGACTTCCTATTTATTTACAGGAAAAAAGACAACGTGGTGCAGCCGTCTCATGCGTGCCGGCCAGCAAAAGAATTTTGAAAGGGACGAGACTCGAACTCGCGCGGGTTGCCCCACCAGGAAACAGATGTTAAGCTGACCTTAACCTGGCGCCATAACCAACTCGGCCACCCTTCCATTGCAGAGACTTGGTTGGCTCTGGATGTTGACCAGATGGCCAGGTGCGCAACTCATATCCCGGAATTGAGCTTGGGCTGTCTTCAGCTCGAGCAAACCTGCAAACCGCCGCCTCTATCCGCCATTCAGTCTGTTGTAGCTAGCTCTCGTCCGCATCCGTTCGTTCGTTCGTTGGTCCGTTGGTTCGTTCAATCATTCATTCGTTCATTCATTCGTTCCTCGGCCCGGGTTCGCTAGTTGCCAGATTGGAGCTCTATTCGACCGCCACCAACTGCCACATGGTCGTCCTCCCGGTGACAATCTGCGTCACCATGGTTTCGCTATCGGATGCCACCGCCCCAATCATGACCGACGGTGACTTGCCCACTTTGGCTATGCCCTGCGTTGACTGGTCGAGGCACACGCCGCTATTCGAGTCGCGGATCCGAAGCTTCCCCCCATCTGACTGCACCGTTGCGACGAACCTGCCGTCTCGAGGAACGCATCCGTATGCGCAACCCTTCATCTCGAACCCTGCTCTGCCGCCAGTGTCTGGCCACCATGTCGTCAACCTCCATGTCCGCGCCTCTCCCCCTTCGCAAGAGACCACTATAACGCGCCCCTTGCAAGCTACGAGCTGCACCACTTCCCGCCCATCCTCGTCCCATGCCCTCTTGGGCTTCGATTCGCCGATACGGGTCCACGACCCGACCACCCAGGCCGTCAATCGCCCCGACCGGTCCGCGCTTGCGATCTGACACGAGTCGGGCGTGAATGCAAACCTGGCCGTCGGCAGCCCGTTGCCTGGTTTCCTGCTCTCCCGGATGGTTCTGACGTGTGTGAAGAGTACCGTCTCCCAAATGTCGATGCTCTCGCCCGATATCCATGCCAGCAGCCGGCCGTCAGGCGAATACTGAATCGAGTGGAAGTCGGTCCCCGATGCAATCATGGCCTCGGCCGTCTGGTTTACCCAGTCGTACGTCCACGCCTCGCACCTCGTCCCGAGCCGGAATACGAGCGCGATGACGCCACTGCTTTGAGGCGAGATGGCGATGCCCGTCACGTAGTCCATGGCGATGTCGATTTCTATGCGTCGAGGCGCCACGTTGCGGCGTAAACTCCAGGCCAGCACGTCGCGTTCGCCGTGGACCGTCACGAGGGCGTCGTTTGATGCGCTCAAGAGCCTGATTTGCGTTGGTACGCCCAGAGAAGCCGGCACCGTCTGCGAGAAATTGTATTGCACGCATAGCGACGCACCCAGCACGTCATCGCGTCGGGCTTCGTCGTGGTCCTCGTTGTGGCCGGCCCTGTGCAGCATGGCCTCGGTGGACGATCCGGGTTGAGTGTGGTACGTGACGGTGTGGTGTTCGCTTTGGAGGGCATCGCCTCGTTCCTTTTGGGGATCCATGGCTCATGTTTATGTGTACCAGCCAATACCCAGAGCGAGGGGTGGCAGGATTCCTCCCTCCGAGTTCCGCTCCTTCAAATTTCAACCGACATTCGATTGCCGCCGTCCTTCATGAGGTTCAAATCGTGTCCTGCATCGCACTCGGATGCGCACGTCCACCACGGTTCAGTCCACCGTCCACCGCAAAGCCTATAACATGGCCCCATCCATCTCTACACAGCTACTGTCGCTCGGGCATCCGAGTGTCATCCTTTCAGAGAGAGCCGAAGAATCATCCGCGCTTCCCACTGACAGATCGTTTTCCAGCTCCTTATGAACGCGACTACTGTAAGAAGGGGTTTCATGTCTGCGTCGCGGAGATAGCCTCCAAGTCCCCGAATGCGACGGTTGAGGATGAGATAACGCTGGTCTGGTCGTCGGCCACGTGCTTGTTTCGCTGCCCAGCAGGCTATGGTGAGCTTGATGATCCTCCCAGCCAGATTAGAAATTCGGTCTGGCTGTGTGGCGCCGGGGCCTTGGAGGCTGCCGCTCTGTGGGTTAGCGGGCGGGACGCTTCGGGAACCCATCTCCAGAAGGAAGATATCTTCTGTTATCTGTGTAGATTCTCCTGCGTGTTATGGTCGGGGAGCGCAACAGTCGGCCCCCGGGCCTCGATCCGAGGCGTTAGGTGCCAACATCCGGACATTGCAAGGGCCCAAGCGAAGCACCTAACCTCGCCACGTGGCCCGGGCCGCCGTTGCACGCCCTTGCAGGATGATGATTTTGTTCTCTGTCCCGGCCAAAATGAGCGCCCGCACACGGCACAGCCCAGGCAGCCAGATTTTGAACGACAAGAGGTTCATCACCCGGACTGGTGAATTACGTTTCATGCCCCGAGACACAGACGCTAAGCCCTGGTCGATGGCGTTGTATAATCCTTTCATGATGCTATGCGGAACCTTCCCGCCTCCCGTTGTAGGATGCGTCAAGGGGGAGGAGTGGGCTTTCCTAGCATCGTAGCCCGTGGCTAAGCAGACAGGATCGAAGAAGTCCTCACGTAGTCGTGATCTGTCACGGCCGGTCAAGTCGGACGCGTATGATGCGATATCCCACTGTTCCTCAATTGAATAACCATATTGTGCCTAATCGGATTACTCCAACAGTATCGGTTATAAGCGCCAACTATATACGCATTAGACATGTGGCTACGTGCTGGAGCCGCGCGGTCGCTGCATAGAGCCTCGGGAGCAGATGCTTAAAGGCAGCATGCATGGTAGAAGCGTAAAGATAGGATCAAACAGTAACAATGACGTGTATGTATAGTTCAGTAGAGTTTCCTAGCTTTCGGTATTAGGATTAAGCTTCTTAGGGACATTATAGAAACCTAGACTTTCAGCTGATGCTTCTCCTCTTTTAGGACTCAATGGCTAATTGTTGAGAATAAAGAATCAATAATTTGACTTTTAGTTGTCGAACCAGCTATATAGCATAAAGCGTGCTCTAAACTATAAGTATCCAATGCATTTATGTAGACCGGGAAACTCCCTGGGCACTAACCAGTAAGGACATACGGATGAAAAGCCACGAATCGCACTCTTGGCACACTGTCTGTAGACCGCAGTAAACTCTGGTAGAAACCTGTTCAGAGAAAGCTAAACAATGATAGCGAGGAAACAAGAGAACACTAGAGTCAAGTGACATTGAAGGGCCTACACATTCGGAGCATTGTGAGGCAACCAGGCTAAAGTTTGAACATCTAGCGCGGTCAATAATGTCGCTCTGAATGTAAGGAGATACACTCCATCAGTGAAGCTTCTCAGAACAGGATGGTCATGTACTACTCACGACGTGATAGCCTTCGAGTCAAGCCTATGTATAAGTCTCCTGAAGCTCTATAGTAGGTTGACAGACCGCCCTGTTGCGTGCTTCAGCCCGTGACACTAAATAGTAAATACCTCATTGTGACCCGCTCCCAGCGCCAAACGTTACACATACCGGGGCTTGTAAAACCTCAAAAGACTTCAGAGATAATGGGTCGTCATTCGTTAAAGTCAGTTCGCTACTCTTCGATTTCAGACAAGAGTGAAGATGATGACGAGCCGATCTACTCGCGGCCGACGTCATATATGCCCGCATTCAGGTGGAAGCTCCTGGCGACCATCAGCATCACCATCAACATCATTGTACTCCTTGCACTTGTGCTCTCACTTGCGGGTCACTTTCGGTTGATTCTGCGATTCGCTGGCGTTGGCGACGAGTGCCATCTGGCCTCGGAAACGCTCTGGGGACGACGCGTTCCCTGGAAGAAAATGGTTATAAACAACCAGCAGAAATTCATTGACAGCGACCCATGGGAGAGCAAGTTTGGGCAAACTGAGCTCGGCGAAGATGTGACAGCTACTACGGGGAAGCAATCGAATCCCTGGGACAAGATGTGGTTCTCGACATGGATGGCACTGGAGAACGACCCGGCCGCGCAAGGCTACGGTTTCGGAACGCCCTTGACCGGTCCCGACTCGGAGGGCAACGAAAACGATCCCGTACGCTGGAAGGAAGGATCTCAGGCGTTCGGAATCGGGGTCATGCATCAGATGCACTGCGTGGTCAGCATCAAGAAGGCCCTGAACGACCATCGGTACACCGGGGGCCGCCGATTCAACTCGACAATAGCGGCTGCCCACATCGACTACTGCGTGGAGGTCCTGCGCCAAGCGACCATCTGCCACGGAGATCTGGCATTGCTGCGTCCGGATGTGACCGGCATGGGAGAGTATACAGCCTACGACGGCTGGGGAAACGAACACCTTTGTCGAGACTGGGACGCAATTCAGGAGATACTCAAGGAACACGGTATCTACTACGCTATGAGCGAAGAGATGAAGGGCTGGACTCATTGGAAGTATAGTGCCGATTAGATACCTATCTGTACTCTATTCTAAACAAGAGAAAGAAAAGATTGTGAAGGAATCTGTATCGGATATTGCCCATGGCGCGGCTCATCAGCCCAGCGTGCCCATGAATGCTAAGATGATAGATTGTTGTCGTTGTTGTTGTTGTTGTTGTTGTTGTTCCTGTTGTAGTAGTATCTAACGCCTGTGACGTTTCCCGTCTTCTCCGGCCTATCGTTATACATATCTTCCACCAACCATGTCTAGGATTGTCAACTAGAATATATTGTCTATGCTGTCAAGTGCCCACGGGCTCTACAGCTTCCAGGTCCCATGCGGGTGCCCCCTTTCTGCTCCAGAGTCGTCATCTCGTCGACCAAGGGCAGGGAGGGGCATCCGTGTGATCAGTTATACAGTGCTATTAGCACATCCATGTCTCTTGGCGGTAACGCTAAGATGATGGAGATACGCACGAGACAGTAGGAATACCAGCTATGTAGGCTATAGCAGATTTACATGACTTGACCACGAAAATTATGAATTAGACTATGCAAATTATAAAGTAGTAGAAATGGGCCTCTTTAGCTATTTGACTGATAAACGCTTAAGCTATACCTTAAGAGCTAAGATACACCAGTGTACACCCACCCACGTGAAACCTAGACGCCTTATACAATACATCTGAATAACCGATTTAGTTTAGTCAGTACGACCTATGCCCGATAATGATCTAAAGCCCAATCGTGGATACGGTCGAAATTTCGGCAGGTATGGGTTGTTTTCCAGGCAACTACAACTCGGCCAACGCTTTCTTGCCACTTAAAAGTGATGGGCGTGACGTCCCCGTGGCACTGTGCCGATTGCCTGAGATAGTCGATGCAGTGGTCTATTTTTATCATTAGCTGCACTATTCTGTGCTGGAAAGTTTGCATAAAGTTACCCATGTGCGCCCTACGAGTTCCGGGGCTTTCTGTAAATGTGTAGTAATCTGGGTCCAAAGCCATCCTTACTTTGTTCTACGGCCGTGTTAATCCTTTTCATAGGCATAGGTGGGTAGACCCCAAACACTAGGCATTTACTTACTACACAATGAAGGGCGTGCATCACGTCAAGACTACTCTCTATTGTCAGCTTACAATAGACTTGGAAGGCAAGGCTACTAGACTTACGTGACCATGTTGTTACCATGGTGATCCTGCCAGGTCCTTCCAATCACGTCTGAGGCATCAGGTCCGACAAGGTTCATGAATGTCCCTAGAATCGATCAGTCACAGATGGCAATCAAGCTCATCAACTTATTACCATTGAGTAGGGTTTCCCACGCTGCATCAATCTCTGGCGATGGTGCTCCAACATATTGGGGTTGCCCTTCGGGTTTATCTCGCCATAATGTGTCGTTTTCGGTAAAGAACAGGCCGCCAGTGAAGGTGACGGTTTCGCTAGCAAGTGAGCCTTTGATTGAATCTTGACGTTATTGTATCGTTAGCCGGTGGCCAGGACTCTAAGTCAGGAAGACAATCAGAATACCTAACTCTGTAGGGAAGCCTTTGAGGAATCCACTGTCGACGCGGGCGGCCTCGAGGCGACTATGGAGAACAAACAAGGCCACACAATGGATTGGGAAGAGGGTATACACAATCAAGTTCATAAAGTGACATGCCCTTGATGAAACGCGGCTTTGTGAAGGCACATTATTTTCGGTGTCAGAGCCGCTATCGACAGGAACATATTGGTTTCGCTTAATGTCTCGAAAGGGATACATAATTAATGATCAATCTGCCACAAAAGAATGACCCAAGACCGAATAGCTAATAGAGAGCTAGTATATCAGCAGTTGACTCTGCTATTGGTGGTAGAGGACATTGGAATATGAGATCGCAACAGGATTAAATTATCAAATATGTCTGCATCATCGATCCAACTACCAACATCAGCAAAGACTAAGATTCTTGTTTCCTTGGTAGTACTAACCAATCTCTAAGAACATCTCACCCAGAAGGATCATCAAGCTATCTCACCACACAATTCACACCAAACGCTTCAAAAACATGGCTTTCCACGACACAGATGCATGTGACTGCCGCATGCTCAGCGAGTATGAGAGCGAGAAGTCAACCACCTTTCTTGCTACCCCATCGCCGCAGCGCCAGCACAGACGCGAGATCATTTCTAAGCTCTTCCCCTGCCTGGCTTTGATCGTCATCTTTCTATCCTTAATCGCTGGTACTTTCATGTTCCTTGTCCGTACGTATGCTCCAGGGATCATCAAGAGCCCCTGTGGAAACTCTTCCAGAGAAGCAAAAGCCCGTGGGCGTCATTTCGACGTGCTTTCATTCTGCTGGGTGCCGGAGGAGTGCTTCGACCGGGAGCTGACAGAGGAGTTCCGTAAGGCTGGACCGTGGACATTCTATACCGACATGAACAAGACTGCAACTATCACTGAAGAAAAATTCGGCGCCAATACCCAACATGTTTACCTCACCAATCGGCTGCACAAAGCGCATTGTGCTTACAATATTCTCAGATTTCACAAAGCATTGACGGACGGTCGAATGGTTCACAGAGAAGACGTCTTGACGCACACAGAGCACTGTACAATGGTTCTGACCAAGGTTGACGAGCCGGATGATATCGAGGTTAGAGCACTGATACAGTACCCTGATTGTGGTCACTTCTCGAGAAGTTTCCCCGGGAAGGAAAAGGATAAGGTGCTGTCAAAAATAAGGTAGCGGCTATTCATACACCACACAGCAAGATGGGATATCTAAGAGTAGTCATTGAAATTTTTGACAGTTACATACTGTAGCTCATGTTATTAGTTACTGAGTCCTTCTACCTTAATCAATTATGTGTTGGATTTTTAAACCCGCAAAAGGATTGCTATAGGTTCTTGGGACGACAAATTTAGTAATAAATCGCTATTTGTCTGAATACTTAATACCTTTCGCCCTAGAATCAGCATATTCGTCTGCACGTAGTACGGGTTCACTTTTGAATTTTCATCTCTGATAACTAAACCTAGGGTATAATTATACTACGGTTTCACTATAGGAGAAAGCAACTCGTATACTTAGGAGGATGTCACAAAAGTGACACTATTGATTGCGAGCAGTAACTAATGTCTTATATATCACCTTGTGACCGATGACGACTTGGACTTTAATACCCAGCCTACGATTGCTTTATTTCCTAATCAGAGATCCTCCATCCTTTGGGCAAAGTCCTCTCCGGCTCCTTTGACCACGCCAGCAAGGCATCGAAATCATTACAAACATGTACTACCCAATGATCAGCAACACGATGGGGGTCGTCCTCAATATGACCCTCGGCAGTAGAATCGTCAAAACACATCAGAGCTTGACGGACATAATTGAAACAGTGTGCTTTGTGCTCTTCCCATGTCAACGTCACGCCGCTGTGATAACTTGGCAGTTTCTCTTTAGAAACACCGTCAGCAAGAAGGCCAAAGTCCTCAAGTATAGATGTCTGATACATAAAGGTTAGAAGTCTAGAATTAGGCTGTGGAAGGAAGGAGTAACCTACTAGGCGGTGAATCTGATGAAAAGCGGCGATTTCGAACAGGCCTCCTGCAAAAAGCTCCTGAGGCCCACTAACATCATACGGCATGGCTCGCACAAAAGCTGAGAATTTCTCTGTTAGACAGGCGTCTAGTCTTCGGAAGGGATAGTGAAGCTCTTACCATGGGAGAGGCCTTGCCAAGAGTGGATAGTTTGATTAAGCACACCTCGATCATAAAACGCGTCGACCGGCAAGTGGTACTGATCAGGGCCAGAGGGTCTAGGGATCCCTCTTGAGCTCACGTCTGTCGTTGAGATTAGTAAAGCTTGACGGATCTTGATGGCTTGTGAAGCAATGGATACTTACCACGGGGTACAAAACGATTGTAATCACTCCCTGCTGGCCCAAGTCTGTAGTCCACAGGATCCATCTCTGCCTCCGCGTTCATTCAAAATAAAAGTAGCTATACCAAAAACAGTAGCAATGACAACAATCTCTGTAAAATAACGTATAATATGACAACGGAAGATTGAAGGTGCTTGATCAGTCGGCCGGTTTATTTTCCCCACGAGCCCTGCAGTTTCATCATCGCCTGCTGATGACGACGTACGTCCAAATAATTTGCTTTCTTCCATTGGATTCAACAAAGAAGCAAGATGAATAATCTCAGAAAGTACAAGTAGAGAAGATGAAGCTAGGAATATGACACTTCGCACTTTGAAAGACACTGAAAAGCCTCCTCGAATGTTGACGCCTACCCCACACAGTGTTCTATCTAGAGAATATCAACTCTACCAACGCTTACATGACTTTTCCTAAGCTCTGGAAAAAGCTTTTAGAAGATGCTTCATATAGTAGTGAAAGTTCAAGACTAGAGAAGGTAAAATGCGTGAAGTTGTATGGTACCTAAAATTAAGGCCCGCTAAAGAATACGAATGTTAGTCGTGCAAAGCAGCGGCGAGTGAGACCAGCGGGCGGTCCTAGCGATTCATGTTTGTGTCCGTCCTTCTGTAAAACCACTTGGATGTTCCCTTTTCTAACCGCCCAGCCGCCCGCTGGTACAGTCCTGACTACGTCTTGACTCATTGGGTGGGGCTACATTGCCGGTGGGTTGGGCCGTAACATTACGTATGTAAGACTAAGAGTAGAAGAGTCAGCCCATGAGACTATGAGTAAAACTTGACTAAATCTCGATTTCAAGTAAGTCAAGGCAGCTAAGTACACTGCGGACGTAAAGGTGAAGTAAATGTATACAGGGTGGCAGGGGTAACTAAAAGCTCCGCATGATGTCATGTGTATACACACCCGATCGCTAGGGAGGAAGGTTCACGGACAGCCAGCAAGTGGGCAGAAGTACTGCTGTGAAGGGGTTAAGCGTGCATAGGGTGGGTGGCCTGGCAGGGGCTTTTATTCCGGCCTGTAACCACATGGCATAGTATCAGTGTCCTAAAGTCTTTTTCTAAACTATAAACATATAGTCCTGCATCCACTTATTATAGTTTAACCAGTTACGAATGCTGAAGTCATATACTATCGTCTTAAGCATAACAATAGTATATTATTATGTCACTAGCAGTCTCAACTGGGGACTAAATAAGTATTTTGGAACCCTATTTTTACTAACCTTAGTCATTGAGTCCTGGAGCGGAGAATATTACTTTGTAGAATGACTCTAACTTTGTTTAGTAGCTAGTGAAACCAACAAAAGGGTAAAAATTCAGTAAGAAACAACTGCAACACTAGAATTTTAATTTCCTCCGATGAACTATACTTAATACAAGTTATTTATAAAGACGGGTAGTTTCTTTTTCTAGTAGTGGGTCGTTGATGATAAGTAAAGCTGTATATAATATACGGACTTATAGAAGACTCAAAAATTCGAATTGAAACATACTTGCCTTCATAAAAGAGAACCATCTATCTCTAAGCAACACATTACAAAGTAAAGCATTTATCTTGCAATACTTCCAAGTCACCATGCAGATCAAGATCGCCACTATTATCGCCTTGGCTGTCGGCTTCACAGCCGCTGTACCAGTCACAAAGCTGAACTCCGTAGAGAAGCGTCAGAGTACCGAGTTCGGTCCCTACCCAATCGAATATGCCGAAGATGCTCCGCCCTCTACGGATACTAATACTAGAAAGGACTAAAGTAGGGTTTTCTATTGTAAGTTTAACTGCCTAAGCGAAACATATCAAATTTTGATGGTGGTTGATTCTAAATGTATTCCAGGTTACACGTGTGCTAAACATGTTCCGAAGGAGCAGCTTAATACATTGTTAACTGGAAATAACTGCTGCTCTATTTGGATGACCAAGCAAAGATGTGGCAGAACTAAGTTGGGCATCTTCTATTAGGAGCTGGGTTAGGATTGAGAAGAGGTCGCGCGGTCATTGCTTTCTACAACTTGGAAGTGGTGGTCTAGCACGCTATGCTGCAACTGGAGACTTTTTAGTATCTTGGGCTTTGTTGCTATGTAGGACATTTTTGTGGAAAGACACGATCCTGGGAATACACACTCGTTGAAAAAAATTCGTTTTCCTGAAAATGGTTGCGGTCTGAGTCTGACCGGGGTAACCCGTCCGTGCGAGTGACAAAGGCCGACATAACAGAGTTGTTCTTACCTGGTTGGCTCGCATGCTTCACCATGTAGCCTCAGTACTGCTGGTGACCATTGATAGGGAGTAAATAGTATGAGTAATAGGGCTCAGCTCTGACTAAATGGGGCACGGGGGTTATGTCGATCCCTGCCCTGTTGCTTGAGTTCGATGGCCATGCTACGCTGTTCCTGGCTTGAACTGAGCAGGGTATGGTAATGCTGACCTAGAGCCGCCTCTTTAATCTTCATCTTGTCCCACCAAGTTCATTCCTCCACAAAGGTCGATCCAGTCATCCGGTCTTCCCTGGACGAGCCAGTCCAGGTCCCAGGGCTTATCGGAAACCAGATCCCTGTCGCTGTTCCATAGATGAATATCCGCTTCAATAGTGCTATAGTCGTCGAGTGAAGTGGCTTGGATAGGTCCGGCCATCAAAAATCGTCATGCTTCGTTCTATGTGAGGGATCCTGCGGCTGCAAAAGAAATCCGCGTACGAGTGACCCGGGTTTCTTTGTAGCAGCCGGGTAATCATAACCGTGTAATGAGTAACAGACAAAACCTTCCATTTTGTCTGAGAAGATGAGGGCCGAGATTTACATGGGTCTGGGTGGCGTCACCGGTCAGAACCCAGGCGGAAGGGGTTTCGCACACCAGGCGCCGTAAATGAAGGCCGTTTTTGGGCTACTTGGTGCTATTAATGACAGAGTTGTGTTTGATCTGGTTGGTGTTGAACTTAGCGATTATCAAAGCAATAACGGTTGTGGTGGGAAGACGGGTTGGAAGTCGTGGTTTGGTAGACTCCATGTTCTCCATCCTCTTTGGGAACGACTCGGTTTTCTGATCCATTCAACTTCAAATTTTTCAAGAGCAAGATGTACTGAATAACATCCAGATTACTTTTTAGCTAACAAGGAATGAGGAGAAAGCCTGTCAGCCTGAACTCGTCGGGGCTGGTTTGAAAGGGTGTGATAGGGAAAAGGGGGAACTCTGGTCAGAGCAGCCCATGATATGGACCAAGTCACAGCAGAGTGCTGAAGTTTAGCCAACACCATATCACGCGGTGAGAAATAGTATGGCCAAGAGCTCCTAGGTAGTCTCACGACCTGGACCTGGATCTGAGGAAGAGGGAAGCCATGGGCTTGTTGACCTCGGCCAGAAGAAACATTGTGTCTGTACAGGTAACTACTTGCACAGATTCAGACATGGTCATTGAAAGAGAGAAATGGAAACCCCTGTCCAGTGCCACTGGCCTTGTGTCATTTACCTGTACATAATAGGTACTAGGCCGCGTGAGAAAGTGAGGTTTGTGACGTGTTGTTATTATTGTTGTTTTTGGCTAGTGGCAGACTGCCGAATCCAGGTGGGTCCAAAAGGAAAGGAAGGAAAAGAATAAAGAAAAAAAAAAGAGATAAATAGAGCTGTTCCTGCCCCTTTTCGAATCTCACAAAACTTTACAACTTCACAATTTTCACAAGTTTGAAACTCACCCCCAACCTTCAATTTCCCGCTCGAAACCCCTTCTCTACGCTACAATGCCGGCTTTTGAGCCATAATGAAGGCTCCATCATGGAGCCCCAGTGGACCAGCCACGCTGGCGGCGATCTTGTTTCCGCGCCTACTGCTGGGCCGTCTGAGTTCCCGGCTTTTGCTTCGCTGGCTCCCATGGGCGAACTCAGCCTCAACCTCTCTTCCGATTTTGGCCAGCATCCCGGCCTCGCGTCTGGCTTCCACCTGGCTCTCAATGGTGGCCAGTACTCCAGCTTCATGCCCGTCGTGGGTCCGCCTCTCAGTGTTGGTGGTCAGCATCCCACCATCACGCCCGGCTCCAATCTGCCTCCCAATGGTGGCCAGCATCCCGACCTTGCGTCCGGCTTCCACCTGGCTCTCGGTGGCTGTCTTTGTCTGATCTCTTGGTAAGTAACAACCTGAACAAGGCTTCATTCACCCTCGCAGACCTTGAGGATGGAACAAGACGCTGTCATTCACGCTGGAGCATCACGTCAATTCGCTGCACCAAACCATGTTACTGCTTCTTTACTTGAGGCCTTGTTCTGACAGCCTTTTATAGAATGTCTTCCCTCTTCACCCAGCTTGAAGATTGAAGCCCCAACTTCACAACATGCGTTCAAACACCAACGTTCAAGCACCTATGTTTCAACAGAAACATCGAAACACCGTTCCAACACCAACACTGTTTGAACCTCACCAACTGTTCCAAAGTCATGGGAACCGCCAAGGCCAAAGATGGCGGTGTGGGTGCCGGCTGTTCTTGGTTCGAATATTGGTCTCGACCCTCTCCTGTCAAAATCAACCCTCCAGGGGAGGGTCAAAACCCGCGCCAGGTCCCTCCACCAGTGGGCCAGCGACCTTGACGACGGCACTGCCCTCGCAGTTCAAGAGGCGGCTCTCGAGGAGGCCCGGGCCAAGGCTGCGGCCAAGACCATTCCTACGAAGCCGAGTGGCATCCTTCCGCCTCCTCGCAACCACCCCATCTGGGGCGTCAACGGCATTATGCACGGCCTCGCTCTCCGCCCCGGCGATCGACCTGGCGACGTTTCAATAACATGGTTTCGAAAATGGTATTTTTTGAAGAAATTCAATCATGTCTCAAGCCACGGGAACGGCCAAGGCCAACGATGGCGGTGTGGGTGTCCGTCTCTTGAAGATTGGTCTGAGCAGGTTCGAAGATGCAGTCGGATCGAACTCCGTTTGAATAACCCGTTTCTCTGCCGGTGAGTTTCAACACCAAACCCCGTTCACAAAAGCCAAGACTAATGACCAGGACAAGGTTGCAGCTCTCCGCCCTTTTCCACGGCGCCCACAGCCGCTCCAACGCAGGCATATACTTCCAAGTTGCTGTTTCGAACTAGGTCACAATGAACAATGGTACACGGCTCTTGGGTTCCTGTAAATGGAAATGATTACAGTTCAAATCGCTTGACAAGAAACAATGGGAGGGCAAGTTTGGTCCCAGCAGCCGAGGTAGATTCCAGCTCCAAAAGTGTACATCAGAGTGGTGGTGATTAACAAGCTTGCAGTGGAATTACAAGTGTCTCGGCATCATTGGAACGTGATTCGATTCATTCCGAACACCGTGTTCGCAGCAGCACTCGGGCTCTACACCGCCTTCGCATATACGGACTCAGTCTCCGGCAAGTTGCTGGCAACAAGAATCGGCTCAGGCTTGTTGGTGAAAGTTGGGGGGCTTTGGGAACATAACCACTGGGGAGGCCGGTCAGGATGAGATAAAGAAAGAGAAAGGTTGTGTGGGTTGGTTGATCAGGGAAGGCAAAAAGAATAGTTGTCATTGGCAAGGCGGTACCAATAATATCGCAAAGAACAGAACACATAAAGCAGTCAATCAGACATTTACTTAAAGGAAAGTCTCTTTGTTCCAGACATTGGAGTATCATAACCACAGGGAATCAGTTGGGGTGTTTCCCTTGTAATTGTTTGACATGCCAGTCAAAATAGAGTCAAGTTAATAATTTGAAAAGGTCTAGCATGGGTATTTTTAATTAAACAACTGATCCAACCTCCACCGGCGAAGCAAACGGGCCACCACGCCCTACTTCCGGCATCTCGGGTCGCTGTCAACGCCAAAGTCCTTGCAGACCTCCCGGCCGAGGGCGTTGATGCCCTCGAGGACCCAGAGCCTATAGTTGGCGAAGACAAAGACCTTGCCGGGGGCGAAGGCGAAGTTGTTGGAGGTCTCGCCCAGGTATATCTTGCCGAGCAGGACGCCGTCGGGGTTCCAGACGTGGACGCCGTCGCCGCAGCCGGCCCAGACGTTGCCGTCGGTGTCGGTGTGGACGCCGTCGGGGAGGCCCGAGTCGGCGAAGGCGAAGAGGCGCCTGTTGGCGAGCCTCTTGCCGTCGCCGACGACGTCGTAGGCGTAGATGGTGGCCGGGCGGGTGAGGTTGGTGTCGAAGCGCTGGGCGCCCGTGTCGGAGACGTAGAGGGTCTTGTAGTCCGGTGAGAACTCGATGCCGTTGGGCTGGTGGAAGCCGTCGGCGACGACCTGGACGAGGCCGGTGGCGGGCTCGAAGCGGTAGACGTGGCGCGGGAGCTGGGACTCGGCGCGGAAGCTCTGGAAGTGGCCGTACTCGGCGTCGGTGAACCAGAGGTCGCCGGTGACGGGGTGCTGCCTCACGTCGTTGACGGCGCTGAAGTTGCGGCCGTTGAAGCCGATGACGAGGGGCTGCGACGTGTTGGCGTTGACGTCGACGGCGAGGAGCTTCGAGTGGCCCTTGAAGTCGCCCTGGTCGCACCAGACCTGCATCGGCGGGGTGGCGGACAGGTTAGCGCCGGGCGGGTAGTAGGACGAGCCGCCGTTGGCCTCGGCGAGGTCCGGGAACTGGGTGCTGCGGACGGAGAGGTCGTCGAGGGAGACGACGGTGATGTTGATGTTGTCGTCGAGGGACCGGTAGTTGGACGAGATGTAGAGCGAGCTGTCCCCCCTGTTGTAGACGCCGCCCTCGTGGAAGGCCTGCCAGTCCAGGTCGGCGACCTTGCGGGCCGTGGCGTTGGCGCCGATGACGTCGACGAAGGAGGGCTGGTACGACAGCAGCGAGACGGAGGGCGTGCTGAGGTTGACGGTGTTGATGGAGGCGAGGTAGCCCGCGCCGCCCGTCGCCAGGGCATGAAGGTCGACGTTGACGAAAGACATGATATATGCTCGTGGCCCGGAACCAGAGGGCAACCTGATTGCTGGATGGATGGGAGAGGGAGGAGGACCTTGAAGCTAGTGCCGGAGAGGCCGATGCCGTCAAGAGAACTGGGAGAAGCCGTATGGGCGAGGGCCGGTGGAGGATGATGGCTCGGAAGAGGACGGACTGGTGGCGTCTTTATAGGGCTGCTGCTGTCCGTCCAAACTCACTTGGTCAACAGCCATGGAGCTCTGCGTGGCTCGCATCACGGCCGTTTTTCGAGACTTTGTCCATCCGCTCGGCACTCAACACTAGGCGAGGAGCTGATGCGGAGCCAAAGCCGGGGAGGCCAAAGGCGTGAGAAAGGAAATTCCGAAGGCTTCAGATATCCACCGTAGTCTTGGCGCCATGAACGACCGCCCCGCCGCCCCATGACGCTCATGACATTGATACCTATGTACTCCGTAGCCAGCCCGTCTCTCGCCGGCGGCTTTCCACCAGGTGGAGCCTCGCGAGGCGTCCACGCCGTCCACGATGGCTTCGTCTGCGGCTCCAAGAGGCCTTGATAGCTGAACCATTGAGCCCCTTTTGCCCTCCTGTTTACCGCAGCTGAGCTGGGTACGTATGTGTATGGCGCAATGGGGACCCTTTCGGCCAAGCAGTCCCTGGCCTACCTAGATGTGGGCAATAATAGCATTGCTGGAATCGGACAAGGGAGACGGACAAAATGCCCGTCGTGGTGTAAGGGTTTTTTTACTTTTTTTATTTTATTTCTGTTCTTTCTGATCCATGACTCGGGACTATTTAAGCCCCCTATCTCGTTGATCTTGGGCTGGCCGGGTCGATGTTGGGCGAGAAAGGATTGAGATCGAGACGGTGCAGCGCCAACCTCTACAGAAGAATCTTTAAATTGACAAACTCGTCGTTTCTTGGCGTTGGACAAGGGTCCTATCCATCGACAGGGTGACGGGGTCGAAGCTTATCGCTTGCGCACAAAACCTTGACTCGAGCATATTTCAACCTTGTATCAGCGTGTTTTTTTTTTCTTGTTTTTTTTTCTATTTTTCTTTTCTTTTTTTATCGGTTCAGAGTCTTCTGGCTCAATAGAGCCCATATGTTCTGTCAAGACTGCTTACGATGTATTATACAACTGAGGTGCGTCTACAAGGCCGTCCCTACTCAAGGTCGCACAGGTAGACCGTGAAAGCGACACAGCATGTACTACATTGCTTGGCCGTGTCAGTACCATTATTGAATGCTCCCTTTTGACTTTGCCAAGGCTACTTTGCGGCCGCAGGCCTGCGCTTGACGGGTTGCTGTGCACAGGGTGTTAAAAGGGGGGTGAAATAACAACGCGCGCGAGAGAATTGCCGGCAACAGGCGACGGAGACGGCATGACTCTCTGCGATTTGAACGGCAGTGGATCTGGTCGTTTATATGTAATCTACGCGAGCCTTGGATGTCTCCTCATCGCCAGCCCTGCCGATTCGCTGACGGGGGTCCCCGAGGGCGATCGTAGGGGTCAACCAGCGACCTGGAAAAGACGGGCCGATTAAAGGCAGCGGAAAGAAAACAAGCAACACCCCAGAGGAGAGAGTCAGTTTACTCAAGGATAACTGCTACCAAGACACGTTTGAGCCTCCGTAAGACCCAAGATGATCCATCGGAGGACGACATGCACAGGGGTTTCTGCGAGAGGAGGATACATGGTATTAGTACATGAGCATTTCAGTCCGTAACGGAGCATTCATAAACGCGCTGTGCGTTATAATTATGCATAATAAGGCCTGCTTCAATGGCCCAAGCGACTCAATCACTTTCAACAAATTTCGGTTTAAATGCATTCATAAATAGATCGGTAAGGCCAAAGACCCGATTCAACAACATCGCGGCTTGCTGGGAGTAGTTGCAGTAGACTGTTTCAATACGACTGATATTGACTAACGACTGGATGTCGACCATTCACAACAACAGTGTACCTTTTGACTCATTTTGTAAGTGTGTGAGTGAATATTTACCACCATCAAGTTTTATCTTCAAGTCTCTTGGCTGGCAACTTGCAATATAACATGTTGTTGGTCTGCGGGCACAAGTCTGGGAAGAAGGGCGCACAACTGACAGCGATGAAGCCATCGTCTTGTGCCGCCACATACATTGGTCGTCACTTTGAGGAAGCAATATTTCTCTCGACTCATGTAGCAAGCCATATTCTGAAGCCGAATCACCTCTTAGTTAGGCCACCTCAAGTCATGTATTCTGATTGCGGCCTGATATGCGTGCATGTCTACGTATCAAAACTCCAAACTTCACTCCGAGAATAGCTAAAAGACATCACTTCGATGCCACATGTCATCAGATATAGTCAAATTAATTGATCGGTGGCACGGAGACTTGGAAGGAAGGCACGTTAAAAGTGAAATCAACACTCCGCTCATCCCCCTCATATCAGACTTAGGCCACGTGATCTCTTCAACACCAAACCAACCAACAGAGCCCTTTTAACAGTTTAACTCCCTGGCAACCGGAGAGCGACGTCAGATAAAGGCTAATGTATTATTATTGAGGTCATTGAGAAGTTCATAGTATCAAACTCGCTGCTTCCTTTCCTGGCCTCATCCAATCATATTCCCCCCCTCTGAACAACCTCACCATCACAACGCGACGCGTATATCCCATCTGAACGTCGGCTCACCTTCTTCAAATGCGTCTGTCTTGCCTCGCTCCTTCCTGTTATTTTCTGGAAATAAAGGGAACAGAAAAGAACAAAAAAGCCGGCCTGCCTTGCGTATTTCTTTCTTGCCCTACCCTGCCCAGTCTTCCTCTTTCTTCCTCCCTCTTTCACAAACAACTCTTCTCACACCAACCTTTTCACCTTCAATTCTTCACACACGCAACCATTCAAAGCAAATCGCAAACTTACTTCACACTCACAAGCAAATCTTCCTTTCTGCTCCTTCAGCAATCAAACAAAAACCCAACCAAGCAACGAACGCATCAATCGTCAATAGCCAAGATGAAGGTAAGTCCTGTTTTCACACTCATCCCTTATGAGGTTCTCCTGGGTCAAACGGAATCGTGAAGCTCACAGTCATCCCTCGCAGACCTCCGTCATCGTCACCCTCGTCGGTACTCTCGCCGCTGCCGTTAATGGCATCCCCATCGTTGACAACGCCAACCTGGCTGTAGCCAAGTCCGCCCAGGCTGGTGAGGCTGGTGTTACTGTTGCCCACGGCTCGGTTCACCACCACCTCAACAACATCCAGGGTCCTGGCAGCAACATGCCCGTCTCTGTCATTGGCGTGAACTCCTTTCTCTCGGGAGCTCCGGCTCCCACTGAGATCAAGGCCACCGGCAACTTCACCGACCTCTACACCGTCCACATGACTGACGTGGTCTCTGTTACCATCGACACCTCTGTCACCGGAATCATGGCCGACATGTCGGACACGCCTGCCCAGATCACTGCCACCCAGGCCGCTTCTCCTACCACCACTATGGACATCCTTGAGTATGCCGACAGACTCCACGACTGGTTCAAGTACTGTCTCGCGTTCCCCGTTGGATACCGCCCCAACGAGTGCTCCACCATGAGACCCCCTCCCATTTCCACCGACTCTCTGACTCTGGAGTTGGTCACACTCGGCTCTGACAACTTCATGACCCTCACCAGCCAGGAGACTGCGCCCCCCGAGTATCAGCTAGAGTTGACCACCATCCACACCCTCATGACCCCGACTCCCACCACCGCAGACGAGGGTGTCATCCTCGTCACCGTCACCTCGACCGTCATTCAGACCGAGGCCCCCGAGATTGAGTACACCTTCGCCAAGGTTGACTCCGCCTCCGCCATGACTCTTCGCGGCTAAGCTTTCGCTTTTCCCCTCGTTCAGTTTTCTTTTTCTTTTCTCTTTGGTCCTTTGGTAAAGGAAACTTGGACTCGTTTTATGGCTCGCTCTAGGATTCATCATTGGCTCAAGGCTAGACACATGGGTTTTAGGCGGGGCGTCAAGGAGGAACGGGAAGACGTGAGATTTCCCTCACTATGAATGAAGAAGCATCAGGCTTCAACGACCAGCTGTATGAGGCTGCTCACGAGAGCTGCAATCGACCGGTATTACACACATCATCTCTCCCACTTGTCAAAGTGATTGCTCATGATAACGTGATGTGCCTTTGCTGTCTACATGGTTTTCCCTTGTGGAATCGTTATGGTTTGCCTTGATAACATTATAACTCGGAGACATTGATTAATAGGGTTGAATGACAGGCAGCTTCATTACTGAACGCTCCATTGTCTATAGCATCTGCATCCCTTGTATTATTATCGTTCTCATTAGTTCACCACTTGGGCTTTGATCCCTGGATAACCCTCAGCGTGAAAAAAAGTCGGCAGAACTTGTCCTCAATAGTACAGCGTAGTTCCAGCCCGACGCCTCGGCTGCCATCAGACTCATGGTCCCATACAAGCCTATCGAATATGGTCATGTGATGCCTTTGCTTGTGAGGGTACGTCCACAGCCAACTTTTCAATCCTGGCACACCTAACTGGCCGCATATTCGCATCGAACAAAGCGGACCTCGAGCTAGAGGACTCATCAAAGCATCGCACATCAATACGGATTGAGGCGGCGGCACCCAATGACCCAGTCGCCCTCTTGCATTCCTTCGCAGTTTGCCACTGAGCCGGATCCTTCTCCTCTTCCTCCACGACGACTCTGGGAGTCGGCAATAACCGCTACCACCCCATTGTACGGGGCAATGCCGTCTGGATGCGGCTGAAGCGGGCGACGATGAGACGGGACCAGTACTTTTTCTTTTCGACGAACGGGGACCTTAGGTGATGACTTTGAGGATATCCTGGACCGTGTCGAGCGCCGTACAAATTCGCAGCGATGACGTTAGCCCGAGAGTGAGTGGCGAACCTACTGACCGCGACCTCTTCCGGCGTCGATGAGATACTGGATGCTGCCGAGCCAACAGACCGAGCGCGGCCGGCTTGGCGAGACGATGAAGCCATTTTTGCTGATCCGGATGCAAGGCTCAGGCGTTGCCGAACATGTCCCACAAGCTCGGGAACAGCTCCTCGATATCCGGCACGCTCGCGGACACGTACTCCTGCAGGTCGGGCACGTCGACCGGCTGCTCGGCGGACTCGGCGCCGGCGCCGGCGGTGGACTCGGCCAGCTTCTCGACGACATCGGAGTACTGCGCGATGCAGAGGTCGCCGACGTCCCAGGCACTCTGGCGGTGCAGCTGCAGCGCGGCGAGGAGGTCGCGGGCCAGCCTGAGGGACATGCTCTGGGCGATGCCGCTGACGGTGTTCTCCGTCTCGAGCGCGCAGCGGAGGAGGAACTTGGTGGTGGAGGTGAAGGCGAAGGTGAGGAGGGGGAGCCAGTAGTCGCCGAGCTGGGGTTCCCGGAGCTCCTGGGCCAGCAGCACAATGTCCTCGGCGGCGCGCCGGACCTCGAGGTAGCACCGCATGGGGATCGCGGGAGGGCGGTCGTCGGCGCGGGCCTCCCTCTCGGCGTCCAGGTCCAGCTTGCGGAGGAGGAGCTTGACGTAGAGGTACGCCAGGCGGAGGTTCGCCGACCCGGGCACGTCGAGCCGGTCGCCGCCGCGGATGATCCTGAGCCGGAGGCCGGGGTCGAGCGAGTCCTCCCACCGCGTCAGCATGACTTGCAGGTCGCACGGCCCGGTCGGCAGCGTCTTGTTCAGGTCGTAGATGTGCTCCAGGTACCGGTCGAGGAACCGGGACAGCGAGACGAAGGCCAGGTACACGGACGTGGCCTCAAAGTCGACGGGGTTCGGCGCGGGGCCGCAGAGCTGCTCTACCGTGGGGATGGACACGTCATGCTGGCCGCCGCGCAGCTGCGGCGGCGTGCCGTATGCCAGACTCGACCTGTAGCAGCGTGAGTCTCAGGATATGCAGATCATCAAGGGAGGGTGGAAGGCGGGACGTGCAAGGCTTACCACTTGTCGTACACGAATATGGCCCACCAAATCTTGGTCCGCAGGAGCTTCTCGGCCTCGGGCACGTCCCAGTCGGACGAGTCTCGGTTCAAGCCCAGCGAGTGGCACAGGGAAATGGCCGAGCCGAGGAGCAGACCGTTGCCGATGATGGAGGTCAGGGGCCTGCCAGAAATGTTGAGCAGGATGCCGAGCAGGGTCGAGATGCCGGGGGACAGGTGAATCTCCGAGTACAGCGCGTCGTTGGCCTGGTTCCAGATGAACCTCGTGTCCGGACGATGGTGCGTCACGAGCCTCGGCGACTGGGCCCAGTAGGTCATCGTGTGGGCATAGAGACATGACAGCAAGGCCGGCGAAATGTGACGCCGGTCCTCGGCGAAGCGTCTCATGAACGAGTTTCTGTCCAACAGGGGAAAACACCGATTGGGTTTCTCAAAAAACCTGCAGCAAAACAGTCAACCCACAACGAGCCCCCAGCGCAGAGAGAAGCCGGGGAAAATCAGCTCACAAATCGACGACGTCGGGCAGCATCGGCTCGAGCAGCTTCTCTATCATCTGGCACTTCAGGAACGCCGGGTTCCGGTCGTCTGGAACACCCAGCGGCTGCTTCCTCACCGTTGTGAACACGACGGGTTTCCGTGCGCCGCTGCCACTTCCGTGGTGCTGTCGCGGGCTCGTCCCCGAGATCCTGGTCCGGATGCTCCTGTTGAGAACGGACGAGTCACTGGAAAGATAGGTAGAAAGGACCTGGGTGTCCTCGGTGTCGGCCGGTCCCACAATGTGCGCCTCGTCTTCCCCTCCTCCGCCTATGGGCTCCGGGTAGCGGGTGTCATGGGGCGAGACCGTCGGGAGTTGTCTATCCAATGACCCCCCCGACTCCGCTGTAGCCGGTGGGTTGGCGTCAGCGAGAGGCAGACGACCCGTCGGCGGGTCAAAATGAAGATCAGAGGCCAGGCTCTGTGTCTGGGGCGGCATTGACGGGCGGCGGCGGCGGCTTAGGTCCTCCGACCGGCGGCTCCGGGCGTTTCTCCAGACACTCTTCGGCCGCGGAGAGGCGCCGGCCGGGGCCGGAGGGAACTCGCAGGATGTTCCGTGTGCCCGGCACGTCAGACAGGTCCCCCCGTCCCGATCGACATTGCACCGAGACTTGCGCTTTCGACAGGCCAGACAAGCCGGGTGGAGGTGGGAGCGGTAGGGGCGCTCCGAGGAAAAGGAGCCGGTGTCAGCCTCGGGCGCCATGTCTTGAAACTGTTGCCTTGCTCATTCAACGAGATGGAACGAAAAGCCGCGCTGTCTCTCCTCCTTTTTGTTTAGCTTGGCCGAGGACACAGTTTTTATTTTACCCTTACCGCATGCCTCTCTTGATGCTGGTCCGGGGGTCAACTTCTCCGCGGTGAAAGTTTTCCGAGGGAAACGTCAAACGGGCTTATCCGATCCCTCGGACTATGACGGATTTGCGAGACGGGTCAGGGACGGTTGATAACGATAACGCACCTGGACGAGGTGAGTGTTTGGTCAGTCTCTCATCCTTTCGTTCTTAAAGGTCCTTGAGCTTCATCGGTCAAGTCATCAAATCAACGCATTTGACCATCAACGCCTCTTCATTCATCCCTTCACCCGACCACAGGCTGTTCAAAGACAGTTGCGCCAAATGACACCGAGTTCCATAACACGCCTACACAAAGTAGCCATGCGGTGAGGCATATCAAACCCATGCCACCCAAAGGGAACATGGACAACTGTTGAACCTCGGTTTGGGGCCAGTTCGATAGACTCCTTTTCACTTCAAGGAAAGCAGTGCAGGTTTCGACCAGGCGATGACCAACAGCGACAAGGGGCGTCACAGCCACACGATGTTACTCCCACTCTGTACTCGGATGTCCATCAGCACGCTTTGAAGGGGCCCAAGGGGCGAATCATCAATTACCTCTGCGAACCAAGCATAAGGGCCAAAGTCCCAAACATGCTGCCAATGGCTTCGTTTCCACCCGCTCAAGGCTGCGAGATTTCGCCCAGCCACGTGCGTCGCTGCGTGGGACGCGAACATGCGGAAACTGTCAAAGCCATGTTTATAATCACGCACGCACCTCGCGCCAGCGAGCTTGACGATATGTGCTCAGGCATGGTTACCCCTCAGCCCTCCTCCTCATGTTGTGTCGCCATGTATGTCTCCAAGCCATGTGCCTCTCTGCAGCATATTACTGTCATCATGCACCCATGTTCGGCGAATGCGCAAGCGATGATGCTGCTGCGATCACGAACCATTGAACATTTTGACTGTGCAAGCGGGCGAGATCGATATCGTCGGGCGGGGGACCTTGTCTCTGTATAAGAGGCAAAACTTATATTAACAACCTCTGATATTAATGTTAATCATCGGTGGTCTCTGACTTCATATGTCACGAACTCCTGGATTTGGAATCCTGCAGATCACGGGGTCGTAGATTATAATGCCGATCATGAAGACATATGATGTCCATCCCGTAGAACGTGCCGCCCAGCGAAACGCTCCCGAGGCTCATCAAACGAACACCCGATTGCAGCACATGAATAAAAGTGAATAAAAGTTCTTCTCGTCGTCGGAATGTTCGTTGCATTGTTGTCTGGACCCGTTTGTTGAGGAGTAACATTGCCCGAGTAAGTTGCCTCCCGAGAACTCTGTGTTACATGTATTCTTCGGGTCCAGATGCATACACGTCGAACATCAAGGCATGAGGACTTGAAGGCATGAATGAAGGCCGCGTATCCCATCCTGGTTCACAGGCGGCATGATGAGACGGCGGGGGCTTGGATCGGGGATCGCCCCCGTGAATGTGTATCTCGATCTATCCGTCCATTTGGCATCCACATACCGAGGGATCGCTAATTATGGTGTCCTCAAGCACCTTACCATCGACCTAACCAGGGCAGGGGTTTCGGTTCGGCTCTTTTTTCTTTATTGTCAACGAAAGGACCGAGCATGAATCTTGCAGGCTGGCAATTGTGTCCACCAGGGGATCCCGCGACACCGCGGGTGGGGGGGGGGGAATGCTGAAATATTCGCTGCAGCACAGAATCTGAAGATGATGTGGCTAACGATGGAGGGTTGAAGAATTTTTTGTTTCTTTTTTTTTTTCTATTTTTTATTATTATTACTTTTTTACACGAGACGCCACGTCAAGGTCGCCACGGCTCATGACTCTCAAAGTGTCGCCGCCCAGTTGCGTTCCTCGGCGAGGGGCGAGAACGAGGGGCGGCAAAGAGACCATAGTTTGGACAGAGATGCACACCCTTATCGTTCGTGACTTCAATCGGAGGGGAGAGGGAGACACCCGGGGCGTCGAATTCACATCAAATATGCTTGTTCCAAATCATCGAACGGCTGCTATAAGACCGCGGGCAACGACAGGCTCGGAGGAGAAGGCCTAGACCAACATTACCGTCTACCGACTGAGTAATAATATTGATCACTACATATAGTCACAACCGGCCAACAAGAAGTCCCTCCTGCTGCGCCGCCTACGCCGAGGTTCCGCGTCTCATCTGTTAACATGGTGTGACTCGGAAGCCGTCCACCGTGCTGCTGCTGTTGGCCAGGTGGGAAGCCAGAGCCGAGCTAGCCCGGGATCATAGTCTACGCTACCAGGCATGCATGAGGCCTGGGGCGGGATTCCTTGGTGAGGGTCCTCGACGAAATCATCCAGCCGCATAGGGCCGATCCCTGCTGTGACGAATAGAAGCAGGGTTCCGAACCTGGGTCCCCAAGGAGACGGAGCCTGACGACCCGGCTGGTCCATTGGCCATCCCAAAAACTCTCTTTTTTCAATCCATTCTAGAAAGATGCGTTTCATCCGAGCTTGAGCGCACACGGTACGTCAGAGGAGATTGGTCCCCCTTTTTGCCCCCAACACTATTTCCTTTGCTGTCCTCAAAAGCTGATGCTCCGCAGAGCAAGGGTATCATCGGTAACCGATCGGTAACCGGAGTAGAACCCGCTGTGATGTAACGACACGAGAGGGAGAGGAGATGCCATTATAGGTATGCCATCCCGTGCCACCCAATGGCGACGTAACAGCACCATCATCTTGGATATGCGATGCATGTAACAGTATGATGTATGGTCTGATCTTCTCTATCCCAAGTGGCAAGGGGTACGGATACCTACTCTCCTCCTCTGTGGTTAAGATTAAACTCTGGTTGTCAACTGCGGACCGAAGTCAACAGGGTAGATGCCCGAGTGCCTCCATGGTCGTGCTTCTCAAAAGCCTGTATATTGTTGATTGTTATGTGTCGGGCATGACGCTTTCACTGTGATGACCATTGTGTATAGCTAATATTGTTGTAGCTGTGCGGTTCTACGGGAGACTTCCCTGTATTAGTACCACTGCTACTTACCTTAGCATGATCTGACCATGGTACTCGAGATCTCGGTGTAATGGGTTACCCTCCCTTGCCCCCCTGGTCACCGGCTATTGACCGGTGTCGTCGCTGGTCCCTGCCCCCTTTTCTACATCTCCGGGAAACGTGCCAAGTCGGGATGATCAAGGGGGGCCGCTTGCCAAAATAGATATAGAGCTGCTGCTGGAGAAGCAAAGGACAGAGTGAGCGTTGAGACGAATAGATATCGGGCTCCTTGGCTCTCTTGTCTCGTCGCCTTGGCGTTGTTTCTTGTTGTTTCTTTTTCTTTTTCTTTTTCTTCTTCTTCCGCAGGACTTATACCGGACGGTATACATGCCCACGTTGTTGTGTTTTGGCCGTGGATCGGCTAAGCTAGACATTGACGACGACGGCGACTACGCACAATGACCATTGGCCTCCTCTTGGCCGCCGAAGGCGAGGGCGGACCAGCCCGCACCCTGACGCCTGAGTACCTGGCAGAGGACTCTGGCCACCAGCTCGTCGAAATCTCCATCGTCTTCGCCGTCCTCACGACCCTGTTCCTCGCCCTGCGGCTGTTTGCGAAAAGGTTCACCGCTGGCGGCTATGGGCTCGACGATTACTTCTTGGGGGCGGCATACGTAGTCGACCTCGGCATGTGCGCCGTGGGAATAGGTACGGATTCCCTCCCCATCTCTCTCTCTCTCTCTCTCTCTCCCTCTGTCTTGTCGTCCCTCTCTCCGTAGTCTGTTTCTCTAATGCTCACCTTCGTAGTCATGGTCAAGGTCGGAGGCGTCGGGCGACACGTCGAGTACCTCGAGGAGTTTCACCCCGAGCTGCTGGCCGGATGGGCAAAGTCCCTGCTCGCGTTCGAAATCGTCTACTTCACCTCCGTCGCGCTGCCCAAGATGAGCATCGTGTGCCTGTTCCTGCGCGTCTTCAACTGGAAGGGAGGCATGCGCACCGCCGCCTACGTCCTCCTCGCCGCCCTCGCCGCCACGAGCGTGTCCTTCATCGTCACCGCGTGCTTTCAGTGCCAGCCCATCGCCTACTGGTGGGACCGCACGATCCCGGGCGGCAAGTGCATCGACGTGCAGGCCTTCTTCCACGCGCAGAGCATCCCGGGCATCATCTGGGACTTCCTCATCATGACCCTGCCGCTCAAAACCATCTGGGCCCTGAAGCTGCCGTTGCACAAGAGGCTCGCGCTGGTCGGCATCTTCATGGTCGGCAGCTTGTGAGTTTTAAACCCCCTCCTTCTTCTTGTCTACGTGAAACAAGACTGGTGGTGCCGTGACTGACGATTTCATAGCGGTGTCGTAGCATCGATAATTCGCGCTTCCATTTTCTATAAAACATCGGCATTTACGGATCGCACATGTAAGTCCTCTCTCTATCTGACCTGGACGTCACTTGGCCCTCTCGTACTGACAAGAGCGAAAAAAAAAAACAGGGGCATCCGTTGATCTCGTCGGCTGGAGCATCATCGAGACCGGAACCTACATCATCGCGGCCTGCCTCCCTCACTTCCGGCCCATGATCTCCTACTACACGCCGCCCTGGCTTAAGTCCCTGGTGCGCAAGACCGTGTCACAGGCTAGCAACTCCCTGTCCAAGGCGACCGGCACCAGAACCACGCAGAAAGGCCGTGGCGACGACGAGATGGTGCTCACCGAGCACTCGCGGAAGCAAACCTTTGATGCGGAAAGCGTCGTGGGGGGCGGCGCGGGGCGTGCTCCGTCGCCGGCGTCGGGGAGGACTGTCGAGGTGCGCAGGTCGGACGACACGGTCCAAGGAGGCTGGGCCCAGGACGGGCAGATCCGAGTCACGACCGAAGTCAAGCTGGAAAGGGTGCGGACGGTCATTGATCCAAAGTCGTGAGGAAGCTTGACGTTAGGTAGTATGATGATGATGTCGTTATTTTCATCCAGAGTTGTTCACCCAAATCGTGCGTTTTCTTCTGCCGCCCGGTGCGGGTGCTCTGCCTTTGGGTTCGACGTGAAGTCTCCGTAAAGGCTCCCGTTGTCGAATCTCCATGCATGCCCGCAACTCGGGCGCGTGTCCGGCTAGGTGTCGCCGTGATCCGTTGATGCCCAGCCGGTCCGGATCCAGGTCCCGTACAGGATATCGACAAAGGTAACAGGACACAACGCTTGAATTTGTACCATTTAATCTACAATATCTTGCTTGCCTGGACGCTACATGAAGGACTTCGCGCCCTTGGCCTCCGCCGGCCCCAACAGCTCATCCGCGATGCCGCGGCCCGCCGCCCTCCCGGAGAAGATGCAGCCTCCCAGGAACGTGCCCTCTAGGCTGTTGTAGCCGTGGACGCCGCCACCGCCGAAGCCGGCCGCCTCGCCCGCCGCGTACAGGCCCGGGAACTTTTCTCCGTCGGCCTTCATGACGTTGCTCTCGAGGTTCGTCTCGATGCCGCCGAGCGTCTTCCTCGTAAGCAGGTTCATCCGCACCGCGATCAGCGGGCCGTGCTTGGGGTCCAGCAGCTTGTGCGGCGGCGCGATGCGGCTCCTCCGGTCGGCCCAGTACGTCCGGCCGTTGTTGATGAGCATCGCCTGCGCGTCCTTGGAGTAGGCGTTGTCGAACTGCCCGTCGCGGAGCTCGATCGTCTCCCGGATGGCCTCCAGCTCCAGCACCGGCCCGCCGCGCTCCCGCTGCAGCTCGTTCATGCCCTGCACCAGGTCCGCGAGGTTGTCCCGCACGACAAAGTCCTTGCCGTGCTTCTGGAAGTTCTGCACCGGCACGGTGCCCTTCTTGCCGAAGACGCGCGTCAGGAGCTGCCACACGCTCTTCCCCGTCACGTCCGGGTTCTGCTCCGACCCGGAGAGGGCGAACTCGCGGGCGATGATGCTCTGGTCGAGGATGAACCACGTGTAGTCGTACCCCGTGCTGCAGATGTGCTTCAGCGTGCCCAGGGTGTCGGTGCCGGGGAACATGAAGGGGGGGAGCCGCTTGCCGGTGGCGTCGAGCCACAGCGAGCTGGGGGCGGGGAGCACGCGGATGCCGTGGGCCGGCCAGATGGGGTCCCAGTTCTGCAGGCCCTCGGTGTAGTGCCACATGCGGTCGCGATTGATGACGTTGGCGCCGGCGGCCTCGGAGATGCCAATCATGCGGCCGTCGACGTGGGCGGGGACGCCGACGACGAAGTTTTTGGGCACCTTGGGGCCCAGGCGGTCGACGGGCCACGCGGCTTTAACGGCTTCGACGTTGCCGCCGATGCCGCCGGAGGTGACGGCGACGGCCGAACCAAAGATCTCGAAGTCGCCGACGACGTCCCGGTTGGACTTGACGCCGCGGGGCGAGTCGTCGGGGGCGAGGACCTTGCCGCGGACCCCGACGGCGCGGCCCGTCTCGTCGGTGATGATCTCGTCGACGCGGTGACGGAAGCGGAACTGGACGACGCCGTTCTTGGCGGCTCGCGTCACGGGCTCGGCGAAGACCCTCACGACCTCGGGCCCCGTACCCCAGGTGACGTGGAACCGCGGCACCGAGTTGCCATGGCCGTCGGCGATGCCGGCGCCCCGTTCGGCCCATCCGACGTTGAAGAGGAAGCCCATGCCCCTGGCCTTGACGTAGTCCTCCATCTCGTCGACGGCGAAGTTGACAAACGCCTCGGCCCAGCGGCGCGGCCAGGTGTCCTCCCTCTCGCGGTCGAACTGGGCCGAGCCGAGCCAGTCGCGCATGGCGAGCTCCCTCGAGTCCTTGATGCCCATCCTCCTCTGCTCCTTGGAGTCGACGCAGAATATCCCGCCCAGCGACCAGAAGGCCTGGCCGCCCAGGTTCTTGTCGTTCTCCTGGTCGATGATGATGGTCGGCACGCCGCGCTCCGAGAGCTCGAACGCCGCCACCAGGCCGGCCAGCCCGCCGCCGACGATGATGACCGGCCGCTCGAGGAGCTCCTTCTTCTTGTCGGCGCTCATGGCCGCGAACGTCGGGCCGGACGAGGAGGGGGAGCGGCGGGACCGCTTGGCGGGGCTGCGCAGGAGGATGTGCCGTATGATGAGCTTCAGCAGCCACGCCGAGGCGCCGACGCCGGCGAGCGCGGCGAGGGTCTGGAGGGGCGTCTGAGGCAGAGGGACGATGTCGCGCAGATGGCGGTGGACGTGAGGCGGCATGGTAGCTCTCAACGGGGGGGGGGGGGGTTAATGGCGCTGCTGGCCCTGCTTTGTGCCGATTCGTATCTATCTATCTCTGGCCGACCAGGACCGACGGGGGGGGCAGGAAAGTCGCGTGATATACTAGTTGGAATCTCGGCTCCGCGGCTGGCCGGGCGAATTGCCAGGTTCTCTCGGCCTCGGGACACTAGATTGAGCTGCCACGCTCATGTGCGGGGGATGGACAGCCACCCTCCCTCTTCTTGGGACGTGGTGCTCACGGCTGCGGCTCCCCACGGATTTGAAGGATAGGGGCGCAGTGGGGGTGTGAAAGAGGTGTACGGCAGGCCGATCTGCGACACTGTATGTTCCGTAACATGGGAGAAAGGGAGCTTGGGGACTGATTGTCGAGGCTCGGAGAGGGTTTGTCTGTTTGATTTTGTAGGAACGGATGAATACAGACGTATTAAGTCCGGGCCTCAATGTCGGTGGGCTGGGGGGGGGGGAGAGACAAGGAGAACCTGAACTGAAAGGAACAAGAGTAAGCTGACAGTGGCATCGAGCTTATTGTGATAAATAACCCAGCGAAGCTGACATGTAAGGCGTGTCTAATCACTGCAGAGAAACGCATCCGGAAGACAACTCACACAGAGTTAGTTCACTTGGCACATGCATCAAAGCAAAGACTACCTTACCGGGCGAGCTGCAGGGGACTCGGTGCCTCCACTGCCTCGGGACATGCGCAGAGTTTCTGTTTCCCCCCATCTTCATAGCTTCTCCCCCGCAGTGAGACAAACAGCCCAGTGCAGAAGATGACATTGTCCGTGGACCCCGGGCGGGCGCATCACGAATCATGAGCTGGACATGTGCCTCGGCTCAGGGACTTGAGGGTGTGTTCACCTCTCGGCAATATTCAATTACCATTGAATCAACCATTCTCATCGAAAACCAACCCATTATCTACCGGGACATGGTTTTCTATTTATGTGTCGGTGCCTACTAGTCTAAAGTCGTCGCGACAGAACGACGCCGTTGAATCGCGGGCAGCAATCAACGCCTTATATCACTTCGTGACAAAAATCTAATACATCCATCACAAGGTCACGGCCGCGGAGTTATGGAACCCTGACGACGACCTTGCCGAAGTGGCCTCCGCTGTACAGGTACTGATACGCCTTGTCGGCCTCCGTGAAGTCGAACACGCGGTCGACGACCGGCTCGATGCCCTTGTCCTGGTAGAACTCAATCATCTCCTCGAACCTCTCCCGCGGTCCGTTGATGATGCCCTTGAGCGTCACCGTCTTGCGCAGCGCCAGCAGGTTCACGTTGGTCCGGTCCTCGTCCGCGTCCGTCTTGCCCGACAGGTACCCGATGCAGGCTATCGTGCCGCCGAACCCGACGGCCTCGAAGGAGCGGCGCAGCGTCTTGGCGCCGCCCGTCTCGAGCACGATGTCGGCGCCCTCGCCCTTGGTGACCTCGTTGACCTTTTCGTCCCAGTTGGGGTTGGTGCGGTAGTTGACCGTGTGGTCTGCGCCGAGGGCCTTGGCCCTCTCGAGCTTCTCGTCTGATGACGAGGTGATGATGACTGCCACGGCGGTTAGCCCCCCCCCTTCCTTCTCATCTGTCTGGCGATTTGTGTTCGTCACCCACCCGTTGCGCCGGCGGCCTTTGCGATCTGGAGTCCCGAAATCGCGACGCCGCCGGTCCCCTGGCAGACCACGACCTCTCCCTTGCCTCCGGGCTGACCCAGCGGCCGGAACTGGTTGATCGCCATCCAGGCCGTCACCGCCGCGATCGGGAGGCACGCGGCCTGCTCGTCGCTCAAGTGCTTCGGCGCCCTGACCAGCCCCTCGGCCGAGAACACGCGGTAGTGCTGCAGCACGCCCTCCAGCGGGAGGCCGAGCCCGGACTTCATGTTCGCCGCCTTGATCTGGCCCTTGATGTGCGACTGGTTGAAGATGGAGACGACGCGGTCGCCCGCCTTCCACCTCTCGACCCCGTCGCCCACGGCCTCGACCGAGCCGCACATGTCCGATGCCGGCACCAGCGGCTCCGTCTCTCCCGGGTTGATGGTCTTGTGGTGGTTGTACAGGCCCATGGCCACCTCCGTGTCGCGGTAGTTGAGTGAGACGGCGTTGATCTTGACGAGCACCTCGCCGGGCCCCGGTTGCGGGACGGGCGCCGAGGCGAGGAAGAGCTTGTCGAGCCCGTCCTGGCGCGTCTGCCAGCGCTGCATTTGTTTGTTGCTCATGGCGCGTGCGTGATGCTGTGCGTCCTCTCGGTGATATCAGGGTTTGCTGAAGGCGTCGTGAATGTTGATGCTGCAAAGGAACAAATAAGCCATCCCCCCCCCCGCCAGCTCAACCCCTCCCGTTGGAAAAAGGACACCCCCGTCGGCCGGAACCGAGTTTCTCGGCAATGACGCAAGCATTAGAAATCTGAAATGGTCGGTCTCCGCCATTAAGGTGGACCAGGCGGGGGGGGGGGTTGCAATCGCGGCCCCGACATCGAGTTAAGACTTATTGCCGGGCGCTTCGGTCTCGGCGTCTGCTTGCCAGCACTGGCTATTCAACTCATACTCTAATATGGAATGCGATGGACATATCACACACTTATGCGTAACTCAAGCTCTCCGTGCCGCAATGACTAGGTTATCCACAATATGGGAAGTGTCCACGATGCTAGAGCCTAGGAACAGTGCCTGGACTCCCGATCATGGAATAATCTGCCAGCTCATAATATCAATACGTGTCACGCGGTTGCGCATCACGATAGAACAGGGCTTGAATTGACCTCCAGACAAGGGTAATACCTGGCCCATTGCAATTCGTCATGGATTCTTTTTTTTCTCTTCTTCTTTTTTCGAAAGACTTTGATCCTTCATGTACTTGCTGGCTGTTGATGATTGATATGTTCTAAATGCCGTGCAACAAAGTCGACTTCCATTTGATGTAACACCAACGTAGATCGATGCCGGTAACTTGCTGCGAATGTCCGACTCAACATATCCCCGCAGAATCTGTTTTCTCACTGCCCCCTACTTTCCAGAAGATCAGAGTGAGTCGGCAGCTGAGATTCTGTCACCCATCGGGCTACGCGAGACACCTGACACAGCCGATATGGCCCCTGAAGCCATAAGCAATATTCCCCCCAGGTTGGATCATCTTCTGGACGGGCCCATGCAAGAGGAAGAGCAAGTCACACGTCGAACCTCTGTGCAAGGTGCAAAGTGCATGTTAGATATAGCGTCAGGAACGGCAGGATCTGTACGTACGCGTAGAACCAGCACTCCGTCGCTCTCTCGAAGCGGGCCGAGAGTGTCCTGGTTCTCTGCTTGTCCGGAATCGTCTGGGGTTGGTTTCGGTAGTAGCACCAGCGGGTGCATTCTCCGTGGTGGGCGAGGCCAAGGCACAGAGTGAGGTCGCAGATGCGCTCCTCTACGAGTGCTCGCATCCCATCTGCCCCCGCGCTGGCCATCTCGGCTTGATAGTCTTCGTAGGGGACGATCTCCCCCATCTTCGCGCCGTCGAGGGATGCGCTCGGGTTGGACGGGGTGGGCGTTGCCGCAGTAGCCGCAGCCAAGACGAGAGCCAAGATCTGGTAGCTGAGCATTGCAAAGGTCCGGTTGTTGATTTGGATTCTCAAAGTAGAAGCATCAAGACCACTCGCACCTTTACTCGGAGAAGCAGGAACATCTTTCAGATTTAAATACGGGACTGGCCGATAGCCGGCGCCCAAAACGAGGCTCCTACTCCATCTGATAGACAAACAGCGTATCCAAGTATCCTGTTTGCCGTCTGGCAAACATTCAATCAATTGTGACATATACGTTTTCAGCTTGGTATCGAGGCAGCAGCTTTGCCGGTTGACCGGTCCTTTGACAACTGCGCAAGGGAGATGGACCACCTTCAATGTCAGCAAACATATTCGGCTTGGCCGTATTGAAGAGGTGATCTCAGACTCTCGCCGCCGGTTGTGGTTTGTCTGACTGGTCGCGGAGCGTGTGAAAGTAGTTCTTCTCGAGGCAATCAGTTCAACCCGAGATCATGTTTTCCGTAAACAAATGTGTGTTTAATAGAAACCGATCCACTTCCCATTGTCGTTCCACGGTTATATGCGGACGGCTATTAATTACCAGATGATGAGTAATGGCATCTATGCTCTGCTTCTTTCCTCTCAAGTATCTGCTATCAATGAGCTGCTTTGCATAGGAAATGATGTGAGTTGCAGGATTGGTAACCCGTCGTCTACTTGGTGGCGAAAGGCCATTTGTGATAGGCCCTTGGAGCTATATATGCCAGACTCGACGTTGCGTGGGCTTCAGTCAGACTCGATGCACTGCACGGCCGCAGACTGAAATTGGATACACAGACACAATTTGCAAGAACCGAGGATGTGGCACTCGGCACAAACACGACGTTCTATTTCGAGGGGTTGAAAGTTCATACGATGATTGCCTTGAGAACCAGCCTCCAAGCAGGCTTCTATTAGTTCCACCAACGCGGAATCACCAGGGTTCAGGCACATTTCATGATTTCGTCTTGACGAAAACATAGGGTATACAAATACGGACTTGTTATGGGGCGATAACAGCGTTTCAACTCGAAGCAAGTGTTCAAGGTGTATGCCCCGATATATCCGGGTCGCGTTGTTGCGCACGGGAAACCTTGAGCTTGTCGCACGAGCGTGATTCAGTCAGTCAAGCAGACAACCGTGTGCAGACAAAGGTTTCGCACTTAATTTTCCGTTCTCCATTATTGATTTGCGTCATGGATTCGACTACCTGGTCCTGGGCAACAGTCTATTCATGATGTACATGTCGCAACCGTTGTTGATGCTTGGCTTCGGGGAGACGAGTATGTCACAACGGCCACTATTTACACGCGGCAATGGACGTTCGTCCTATCTATTATTAACCTTCCGCTTGGCTATTAAGGAGATACCCAACGGCTACGAGTGGACACCCCAGTAGAGGGGCCCGCGTTCTGTTTTCCTCCAAGGAGCACCACTGTCCACGCATATCGAGTCATTCAAACATGCAGTCTGACTCAGTAGCACATAGCAGGACGTTGCCGACGACACAAATTGCGGGATGGGAAAAGGGGGGGAAATTACCGACAATTATCTTTGGAAGGCTAAAGAAAGGAGAAAGAAAAAACCATGATTCATATAACGAGCGAGAGAGAATGGCCCGCGACGGAAAGGGACAGTTGGGATCGGCTTCTGCAATAGACTTGGTTCTACACCCACTCCTATTCGTTGAACGGATCTGTTTGCAGACCGTTTCCTTCTTTCACTCTTTGGGCACCTTGTCTCTTCGTCCCATAAGCCAATCTCTTCGGTCAACATGTGGCAGGGGCCACGCCTTGCTTTCGTGCTCGCCGTGACGAGTATCCTCGCCCCCGGCGTCCAGGCCGTCGACCCGCTCGTGGACCTCGGATACGCCCAATTCCAGGGAGCCGTGACTGATCAGCTCGGAGTGACGGCTTGGAAGGGCATCCAGTTCGCCGCTCCGCCCGTTGGAGATCTCCGGTTCGCCGCACCGGCCGACCCCGTCCAGTCCGGCCTGGTCAACGCCGCCGCCCACGGTCCCATCTGCCCTCCCCAACAGCCCACCGACTACACCGTGTCTGGCAAAAGCTCCCGCTTCACCGTCGACGAAGACTGCCTCTACCTGAGCATCACAGCCCCTTCCAACGCACAGGCCGATTCCAAGCTTCCCGTCCTCTTCTTCCTCCAGGGCGGAGGGTTCATCTCCAACTCGAACGCGAACTATGACGCCCGCGAGATCGCCTCGGATGGCAACATCATCGTTGTGCAGGTCAACTACCGCGTTGGCATGTACGGGTTCCTGCAGAGCGAGGAGGTTCGTGCCGGTGGCAGCCTGAACGCTGGTATCAAAGACATGATCAAGGCTCTCGAATGGGTCCAGGCCAACATTGCAAAGTTTGGCGGAAACCCGGAGCAAGTCGTCCTCGACGGCATCAGCGCTGGCGGCTCCGCCGTTGGTCTGTTGATGGCTGCCGATGTCGGCGGGAAGCGACTCTTTGCCGGCGGAATCGCTGAGTCCGGGGGCTGGGCGACGATGCGAACGATGGATCAGGGTCAAGGCCAGTACGACTGCCTCGCCAAGGAGAAGGGCTGCTTCGGTAAGGACGACTCGCTGTCTTGCCTGCGTTCTCTCAACCAGTCCGCCATCCGCTCCTCGAGCTGCTGGTTCAACCCCGGCATCGACGGCGAGCTTTTCACCGACAGCATGGTGAACCTCTTCAAACAGGGCAAATACACAAAGGTCCCTACCATATGGGGTTCCTGCGCCCAGGAGGGCACCCTGTACTCCGCTCCGCAGTCCACCAACTCGACCGAAGAGGCAAACCAGTATTTCCTGGGTGTAGACCCTTCCCTGTCGAACGGGTCCCTCGCCGTACTCGATGAGCTGTACATCGACGTGCCCCAGCCCGTGTTTTCCGACTCCGGAGTCAAGTGGCGCCAGGCCGCCAACGCCATCGGCGACGTCGGCACCCACTGCGTCATCCGCAACATCCAAAACTACCTCGCGCGCGACAAGGTGCCCACCTACACCTACAGGTACGACGTCCTGGACCCCAAGTCCGAGGCCGAGGGTCTCGGGGCCTACCATACGGTAAACACCTACGCCTTCTGGGGTCCCAACCGCACCGACGGTCAGCCCCCGGCTTCGTACTTTGACGCCAACAAGCCGATCATCTCGCAGGTCCGCAAGTACTGGGTCTCTTTTATCCGCAACCTGGACCCCAACACCGATCGCGAGGAGGGCGCCGCCGAGTGGGACGTCTTCACGGGCCCCGACGGCCGCGAGAGGCTGTTCGTGCAGACCAACAACACCCACATGGAGAGGATGAGCGCTGCCCAGGCGCTGCGCTGCGACGTCGTGAGGCCCTTTTCGGACAACTTGGGCAAACCGGTTGAGAAGGTCGTGGTCACCGAGCTGGATGCGGCTTTGGCGGCCCGCATCAACAGCACGAGCGAGGACACAAAGTTTTGAGAGAAGAAACGCGCAAGAGGAATCTCTTGGTATCATTAGAACTTACTAGCCGTTTTAGCACGATGGCAATGATAATAATTATGACAAACTGTAATGGAGCTTAATCAGTTCTCAAAAAAACAACATACACAGCTTTCATACAGTCACCGTTCATGGGCTTTAAATGCGCGTAAAGAGCTCAATGCCCGAGTGCAGCTCAAATGTCTTCGCCTGGCTCTATAAGTAATTGAGGACGACCAAGAGTTCAACATCTCCCTATTGGTAAAAATCAGTTGAATACTTCCAGAGATGGTGTTACAACGAGAGGACTTACAAGAGCTGATCTGATTGTCGTAGTCGCCGCCATAATTGTCATCGGCTACTCCGAGGTTGTACTTGTAACTGAGACTAACACCACGATCATCCCCCTTGTCATCGCAGCCGGTAAACCTGTTCGGCAGCCATTAGCTCAACAGGCTTTGACTTGACTATGTCAACTCCCGACACTCACTTGTAAAACTGACACTGGCCGCCGGTATTTGTGCTTAGAGAGGACGTTTGATTATCGTATTTGTCCAGAAAAGCCTGGGTCATGTTAAAGCTGGAGAAGGCCACTGTCACAGCCGCTTGTCAGCCTCCTCTGGAATGGTTCCCCGACCCGTGCTGGCGCGATATCCCGCGCGGCCCCGAGAATCGCGTTTCTTACCGCATCGTCCAGGTGGAGCGCCGAAGGAAATGCAGTCTCCCAAGAACCCGGGGTCGGGACACTGCAGAACGAAGATGTTGTCGGGCGTTATCGGCGGTCGGTTCGGGTCGGGTTTGCCGTCCCCAGGTACTTGTTGACGCCTCTGAGCGACGTCGCCGAGAACCAGCTTCGGCGCCTTCAAGAAGACGGCGTACGCCTCCGGGTGACCCGTCTGTACGTCCGGGGCAACTTTGATAAAAGTGCGGGATTCAGCCTGAGGAAGAGCGCTGGCCTGCTGGAAGACTAGTGAGGCCATGGCCATGGAGATGGGGGCTGTGAGCTGCATGACGAACGTATATATATATATATATATATATGTATATGGCGACTTGGACTAAAGCAAACGTATCCCAAAAAAAAACCAAGACGGGCTGTCTCTCTCTCCAGCAGGATGTGTGGGAGCCGGACAACCTTGACTGGGAGGAACGGCCACTCATTATTAAGTCTTTTGGAAGGCCGAATTGCCAACTCTTTCCCCTCGTCTGGAATGATGGAGGACCAATTTGAGTTCACGGCCTGGTGTGGGGATTACCATGTGCGAGTCGCCGTCGAAAGTAAAATGTTGCCCACGACATCATGTCTACACAAACGTTAATGTAATCGAATCGGACCGTCATATGGCCCGGCCTCAGCCCCAACAGTCGCATCAGCAAACCCAACCGCCTTACTATTTGAAGTTTAGTATTAATGCTCTTAATGTGGCTGAAGTGATGGCTGTCGCAAGAGCCGGCATTAAGCGGTAATAAGCAGCGCCGGTACGTCGTATCTGGGTCGACTGAGATGTTATACTGTACAACTGGCCGGGACGCATTGTACGCAGTTATCATGTAGATATAAGGTATACATATTTTGTAAGATGATGAGGCGGTCTGGTGGAGTTACCAGAATCTCGGTGTTGGTTTGGAGGAATGCTTCACTCGATATCGACAGCCAGGATCACCTTGCGAATAAAGCCAACAGACGCGGCCGGCTGGGAACTTAAGTCAAAACACCGCACATACCCTTGTTTCTTTCTGGGGGAAAATCATTTGCTGAGGCTGAAGTCAAATCACAGAACTCAGGGTCCTCCCCTGTCGAGTGGGATTCGGCCTGAACTCAACACTTGCCATCAGTGTGCTCTAGGTACCGGTATGTCTCTTGATTTACTTGGAGAGGGTAGTCCCGTTCTGTATGAGCCTCTATTAAAAGTGATGAAGAACTCTGATAGCCTCAAGTTAATATCGAGAACTGGAACTACCTGAGACGGGTACGACATCAAGGTTCAATCCATCATTCAACTATTGGACGATGTCGACCTTACAGTTAGACTCTGATAACCAGTTGATGTCATGATTGTCTTCAACCGATTTACCATCGCTACGAATTCATCACAATTCTTAGCCTATATGTCTATTAGACTAATGCAAACAGGTGTCTGTGTTTCTGTTTATCACTTGCCCTCTATGCGCCGATGTACGAATACTAATTCAGTCATTGCAGCCATTCTTCCTGGCCAATGAGCTACGCTATGGTCCGATTGAAGTTTTGTATCTAGAGTTATATTTGTTCGGTAGACTCTTGAATTGCCTCTTGGTCAAACAATCGCCCTTCTGCAACCAATCTTGATACATGGCCTACACGTCTTGGCACCGACGACAATTGGTGGTAGGGTATTCTGATGGCAACCCTATTGCACATGGAATGATTGTACGCATCTTAAGGCAAGGAGAAAGGCCGGGAGTAAACACGAGCAACCCTTTCACTGGGAACTATATGTGACAGGTAACCGGCCCGGAACTTTGAATCTCACAATCCAATACAAGGGTTGGGTGTAAACAAAGTCGACTCAAACACGTGCATGAACAAACTGTAACGAACTCGGTTTTGGGCTACAACATAGTCCATCTGAGCAACGTCATTAAGACACAGAGAGAGAATAAAGAGAAAGATAGATGTGGACTACGGATGATGATTTTGACCGAACCTGAGCAACGGGGTGACAGGTGCAGACATCACTGGGCTATAAATACCGAAGATGAACCCCATCCCGGCACCGGACCTTGGCAGTCCTCCGCAACGGAATGGCACCGCAAGTCCCGGAAGCCACTCCGGAGTTCATCTCTGAGTCGTTGAGACACCATTCCAAGCCTGGGCTGGTTCGCTCGTGCCATATGGGGCTCGGCCCTCATATGTTCATGGTGTTTCTCCTGTGCAGTCTTTCTGCGGCAAAGCACCGGTATCCTATTCCAAAACTTCCAGTGCCTCCCCCCCCCGGTACGTGCTGCTCATCACATCTCCTACACCTTGAGCTCAAATCCAAACTGCATCTTTGCCCCGTTTTCCCTGGCGTTTGAGGCCTCAGATCTGCGTTGAGATCGTCCGAGAATGCGATCCATGCGCCGGGTCAACGACTAGAGACTCCATGTGCCAGGGCTGTGCGGCTGCATGTCCCTTGAAACCAAACAACGCCCCCGTCAGCCGTCACGCTAGTGGGTGTGAGCACGGCGCCCCAAGCTCTCGGGGCCCGTCCTTCTGCCCCGATAGACGTTTCGCAGGCCTGGCCAAGATGCGTCCGTCCGGTCTGCCCGTGACGACGCGCTGTCCGCTGGCTGGCTTCCCTTTTCTTCCAGCGTCCCCCTCCCTTGGTTCCTTCGGACTTTGTTCCATCTTTGATTATTTCCAAGCTACGACACGCCAACTCGCTAGCAAGAACTTGTTTCCGTGTGACCAGTCCATCTTGAACGACCATGGCCACCGCCAACGATTCTTATTCCAATCAGTCGTCTTGGGGCCCCCTCGAGTCGCTACAGGCTTTCCCCAGCCCTCTGGAGAAGCCGGTGCCTTATTTCATCACGGCCTTCTTGTTGTTCGTCTTTTACTTCTCCATCCAGCAGTCGGAGCAGACGCCTCACACAGACCTGCCCATCCTAAACCCGAGGCACAAGTTGGATTTCGCCTGGTTGAAGGTTAAGTGGGATTTCGTTTTCCACGCCCGTCAAATCGTGGAGGAGAGGACGAAAGCAAACCCCAATGAGCCTTACCAGCTTCTCACGGACACCGGTGACGTGACGGTCCTCCCTGCAGTGCCCTTCGCCAACGAGATCCGCAACCATGAGGATCTCAGCCTCGACCGGGTTCTGGATAAGGCAAGCTTTCCTCGCGGTGTTGTTAGAATTGCCAGACGAGCCACGTTGCTGACGAACCGCGAATCTCAGAACTTCCACGCTTATCTGCCCGGTTTCGAGCCACTGAAGGAAGCCAACCCGCAAAAGGAGGTCCTCAAACATGTCATCCGCACAAGACTGACCCAGTTCCTCTGTATGCGGCCAATGCCTCTATCCGGTCACAAAACATGACTGCTAACAACGTCCCAGCCAAACTCACATCCCCTGTTTCCGACGAGACCACGCGTTCTCTGAATGATACTTTTGGCGAGGAGGAGGGTAAGTGAGCCCCATGGGATGGCGTGAACGAGGCCTGACTGACGCGGCGTAGAGTGGCAGACCGTTGAGATCAAGACGAAGATGCTCCAAGTGGTAGCCCGAGTTTCCACCCGCGTGTTTGGCGGCGAGAAGCTGTGCCGCAACCCGGCCTGGCTGAAGATCACCTCCGAGTACGCGAGAACGAGCTTCCTGGCCTCCGAGTTCCTCCGGCTCTTCCCCAAGCCGCTCCGCAGCCTCGCCCATCACGTCAGCCCCTTCAGCCGCAACCTCCAGGCGCAGGTGAAAGAGGCCAGGGAGATCATCAACCCCATTGTCGAGGCGCGCCGCCGGGAGAAGAAGGCCGCGCTGGAGCGCGACGAGGAAGAGCCCGAGTACAACGACTGCATCGACTGGTGCGAGGAGTCGTCGGACGACGCCGGCTCCGACCCTGCCATGATGCAGCTCGGCCTTTCTTTCGCCGCCCTGCACACCACCTCTGACCTGATCACGCAGGTCATGCTAGACCTCGCCCGGTACCCCGATTACTTTGAGCCGCTCCGCAAGGAGATCACCGACGTCATTCGCACCGACGGCTGGTCTCGTATGGGTCTCTACAAGATGCGTCTCCTAGACTCCATCTGCAAAGAAACCCAACGGCTCCATCCCATTGGTATCGGTACGCAGTGTCTCTTCCCTCTCTCTCTCTCTCTCTCTCTCTCTCATCGCCTCTGCCCGTATGACGCTGACGTGAAAATGCTTCAGTTGCCATGCACCGCGAGGTTACCAAGACCACGACCCTTTCCAACGGCTTGGAACTTCCAGAGGGCAGCCGCATCGCCGTCAGCTGCCAGCGGATGCACGACTCCTCCGTCTACTTGGACCCCGGCCGCTTCGACGGACACCGGTACCTTCGCATGCGCGAGTCTCTCGGCGCCGGCAACGACGGGGCCGCCCACTTCGTCAGCACCTCGCCCGAACACCTCGGGTTCGGCCACGGCCAGCATGCCTGCCCCGGCCGCTTCTTCGCCGCCAACGAGGTCAAGATCATCCTCTGCCATCTCCTCCTCAAGTACGACTGGAGATTGGCGGCCGAGGTCCAGCCGAAGTCGGTCAACTTCGGCTTCGCGCTCGAGGTCGACCCCAAGGCCAGCATCGAGATCCGGCGGAGGACCGGTGACTTGGGCCTCAAGGCGTAGAGAAGGTCTAGGAGCTCCGTACGCGACGGTTGGATAGTAGTAGTGCATCATCGAACATAAATGGCACCCGTGGACTCGTAGTATCCGGCTTGCATTCCATAAGTTTGCCGGGTCGGCATAATCCCAAGTCGGACCACAGTCATAGCAGCGAGATAAAGAGATTGGAACAACTCGGCGTTCAATATATTTCGTATACTTTGCCCTTTAGACACAGAGGCTGGCGTGATAACGCGTGGCCAACGTTCCGCCTCCCGAGAATTGTCACTTCAAAGCCCGTGGTTAAGCTTCTTTTTTGTTATGCCGTTCGATTGATATAAGACGTGCGTTTGATCAACATCGAACCGACCGGCTCTTTTTCATTGAACCTTTCCCTGATCCCAGCGGCCCGACTACGGCCTATCTGCCAAGACTGCTGGTCCTTTGAGTTCGTCTCGTCTACGGCCCACGGCAAGGTTTGCCGACATCTTGCGCCGGCGGGTATGCATCGCCGAGCTTTGGCTTCCACGTCGTTTCTCCGGTCTTCGACAGAGTTCACGGCAGGTCAACCCTGCACCTCGACGTCTTACCAATCTCTTCTTCTACTCGGATCTTTTCATTTCAAGATCGGGAAATCAGAGTCCCATACCCTGCTGACCCTTCGCATTACACGTTGACGCGAAACAAATTCAACGCAACTGTATTTACGATTTGACGTATATTCAGGCATCAGACGTTAGACAATAGGCTTCTCAGGTCTGGTAAACGGGCAGAAAATTCTGTTGGTCCTCGCGGTGGAGAATATCACCTCGTCTGAGCAAGCCCCGACTCGCCTTGATGTTTTCGGGGTTTGCTCTGCGAGTTTGTAATAGTGGGGGTCTACTGCTCGACCCTTTCCTTCGCGTTGGGCAGCAAATCTTGCCAGGTCCATCTTAGAATCGAGAGCCTTTCGGATCCAAGTGCGTCCTTGATCATCGCTGCTGGTGCCTTGGAGAGTATGAAAGCAAAGACTCAGAGAAAGGGTATCGTACATGTTGTCCCGGTTGAAGAGCTTGTCCTGTCATGGAGATAGACGGTCACGGTATTTGCGGGGGAGAAAAGGGTCTAGACAACCGGTACTATATTAGCCACACCGACTCTCGTACCCTCGAGGGCATTGGAGGACGACTGCCCCTGACAGCGAGTAGGTCACAAGTCATGCAGTATACCAGTGCGATATCACACGGGATTGTATTGACTACCTATGTGTTATTAAATGCTCTGTCTTTGTTTCACTTCCACCAGTAGCTCCTTGAAGTCATCTAGATTGTGCTTTTCGGCCATGGTCTTGATATAAGGCAGCTGTTGTGTTAGCCAATCATCTTCGTGACCGGCTTCTGGAATGACCATTCCACCTTCTCTGACGGCCAACATGGGCGTAAAAACAACCATAAGCAACTTTTTGGACTCATCAGGCCCCCTATACCCTTTGGTGTTTTCGGCATCCGGTTCCTCTAGAGCTCCGTCCCATGCTTTTTCTATGCTGGCTGCGAGGTTATCAAAGTCCTCTTTTGTTCAGGACGCCGACGTCCGCACCATCGCAATGATGCGGTTGGAGTTGGTGGAGTGCAGTTTTCCAGCCATGAAGTATGTCCCATCATCGGATGTCGAGCTCTGGTGACTGAAGCTGACATGGACAAAGAATGCCGGCGTGTTGAATGCACTGCAGTGCAGGTTGTTGATGGAGAGAGCAATGGACTGTCTCTGGGTTTGGGATAAAGGGTATGTGTGGTAGATCTGATAAAACGGCATTGTATTGGACGTAGCACGCACTGAATGAAGCGTTTGTTTTGCTGCGGGCGAGAGGCACTTGGTGACGGAGGCGGGTTTCCTGGAGGATGAGAGATGAGATTGCTGCAGCTTACAACATCCTATTTATCTTCTGAAACGAAGATAAACCGTCTTTTATTACTGGTGCGCCCATAGTCCTTTGACCTCGGTTGTGCCTCGGTGGACGCCACTGTTGATCGACGTCACAATTGTCACCTCGTGCATCATGCGGGGTACATTGATTCTTCTTTTTCAAGCCTCCGTCATTTTATCTGGTTAACGCTCCGACATGGTCTTTCTTGATTATCGAAACAGGGCCTAGAGGGTAAGGCCAGAGGGGGTTTGATGTACGATCGGTTGGCAAAACAGTGGTTTGGATTGTTGTTGAAAATGCATTGCGTCAGGGGGTAAATACATGGTTGAGACGGGGAACTTCTTCTATCGAGAAGCTAACTATGACATGCGTATCGGGTTGCAATACCCGTATGGATGCTCTATCCGTTGGTAAGTCATTGATAGCCATTGACATCTGTGGTGCAGGTTAACTGAACGAGCCACATAAAGCTATTCCCAACTTCATGATACAATGACAGATCACATATATTGCGAGATGAACGCGTAAAGCTTTGGGCTATCTTTCGAGGCATCTACATGCCCTGTAAACAACTCAGCTTGCCTCTGCCCACTCCGTAGCCCAGCCCTGCATTGACCGATCAAGACACAGTTGACCCGTTTCACTTTTGATGAAGATCAGATGCAGACCTGAGGATTTTGAACGTCTTATGTTCAGAGCTCTCATCTGTCTCGCTGGTCATTGTGGGTTTGCATTCGGCAACAGCATCCTTGTGTTTCAGGCAAGGCGGCAGTGAACCGCCATGATTGTTCCCAGGGCAATATGTAGGGTCGTTCTGCAAGCGCCAGAGCAGAGACTCGTGAAGGACCGCGTCTTTAGGAATGTCACGCGTATTTCCTTTGTTCAAAGGAAACCGGACCTGTTCCCACCCGCTGTCCTCGAGCTCCCAGCGGGTGATGAAAGGGAGCCATTCTGTTCGGGATCGGGTCAGCATCAACGACGGGAAACGATGCGCCGCCCCCCGGGGGGGGGTTCCTTACCCATGATCTTCCACAGCAGTACCGTGAAGAAACCTGTGCCGCAACCGAATGAAAGGGAGTCGTGGATCACGCCCGTAAGCGCTTGCTTCTTCTTCTTGGCGAAACGCGACTTGAAGGTATGTACGCTTTCGCGCCATTTGAGGGCCGCTGGTGGCTCTTGTTCACCGACGAGCTCGACCTCGCGAATCATCCAAGCCAGCGGGACGTCGCTCATCTGCAAGCGGTCGTGTCCCAGCGCCCTGCTCGGCCCCTTGCTCTTGCGGCTCACCCAGAAGTTCTTGACCCTCTGCCAGAAGGTCATCTCGCCCCGGTTGTCGAGGGGGTTGTCGTCGGAGGCGGGCCAGCCACCGCCGACGTCGCCGTGGCAGCCCGGGAACCAAACCTCCCTGATGTCCTCGTGGGTGTGGTCCGTGTCGCGCATGTCCTGGGCGAGAAGCGCCGCCTTGAACTTGACGCGGCGCTCGTCGACGGCGACGGCATGCCGGACGTGAACTGCCGTGCCCACAACAGGCACCGGGACCGGGGTGGTCCGCTCCAAGACGGCGACCGAGTTGACGCAGTCCCAGATGCCGAGGAAGAAGACCTTGATGTTGGACTCCTCCATGTGCCCGCAGTGCTCCGTCGTCTCCTTGCGGCAGAACGTGTCACTAAAGGCTGCAATCTCATCTCGGGCGACTTCAAACCTGTGTCCGTGGGCTGCCGGGTCCTCGCCCTCTTCATGGCCGTCGTGGAGCGGATCCTCGTCTTCATCCATGCCTTGGTCTGGGCCGTTGCCGTTGGAAGTACCCTTTGAGGACTCGCCCCTTTGTTTCTTGGACTTCTTGGGGTGTGCTACGATGAAATCTTCGACCTCGCCTGCCAAGTAGCGCTGGTAGAGGCGGTAGGCGAAGGGCACCATCTCCTCGTTACCTTTGCAGAGCAAACCCACGGTGTGGATCATGCGCGCCAGGAACTTGGCCGTGAAGGCGCCGCGGCTGAAACCGAACATGTAAATCTTATCGCCCTGGAGATCGGTCCTTCAGTAGCCGTCACTTGGTGGGATCATAGCAGCCGACTGCACTTACGGAATTGTAATAACGCATGAGGAAGCGATAGCCGGCGAGAACATGAGCGTCAAAGGTCGTGCCGATTCCCTGGTCAATGGTTTGGGAGACGGAGCTTCGCATCTCGCCGAGCCAGCTTTTGTTGACAGATTCATCGTTGATGTCGTATGTGCCGATTCCAGCTGATCAGAGCAGGGATGTTAAAATCGACTACCAGAAAAGTTCCTCTCTCCCGAAGATGCTTACTTTGGTAGTAATGATACTGGTTCGGAGCGTTGCGGTCCAGCTTGCTGAGTATCTTGACCACATTGGTATCGGAGTTGGAGCCAGTGAAAGTGTTTCCTGTTCCATCGAAGCACAGAACTAGCTTTTTGGGAGCAGAACCCTCTCCCGTCCCTTCGTATCCGTTACTCAAGGCAGCAGGCATCGTGACAAAGACCAATCGTAACAACGCTGAGAGCGTGTGAGGAGGCTAAGACTGAGGAGTAAGGACGTTGATGAACCGTCACATCAAGAAGTTTTGTTCCCCTAGGGAGAAGGCCAGGTGTTTTGAAATATCTAGAACCACGTATGATGCGGATGGGCTGTCTCTGCCGGACCTCCGAGCATTTACATCAGCCCGGCGGCCGCGTAACTGCCGACGAGTCTGACGAAGCAAAAACTCCTTACTTATTCCGCGACTAAGACATGGAAATGGAGAACGACAATCATGCCCGACTTGGTTCGGCGCCGCAAGCCCAGGAACACTGCCGTGTCAGCCGCGAATCGTTACCTCGCGGGACAGCCGCACCCGTATGTCGTAATAGCCCAGTCTGCGTGTTGTCATTCTATTTTACAGAGGTCAACGGCGCAAATATCTTGGACCAGTGGACCAGTGGCTAGTCGTCGATCGCATGTGATATCATATACTGGGCGAGAATAGTTATGCGAGGTGAAATCACACCAACCTGTTGCGTCGGCCACCGTGCGGATCAGATTGGATAGCAGACCGCTCGCAACATTCCAAGATGAATCGGATCTCTAGGTTCACCGGTCGAGTCGGATATGCGTTATGAACGAGCAGGCAATGGCCACTTACCATGAGCATTTGGCGCTTATCCCGTTTCCGAAATGTCTTTCGAACCACAGTCAGCCGCAACGCCCTGCATCTACCCTTGTGGACGGCCAACGACGATCAGCTACGGTTGCAACGATGGACTGGTCGCAACGAGGCACGATAGCTCCGATACGCATACTTGAGCTGATCTCACAAACTGCGGGGAAGTCATACAATGTCTCACGCTAACGCGGAGCATACCCAGATTCACTCACATGAAATGTCCTGTTGTACGTGTCTTGGATAACATGCCGCAGTGCAACACGCCAATCGGCGGCAAACGCAAGGGTCTGCTTTGCCGGCAAGCTCCGCATACCAATCGATTGCCTGTTAGTTCGAAGCTATCCATCCCCTGCAGACGGGGCGGCCCGTCTGGGGGAACGATGCGAGCTTCACACTGCCTGGTTAGGTAGGTTACATGAATCAACCGGTCAGTCCCCCCCCTGTCCCGCACCCTCCCTGACGCTGACTGACACGGTGGTGTATTAATTATTGGCCGAATATGTTTCGGGAAGACCGCAGCGTCTTCTTGGCTCCTAATTGCTAGTCTGTACGGCAGCACGGCGGCAAGCATACACGCATAATACATTAGTTTCTCGATGCAGTACTACATGAGACCCTACGAAAGCCCGCACAAGGTACGCGGCTACGAATCTCAGCAGGCCAACATGAGCTCCGACATGATGTGATGCCTTTCTCGTCTGCTTCTCCTCGTTGTGAGACATCGCCATCTGCGTGTCTCCGGTCAGCCCAGGAAGTGAGTCATGTTCTTGGCTGGGACATCTTGACACCGCGCATTCTATTGCCGCGGTTCTCCCAATCGCTTTGGGTAACAATTTTCGCGAGAGAGTTTGTAAAGCGGCCTTCTCGACCTATACCAAGACCTGGTGTCATGCATCGAAAAGCCTCATATGCACAGGAGGTATGACCGATGCGACGGTCGTCTGCGGCATTAAGCGCAAACCTGCGTGCAGACCGTGTAGGGATTGCTCCAAAAGAAAACGGGGAAAAGAGGGCAAATGTCGTGGAAATCCCTCAGGATGGCCGGGGAAAGCATCATCGGACGATTTACATTCACTTTCATATAAGGTCGGCGACGTGTCAGGCACCTTCGCGAGAGGATGAGAACGAGAGATGCAGCTTCACCACGGCTCTCCCCTCTACAACAACCTTATCACAGCTGAACGTTGACCGTTTTTGAAAAGCCATGTCTTCCGATCAGAAGTTCATGGCCGGGGAGACGTATGGGGATGAAAGGAAAGCCTCGGCCAACTTCTTTTCTGACCCGACAAAGGTCGCCACTGATCTCCTGAAAGACTATGCTGGCTTGCGCAGCCAAACATCTCCGGCAGAGCTTGCCGGCCTCATCAAGGGGCTGCTTCAGAAAGGCGAGCCTCTTGATGACAAGAAGGGGTAAAGTGGCGGTACCGTGCGCGTCTGGAGCAAACCTCTAACACCCTGGCAGAACAACCGAGATACTGATCGGGATTTTGACATCCCTCCCCTCCACGTCGAACACCAGGGTGCAACTGACCAACAAGCTCATTGACACGCTGTGGGGTAACCTCCAGCATCCGCCGCTGAGCTATGTCGGCGGTGATGTCAAGTACGAGGTCGTCAAGTCCAAGGAGACGACCTCGAAGGACAAGGAGCAGCCCGGGGACTCGATCGAGTTCAAGGCCCCCGACAGCGACATCATCCTACGCGAGCAGGTGCCTCGGGCACCTGATGGGCTTCACCACTACAGGATGCCGGATGGAAGCTACAACAACATCCTCGAGCCCAACCTGGGCAAGGCCGGAACTCCCTACGCCAAGACGGTGAGGGCCACCAAAAGGCTCCATGGTGTCAAGCCCGACCCCGGCCTCCTCTTTGATCTCTTGATGGCTCGTGACGATAGCACCTTCAAGGAGAATCCCGCTGGGATATCATCCATGCTCTTCTACCACGCGTCCATCATCATCCACGACGTCTTCCGGACCAACCGGACGGACATGAACAAGTCCGACACGTCTTCATATCTCGATCTTGCCCCGCTGTACGGGTCCTCACTCAAGGACCAGTTGGAGATCCGTACCATGAAGCACGGCATGCTCAAGCCCGATACTTTCCACGAAAGGCGTCTTCTCGGGCAACCTGCCGGCGTCAACGTCATGCTCGTTCTCTACAACCGCTTCCACAACTACGTCTGCGACATCTTGCTCAAGATCAACGAGAACGGACGCTTCACTCTGCAGTGTCCCGCCGACGCCAGCCCCGAAGACCGGGCCAAGGCCGTGGCCAAACAGGACCACGACCTCTTCAACACGGCGCGCTTGATCGTCGGTGGCCTGTACATCAACATTTCTCTCCACGACTACCTGCGCGCCATCACGAACACGCACCATTCCAAGAGCGACTGGACCCTCGACCCCCGCGTCGAGATCGGCAAGCAGTTCGACGGCGAGGGCGTGCCCCGCGGCGTCGGCAACCAGGTCAGCGTCGAGTTCAACCTGCTCTACCGCTTCCACTCGTGCATATCCAAGAAGGACGAGCGCTGGACCAACAACTTCTTTGCCAAGCTCTTCCCGGACCGCAAGCCGGAGGATCTGCAGAACATCGGCATGGCCGAGCTCGGCCAGGCCATGATGAACTTCGAGCAGAGCATCCCCAAGGACCCCAGCGTCCGCACGTTCGACAACCTAGAACGCCAGGCGGACGGCAAGTTCAGGGACGAGGATCTCGTGCGCGTTCTGAAGGAGGCCATGGAGGACCCCGCCGGCTGCTTCGGCGCCCGCATGGTCCCCAAGGCCCTCAAGATCGTGGAGATCCTCGGAATCAACCAGGCGCGCAAGTGGCAGGTGGCCTCTCTGAACGAGTTTAGAGAGTTCTTTGGCCTCAAGAAGTACGACAAGTTCAGCGACATCAACTCGAACCCGGAGATCGCGACCCTCCTCGAGAAGCTGTACACGGACCCCGACATGGTTGAGCTGTACCCCGGCCTCATGATCGAGGACATCAAGCCCGTCAGGAACACGGGAAGCGGCATCTGCCCGACGTATTCCGTGGGCCGAGCCGTACTGTCGGACGCGGTCACGCTCGTGCGGTCCGACAGGTTCAACACCCTCGACTACACCGTCTCGACACTGACGGCGTGGGGCTACAACGAGGTCCAGCAGGACTACAAGACGCTCGGCGGCTCGATGCTCTACAAGCTCATCCAGCGTGGTCTCCCGGGCTGGTTCCCGTACAACTCGGTGGCCGTCATGCAGCCCATGTACACCAAGAAGGCGAACGAGTCCATCGCCAAGGAGCTCGGCACCCTCCACCTGTACACGTCCAACGACCCGAAGCCGCCCCCCAAGCAGGTCGTGGCGGCGAGCAGCGTCGCCATCAAGCAGGTCCTCGGCAGCCCCAAGCAGTTCGTCCCGCCGTGGCTCCAGCCCTGCAACGAGCTGTTCACGGGCACCAAGAAGGACATCAGCTGGTTCATGCTCGGGGGCGACGAGGCCAAGAACCACAAGCACCGCGTGGACATCACCAAGGCGCTGGGCAAGATCCCGAACCTGCACAAGGCCGTCCACGAGCTCATCGACCGCGTGGGCGCGCAGCTGATCGAGAAGGAGACGTTCAAGATGAGGGAGGGCCTCTGCCAGATGGACCTGATCCGCGACGTCGCCATCCCGCTCAACGCCCAGCTCCTCGCCGACATGTTCTACTTCGACATGCGCTCCGACGAGAACCCCAAAGGCACGCTCAGCCCGGCCGAGCTCTACCGGCACCTGCTCAACATCCGCACGTGGGGCTCCAACAACAACGACCCGGCCCAGGCCTGGAACCGTCGGCGCCGGGCGACGGAGAGCGTCAACACCATCATCGACTCGACCCGCGGGCTCGTCAACGAGGTCGTTGTCGGGCGGGGCCTGGGCTTCGGGATAGCCTCCAAGATCTCAAGCGTCGTGGGCCGCAAGGCCAACCTCAAGCCGGACTCGCTGCGCTCCTGCGGCTACAAGCTTGTCGAGGAGCTGCTGGCCCAGGGCAACTCTGCCGAGCAGGTTGTCGACAACATGTGGCTTCTTGCATTTGGAGGCGCCGGCGTTGCCGTGACGGTCGTAAGCACACTCACACTCACAGATACCGCGTTTTTCCGTGCCGCGAGCTAACCTTTGCGCAGTTCTACGAAGTCTTGGAGTACTTTTTGCGTCGCGAGAACGCCTCCATCTGGGCCGAGGTCCAGACTCTCGCGCAGAAGAAAGACGACGCCGGACTCCACGCCTACGTCAAGGAGGCGCAGCGTCTCACCAGCGCCCAACGCACCGCCCGGGTGGCCACGGCGGCGGGTGAGGTCGACGGCAAGCCGGTCCAGCCCGGCAACGTCGTGGTGTTGCTTCTGGTAAGCCCCCCCCTTTTTTTTTTCTTTTTTTCAGTCTTGTGGTGCTCGTTCTAACGGTCACGATTTTCCAGGGCGAGGCCGGCCGCAACCCGGAGGAGGTGGCGAACCCGGACAAGTTCGACGCGAACCGCAAGTCGGACCCGGTATCGGCTTACAGCTACGGCCAGCACGAGTGCCTGGCCAAGGACATCGCGACGACGTTCGTCGTCGGCCTCGTGAAGCTCGTGGCCGACCTCAAGCAGCTGCGCCCGGCACCGGGCCAGATGGGCCTGGTCAAGACGATCCGCGTCGGCAACGACAAGGCCTACCTCAACGACAGCTGGTCCTACCTCGGCTTCGATGCCAGCAGTAAGTTTAACCCCCTCGAAACATGGGCTCGCAATGCTGACTTCTCGATAGCCTGGAAGGTTCACTTTGATGGGCACGGGAAGGGCAACTATGAGGGGGATGTGCAGCCCAACAAGCCCATCGACCTGGGCCAATACTACTACCTGCTTCAGAAGCGCAAGGAGAAGCTCTTCAACGGCGCCAACGGCAGCAACGGCACCAATGGTAGCTCGTAAAAACTGCAAACAAAAAAGAAGGCTTTATAGATAGATAGAAAAGAGAGATGAAGTGAAAGATGCAGAAGGGACGGCTGCCCGTCGAGAGACCAACGCCCAAGTGAGAAGTTTCTGAGCGATGGATGAACCTGTTAGTGTAGAAACTGTTTTCGTTCCAAGCCCTGATCAAGCCTACTCGGAATCAGAATACTCTATATTTCAGAGATGAAAAGACTCGGCGGGTTTGTTGGCGTCATATCTGAGACAGACATATCGGGCGATGAGGAAATCGATAAGACGACATGGATGACGTAGTTCGTCTCCAATTGATCGACAACCTCCTTCAAGCTCGGAACTCTCTCCCTCGTTTCCCCTTGTTTCTGCACACAACACCACGCCCCAACCCGAGTCCGTTGCTGGCCTTGTCCAGATGCTACACCGACCGCTTCCTCTCCATCCCATCAGAGCACTACTCAGTCGAACCATCCGAAAGATCCTCGTCACGCAGCCGATCCAACTCCACGTACGGCGCCTCCTGCAGGCAGCATCCCTCCACGCGACCACGATGAGCTGGATGGACTCTTGGTCCCGGCCCTCCAAGTCCCAGGCCACGCCGGCGCCGTTCTACCTCCTGCCCAACGGCGACGCGACGCCCTACTGCCGCACGTGCGGCCGCGTCATCTCGAGCCGCAGGTCCGCGGCGTCCAAGGTGTCCAAGGCGTCGGAGGCGTCCAAGGCGGCGGAGGCGTCGGAGGCGAAGCCCGAAGCCAAGTACTGCTCCTCCCGCTGCCGCGGACAGAAGCCCGGCCGCCTGGACAAGGAAATCGAGCGGGCCTTTGTGCGGTTCCTGCAGGGGGAGGAGGAGGTGGCGGCGGCCGACGGGGTCAGGACCAAGAAGGTCAAGGGCGACGCCCGCGCCCTCGTGCCCTGCGACCTGGTCGAGAGCAGGGTCTTTGGCGACAGGCAGGACCCGGACAAGGTCTACGGCCGGAGGAAGAACCGCGCCTCGAGGGTCATCCGAGGGCCCGCCGACTCGGACGAGGACGAGGGGCCCGCCGAGGGGGAGGACCCGGGCGAGGAGGTCATTGACGAGATGCTCGGCCTGGGGCGCGCGAGGTCGGCGGAGGTGGACCCCGGCGTGCAGGCCGGCCTCTCGGTGCGCAGCGGGACGCGGGTCAGGCCGCCGCAGACGCAGAGCCAGGTGAACGGCAGCGTGGGCGGGGAGAAGGGACGGGCCGAGCGGGCCGAGGAGACGGACGAGATGCGCGAGAAGCGGGCCGAGGGCCAGAGGAGGGCGCACGAGCGGGAGATGGTGCGGTGCGCGGCGCGGCGCGGCGTCGTCTTTGGGTTCCTCGTGGACGGGGAGGGGGGGCGGAGGAAGTGCGAGGCCGTGATGCAGGGAAAGGTCGTCGAGCCGAGCTATGCCAAGGGGGACTGGGCTGTGAGATGGCGGGAGGACTGATTTGGCTCATCTTTAGGGGGAGGGGGGGCGGCATGGCAGCAGCACTCTCTTGGTCATGGAGATGGTCATAAAGTCTAGGTTTTTGTATTTCTAACCTTTCTTTTTTAATCACACACAACACACACACACACACACACACAAACAATCACACTGGCTGGCTACTCCACACAGACGGATCCGTCTACTCTTTTTTTCTTTCTTCTACAATTTACAGGAAGCTGGTCACCAGAGTGATGGCCGTCGTATAGACCATGCCGACGAGGCCGAGGGCCATGAGGGCGATGTCGTAGGCCTTTTCCGTCTTGGTCTCGGCGACGCCCTTGTAGTGCAGGTAGGGCGGGTAGATGTAGACGAGGGGCACGCAGGCGAAGGAGCCGATGAGGGCGACGAAGCGGTCGAGGTTGGTGGAGCCGGCGACGGAGACGGCGACGCAGACGGTGACGAGGGCGGTGCGGAAGGCGTTCTTCTTCCACTTGGTCAGGAGGTCCTTCTTGCCGGAGCGGTGGCCAAAGATCTTGCCCTCGAGGATGCGCATGGCGGGGAACAGCTGGACGGGGTTGCCGACGAGGACGGCGAGGGCGTACATGAACTGGACGGCGTTGACGAGGCGGCTGTCCTGCGGGTAGTTGTCGATGATCTCGATCTTTGTGCGGTCGCCAAAGGTGGCGTAGCAGAGGGCGCCGACGGAGGTGAAGACGCAGGTGATGAGCAGCATGACGGCGGCCAGGAGGGGCTCGAAGTGCTCGGGGCGCCGCATGCTGGCCTGGATGGGGATGATGAGGCCGATGCCCTCAAAGGTGAAGATGGAGGCGCCGATGGTGAGGGTGTAGGAGCTCGGGTTGAAGAGGCGGACGGTGGGGTCGATGCCGCGGGAGGCGAGGGCCGAGATGTCGTACCACCAGATGTAGGCGACGCCGACGACGATGAAGACGTCGGCGACGAGGGCGGCCGGGCCGAGCTTGGAGATGTTGCGGATGAAGGCGAGGGGCACGATGACGAGGGCCTGGAGGGCGATGAGGGCGGTGGAGCCGAGGGGGTTGGCGCCGCCGGTGACGGCCTGCAGGAAGGAGAACCAGTTGTCGGCGACGAAGACGAGGCCGGTGCAGACGAAGCCGATCTGGGACAGGGTGATGGAGGCGAGGATGAGGGAGCGCATGCGGGGGCCCGAGATGTCGTTGCCGAGGTCGCCGTAGCCGCCGCCGTAGCGGGCGCGGCAGCGGAGCAGGAGGTGGAAGGCGGCCATGGAGACGGCGGCGACGACGAGCATGGTCAGCGAGGAGAAGAGGATGCCGCCGTTCTTGAAGGCCTTGGGGAGGAACATGATGCCGGTGCCGATGAAGGCCTTGAGCGTCGTGAAGAAGGTCTTTGTTGTCGAGGCGTCGCCGGCCTTGCGCGCGAACCGGGAGGACCGCCGCCGCCCGAGGAGGGGTCGGGTCTCGTCTCCCGCCCCGGGGCCTCTGCCCCCTCCGCCGCCGCCGCGCTGACGCGACCCGTCCTCGCCGTCGTCCTCGTCGTCGGTCTCGACAGCCTCCTCGTCCGAGTCCGCCAGGTCCTCGCCGGCGAAGGAGCCGTAGAAGTCGAGGAACTCGACAAAGTTCCTCGTGATGGGCAGGTTCGCGGCGGTGAAGCCGCGCTTCTGCATGACGAACTGGCGGCGGAAGCCCTGGGGCATGAGCATCTCGGAGGCGGGGATGTCGGACTCGTGGCCGGACTCGGAGCGGCGCGGGTGGGAGAAGGTCTGGGCTCGCTTGACGCCCTGCTCGCGGGCCGAGATCTTGAAGAGGTCGCGGTGGATGTCGCCGCCGGGGAGGAGGAGGGACGAGGCCTCCTGCTCGGCATCGGCGGCGGCGGCGGCGGCGGCAGCCGTATCGGCATCATCGTGCCCGTTTCCGTTAGCGGCGGGATTCGACGTCGGGTTGGAGTTGTGTCGGGTCAAGTCGGCGTTGGGGAGGGTCCGCGCGCCATCGAAGGAGGCGCCGTAGCCTGACGGGAGGTGATTCGCGATGACGGCAGTGCGGAGACGCTCGTCCGAGGACGAGGGTGTTGTGTCGGACATGACGGGCGCAGGGTTCCAGGTCGTGATGCTCGGGGTGGCGTGACGATCGGGTTTGGGAGAGGGAGAGAGAGAGAGAGAGAGAGAGAGAGAGTCAATGGCGGTGGCGTTTGGGGTAAGGAGGATGTTGGAGACTAGAATAGTAACAATAACAACGACAATACCGGCCTGAAAGGGATGGAAAAGAACAAGCTATAGGGCTTGCAGAAGAGACCCAATTGGACGGAGAAGAAAGGCAGTTGGTGAAAGGGGGGAAACGGGAGGGGAGGCGAACCAGCGGGAAACCAGTTGTAGGAATTGCCTCGGCTAAGAGCGGTCTCGCAGACTCTGCTACAAAGGATCAGTCGTAATAACTATGGTCATGGGATCGTGGGATCGTCGGGGGAGAGGGTTATGGACACAAACAACATGGGAGAAATAGGGAAACTTGACTTGAAAAGCTTCAACGTTATTTTTTCGAGGATCGAGTGGAGTGGGAGTCTGTGGGGCATGACTTCACGAAGCTCGAGCCGCTTGCAGTTCCCAGCTAGGGATTCATGCATGGGGGGGGGGACAGAGGACAAAGATAGGGAGATACTTGTAGACGGGGGGTGGTGGTTGTGTAGAAGAGTCCCAGAAACTGGGCGAAACTCTAGGGTTGTCAGCAAGTCACGATCTATCGCGGGGGGGGGATGGAACAGAGAGAGGGACAGGGGAGGACGCCCCGGTGAGCCAACGGGAGAAGAGGGAAGAGAGGCGGCAACATGCATCCCTCTTCTACTACTATTAGAGCCGGCCAAGGACAGGACATGGGGGGAGCAGAGGTGCTAGGCCGAACGGGGCCTACCGCAGCCGCATGGGCTCTGCTTTTTTACGGTGCCTGAGTGCATAGTGGCTCAGTGCTCCTACGTCATGTTAGTCCATCCACAGAGAGTCAAGCGCGGTGAGTTACATTGTATTAATCCGGTGGAGAGAGTTGTGCAGAGCCAGCTAGGTTTCAGCTTGGCGGTGGAGAAGATTGGCCAAAGGAGAGCGGGCCGGGAGACACGTGCTGAGGTAATGAATGGATGATGAATGGATGATGGATGGATGGATGGATGGATGGATGGATGGATGGTTCATGAAAAGGTTTTTTTTTTGTTTTTTTTTTGCTGGGGGATGGCGGTGAGAGTGAGGCTCATTATCCAGGCCAACCTTGCTGGGCTTGTTTGTCTCTCCTCTTGGGGCATCAGTACGGATATACGGATACTACCTAGTATTAACGGATATACATTGTACTAGTACTAATTATGTACGGATATACCATGTACAGTGGTTACATGCACGGCATTGGTGTCCTCCTACGTCGTATATACACGGAGTAATCGTATTATGTAGTGAGTATCCGTACCTTGGTCCAGTATACCTATGGTTTATGTTGGTTTATGGATCATCACTGGGCTCGGCTAAGACACGGGACAAGACAATCGGGTCACGGCAGACCCCCTTTCTGCAGAGTGTTTCTTGTCTCTGGTCTGCCGTCGATTATCTAGCCCGACTCGTCATCCTGGAGACATGGCGTACACAACTAACTGTCTCTGTTTTCCCCCAGTTGTCCCGACTCCAAGTTTTGCTCGCCATCTCTCAATGTGGTAAAGTCGGCGGATGCCCTTCTTTTTCACATATTCTGTCTCTCTCTCTCTCTCTCTTGCAAAGCGGGGACGCGCCACATGACGGCACCGGACCAAGGGGGGGGGACCCTGAAAAGAAAACTCCGACCTTGCAGAGAAACCATGGAAGCCGACGCCGAAGCGGGATTCAGAAAGGACATACCATGTAGGAAGACTCACAACAATACGAACGAGCCGCTTACTCACCGTCACACTGGCTAGCTGGCTGGCGTCTTTCACGATGGAGCATCGCCTCGTTTCATGACAATCCTCTACGTTGCATAACCGTCCAGAGTTGAGAGTATCCGAGAGCTGGGGAGAACGACGACGCCTCTTCATCAAACCCCCCCTCCCCCTCCCCCAATCTCAGCTCCGACTCCCCAGCTCCCGCTCCTCCCGATGAGACAAGAACCAAGAAAAAAAGAAAAAAAAAAAAACAAGACACGCTCGCGGCCTCCCGCTGCCGAGACACGACTCTGCCTTCCTCCCCCGCTGGAATGCGTCTTGTCTCACGGGCAAAAGGCCATACCCGGCCCGGGGGAGGGATCGCGCTTCTTTTTCTTCCACGGCGTACGTATCCCGTGCCTGATGGAAAGCCCAAGTGGTCTCCCTCCCTGCCGATGACCGCTTGCGGCCAACACCCTTTGCCGCGTCCTCCCGTCATCGGCATATCCATCCCATCGCCGGTCCAGCCAGCCAGCCAGCCAGCCAGCCAGCCCGTAGGGCATCCGCGAGCGGCAGTAGGAGAAAGGGAAGAAAAAAGAAAAAGAAAAAAGTGACTCGCAGCTCCATGCACGACATGCTCGTTCCCATGTGTCGAATATCGAGCTTCTGGAAGTCCAGGTCAAGCTCGCCCCGCCCCCCGGGCTGAAAACAGATTCGTGCTCTTTGTGTCTGTTGTTGCATTCACACTTTGCCCGGCCCTGGACGGACGGGATCCCTTGCCCGGCACATCCACCACCACTCTTGCATCGTCATCTACTGGCACTGCGAGTACCCTTGAACAACGTCAGCGCCTTGTCCGCGCCTCGTCGGCGACGTACGCGTCTCTTCACTTACAAGCGTTGACCGTGATGCACTTGAGCGGGCTCACGCACTATTCGACAAAAAAAAAAAAAAAAAAGTCAGACACCCGCAGCTCCCAACTCGATTATCGGCACACGCTCACCGTCGTCGGCCCCGTCCAGCCGATACCGCCGCACTGGCCCCACTGCGGCACCGTCCCCGATCCGGCCGCCGCCGAGGTCGTCGTCGGCGCTGTCGCTCTCGTCGTTGTGGTCGTGGATGCGCGGCTCGTCGTCGAGGACGAGGGGCTCACCGGCGTCTGCCCGTCAAGGTCAGGTCTCTTCTCGCTCCAGGGCCAGGAACGAAACTCGTCACTCGGGGGGACGGCGTCTTACCAGGAACCCGAACCACTTGAGATCCTCCTCGGGGAAAACATCGATCGAATGCGTCACACCATTTCCCAGGAATGCCTGCAAACGCCGTCAGCTCACCTACCCATCCTACCCTACCCTATCCTACCCTACCCTACCCCCCCCCGCCGTGCTTTCCTCCTGGCATCTTCACCCTTCCTGGAACCCCGAAGGCTTACCTCCAACTTGTCCCCAAACACGTACTTGGTGTACGGGCTGCGGGGATAGTCGGGCGTCTGGGACACCGGCGTCGTCGAGTAGCCGAACAGGCCCGTCCACTGCTTGATCGTCTCGTAGTAGTTCTGCACGTAGAGCGTGGTGTCCAGCGAGCCGTGGTAGATCTGCATCTTGGGCCGCGGCCCGGCGTACCCGGGGTACATGGCCTTGGCGACGTCGGCCCACCGCTGCTGCGTCAGAACGGTCTGGCCCAGCGAGCACGTCCCGTTCCAGTAGTCGGGGGTCCCGTCCGCCGACGCGAAGCAACCCGCCGGGACCCCCGCGTAGGCGATGCCGGCCGCGAAGACGTCGGGGTACGTCGCCGCGAGGACGTTCTGCTCGTGCATCCCCCGTTCAGCCGCCACACAAAAGGTCAAGGAGCTTGATTTAAGGGGGAAGGGGGGTTGGACGTACCGTCATCATCGCGCCCGACGAGGTGCCCGTCGCAAAGACCCGGCTCCTGTCGGCGCCGTACTGCGCCACCACGAAGCTCACCATGTTCGCCATCGAGGTGCTCACGCCGCCGCCCCCGTGCGTCAGCGTCTCCTTGCTCGACACGTCCCAGCAGTTGCTGCGCAGGTACGGCGTCTGCGGGTAGACGACGATGTAGCCGTACCTCTCGGCGTTGCTCGCCCAGTGCGTGCCCTGGTAGTACGCCTGCGCGCTGCCGCTGCACCAGTGGAGGCCGACCACCACCGCGGGCTTCGCCGCCAGGTTCCGCGGCACGTACAGCCACATGCCCGTGCCGCTCGGGTTGGGGCCGTAGTCCTTCACCTCGGCAAAGGTCGCGCGCGGCACCACTTCGGCGCCCAACACGGGCGTCAGGAAAGCGACGAGGGCACACAGGACAAGGGCCGGGAGGGACTTCATCTTGCCGGTGATGGGTGAGAGTGAGAGGGGGGCTGATGGCGGAAAGCGCCTTGGATTTTTTTGGCCTGTCTTTGACCGTATGCATTCTATATATTGTCGCCCGCGGAAGCGGCCAGCTAGTTGACCATCCCGACGTACTCGGGTGGCACTCGTTGAACGAACGTCTGCGTCGCGCGGATCACGAGCCTCCGTTCCGATGTAAAAGGGTCACATCGTGTCGATCGGGGCATCGTTCCAACACGTTGCGGCCGAACCCGTACCATGTTTCCCGTGCTCCCGCCTCCTCGTTGGAGGGATTTCCAAGCCTTCCACCCTCCTGTCCCGGGGCGCTATGCCTGTGGCGTTCATCCATCAGGCACGCGGCGTCCGCCTCGGGTTCGATTCCGGCGATGCGGGAGACGCGCGTTGGCTTTCCCAGCCGCAAGCACGGAGTTTGCACGTCCAGACACGGCGTGCCACATCCCTTCACGAAGCAACGGCCCATCCTTCTTGTCCTCTGAAAGATCTGCCTTGTATGTCTCGGCCCGGAAGGGCTGCTGTGCTCATCTGAAGGGGGCGGACGAGCCCCTCTCTCTCCGCAACTTGGGAGATGAAAACCACGCATCGGAACTTGCAGCGAGGGATGTTATTCCGCCAATCGCCTACGCGGATGTCCGCCTTCTTGCATGGCCCATGGGCCGTCGTGAAAAGCTTCCCCGATAACATGGACCGACTGTTTCATGGCTTGACAGGGTCACATCCGGAGTAGCCTCATTGAAGCTCATTGTCCAAGACAGGTTACTCTGGCACAAAAAGCGCTCCTGGCAACCGGAATCCCGGGATCCTTGAGACCGCTTTCACTTGTGAGCACACGTGACCTTGAAGCTCTCTTCGGTCGGGAGTGCTGCTCAAACCCCTTCACAACGTCTATCGTATGAAGCGGTTGCGAATTTCCCCTTGGTCATTGCATCATGTCTTCGTGAACGGGACGTTGCAGGCTGGGAGTTGGCGGTGCGGTCTTGTTGATGCCAGGTTAGTCCAGCCGGGCCATGATGGCAAATGCTCATGACGGAATCTGGAATTGCTCTGTCAGGCACAGCTAACAACGGTGTATGGGATGGGACGGCTATGACACGGAGGATTTCCTTTCCAAACAGAGTCATCATTGTTGTAGAGAATGCTTGGTACTCGGGCAGCATTTCGATGGGGGGGGGGCATTCATGCTTCAAAAGGCTTCCTACAAGATGCGACTCGAATGCTTATTCAGCCAGGCCAAGAGATCGGGAATCAGAGTTTGATAACGGGAATCCAATGGCCCGGTCCGAAGCTTAAATAAAAGTGGTAATTTGTTTACCTCGGGACCGTTGGACGATCACAGATGGGGCTGGGGGAAAAAAAAATATAAAAAAAGGGACAAGCTCCCAAATTAGTCCATTAGAGACCTTCTGACAACGCCCAGCCTTTGTAAGTGGTCAGCAGCAGCAGCAGCAGCAGCAGCAGCATGCGGCGTGCTGGGCTCTACGGTGGTTCGGCGCTGGAGTCCCGACTCGTATCTGTCTCGCTCCTCGGCCTCGCCATGTCAGACTCTCTCTCTAACCCAACACCGGGCACGTATGTGATCATGGCAATATGAATAGCGTCACTAGGGGACTTTTGACGAGTACCTAGTGAGAAAAAGGCGGGGTCGGACTCCTTGGCGGCTTTTTGAACCAGAAATCGCGGCATTTGGGGAACCCCTGGCATAACGGCCGTGATGTGGGAGGCGAACATGGATGGGGTTTCCGAGTCAGTGTCCAACATACATATAGTACACATACATAGTACATTGGCGTTTGGGACTCTGTCAGCGTGCGCGTCAAGGCGGAAAGCCATGCAGCAGCCTGCCGTTGCCTGGTGCTCTAGACGCAGTATATCGTCCATACTGGTGGCGTACTACGTACGCATATGATGATGTGCAAAGACTTCGGTTCGTGGGGTGGCCAGCGTGTCATACGTGCGACCTCACGATGGCACGCTGGGTCCGACGGCAGTGGGCACAGGTGACGCCGAACATAAAGCCGCAGGCAGCTATGGCCCCTTGTCGGGCTGGTCCGACAGCGTTGCAACAAGCCAATCTGGCAAGCCAAATATAGGCAGGGTCTCAGAGCCCCTTGTCTGAGCGCTCAGGCGGCCGAGACCCAATAAGCAAAGAAAGGATCAACAGAATAAGTGGCCGGTAGAAAGAGAAAGAGAGAGAGAGAGAGAGAGAGAGAGAGAGAAAGAGAGAGAGAGAGAGAGGTAGGTAAAACCCTGGTAGCCAGATCGACAGGAACGCCCTCAGCAGCCGCGTCGAGTTTGGTCTTCTAGGGAACATGGATGATGCTGGCTGTCCCTCCGGGTTTGCCACCCAAAGTCCACCACTCTCAGTCTTCAAGGCGTTTACATGCTGTTTCGACCGTTGAAACATGAAACGTTATTGGGTCCCAGGCCGGAAAGCTTCCGGCGTCGCAGGCGAATGAAGCCCTCGCAACACGCCAGGCCATGTTCTCGTGAGAATCGGGATGCTCTTTGAACTCACCTCGTTTTGGTGATATCTATGACAACGTCCGACGGTCAATAATAGCGGTGTTACTGTCCCAGCAACGTGCCGAGTTCCATTCTGTATTTCGCCCACCTACGTAAACCAACCAGCTCTTGTCCCAATCTGGCCATCTCCCCGCACGTAGAAGCCGGGGAAATGCACCCCATTGATCCAGTCTCCGCGCTGATCGAGTACAACCTCCGCTTTTCTTCTCGGCACGAAGTCGGCTATTCGTTCTCCCCCCCTTCGTGCGGTGCTTGCTTCCTGGTAAGGGTTGTTGTCTGAGCTCGAGAGCTGACGGGTAAAGCGAGCCCGCCTCACACCTCGTCACGGCGGCGATTCCCCAGCTGCGAGAGAGAGCACGACGCCGCTGACAAAAGGGAGAAAAGCTGCCAGGTCGTCCAAAGAGGCTTCAATGGCCCACTGACCGGAAGAAGGTTTTGCCTCCACCATCACCCTTTCTACAGCTGTGATCCAGTACGCGCGGTTTCTCCGCATTCGCTACTGCCGACACATGGGGCACCCCTGGAGATCCTTCGGCCGGCGTGGGAGGGACACGATGAGAACCTGGCAGTGCTCTCGGTGTCGTGGACTCATGGGTCGCGGGTGGCACGGCGCCTCTGAGTCGGGGGCGTGTTTGTAAGCCCGCCTTGCCGTCGCCAACTGCCGTCCCAACTCGCCGAGCTGTCAACGGCTCACCACAGGACGCGGCGTGATCGACAAAAGGGTTGTAAAGACGCATGCCTGTCGCCCTTCGACCTGAGGGTTACATCCGGCCATTAACCGAAAAGAGCCCCCCCCCGAGCTTTTCAATGATTATCACCGGCTCAGTATAAGAACCTGACCAGGCCGGCTTCTCAGCTGCCAAGAGGGTCCAGCTGGCTGAACGGGCTCGCGACACTCTTCACTTCACTGTACTGTCCATCCTCCGCCATGAAGTCCCTCCACCTCTCCGCGATGCTGCTTGTGCCGGCGGCGCAAGGCGTCTTGAGCGCCTTCGCCGACGACTGCGGTGCCCTCGTCAACACGCTCAAGTTGCCAAACACCACGGTCTCGTCCTCTACCGTCGTCTCTGCCGGCACCAACCTCAGCTTCCCGGACAGCCATCCTACATGCAGGCGTCCGTCGCAAGTCGTGGACGTCGACCTCTGCCGCGTATCGATGTTGACGCTCACCGGGCCCACGAGCAACGTCAGCATCGAGGCATGGCTTCCCTCCAACTGGACGGGGCGTTTCTTGAGCACTGGAAACGGGGGAACCGGCGGTTGCATCCAGTACGAGGACCTCAACTACGCAGCCATGCGCGGTTTCGCCACCGTCGGCACCAACAACGGGCACAACGGCGACATTGGGTCGCCGTTCCTCAACAACCCCGGCGTCGTCGAGGACTTTGGCTGGCGCGCCATGCACACCGGCGTCGTCCTCGGAAAGGAGGTGACCAAGACGTTCTACGGAAAGGAACACACAAAGTCCTACTACCTCGGCTGCTCGACCGGCGGCAGACAGGGCTTCAGGGCGGCCCAGGACTTCCCCGACGATTTTGATGGCATCGTGGCCGGCGCGCCCGCCCTGGCTTTTAACAACCTCACCTCTTGGAGCGGCCATTTCTACATCGCCACGGGCACCCCCAACACGACCACGTTCCTGTCCGCGGGCCTCTGGGACGTCGTCTACAAAGACGTCCTGGCGCAGTGCGACGGTCTCGACGGCCAGGTCGACGGTATCATCGAGGACCCGGACCTGTGCCACTACCGTCCGGAGGCCCTCATCTGCGGCGCCGGTCAGACGGACGGCTGCTTGACCGGGGCCCAGGCCCAGACGGTCCGCACCGTCTTCGGCGACCTGTACGGAGAGGGCGGGGCCTTCGTCTACCCCCGTCTCCAGCCCGGTGCCCAGGCCGCAAGCATTTTGCTCAACGGCCGGCCGTTCCCGTACACGACGAACTGGTTCGCAAACGTCATATACAACGACACCAACTGGGACCCGGCCACCCTCGGCCCCAAGGACTTCGCCGCGGCCGCGGCCCAGAACCCCGCCGGCATCCAGACCTGGAAGGGCGACCTCTCCGCCGTCAAGGACCGCGGCGCCAAGATACTGCACTACCACGGGCTCCAGGACCCCATCATCAGCAGCGACAACTCGGCGCGCTACTACAACCACGTCTCGCGGACCATGGGCCTGAACTCGGCGCAGCTCGACGAGTTCTACCGCTACTTCCGCATCTCCGGCATGGACCACTGCGGCGGCGGCCCCGGCGCGAGCTTCATCGGCAACCGGCAGGGGAGCGTCGCCGGCTACGAGCCCGAACGCAACGTCCTCTCGGCCATGATCCGCTGGGTCGAGGAGGGCGTCGCCCCGGACTCGGTCCTCGGGACTGCCTATGTCAACGGGACGCAGGGCGGCGAGGTCGCCTTCGAGCGGAGGCACTGCAAGTACCCGGCCCGCAACGTGTACAAGTCCGGAGACCCGGCCTCTGCCGACAGCTGGACTTGTGTGTCCAGCGAGCCCCAGCAAGCCGCCGCTGTTGGCCAGAACATGCAACAGCTGATAAGGGATTACAAGGCTATCACGTCCAACTAATCATGGGCTAGCAGGGGTTCTAATCAGTACCGCTGTCTTGCATGCCTGTAGTTATATAATGTTAGAATTGCTAAGTGGTATATATCGAATCGTATCGTCCAATGGCATCGCGCTGAATCTCATTGATCAAATGCTTTTACACTACGTCCAATGGTCCATGTCCACTGTGCTTATCCTCGCATGGTTCAAGCACCGGGAACAAGGCCCAACCTAACCGTAAGGAAGATCCAATCGCGCCTACATATGAGCTATGAGGACTAGGTAGCTGTTCTTGTCTAGGGATATTCGGCCCGAGTGTCTACATCCCTACTGCTAGATGCATACATGTAGGGGGAGGGGGGATTCCAGATTCGGCGTCTGAAGCCTGAATCAATCTGAACGTTCCGTGACGTGCGACGCACGTCGGCTGTTGTATGAAGCTTTCGTCCTTTTCTCGATGCGGAAATTCGTCTGGGATAGAGACGAAGCTAAATTATTCTTCTGCCGCGCGGGTGCGTAGACGGCAATCTTGCACGGGTTCCGTGGCACACACAGAATCGAAGCGTTCACCGAATCGTGCCTCGTCGAGTCATGATTCTTTATGACTCGGGTGGGAAATTGAAAAAGAACCATACGCGCTCGTCGAGGGCCCCGGAAGCCCTCCGGAGCACCACAGCAGAGAGCGCTTCTCGTGATTCCGCCTCGATAAGTATCACCGACTTCCCCTCCCCAACCACGCGATTGACACGGCACCGATATGAAATGGGGGGCGAACGATGAACGGCACCAATGGAACAGCCCCTGAGCTTTTCGACGACGGATGGGCATTGGAGAGCAACACCCAGAAGATCCTTACCGTTGTGACGGCGTTCCATCTAACGGCACTGATTGTTGTGGTGCTACGGGGCTATGTTAAAGTCTGGGTACTGCGGGCGCCTGGGCTCGAAGATCTCGTCATACTCTTGTCGGCGGCAAGTCACAGCCTCGACCTCGCTCCCGTCGGAATATGATCGCTGACTCTGCCGGGAACTCCAGCTCTGCGCGGTAGGAGGATGGGCAACTTTCATCATCCAGGCCAGCCACGGGCTTGGACAACACTCCAAGACCATCGACCAGAAGACAGACTACGTAGTCTTCCAAAAGGCCGCGTTTTGGCAATCCGTCATCTCGGACACTGCGGCCCTCATGTGGCTGAAAGTCTCGATTGCACTCGGCCTGATGCGGTTGGGCACAACAAAATGGTTTAGATGGACGGTTTACACAACCCTCGGTACGTCCAACTCTTCCCGGTTGGTAATTTAGAGTGTAACCGAAGTGAGGTAAAGGTCACTGAGACAGCCCGATAGCGATAACCGTTCTCTACAGTTTCATAGGGGTTTTGGTTTTGTTCACCACATGTAAGCCAATGTGGGGGTATTGGAACAAGTTCATGACGCCGGCTCCCACTTGTAGGGGCCCCGGCTACATCAATCATGCTGGAACGGTCAGCGCAGGTACGAAAACCCGCCTGTTTCCGCGTAATTAGTATGGCCACGTCTGCGCATGCTGATTTCGCCGCTAGCTTTCGATATCCTTACTGGTGTCATTCTGTCCTCGCTGCATGTACCCTTGATCCGGCGCTCGCAGATGGAGCGCAAGCTGAAGCTTTACGCAAGCGGCATACTAGGCTTGGGCTTCTGGTGAGTACACGCCCGGTTTAGAGAGAGGTCACCCGAGGCCTTAATTATACTGCCAGAAATAACCCATCCCGGGTAGTGCCGTCGCAATGGGGATCGTGAAAGCCTACTACAGAATCAAGCTTGATTCTGATGCGGACAAAACTTTCAACCCAAGTATACAGTTATGGGGATTGTAAGTTTTTTTTCCCACAGTCTTGGAGAAAGTATACTGACGCATACTCCCCCAACAGCTTGCACTTACAAGTCGGCATTGTTGCAGCGTGCGCACCGAGCCTCCGACCTTTGGTTAACAGCCTGCTTTGTCTTCCTACCCTCAACAAACCCTCACACAACCCCAGTAGCGAGCGGTCAAATCCAACCGATTCTTGCCCGAAGGAACTGGCGTATCAATCGTCTACTAGCCGCAACGAAGAACTACAAGAAACCCGACACGAGCTCGGGGAGCTGATCACGATCATGGGGGTAGATGAACCCCACACCAGCAACACGACAGGAGACACCACAGCCGGGGCCACGTTCTTCACTGAATGTCCGAGCATTGAAGGCGGGATACCTCTGGGACCAATGGCTGGCAGTGAGAACGCAAAGGGAGTCGTCAAGATCATGAACTTCAGCGTCACGAGGCAAATACGAAGTAATCACGCATGGTGGTGAACTGCCTAATTAATTACGAATGGAGCGCAGTGCCAAGTAAACCATTGGGTTGATTAGTCGAGTAACTACTTTCTGTGTCGTCCAGCAGCATAATATAGCATTTAACGGGAACAAGCTGCCCTTAATAGAAGGAGAAGCATGCAGAACCAAAGCTTATAGGGCTGGTTACTTGCGTACTTTGCCACCTGTTTCCCTCATCCCTCCTTTTGCTTCTCTGTGGCCCTTGCTGATCCGCGTATCTAGACAACAAAAAGTCTGGACAAAAACATACAACACCAGGTATTCGCTGGTCGTCACCGACCCAATTACTAATACGGCCCTCATAGACTTAGCTGTGAGACCCTTGACTTCCTATTTTCGAGGTCTTGCGCTTCCAATATCGGAAGGCAAAGCTCTCTTCCAGCCTCACTCTACGCATAAGTAAGCTCTCACTAATAAAACGTATCCCTCCGTTTTCACCGTTCTAAACTCCACAGATGCAGGCTACAGCAGATAGCGCTTAGCTACATACACCCCCACCTCCTTGAGTCCCTGCACTTCTCCTACTTTGAAAAAGAAAGGACGTAAACAAGATTTCGCGGTTTCGATTTCTCATATCACCTTAGCCTGTCACGTATTTAGACAGGAGCGTTAACGTCTACTAGGGCCTATAAGATTAAAAAAAAAAAAAAAAAGGGAATCAAACTTATGATGTTACCTCCATAGAGTAACAAATTATACCAGTACTTGTCACAAGACGGGAAGGCAGTACAAGGGCGTAGTTAAGTTCACCATTTCGGGAAGGGGATTTATCTCACCTAATACCCAATAGAAAAAGAAAAAAAGAAAAAAAGAGTAGGTCTAACAAGTCTTCCCCCCCCCTCTCTCTCTTACTGTGCCCCTTTCTTACCTCCAGAAAACACACTTACTTACACCTATCTTTCGCTTTACCTTGCTTGTGCTAGTTGTTTATCGCTTTGCTCTTCCGTTATCGTTATGCGCGCGTTCACTTACTTACTTCCGCTCTGTCGCTTCGTCTCTTTACGTCGCTCTCGTGTTATTACCCAAGAGCTGCCACAGCCCATCGCCCCTATCAGATCCGGAACGGCACCTGTTCCAATAGGTCTTTCACTTTCGGCCAGTCCGGCTAGGCTAGGCTAAGCTCGCGCGTAGGTGTGGGGTCAAGAATTAGTATGTGGGGGGTTCTGTTAAGATTGACTCAAGGAGATAATTAGAAACATTACTAGGGTTTCTAATCACGCCCTTGAATAACTCAACCCCCCTAGTCATGCACCACCCCCACATCTGCACCACTAGCACCACCACCATCACCACTTATTTCACCATCTCTGCCGCCCACCCATATGCAACTTTCGGCCTTGCTGGATAATTTGCATACGTTGGATTCATCCGGACTATCTATTTCGCCGATATCCAGACTTTGCGCCCGCTGGATGTCCCATGTAGTGGTGAAGGTGCTGTTAGGCGATAGACGGACCTTTCTTCTCTTATACTGCCGTATATCATCTAACTGGCCCTTTAGTTAGTAGATCTTTTGCTCTAGAAGTACCTTTCTAGATACCTGTTTATTATAACCTTTTTATACCTTTCTAGATAGGTAACGAATAGTATAGGTATCTAACCTATACTTACCTAGCTAGGTTAATATTACGGTTAGTAATCCAACAGTAGGGTTTCTACTAACAGTATAGCTAAGGTTAATACTCGGTAACAGTAGTACTGGCTGGTTAGTCTATTAATTACCTGGTGATTAGTTACATAGTCTTAAGTCGTAAGGGTAGCTTATATAGCTTCTTATAAATAAATCACTAAAGGGATAATAAAGATATTTAGAAAAGGTATTATAAATATTAAGGTTAAAGCTAAAAAATAGTAAGGTTAAGTTATAAGTTAATTAGTAAAAAGCTATAAAAGTCTATCCTTAAGTATATCTAAGTCTATCCTATATATATATCACAAGACAATAGTCGGCCGGCAACACCTGGAGACGTGGTGGAGAGTGACGCCTAAGCGGCTAAATGGCCTAGCGGTGTAGATAAATATTAACCCGCTTTAAGTTCAGTGTAGTGTTTTAACAGGCAGGGCCATCTCATATAACCACCTATAAGGTGGCTATTCCCTAGCTAAAGGCTGGCGATAGCTAGGTTAAAGATTAGCTTCTATTTAACATAAGGCCTGTATTTAATATATTTATTACTAATTATATAAGACTATTATAATTTTAATCCTCCTTTATTTATTTAGTTTTATTATAATAAAATTATAAAATCTTTAGTAATAACCTTTTAAAATATAGATAATACTTTACCTAATAGTTAAAGCTTTACTTAAAACCTTAACTATAAGGCTATTCTTATTTATCTTTAATAGCCAAAGCTTAGGATAGTATTAATGAGATAATCTATAACTAAAAATATTAAGAAAATACTTATTAACCTTATAAAGAAGGTAAAAAACTATTAATCCTATAGTAATTTATACTTTAGAAGTAATAAAGTCTTTATATATAAAAAGATTATTAAACTTAAACTCAAAATAAGTCTCTATTAATAAAAAGCCTAAATAAATAATCTATAGGCTGTAATTTTAGTTATACTAAACAAGTTTAAAAAATAAAAAAATAAATTCTTTTAATCTACAACTATATGAATAACGATTATTAAGTAAGATAGGACTAATATATAGCCATTCTCTTAAAAATAAAAAGAAAAAAGCTAAAGGTTTTATATATTTTTTAAAATAAATAAAAGGCCTTCTAAAGGACGCTGTATATTATAAACCTAATATTATATACTTTATAGTAAAAGTATAGTAACTAGAAGGCTAAGACCTTAAACAATTCTATATCTATCTTAATTTATTAAAAAAGAAATTTATATCTAAGCCTAATAAGAAATAAGTATTAAAGTTTTATTATTTACTAACTAATAAGTGATAAGATATAATTTAAAAGACTACTATTAAGCTTTTTAAGACTAAATAGAAATAGTTAAGTTAGCTTAAAAATTTTAAGAAAGCCTCTATAAAGATAATAAGAGAGGGAACACCTATTAAAAAAATAATAAGAGATTATTAGAAAAATATAAATATAAAGATAACTATATAGATAATAATAATTATAACAATAATAAGTGTTAGCACAACAGGTAGGCTAGTCTCTTATAGAGAAATATAGCCTAAAAGTATATAAGAGAATAGATCTCTTATATATAAAGATATATCTTATAGAAGCAAGAATATAAGATATAACAGAGGTAGTTAAGCTTATACCTAGGATAGGTAAATAGAAGATATAAGGATATATAGTTAAAGAGAGTATAATAGTTGGATTTGTTTGTTACTAATTTGCTTGCTTGCTTGACAATAAGAGACTTAGAAAACAGGAAGAATTCCAACTCTTATATAGACATGTCCAGCTTACTAGAAGATTCCATACTTGCGTAAGCTGCTTATAAATCAACCTAAGGATTGCGTAATTCCATAACCCTAAGTTAATAACTGTTAGCACAACAGGTGGGCTGAACTCGTGGAGAGTAATAACAGCCTCTGGGGTATATAAGAGAGTATATCTCTTATATAAGAATATATCCTATAGAAGCAAGAATATAGGATAACAGGGGTAGATATAATAGGTATAAGGATATAAGGATATATAGTTAAAGAGAGTATAATAGTTGGATTTGTTTGTTACACTAAGAATATAAATTCACGATGGTCAAGGGAAAGATAGAGAAGAGTAAAAGGTAGAGGTAAAAGTGTTGATATTCATGATCATAATTCTTTCTCTATAAGGGAAATATTATCTTCTTATATAAAAGGTTATAAGATATATTGTAATAGATTATTTTTTAGATATCTTAGATATCTAGGGGTTATAAAGTATGTAGGGTTTATCTTTGGAATCTAGGAGTTATTCTAGATATCTAGGGGTTACTTTAGGTATCTAGGGGTTATTCTAGATATCTAGGAGCTGCTTTAGATATCTAGGGGTTATTCGAGATATCTAGGAGCTGCTTTAGATATCTAGGGGTTATTTAAGTAAGACTAGCTTAGTTACTAGTTTTACTAATGTCTTAGAGACAACCTATATACTTTTCTTATCCATTTTACTAGTAGAATCTAGTTATCTTATTTATATTATTATATAACCTTTAGTTATAGTGTTATATAGAGATTTTGTTATAAGAAATAAGAGTTATTAATTCTTAATTCTTAGTTTCCTCCTTAAGTTATACTTATAAAGTGTAACTTATAAAAAAAAATTTATTATAAAAACCTTTATTAAGGGAAAATTGTATAGTTATAGTTATAGAAAAACCTTTATAAAAAAATAAAAAAAAATTATAAGGGGAAACCTAGTGTATAAGCTGTTTAACCTTTCTTTTAGAAAGTAATTCTTTATTATCTATAGTTTCTTTAGGTAAAAACCCCTTTATATTTAAGTTTATTGTCTCTATAAAGTATTTAAATACTTCTTTATTAACTGGTTTAGTAAAGATATCTGCTATATTATTTCCAGTGTATATATGATATAAAGAGACTAACTCATTATTAACAGCTTGTCTAGAAAAGTGGTATCTTATATCTATATGTTTAGCTTTCTTATGCAGTTCTGGATTTTCAGTTATCCTTTGGGCTGCTTCATTATCTATTAATATAATAGGCTTATTAAGAGTTAACTCTAAATTCAACTCTTTATATATATAAGAGAAAGAGTTATATAGATATATAGATTCTTTTATAGCTTCACATAGAGCCATATATTCAGCTTCACAAGTAGATAAAGCAACTGTTTTCTGTTTTATACTATTCCAACTTATTATATTATAGTAACCAAAAGTACTTATATATCCAGTTGTAGACATTCTATCATCTAGATCTCCAGCCCAATTAGAGTCTGAAAATAAGATTAACTGTAGGTCTATATTACAGTTATATATTAATCCAAGGCTAGGGTATTTATTAAGATATCCCCATATTCTATCTAGAGCTACAAAGTGTTCTCTAGATGGGTTACTCATATATCTAGCACATAAATTAACTGGATATGTTATATCTGGCCTAGTTTTTAAACTAGCATATAGTAGCGATCCTACTTCTTGTTGGTATCTTGTTATATCTTCTTTTGTTGCTTGTTCTATATTTTCCTTAGTTTTATAGAAGGTAATATAGGGGTATTATAAGGATTTATATCCTTTTTATTATACTTTTCTAGTAGTTTATTTATATATTTTGTTTGGTGTATATATAAGATCTTATCTTTTCTATTTATAGTTATTTCGTTCCCTAAAAACGTATGCGGAATTCCTAAGTCCTTTATTTCTATATATTTATATACAGCCTTATAAAAGTACCGTATGTCTTCTTCAGACTGAGCTGTTATTATTATATCGTCTACGTGACATACTATTATAGCTCTTATATTCTTATTATTTGCTATAAAGATTCCTTCATCATCATAAGGGGATTCTTTAAAGCCTATCTTATTTATTATAGATCTTAACCATTTATACCAAAGTCTAGGGCTTTGTTTTAGTCCATATAGAGCTTTATTTAGCTTACAGTATAGGACTTTTCTATATTATTAGTATATTCCAGGGTATTTATGTTATGGTTATATGAAAATCCAGTAGGTAGTTGTACCCATATTTCTTTATCTATATCTGCATGGCAAAAAGCATTAGAGATATCATATTGTCTAAAATACCATCCTAGCTTTATGCCTATTATTAATATAGCTCTATAGTTTTCTGGCTTACAGGTAGTACTAAAGGTTTCTAGGTAATCTATACCTATATATTGGTTATACCCTTGTACTACCCATGTAGCCTTATATTTTATAGGATTTTCCGCTATATCTGTTTTTAATTTATATACCCATCTTCCTCCTAAGGGTTTATATCCATTAGGTAGAGGAAGTATATTCCAAGTATTCATCTTATGAAGATTATTAACCTCTTCAACCATTGCTTGAATCCAATTATCTCTATATATAGAGTTTATTGCCTTTTTATATGTTGAGGGTTCATCGATTGTATTTATAGATAAGATATATGAAGCTTTATTAAACCTATTTATTTGATTATCTTTATTATTTATAGTGGAAAGTATTGGTTTAATTATAGGGCAGTCTTTTATAGTATATAAAGCGCTTTCTTGTTCTGCTACCCAAGTATATTCTTTAAGCTTTTCCTTATCTAGCTTAGGAATTTCTACTACTATCTTGGAATTATTAGTTATAGGACTATTATTATTATTATTATTATTATTATTATTATTATTATTATTATTATTATTATCACTAAGAATTAAGAATTAATAACTCTTATTTCTTATAACAAAATCTCTATATAACACTATAACTAAAGGTTATATAATAATATAAATAAGATAACTAGATTCTACTAGTAAAATGGATAAGAAAAGTATATAGGTTGTCTCTAAGACATTAGTAAAACTAGTAACTAAGCTAGTCTTACTTAAATAACCCCTAGATATCTAAAGCAGCTCCTAGATATCTCGAATAACCCCTAGATATCTAAAGCAGCTCCTAGATATCTAGAATAACCCCTAGATACCTAAAGTAACCCCTAGATATCTAGAATAACTCCTAGATTCCAAAGATAAACCCTACATACTTTATAACCCCTAGATATCTAAGATATCTAAAAATAATCTATTACAATATATCTTATAACCTTTTATATAAGAAGATAATATTTCCCTTATAGAGAAAGAATTATGATCATGAATATCAACACTTTTACCTCTACCTTTTACTCTTCTCTATCTTTCCCTTGACCATCGTGAATTTATATTCTTAGTGGTTATGAGCCCAGCTCGATAGAGAAGGACTTTATCTCTTTACTTCCCCTTTTTTACCTTTAAGACTTGCTACAAAAAGTTAAAAAAGGATTTATTTATCCAAAAAAGCTCAACCTTATCAGGGGACAAACCACATTGATAAGGGAACTTTATGGAAGAACAACTCTAAGGCTACTACACCTCATACCCAGCAATCCATATTCAACGGAATAGAGGGATCGGCTTACCGGGCAAGTTACACACCAGCTATATTTTACGTCACTACAGCTCCGGACGGATAACCAACCCAACAACGCTCAGAAGGTCTATCGGTTACTTTAAGATCCAACCGATAAAGGATCTTTCTTCTTGCCTCCAGCTGGAATTGAACCCAAGACCTCTCAATTGGTAGTCAATCGATTGAGTTAATTTAGTAGTTGACTAGACTACTAGACTAACTGGTCTGCTGTCTGGCTGGTGAAAGCTTTGGTGGATTACGCCCATATATATCATAAAATCGACTTCCAACGCAACGCAAGCCAAATACAACAAACCCACATACTTTCAATATCTATTTTTCACAACAAATCCAACCATAACCTTCAATATCAAATCCAACCACTTCCTCATCTTTTAAAGATGGAAAGATCTATCAATATCCCCCGCCTTTCAGGTAGCTCTAACTACCTAGTTTGGGCAACCAGATTTGAGGCTTTACTTATAAGTAAAGATATAAACTCAAGTCTTATAACACCTCCTATAACTCCTGCTCAGCAGAAGTCTGATAACAAAACTTTAGCTTTTATGAAGCTGTTTTGTGAGGATGCCCTTTACGGGTTATAAAAGATTCAACTACAGGATTTGAAGCTTGGAAAAACTGAAGGATCTATATGAACCTACAGGATTTACCAATGAATATCTTACTTGTAAGGAATTTTTCAATACCTCTTTAGACTCTTTTGATTCTATGGAGAGTTACCTAAATAAGGTAAAAGAGCTTACAGACGACCTATCCTCTAAGGATATGGGTTTACCAAAACAAGTTATTATAGCTTGGGTATTAAATAGTCTGGATAATAGTTATGAAGGCTTTATAACCAACGTAACACAAGCTCTTAGAAAAGATGCTGATTCTTATACTATAGAATCTCTTTTTGCAAATCTTATAGATGAAGCAAAAAGAAAAGGCTCTTCTACAGTCCTATATACTTCTTTTAGGCCTAAGAAACCTTGGAAGAAGATAAAAGGATTATATTGCACATATTGCAAACTAAAAACCATTTGGTTGAAGATTGCAACTTTTACATCCAAATAAGGCTCCAAAGTCCTGGAACCATAAGGATAAAGAAAGAATAGAAAGAAAGGCAAATAATAAGAAGAAGAAGCTTTATAGAGCACAGAAAGCTCTAATAGCTAGAAAGGCTATAATAGAAGAAGATTCTGATTCTGATATACAAGAAACAGTAGATAAAATCACTGAAGAACAAGAAGAAGATCAAGAAGATCAAGATCTTATAGATCTAGACTTTGAAGACGTAAGTAATTCCTACGCTTCTATATATATGACTTCTTCTAATAAGACTATAGGTTGTAATATAGCACCTATAGATAGAAATTCAGTTCTTTTCTGCTTAGATACAGCAGCTACTGTAAATATTATAAATAATAAATCTCTTTTTATAAAGACTACATCTATAAACCATAATATAAAGGCACCTTATACACATGAACCTAATGGTATAATAGAAAGAGCTATAAGGACTATAACTAATAAAATAAGAGCTTTATTACTACAAGCTAACTTACCCTTATATCTATGGGGAGAAGCTGCCCTTACAGCAGTCGATTTATATAATATAACTCCTCATAAAGCTCTAGAATATAAAACACCATATGAAATAAGGAATAATATAAAACCTAACTTAGATAATATAACTACATTTGGATCTATATGTTATTATAAGAATAAAGATCCTAAGATAAAGAAGTTAGATAATAAAGCTATTAAAGCAATAGTGTTAAATTCTAGAAGCAATATATATAAAATATATGATTTTCAGAAGAAAACTACCTTTTGGACTAGAGATATAGTAGTTCTAGAAGATCAATTTATGCCTTCTCCTATAAATAATCCCCTACGTGACAATAACAGTGGAAGGGAAGCCTTGAATCTAGGAGAAATAGATAATAATAATAATAATAATAATAATAATAATAATAATAATAATAATAATAATAATAATAATAATAATAGTCCTATAACTAATAATTCCAAGATAGTAGTAGAAATTCCTAAGCTAGATAAGGAAAAGCTTAAAGAATATACTTGGGTAGCAGAACAAGAAAGCGCTTTATATACTATAAAAGACTGCCCTATAATTAAACCAATACTTTCCACTATAAATAATAAAGATAATCAAATAAATAGGTTTAATAAAGCTTTATATATCTTATCTATAAATACAATCGATGAACCCTCAACATATAAAAGGCAATAAACTCTATATATAGAGATAATTGGATTCAAGCAATGGTTGAAGAGGTTAATAATCTTCATAAGATGAATACTTGGAATATACTTCCTCTACCTAATGGATATAAACCCTTAGGAGGAAGATGGGTATATAAATTAAAAACAGATATAGCGGAAAATCCTATAAAATATAAGGCTACATGGGTAGTACAAGGGTATAACCAATATATAGGTATAGATTACCTAGAAACCTTTAGTACTACCTGTAAGCCAGAAAACTATAGAGCTATATTAATAATAGGCATAAAGCTAGGATGGTATTTTAGACAATATGATATCTCTAATGCTTTTTGCCATGCAGATATAGATAAAGAAATATGGGTACAACTACCTACTGGATTTTCATATAACCATAACATAAATACCCTGGAATATACTAATAATATAGAAAAAGTCCTATACTGTAAGCTAAATAAAGCTCTATATGGACTAAAACAAAGCCCTAGACTTTGGTATAAATGGTTAAGATCTATAATAAATAAGATAGGCTTTAAAGAATCCCCTTATGATGAAGGAATCTTTATAGCAAATAATAAGAATATAAGAGCTATAATAGTATGTCACGTAGACGATATAATAATAACAGCTCAGTCTGAAGAAGACATACGGTACTTTTATAAGGCTGTATATAAATATATAGAAATAAAGGACTTAGGAATTCCGCATACGTTTTTAGGGAACGAAATAACTATAAATAGAAAAGATAAGATCTTATATATACACCAAACAAAATATATAAATAAACTACTAGAAAAGTATAATAAAAAGGATATAAATCCTTATAATACCCCTATATTACCTTCTATAAAACTAAGGAAAAATATAGAACAAGCAACAAAAGAAGATATAACAAGATACCAACAAGAAGTAGGATCGCTACTATATGCTAGTTTAAAAACTAGGCCAGATATAACATATCCAGTTAATTTATGTGCTAGATATATGAGTAACCCATCTAGAGAACACTTTGTAGCTCTAGATAGAATATGGGGATATCTTAATAAATACCCTAGCCTTGGATTAATATATAACTGTAATATAGACCTACAGTTAATCTTATTTTCAGACTCTAATTGGGCTGGAGATCTAGATGATAGAATGTCTACAACTGGATATATAAGTACTTTGGTTACTATAATATAATAAGTTGGAATAGTATAAAACAGAAAACAGTTGCTTTATCTACTTGTGAAGCTGAATATATGGCTCTATGTGAAGCTATAAAAGAATCTATATATCTATATAACTCTTTCTCTTATATATATAAAGAGTTGAATTTAGAGTTAACTCTTAATAAGCCTATTATATTAATAGATAATGAAGCAGCCCAAAGGATAACTGAAAATCCAGAACTGCATAAGAAAGCTAAACATATAGATATAAGATACCACTTTTCTAGACAAGCTGTTAATAATGAGTTAGTCTCTTTATATCATATATACACTGGAAATAATATAGCAGATATCTTTACTAAACCAGTTAATAAAGAAGTATTTAAATACTTTATAGAGACAATAAACTTAAATATAAAGGGGTTTTTACCTAAAGAAACTATAGATAATAAAGAATTACTTTCTAAAAGAAAGGTTAAACAGCTTATACACTAGGTTTCCCTTATAATTTTTTTATTTTTTATAAAGGTTTTTCTATAACTATAACTATACAATTTTCCCTTAATAAAGGTTTTTATAATAAATTTTTTTTTTTATAAGTTACACTTTATAAGTATAACTTAAGGAGGAAACTAAGAATTAAGAATTAATAACTCTTATTTCTTATAACAAAATCTCTATATAACACTATAACTAAAGGTTATATAATAATATAAATAAGATAACTAGATTCTACTAGTAAAATGGATAAGAAAAGTATATAGGTTGTCTCTAAGACATTAGTAAAACTAGTAACTAAGCTAGTCTTACTTAAATAACCCCTAGATATCTAAAGCAGCTCCTAGATATCTCGAATAACCCCTAGATATCTAAAGCAGCTCCTAGATATCTAGAATAACCCCTAGATACCTAAAGTAACCCCTAGATATCTAGAATAACTCCTAGATTCCAAAGATAAACCCTACATACTTTATAACCCCTAGATATCTAAGATATCTAAAAAATAATCTATTACAATATATCTTATAACCTTTTATATAAGAAGATAATATTTCCCTTATAGAGAAAGAATTATGATCATGAATATCAACACTTTTACCTCTACCTTTTACTCTTCTCTATCTTTCCCTTGACCATCGTGAATTTATATTCTTAGTGTTATTATATTTAAGGACTTTCTGTTCTATATTACTTTTTAGGGTCCTATTATAGTCGGTGTTTATTGTTTTTTAGCTAATCCTTATTGTTATCATTATTTATAGAAGCGTCCTTCTATAACTAGGTTTACTATATATATATTTTTACTTTATAGTGTATAGTATATCTATTATATATATGGTTAGACTAATATTTAGTTATCTTATATATATAAGCCATGAGCTTCTTTAGGCTTAGCTAGAAACTAAGCTAATTGTTATAATATTCCTTAATCTCTTATATTTATAGTTTATAATCTATATAAATTCTAGGAATTAGCTGCTTATTTTATTATTATAAATAGAAAAAAATAATTCTTTCTCTTTCTTATGTTCCTTATAGTTATTATAGATATATTCTGTCTAGAATACACTATAATATATAAGGTGATTAGGATCTAATTATATGTTACCCCTAAATATAGGTATTTCCTTAACTTTAAGGATTAATATATAGTCTTAATCTAGGTCTTAAGTTCTATAGAAATAGATCTCTTAATCGTTAATATCCTTCCTTATTTCTTTAAACCTTAATACCTTATTTTTTTATATTAGTAGGTTTTTAATAAAGATTTATATAGTTATAGGTTTATATATATTATATAGGTTATTCTTTTAAGCTGATAGTAAAGAAACGTTTTCTATCTATATTTAGATATATTAAGAATAGGTCTTAGTCTTATCTAATATAAGGGTTATAGTGTTCCTTAATCCTATTAATTACTTAGCTGCTTATCGTTTTATCTTGCTTAATAGAATAAACTTATTAAGGGACTCTTTAGTATATAAGTCGTTATCTTAGTTTTAGCTAAGGCTCTTTTTTATCTAAAGTCTAGGTTTTAGGAAGTTTATAACCTTGCTAATTATAGCTATAATCCTAATAGGTATACTAATAGTTTTTTAGGTTTTAGTCTATATCTATTAGGTAAGCTTTAAAAGTTTTAATATATCGGTTAATTTTTCTTGGTTCTTAATATATCTCTTAAGTTCCTTATTGTAACGGGCTGGGCCCGAAGAAGCCTTGCTGGATATCGCGGCCAGGAAACACATCACCTTTGATCGGAGGCACGGAACCGCAACAACGTCAACCCGACGGCCTGTGCGCTCCTTTGCCCTGACCAGACCTGAGAAGCGGTGAACCTTTAGGGAGCTTTTCTCCTTTCTTCCCTAGCTTTAGATACTCATACGTAGTCGCCATAGCTGGTTGCAATATACCTCGCCTTGGACCGTTACATTATCTAAAGCTCAAAAGAAGCACTAGAATTCTCTAGACTAGACGTGTGGTCCACTAGTGAGAATTAATTAGGTACACTGTAGCTTAGGCCTTAGTGTAAGCCTTTACGCTACAATAGACCTAGAGAGGGAGGCTAGAGCGATACGCCTACACAGCTTAGTTATAAAAGGATTCCATCAACGAGAATAGCTGCCAGAAACGCTGTATCCTAGGTCTAATCAGATTGAGCTGATTAGCCCTGGAGGAGCTGAGAACGGTAGGCTGCACATCAGCCTACGTGCTTCGAAAGAGCTCAGGTTTCCCTGTCTGGCCAGATACAGGAAGGATTTTCCCTGATCAAAGTAAGGCCCATAAGCAAGGACAGAAAGAGCCCCAATACAACTAGAGCAGTTAAGGGAGCTATAGACAAGATGGATGGCAACACAGAAGCCCAGCCATCTGTGGGATCGCAACAGTTACTTAAAGTGGTGAGCCAGCTAGCCACTCAACTGCACGAGATGTAAACCTCACAAGCCAACGAATTGCAAGAGATGCGAACTGCCCAGGCCAACGAGCGAGAGGCTCAACGGGAGCAGATACGCCTGCTGCAAGAAGCCCTCACAAGCATGAGGCAACCCACAACGACACCTACCTTGGTCACCACAACAAGTACACCAACGCTTGTCCCTAATCAGACCCCAAATACTGCAACCAGACAAAGAAAACACCAGATACCTGACCCCCCCAAGTTTAATGGGACACATAAGAACTTCTAACGATGGTTCCTAGAGATGAAAGGGAAGATCCGCCTAGATAGGATGGCTTTCGACTGCGACGCCGACATCTTTGGATATATATATGCTTGACTTAAAGGGGCGGCCCAGACGATGGCCTTAGCCTACTACGCCCACAGGGGAACCGACGGAATGGAATCCCCTAACCAGTTTATGAGCTACCTAGAAAGCTGCTATGGAGACCCCGACGCCCAAGCCCAAGCTTTGACTTGACTACGCATAATTAAGCAGAAAACCTATGAGAGCTTTGCCTCCTTTCTACCTAGGTTTGAGAAGGAACTAGCTGAGAGTGGGGGTAGCGACTGGGCGGATAAAGTGAGGATCAACTACTTAGACGGAGCTATCAACAAGAGCCTTCACAACGCCCTGATCAGTATAGTAGACATCCCAGACATATACTCAGAGTACACCAGGCTCCTTATGAAGATAGGCTTCCGGTTGGACAGTCGTAATTACCAGGAGAAGCAGGAGAAGTACAAACAGCGCCCTCCCACACCTGATCAGGCCAGGCCTAAGTCACCTGCAAGCTCTAAGGAGGACAAGATGGACTGGGAACCCACTAAGGTTACTAAGGTCCAGCACCCTAGGGGGCGGAAGGGCCTAGAGCATCGCCACAAGTTGAAAGAGGTCGACTGCTATAGCTGTGGCAAGACAGGCCACTTTGCAAGGGACTGCCTAAAGAGACAAGAACCTTCAGAAGCCAAGAGATCAAAAGCAACAGAACTAAAGGCTAAGAAGTCTTCAGCTAAGAAATCAAAGTCCTCCCCAGAGACCGACACCGACTCCAGCTCTGGGGAATGGAGCGAAGCTAGGTCTGGCCAGACCTCAGACGACTTGGGAAAAGAGTAACTCCTGGCCAAAAGCGCGGCCAGGAGGACACAAAGAAGGAATAGAGGCTAGTCAGAAAGACCATAGACAGTGACCCCTTTTTCATCAACATAGGAATTAACCAACTTGCCTATACCTACGCCCTTGTTGATTCGGGATGCCTTACCACTGCCACCATGAGTGAGGACTACGCCAAGAAGCTTCGTTTGCCACGTATCAAAATCAAGCCTAGAGCGCTTGAGACCGTTAACGGAATTATCCCTGACGCCATTACTGCAGTTATGTATGGGGAAATCGATCTTGATGGTTATAAGAGAAGCCGCTTATTCTTCTATATTATCCCCAATCAGACTAAGGACGTTATCCTTGGCAAGACTTGGATGGTAGAGGACAACGTTACAATCCGTCCAGCCAGGAACCTGTTACATATTGGCATGGCCAACCATACAGTCCACGGACGAGACCTAAGCCAGAAGGAAAATCGTTTGTCTATCCGCCAGCAGATAGCCTCGGTTTTCATGGCCCTGATCAGGAGGGGAAGGAAGTTAAAGACTCAACAACCCCAACAAAGGATACAGATTTTCACCACAAGTCTAGCAGATATAACGAAAGCCTTAGCGCCAAAGAAAAGGCCTAACGTTCAAGCCTTACTGCTAAAGGAATACCACCAGTTCTTGGACGTCTTTGACCCTGATCAGGCTGCCAAGTTACCACCGCACCGTGATGGTATTGACCACGAGATACCCTTGGAAAAAACGAAGAACGGCACTGATCCTGAAGTCCCATGGGGACCACTGTATGGGATGTCATGAGAAGAACTGATAGTCCTCCGGAAGACCCTTACTGAATACCTGGATAAAGGGTTCATAAGAGCTAGCAGCTTGCCAGCATCTGCTCCTGTATTATTTATGAGGAAACCAGGAGGAGGATTGAGGTTTTATGTGGATTATAGGGGCCTAAACAGTATCACTAGGAAGGACAGATATCCATTACCGCTAATCAATAAAACCCTAAGATCACTAGCACAAGCAAAGTGGTTAACGAAACTGGACGTTATCGCCGCTTTTCATAAGATCTAAATCAAGGCTGGAGAAGAATGGAAGACAGCCTTCTGCATGAGGTACAGACTATTTGAGTGGCTGGTTACCCCCTTCGGCTTGACTGGTGCACTAGCTATATTCCAGCGTTATATCAACCATGCCCTGCAAGGATACCTGGACGAGTTTTGCTCAGTATATATTAATGATATCCTGATCTACTCTAATGGATCATTAGCAGACCATCAGGACAAAGTCAAGAAGGTCCTGATTAGGTTAAGAGAAGCCGGCCTACAGATCGACATTAATAAATACGACTTTGAAGCAAAGAGCGTCAAGTACCTAGGATTTATTGTTGAAGTCGGCCAAGGGATAAAAGTTGACCCTGAGAAGATCAAAGCGATACAACTATAGGAAACCCCTAAGTCAGTAAAAGGAGTATGATCCTTTGTGGGATTTGCCAACTATTACCGACAGTTTATTCCTTAGTTCTTAGCACTTGTGAGGCCACTTACGGAACTGACTAAGAAAGACACCGCCTTCATATGGAGCAAGGAATGCCAGAAGGCCTTTGAAGAGCTCAAAACCCGCCTGATTAGTGCCCCAGTACTGGCACACTGGGACCTAGAACGGGAAACAATCCTAGAAACAGACTCCTCAGGATACGTAGTAGGAGGCACTCTATCGCAAGTTGACGACGATGGACTCCTACGCCCTGTAGCCTTCTTCTCAAAGAAGAACCTCCCTGTAGAATACAACTACCTAATCCACAATAAGGAGCTACTAGCTATAATATGATGCCTAAAACAGTGGGACGCTGAGTTAAGGAGTGTAAAAGAGTTCACTGTGGTGACCGATCACCTTAACCTTAAGTATTTTACAAAGAAGCAGAAGCTGAGCAAACGATAAGTCAGATAGGCCAAACTACTCTCAAAGTATAACTTTAAGATAGAGTACCGCCCAAGCAAGCTAGCTATAACGCCAGATACCCTCTCAAGGAGAGAACAAGACATGCCCTTTAACACAGAGGACACTAGGTTAAAGGGACGAGAACTCTAACTCCTCTAAGGATTAAAGAAAGCCTTATAAGTCAATAAAGCTGCCTTGACTAGACATAATTAGACTGCTATATCTGTAAAAGCAGGATTTATAAGTGGCGTAGACGCCGATGAAGAGGGGGATAACTCCCTAGAGGATAGGACGCCCCTAGAGAACCTATTTGGAGAAGAACCTCTAAAAGCCCTATGGGATACCGGCCTTCAGAACAACGCCTGATACTACCTAATCAGAGAGGCAGTGAAGAAAGGGACATGACAACTACCCTTAGCTTGGGGACTACCTATTATATTGTTAGAATGCACTATAGACGACGAGAGAAGGCTGAAGTGGAGAGACCGAATTTGGATCCTGCACTATGAGCCTCTGTGGACCAAAATCATCCAAGTAATGCACGACTCTACCCTATCTGGGCATCCAGGAAAGGATACGCTTAAGGCCTTGATCAGTCGGAGCTTCTATTGGCCAGGCTTATCGCAAGACGTTCAGAGGTTTGTGAAGAACTGTGACGTCTGTGGAAGGATAAACTTCTAGAGAGAGAAGAAACAAGGCTTACTAAAGCCACTCCCTATACCAGAGCGTATATAGGCTGAAATATTGCTTGACTTTATGACCGACCTACCACTAACCAGGACATATAAATGAACCAACCTCCTGGTTATTATAGATAGGCTATCTAAGAACGTTGTCCTTGAGCCTATGAAGGAAATCTCGTTAGAAACCACTGTATCCACCCTACTTATAGGCCTAATCAGACACCATGGATTACCAAAGGTAATAGTCTTAGACCGAGGGACTTAGTTTGTTAGTCAAATGTGGAAGCGTCTCTGCCAACTGTGTGGCATAAAACAACGGCTGTCTACAGCCTATCACCCCGAGACAGATGGAGCAACTGAGAGGGCTAATCAAGTGGTGGAGACCTACCTAAGAGTATTCTGTGCTTACGCCTAGGACGATTAGGATGAGCTGTCACCAGTAGCTATAATGGCAATTAACAATAGACCAGCTACTTCCACAGGAATCAGTCTATTCTTTTTTAGTTACGGATATAATATAGACCTAATTAGAGTTAAGGAGACACTTAGGACAAAGGGCACTACCCTTATCGCAAAAGCTGAGAATCTGGTACAGAAAATAAAAGATGCTACGGCATGGGCCTAGGCTGCCATGGCCACGGCGCAAGAAAAACAAGAGCACTATATAAACGCCTATCGTTAACCCTCTGATTAGTTTAAACCAGGGGATAAGGTATAGCTACGGCTATTAAACGTTAGGACAGACCGGCCATCTAAAAAGCTTGACTAGGTTTGCGCCAAGTATATAGTCCTAGAGGCCGTTAGATCCCACGCATGCCGCCTAGATACACCACCTGGGATACATAACGTCTTCCACGTCTCACTCCTAAAACACATAGGGGATGACCCTTTTCCATCTTAATAACAAGATAACAGACAACCTGCCGCCCTAACATCCAGGCCTGATCTGGAGTATGAGGTTAAGGAGATATTACAGATAAAGCGTAGAGGAAAGGGTTAGAGAGTTCTAGTAAAATGGACAGACTACGCCAAACCGACCTGGGAACCGCTAAGCAACCTCAAAGACACAGCAGCATGGGCTGCCTTTCAGCAGAAGGAGACCCCTATCCCTAGGAGAGGGAGAAGGGGGGTATTGTAACGGGCTGGGCCTAAAGAAGCCTTGCTGGATATCGCGGCCAGGAAACACATCACCTTTGATCGGAGGCATGGAACCGCAACAACGTCAACCCGACGGCCTATGCGCTCCTTCGCCCTGACCAGACCTGAGAAGCGGTGAACCTTTAGGGAGCTTTTCTCCTTTCTTCCCTAGCTTTAGATACTCGTACGTAGTCGCCATAGCTGGTTGCAATATACCTCGCCTTGGACCGTTACACTTATAGAGTTATAGATAGATTTATACTTATCTAATAGGCTTATCTTATACTTCTTTTTTATTTTTACTTCATTCTAGAGGTATCTTGCTTATTATTATATATCTTTAAGTATTTTCTTACAGTTCTTTAGGATATATTTATTATATTTTCTTATTACTTAGTTTATTGTTCTATTAACATAAAATATATCGTTATTAACGATTTTCTTATAAAGGATTATAATAGTCTTTATAGATATTCTAATTAGGGTACTTATAGGTAGATTCCTTTTATCTAAGATCTTTTATTTATAGGAGTTATTATAAGCGTCTTTTTATTATTTTAAACGTTCCTTAATTAGGTTAAGTTTTTATTAGTTATAAACGTTAAGTGGTTTTTTAAGTGTTTCTTAATAGGCTTTAATAAGTGTTATAATAATATTTTTATTTTATTTATTTAACTTAGTAACTTAGTTTTTTTCTATTTTCTTTATTATTATAAGAATCTTATTATAAGGTTCCTTAAGGTATTATCCTACTTACTTTTTATTATCTTAGTATATTAGGTAATTATTATTATAACAGGCAGTCTAAAAGAGTTAGTTATATAGCGTTTCCTTAATAGCTATATTAGCTTTTTTAGTATGCTTAGGTAGCGGTTTATTCTAGAATTACTTAGGTTGTTTATAGTCTTGTATATAATATCCTAGTTTCTTATAGTTAAAACACTTAATAGTATTAATATTCTATATTAATTATTTATATTATCTTCTAGTAATACTAATATCTATAGGTCTAACGTAATATATATAGATAGTACTATTATAGTTCTCTTATTATAGTATCTTTAGTCTATACTTCTAGCTAGTATTAATATTAACCCTATTAGGCTAAGTTTATTATCCTTTTTATTTTAGCCTTTATTTATATAGTTAGTTATTAATCTTAACAGCCTTATCTATAAATTTATAGAATTTATCTAGTCGGTTATCTTAACTAAGTTTATTCCTAATATCTTCCTTAAGTCCTTAATAGAATTTAACTATTAAGGCTTTATCTCCCTATTTTATTTTAAAGGTAATACGTTAAAACTTAACGGTATATTTACTAGTTAATCCTTTCTAAGTAAGGTTTATAAGTTCTTATTCTGTTACATGTTTTTTATTAAGGCTACTAAAAACTTCCTTAAGTTATTTCTTAAAGTTCTTAAACTTCTTAAAGATTTCTTTAGTATTATCTTTTTAGTTATCCTTATCGTTATCTAGATAGTCCTATATTATAGGTTTAAACTAAGCTAAGGTATCTTTTTTTAGGAATAAGGTGGTATATAATATCTTATTAGCTTTAGTTATAGAAGAGTTTTTATAGAACTTAAAATAGGCCTTAGTTTAATTAAGGAATCCCTATAGGGTTCCTAAGGTCCTATTATAGGGCTTAGGGTCTAGATACTTAGCTTATAGAGATGAAATAGGTCTAGGTGTTAATATCTAGGCTTAGAGTTACTAATTCTTTTTCTAGAGTTAGATAATTATTTTAAATAGCTATTAAATAGTTAGTCTGGTTATAACTAGTGTTAAAATAGCAGTATATAGAGTAAAAATAAATATTATAAAATACTATTAGATAAGTATTAAGGTTAACTGATTTAATAGAAATAATTAAAGTATTATAGTTAGTATTCTAATAATAGGGTTTCTATTAATAGTATAGCTAAAGTTAATACTTAGTAATAATAGTATAGGCTTTATTAGTCTATTAACTACTTAATAATTAGTTAGATAGTTAAAGGTTATAGGGTAGCTTATATAGCTTTTAGTAAATAAATCACTTAAGGGATACTAAAGATACTTAAAAAGTATATTATAATATTAAGGTTGAAGCTAAAAGATAATAAGACTAAATTATAAGTTAATTACTAAAAAGCTATAAAAAATAATCTATTTAAATAAAATAAATATCCTTATATCTTATTATCTTACTGTTAGGACTGATATCTAGATATTGGTCCTCTATAGGTAGACCGCCCTTAATACGTTGGTCTTTAACTATACACCGCTTATCGTCTGTTAGTCCTTCTTATCATTATATAACCTGTTTTATAGTTCTTCTGTTCTAAGGAGTCATCCGTATGCCGGTTTTCCTTACTTGCCGTACAAAGGCTGTGCCGCCTGCGCCTTTCCTACTTGGTGGGGCTAACTCACGCCTGTAACTTGTTGGGTCGTAACACACGACCAGGTTCTATTGTGGCAGACGTCACTGTCAGCGTCCTGTTATATATATCTAATAGCTAAAGGATAATAGAGAAGTATAGCGATAGATATAGTATATATATCTTGCTTTAGAAGTATTTCTATATAAAGTCTATAGATATATTGTAACGGTCCAAGGCGAGGTATATTGTAACCAGCTATGGCGACTACGTACGAGTATCTAAAGCTAGGGAAGAAAGGAGAAAAGCTCCCTAAAGGTTCACCGCTTCTCAGGTCTGGTCAGGGCGAAGGAGCGCACAGGCCGTCGGGTTGACGTTGTTGCGGTTCCGTGCCTCCGATCAAAGGTGATGTGTTTCCTGGCCGCGATATCCAGCAAGGCTTCTTCAGGCCCAGCCCGTTACAATACCCCCCTTCTCCCTCTCCTAGGGATAGGGGTCTCCTTCTGCTGAAAGGCAGCCCATGCTGCTGTGTCTTTGAGGTTGCTTAGCGGTTCCTAGGTCGGTTTAGTGTAGTCTGTCTATTTTACTAGAACTCTCTAACCCTTTCCTCTACGCTTTATCTATAATATCTCCTTGACCTTGTACTCCAGATCAGGCCCAGATGTTAGGGCGGCAGGTTGTCTGTCATCTTGTTGTTAAGATGGAAAAAGGTCATCCCCCACGTGTTTTAGGAGTAAGATATGGAAGACGTTATGTATCCCAGGTGGTGTATCTAGGCGGCATGCATGGGATCCAACGGCCTCTAGGACTGTATACTTGGCGTAAACCTAGTTAAGCTTCTTAGATGGCCGGTCTGTCCTAACGTTTGATAGCCGTAGCTATACCTTATCCCCTGGTTTGAACTGATCAGAGGGTTAACGACAGGCGTTTGTATAGTGCTCTTATTTTTCTTGCGCCGTGGCCATGGCAGCCTGGGCCCATGCCGTAGCATCTTTTATCTTCTATACCAGATTCTCAGTTTTTGCGATAGGGGTAGTGCCCTCTGTCCTAAGTGTCTCCTTGACTCTGATTAGGTCTATATTATATCCATGACTGAAAAAGAATAGACTGATTTCTGTGGAAGTAGCTGGTCTGTTGTTAATTGCCATCATAGCTACTGGTGACAGCTTATCCCAATCGTCCTGGGCGTAAGCATAGAATGCTCTTAGGTAGGTCTTAACCACTTGATTAGCCCTCTCAGTTGCTCTATCTGTCTTAGGGTGATAGGCTGTAGACAGCCGTTGTTTTACGCCACACAGTTGGCAGAGACGCTTCCATATTTGACTAACAAACTGAGTCCCTCGGTCTGAGACTATTGCCTTTGGTAATCTATGGTGTCTGATTAGGCCTATAAGTAGGGTGGATGCAGTGGTTTCTGACGAGATTTCCTTTATAGGCTTAAGGACAACGTTCTTAGATAGCCTATCTGTAATAACCAGGAGGTTGGTTTGTTTATATATCCTGGTTAATGGTAGGTCGGTCACAAAGTCAAGCGATATTTCAGCCTATATACGCTCTGGTATAGGGAGTGGCTTTAGTAAGCCTTATTTCTTCTCTCTCCAGAAGTTTATCCTTCCGTAGATGTCACAGTTCTTCACAAACCTCTAAACGTCTTGCGATAAGCCTGGCCAGTAGAAGCTCCAACTAATCAAGGCCTTAAGTGTATCCTTTCCTGGATGCCCAGATAGGGTAGAGTCATGCATTACTTAGATGATTTTGGTCCACAGAGGCTCATAGTGCGGGATCCAAATTCGGTCTCTCTACTTCAGCCTTCTCTTGTTGTCTATAGTGTATTCTGACAACATAATAGGTAGTCCCTAAGCTAAGGGTAGTTATTATGTCCCTTTCTTCACTGCCTCTCTGATTAGGTAGTATCGGGCGTTGTTCTGAAGGCCGGTATCCTATAGGGCTTTTAAAGGTTCTTCTCCAAATGGGTTCTCTAGGGGCGTCCTATCCTCTGGGGAGTTGTCCCCCTCTTCATCGGCGTCTGTGCCACTTATAAATCCTGTTTTTACAGATGTAGCAGTCTGATCATGTCTAGTCAAGGCAGCTTTATTGACTTGTAAGGCTTTCTTTGATCCTTGGAGGAGTTAGAGTTCTTGTCCCTTTAACCTAGTGTCCTCTATGTTAAAAGGCATGTCTTGTTCTCTCCTTGAGAGGGTATCTGGCGTTATAGCTAGCTTGCCTGGGCGGTACTCTATCTTGAAGTTATACTTTAAGAGTAGTTCGGCCTATCTGACTTGTCGTTTGCTTAGCTTCTGCTTCTTTATAAAATACTTAAGGTTAAGGTGATCGGTCACTATAGTGAACTCTTTTATACTCCTCAACTTAGTGTCCCACTGCTTTAGGCATCATACTATAGCTAGTAGCTCCTTATTGTGGATTAGGTAGTTACATTCTGTAGGGAGGTTCTTCTTTAAGAAGAAGGCTACAGGGCGTAGGAGTCCATCGTCGTCAACTTGCGATAGAGTGCCTCCTACTATGTATCCTGAGGAGTCTGTTTCTAGGATTGTTTCCTGTTCTGGGTCCCAGTGTGCCAGTACTAGGGCACTAATCAGGCGGGTTTTGAGCTCTTTAAAGGCCTTCTGGCATTCCTTGCTCTATATAAAGGCGGTGTCTTTCTTAGTCAGTTCTATAAGTGGCCTTACAAGTGCTAAGAACTAAGGAATAAACTGTCGGTAATAGTTGGCAAATCCCACAAAGGATTATACTCCTCTTACTGACTTAAGGGTTTCCTATAGTTGTATCGCTTTAATCTTCTTAGGGTCAACTTTTATCCCTTGGCCGACTTTAACAATAAATCCTAGGTACTTGACGCTCTTTGCTTTGAAGTCGCATTTATTAATGTCGATCTGTAGGCCGGCTTCTCTTAACCTAATCAGGACCTTCTTGACTTTGTCCTGATGGTCTGCTAATGATCCATTAGAGTAGATCAGGATATCATTAATATATACTGAGCAAAACTCGTCCAGGTATCCTTGCAGGGCATGGTTGATATAACGCTGGAATATAGCTAGTGCACCAGTCAAGCCGAAGGGGGTGACCAGCCATTTGAATAGTCTGTACCTTGTGCGGAAGGCTGTCTTCCATTTTTCTCCAGCCTTAATTTAGATCTTATAAAAAGCGGCGATAATATCTAGTTTTGTTAACCACTTTGCTTATGCTAGTGATCTTAGGGTTTTATTGATCAGCGGTAATAGATATCTATCCTTCCTAGTGATGCTGTTTAGGCCCCTATAATCCACACAAAACCTCAATCCTCCTCCTGGTTTCCTCACAAATAATACAGGAGCAGATGCTGGCAAGCTGCTAGCTCTTATAAACCCTTTATCCAGGTATTCAGTAAGGGTCTTCCAGAGGACTATCAGTTCTTCTCATGATATCCCGTACAGTGGTCCCTATGGGACTTCAGGATCAGCGCCGTTCTTTGTTTTTTCCAAGGGTATCTCGTGGTTAATACCATCACAGTGCAGTGGTAACTTAGCAGCCTGATCAGGGTCAAAGACGTCCAAGAACTGGTGGTATTCCTTTGGCAGTAAGGCTTTAACGTTAGGCCTTTTCTTTGGCGCTAAGGCTTTCGTTATATCTGCTAGACTTACGGCAAAAATCTGTGTCCTCTGTTGGGGTTGTTGAGTCTTTAACTTCCTTCCCCTCCTGATCAGGGCCATAAAAACCAAGGCTATCTGCTGGCGGATAGACAAACGATTTTCCTTCTGGCTTAGGTCTTGTCTATGGACTGTATAGTTGGCCACACCAATATGTAACAGGTTCCTGGCTGGACGGATTGTGATGTCATCCTCTACTATCCAAGTCTTGCTGAGGATAACGTCCTTAGTCTAATCGGGGATAACATAGAAGAATAAGCGGCTTCTCTTATAACCATCAAGATCGATTTCCCCATACATAACTACAGTGATGGCGTCAGGGATAATTCCGTTAACAGTCTCAAGCGCTCTAGGCTTAATTTTGATATACGGCAAACAAAGCTTCTTGGCGTAGTCCTCACTCATAGTGGCAGTGGTAAGGCATCCTGAATCAACAAGGGCATAGGTATAGGCAAGTTAGTTAATTCCTATGTTGATGAAAAAGGGGTCACTGTCCATGGTCTTTCTAACTAGCCTCCATTCCTTCTTTACGTCCTCCTGGCCGCACTTTTGGCCAGGAGTTACTCTTTTCCCGAGTCATCTAAGGTCTGGCCAGACCTAGCTTCACTCCATTCCCCAGAGCTAGAGTCAGTGTCGGTCTCTGGGGAGGACTTCGATTTCTTAGCTAAAGACTTTTTAGCCTTTGGTTCTGTTGCTTTTGACCTCTTGGCTTCTGAAGGTTCTTGTCTCTTTAGGCAGTCCCTTGCAAAGTGGCCTGTCTTGCCACAGCTATAGCAGTTGACCCCTTTCAACTTGCGGCGATGCTCTGGGCCCTTCCGCCCCCTAGGGTGCTGGACCTTAGTAACCTTAGTGGGTTCCCAGTCCATCTTGTCCTCCTTAGAGCTTATAGGTGACTTAGGCCTGGCCTGATCAGGTGTGGGAGGGCGCCGTTTGTACTTCTCCTGCTTCTCCTGGTAATTACAACTATCCAACCGGGAGCCTATCTTTATAAGGAGCCTGGTATACTCTAAGTATATGTCTGGGATATCTACTATACTAATCAGGGCGTCGTGAAGGCTCTTGTTGATAGCTCTGTCTAAGTAGTTGATCCTCACTTTATCCGCCCAGTCGCTACCCCCACTCTCAGCTAGTTCCTTCTCAAACCTAGGTAGAAAGGAGGCAAAGCTCTCATAGGTTTTCTGCTTAATTGTGTGTAGTTGAGTCAAAGCTTGGGCTTGGGCGTCGGGGTCTCCATAACAGCTTTCTAGGTAGCTCATAAACTGGTCAGGGGATTCCATTCCGTTGGTTCCCCTGTGGGCGTAGTAGGCTGAGGCCATCGTCTGGGCCGCCCCTTCAAGTCGAGCGTATATATATCCAAAGATGTCGGCGTTGCAGTTGAAAGCCATCCTATCTAGGCGGATCTTCCCTTTTATCTCTAGGAACCATCGTTGGAAGTTCTTATATGTCCCATCAAACTTGGGGGGGTTAGGTATCTGGTGTTTTCTTTGTCTGGTTGCAGTATTTAGGGTCTGATCAGGGATAGACGTTGGTGTGCTTGTTGTGGTGACCGAGGTAGGTGTCGTTGTGGGTTGCCTCATGCTTATGAGGGCTTCTTGCAGCAGGCGTATCTGCTCCTGTTGAGCCTCTCGCTTGTTGGCCTAGGCAGTTCGTATCTCTTGTAATTCGTTGGCTTGTGAGGTTCATATCTCGTGCAGTTGAGTGGCTAGCTGGCTCACCACTTCAAGTAACTGCTGCGATCCCATAGATGGCTGGGCTTCTATGTTACCATCTATCTTGTCTATAGCTCCCTTAACTACTCTAGTTGTATTAGGGCTCTTCCTGTCCTTACTTATGGGCCTTACTTTGATCAGGGAAAATCCTTCCTGTATCTGGCCAGACAGGGAAACCTGAGCTCTTTCGAAGCACGTAGGCTGATGCACAGCCTACCGTTCTCAGCTCCTTCAAGGCTAATCAGCTCAATCTGATTAGACCTAGGATACAGCGTTTCTAGCAGCTATTCTCGTTAATGGAATCCTTTTACAACTAAGCTGTGTAGGCATATCGCTCTAGCCTCCCTCTCTAGGTCTGTTGTAGCGTAAAGGCTTACACTAAGGCCTAAGCTACAATGTACCTAATTAATTCTCACTAGCGGACCACACGTCTAGTCTAGAGAATTCTAGTGCTTCTTTTGAGCTTTAGATAATGTAACGGTCCAAGGCGAGGTATATTGCAACCAGCTATGGCGACTACGTACGAGTATCTAAAGCTAGGGAAGAAAGGAGAAAAGCTCCCTAAAGGTTCACCGCTTCTCAGGTCTGGTCAGGGCGAAGGAGCGCACAGGCCGTCAGGTTGACGTTGTTGCGGTTCCGTGCCTCCGATCAAAGGTGATGTGTTTCCTGGCCGCGATAAGTCAAAGCACCCACTTTCCGATCACCCCCACATTGCGATCACCCAAAAACATCGCCATCATGATCAACACCACCTTTTTAATTAACTACCAACATTATCTAGATGCTACGATAATGCAGCTTTCGGCCTCACTAGGTAAATCAGATGCGGCGGATTCATCTAGCCCACTTTCAGCATCGCCAGCCTCAATCTGGGCTTGTCGCACCTCGTTGATCGTCGCGAACTTCGTGTTTGGATCCAGTTGAACAGCCCTCCTCTTCCTAGCAGCAGCATTATTAACTCTAGCCTGGAGGAGCTGTATTTGGTGCTCAGCGGCAGCCAACTTGAAGGCTTGCTCTTCGAAGCCTTTTTTCACCTTTCTGAAGAGCTGGCGTTGTGTGGCGATAGTTTGATCCAGCTGGGTGAATAATCGCAGTTGATCATCCAACTCCTTCCTTTTCCTAGGCGTTGACCACTGCCTACTGCATATAGCAGATGCCCTTACCTCTATATCCTGGGCATCCTGGCCACTATGGCCACCTTTTATAGCCTTGTTAAGTGGTGTTGATGGTGCTGTTTTATCTGGCAGCAGATGGGAGCTCATTAGAGGCTTCGCAAGAGCAACAGGCCATAACCCAGTAGATTTCCAGCCACTTCTTATATTGCTTATAGTTAATCCAGCAGTATAAGCCTTCTGATAACATGATATGAAGTTCCTCTTGCCGATGATAGTTAAATTATTCCATTGGGTAAGGTATCCAAGCTCCTTGCGATAGGCTGCCTTTACAGGACTAAAGACTGCTTGATCAAGTGGCTAAAGGACATGGGAGGTATGTGGCGGTAAGAATAATAGATGGACGTTGTTGGTATAGCATAACCACATAAAATCCGTTGTTGTATGGCTCCCATGCCCATCAAGGATAAGCAGTCTGGCCTGATTAGGTTGAGAGGGCTTAGTCTAAGGTAGGAAGACTCTCTGCAGCCATTCAACAGCAGTGATATCCGTAGTCCATCCATTCTCTGTTGCTATAAACTCCCATCTATTATATAGGCCTAGATCCAGAGGAAACCACTGCTGCTAGACTGTCTTACCCTTATATATAACTAAGGGATGGATGGGAATACCTTCAGCAGATATACACTCAATGATGGATACCCAGGCTCGTGATCCAGGCTGCTTCTTCCTCACTGACTTTGTTGCAGCCCTGCCCAGCACCAGCCCATTATCTCCCTTGCCTTCAAGGATGCCAGTCTCATCCATATTATATCTGTTGGCTGGTTTGATGCCCTGGATGCGAGGTATGGCGAGATATTTGAACCAGTCCCTGATAACCTCAGTAGATGCTCCATTAACACGCCTTGAATCGATAGATCGACTTCTCTGGACCTTGATAGATGGGTTTCTTCTAATGAAGCCATCTACCCACCTCTTGCCTAGAGGCTGGGTATCCCCCATGGCTTGGAGGATGCGATGGGCAAAGTCCTTTAGTTGTTGATGGGTTGGTGGCAGCCCGAGATCTGCCTGGCAGGTAACCCAAGCAGCCAGGCTGGCCTCCTGGGCAGCTGATAGTCGCTGGAGATCCTCAAAGGCAGCATCTCTCCTTTGGGTGCCAGATAGACGGTTCTGGAGTGTGGTGAAGGGGATGCCATAGATCCTAGCTGCCTGGCGTATACTGCTGCCAGCAGCAACAGCATCTATTGCCTGAGCAATCTCAGATTCGGTATATTCAACCATAGGGTAATAAAGAATAGATAGTGAAAAAATGAAGTTATTTGGATAAAGACTGTAAAAGTGGTGATAGTATATATGAAGGGGTTGGTAGGTGGCTGGGGGTGGAGATGCATGATCGCAATGTGGGGGTGATCGGAAAGTGGGTGCTTTGACTTATCCAGCAAGGCTTCTTCGGGCCCAGCCCGTTACATATATAGCTATAATACTTATCTATAACTAACAGTCTAGCTACCTTTAGCTTATTAGGTATAATAACTCAACCCCCCTACTTCTGCACCACCCCCACTTCTGCACCACCATCATCACCATCACCACCACCACTATCACCACTTATTTCACCACCTCTGCCGCCCACCCATATGCAACTTTCGGCCTCGCTAGATAATTCGGATGCACTGGATTCATCCGGACTATCCATATCGCCGATATCCGGACTTTGCGCCCGCTGGATGTCCCAAATAGTGGCGAAGGTGCTGTTAGGCGATAGACGGACCTTCTTTCTCTTGCGCTGCCGTATATCATCCAACTGGCCCTCCAGCTGGTGGACCTTCTGCTCTAGAAGTGCCCTTCTAGATGCCTGTTCATCATACCCCTTTTGCACCTTTCTAGATAGGTGACGAATAGTATGGGTATCTAGCCCATCCTCTGCCAGCTGGGTTAACTGGCGTAGTTGATGCCGTAGTTCAGCAGATCGACGAGGTGTTGACCATGGGACGATAGATACGGATTCACCCCACTGCTGGCTGCTAGGCTGGTTAGTCTGCTGGCTGTTCTGCTGGCTGGATGATGCCTTTATTACTAACGAGTTAGATAGAGGTCGCTGTATGCATATTGGCCATAGTCCAGCTGACCTCCAGCCACTTCTAACGTTCTGGGCTGTTATAGATGCATCTCTAGCCCTTATATAACAGGCCAGAAATGCCCTTTTGCCAGCAACAGTTGAATCACTAACCCAGTCATCTAGATATCCAACCTCCCTTCGATAGGCGTGCTTTAATGGGCTGAAGACCGATATATCCAGTGGCTGGAGGACAGCAGAGGAGTGCGGCGGTAGATATAGTAGATATATCTTGTTCTGGAAGCATTCCCACATAAAGTCAGTAGATATATGGCTGTAATGCCCATCTAGAACCAGCAGTCTGGCTGCCTCTGGCTCACTAGGCATAGTGCCTGGGATAAAGACCTTCTTTAGCCACTCAAGGGCAGTCTTCTCAGTTGTCCAGCCATTATCCGTATATGTGAAGTGCCATCCTTCATATCCAGATAGGTTAGATGGGAACCACTGGGCCTGGACTGATTTGCCCTTATATATAACCAGTGGGCATAGGGACCTCCCATCAGCAGCCACACACTCGATGATAGATACCCATGCCCGGGATCCTGGCTGCTTTTTCTGGATATGCTGCGATGCTGCAGAGCCCAGCACTAGCCCATTAGATCCCCTGCCCTCCATAATGCCAGTCTCATCCATATTCCATCGGTTAGATGGATGGATTCCCTGGATGGCAGGGATATTAACCAGAAGATGGAAAAAACCTGGATAACCTCGGAAGAATGGGCCTTCCATCGCCGGGCATCTATTGCCCTAGATCGCCTGGTCCTAAGTGATGGGTTTCGCCGCAGGAATCGCCCTATCCACTTCCTCCCTATGGGCTGCTGCCCATCGCCTAGCATACGCTCTGCTAGGCCCTTTAGTTGTTGATGGGTAGGGCCAGCGCCTAGGGCATCCTGGATTTGAACCCATTCAGATAGATATTGCTCTTGGGCCTGGGATAACCGCTGCATATGAATATAAGCAGTATCCTTTGATTGCATGCCGTGGAATCGATGTCGAAGAGTATGATAGGGAATTCCCCATCTACGAGCTGCCTGGCGGATAGAGCAAGTAGTATCTATATCTTGAAGTGCCCGTTGGAGCTCATCTTCAGTATATTGCTTCATGATGGGTTAAAGAAGGTATCCTGAAAAAATGGCGTTATTTGGCGATATATAGCAATTGTTATAATAGTTTGAAAAAGGTAGTGGTGTTGATGAAGGAGGAGAAATGCGGGATTTTTGGGTGGTGCAGAAGTGGGGGTGGTGCGGAAGTGGGGTATTAGAGTTACCTAAGATAAAGACCTTTTTTACCTATTTAAGGGCTGTTTTTTTATTATCTAGCTATTATCTATATATATTAAATACTATCTTTTATATCTAGATAGATCGGATAAAAACTACTAGGCTTAAACTAATTTACCTTTATATATAACTAGTAGATACAAGGATCTCTTATTAATAGCTATATACTTAATAATAGATATCTATACCTAGGATTTTAGCTGTTTTTTCTAGATATACCGTAATACTATAAAGCCTAATATTAGCCTATTAGATCTTTTATTTTCTATAATACTAGTCTTATCTATATTCTATTAGTTGGATAGATAGATTCTCTAGATAGTAGGGATACTAGTTAAAAGATAGAAAAAACCCTAGTGACATAGTCCTCCTGGCAGCCGTTCCGGATCTGACAGGACTCGCTGGACTGCGATGAGTGAAGGGAGTCGCACCGGTGTGACGTGAAGTGACGCAGTGTGAAGATAAAGCGTAACGGCAAAACAGTAAGCAAGACAAGCAATAACAAGGAAACTGAGTGAAGGTCAAAGGATAGGTATATGATAAGACTGTATTCTCTTAGTTACCTTCCTCCCAGGGGGTCGATGGTCGTGACACTGGATATATACCTATAGGGCACGTGAATATCCACGTGCCTATAGGTAATACCCAGTGTCACAGTCCACCTATCCTGTGACACCTAGATAACCTTAAAAGAATAGGCTTTTTATCGCTAGGTATTAATTACCTTTAATCGTTAGGTCTTAATTAATAGGTATCACTATAGGAATCGGCTTGCCTATCTCTTGCTTAGAGATTAATAGGTATTATAGGTATCGCCTAGTATATACTCTATTAGGCCTTTTAGTTATTAATAGGTAAGGCTAACGCCTAAGGTATCCTGGATTTATACCTATTCAGATAGATATTCCTTTTAGGCCTAGGATAGCCGTCCGTTATATATAAGTATAGGCAGTATCCTTTAATAGGGTGCTATAAAGCTAATATTAAAAAATACAATATAGTATTCCCTATCTATAAGCTGCCTGACAGATAGAATAAGTAGAATCTATCTCTTAGAGTGCCTATTCGAGCTTATCTTTACTATACTGCTTTATAATATAATAAATAATATATCTTAAAAGAATAGCGTTGTTTAGTTATATATAGTAATTGTTATAATAGTTTTAAAAAAAAAAGTAGTGGTGTTAATGAAGGAGGAGAAATACGGGATTTCCGGGTGGTACAGAAGCAGGGGTGGTGCGTATACGGGGTATTTGAGTTACACCAACTGGAGACCCCGGTTCTACACCCAGCACTACCGTAAAAACTCATTTATAAAGAGCATCCACCCCCTTATATCAAGCCGCTTAAGTACTAGAGTATTCATAAATCAAATCAGATTGAACTGTTAATCTATTAAGACTTAAGAGGGCCAATAGTTACCTTGTATATAAGATTTTGAGCGGATTCTCTTTATCTCAAGTTTTTACGTAGTACAGCAAGTACAGTGGGTAAGTCAGTAGAGCGAAGCTTCACGCAAAAGTATATATTATTTGAAAAATCTCCCTAGACTTAACTGATGTTATGTCTATACTGCTCTACCTGCCGTGTGTTGTGTTCTATTTTACTACTTCATAACCTTAATTCTTAGTCTTATCTCCAACATGCATTCTACATCCTTGCTCTTCCTCCTTTGGTCGCTATTATGCTGCACATTTGCCGCTTCTGAAAAGGGTCTTCGTTATGACAACGATAATTATATTGTTGAGAAGGATGGAGATGTTTACTCCGTCTACACACCCTATTACACACCACCAACCCGTCTTGAGCGCGCACCAGTTACAAAGTTAATATTCCCAAAAAACGATCACGACATAATAACTGTTGTTGCGGCTTTTAACGGCAGAGAAAACCCACACGACGATGGTAGCCCAAGGCTACATCTATCTGATGTAATTCAAGCTGTAGCAAGCAACAGGCACGCAAACAGGCCACTCACATCTATCAACTGGATGAACGGTGCACAAGTTATAAACGACCAGGCGCTTGAGATTCTTAATCGTCACTTTGACGAGTGGCGAGAACTCAACCCAAAAGCCGCGATTCCAGACACATTCACTTTTACCCCATCTAGTTCGCTTTGGCCAAGCTTGGAAAGCACGTCATTCTTTAAAGCCGTTAAGTGGACGTTCAATGGAACCGGGAGGACTATAACATCTGTAGACATTAGTCCAAAGAAAGGATTTAAGAACCCGCTCCGGTGGCGGTTCCATGGGGCAACAATGTCGTGTCACATAGAATGACTTAAATAATCACAAAGAATATATTCATGATTTTATCTCACTCCTTAGTATTCAAGGTATCATCCAGCTAGTAGAAGGAGGAAATGAAGGGCAGCTAGGTGTGGGATGAAGTTGTATCTATCGTCCCATGGTTAACCCCTTATTGCTCTCTTGATTTGCGGCATTAACTACGTCTATTCAACCAGCCGGGTGAGTATAGGTTATATATCCATACTATTCGTCACCTATCTAGAAAGGTGCAAAACGGCTGGGATAAGCAGAGGATCAGATTAGCCATTCTAGAGCAACAAGTCCAGCATCTGCAAGCCCATCTAGATAACCAGCAACAACACAAGAGGAAGAAAGCCCCTCTATCCCCCAGCAGCACCGTCGCAACGATGTCGCATATCCAGCATGTATAAAAGTCGCCAGGCGATGGTATGTATAGCCCGAGTAAGCCCAGCGCATCTAAATTATCTAGTGTAGCCGAAAGTTACTTGTAGGTGGGTGGTAAGCCTGGCGAAATAAGCGGTAATAGTGGTGGTGATGGTGGTGGCAATGATGCGCGCAGGATGTGGGGATGAGCAGTAACTAGGGTGGGGGAGCCAACCGGGATCCCTCTTTGCTAATGTCGCGCAAAAACGACGCCGTTAGTTGCGGCAGCACAACTAACGCCTTATATCACTTCACCTCATCGTGACAGCTAACATATTTATTAGTTAATCTTGGTGGCTACATAAAGTTGGCTAACTGTGGTCTAATGGTAGCTTTAACACACGCCTTAGCAGCGTTAAAAAACGACTCAGCTAATCACTATGTATAGATATAGTCTCCTATAGATAGGACTGCCCTTACTAGATTATCTATAGGAGGGCAGGCGGGATCCCGAGTTCTCCAGTAGGTATGGTTGTATGTGTTACAGCTTTGTGAAATATGTACTATATTGTTAAGCCTGCAACGGGAAACACCAAGCAAGTAATATAACACAAAGGTCTTCTATCGCCTTCCGCCACCTGCCCGCGGTTGAAATATGTCGCCTTCTTGATTTCATTTCAAACACCCTTTCAGGTCTCTCAACTCCCCAAATCAACTGGACTCCAGGTCGTGGACATCACTAAGAACCTCCTCCATTGGCCAGTCGGTAAGTTATTGCACTGTCCCTCTCGTACGACGTCTCGCTAGCCTTCTTAAGATCTCTCCCGTAGGCAAAGGTAGCTCCATGTTCGGTTCCGTTTCAACAGTTACGTAATAATACGTAGTCGTTATTGTAGGTTCTGCATCAAAGCAGCGTTTCACTAGATCTTCCGATATCAGTATAAGGTCAATCGTTCAGTCCGTTTGCCACTTGTGCCGCCTTAGTGGGCAAAGTTGCCTATCTTAGCAGAACGGGTCGATAGAGCTTTCGATCCGATTGGAACAAAACCGTTGCGGATCAGTGAGCTGAGGCTTGGATCATAGGACTGAAGGCTGTGCTCCCCTGAATGTTGATCCTAGAAAAGCGGCGCCCGCAGTAGCCTATTACGACTCCAGAACTTGTTGGTGATTAGAGCAGCCTGAACGACCCCGGTTGGGTCAACAGGACGGTGAGACACTCAGGACTGCAGGAGTGCGGCACAGCCAACAGAACAGAAGAACTGAGGAAGGTCAGGTGATGGACCAATAGGATCACTGGTGATCTGATCTGATCCCATAGCCAAGATCAGCACACCCGGAAACTGATCCAACACCAAGGATCAGTTACAGTAGACAATGATCTAAGAAGAGATATAAGGATATAAGAATATTCTTTATACGTAGATAGATTATATTCAATAAGCTTTGCTGCAATCAACTTGTGAAACATTCTCTGAATACCTTTCAAAATCCTGCTTTGTGATTCACACCCAAGAGCTATATAAGCTAACACATGCCTATTGGCTACCCGGCTGATCACCAAGTGATCAACAGACCATCAAGCCAACAAGACACTCTAAGCGGGTATCGAGCCTCAGCTACCTTGTAGCAGAAACCCCACTGTTAGATCTAACAGGCTGGATGGGCTGCGAGAGCTGCCATGGTGAGAGGCACGGCAGCGTTGCGCAGCGACGCAGTGTGAACTTGAAGGAAAGTAGCAGAGCAGTTGACGACGCGTGAGAGCAAGGAACGAGCAGAACTGGCACAAGCAAAAGATAGGGTGAACAGCATGTATATCTCCAAGGTTGACCTCCTCAAGGAGAATTCCCCGAGGAGGTCGCCTATATACTCCTGTGGCACGTGTCCACCAAACCCTCCTGGGCATCGTGAGGGTGGTCGGTTTGGGCTTGTGACAACCTGAAGGCCGCGTGATATGGTGGCTATAATTTGTTACAAGGGCATATTATGAGAGATATTGTTGTTGATTAGAGAGGAGAAGAGGTAATACTTGCTAAGTGTGGTCCTAATGCGTAGGTAGTAGAGAGTATAAAATAGTGGGAAATCTTAATCATTCGCCTCTGAGTACGTTATTATAACCGTGGTTTACATATTTACAAGCTAGTTTATCTATATCATTCACTAAGTCTTTAAACTATGGTAACTTAGTCTTTACGTCTAGCTAGATATGGATAAATCCACGCAAAAAGGTCGTAACAAAAGACATACAACACCAGGTGTTCGCTGGTCGTCACCGACCCAGCTACTGATCCGGCCCTCACTGGCTTATCTAAGGGAGAGCGGACGGGATCCCGAGTTCTCCAGTGGGTATGGTCGTATGTATTAGGGCCTCATGAAATGTGCATTATATTGCTAAGCCTGAAACGCGAAACACCAAGCGAGGAACACAACACGAAGGTCTTCTTAGGTCAAGGTTGTATTCACCTACTATATACCACGGGTTTGAGTTCGGATTCTTTTGCTATGATCCTAATGCTCTTGGATTCTGACAAGAGATGGCTTTGAAAGCCTACAGTATCTAACGCGAGTTTCCAGTAGCCCAGTATCAATGTGGATGCAAAAAATAAATGTCAGGATGAAACCGGCCTTGAATTAAACCTCATGAATATTCAAACAACACGAAAAGATTCTTTGATCAAAACAGTAGATTGCTTTTCCATTCTTTTCTTCTTTGTCTTTGGTTTGCTGTAGCATTGAGTGCGAAGTGACCTCACATAACCCAAATGGGGGTCTCTGCCGAGTATTACTGACAGCTATTTGGATGTTTAGACTGGATTGCTGTGGTCTCATTGGTCTGAGGTTGTGTGAGGTCAATTCGCACTCAATGGGATAGCATAGAAATGGATCATGTTTCCGTCTAATGAGATGAAGATATTGAAAACACTGAATTCCTTATGAAAGCAGTCGCCGTTGTCCTATTGCCCCCATCCCTCTTTGGCTCGAATATCCTCAAGCAGTTTGGGAAGAATGTATTGATTGTTGTACTCCCATAGGATAGTCGTGAACTGCGCCGACCACGCAGCCCCGGTGTAATAAGTACTCTTGCGGCCTTGAAGAGCGTATTGCTTAGTGATGTGTCCAGTCTCCAGCTCCTCGGAAGAGACATGAACATGCATGGGGCCATGATCCGACCAGGCCTTGAAGTCGATTTGCTCTGCACCCAAGCTGGGGATCGTCCCGGCAGCAGCAAGCGATGCAAGGGATTCCTGAACCAGCAGCTTGGCTCTGGATGCGTCGAAGTCAGAGGGGCCAGTTACAAGGACGCGAAAGTTGTCGTCTCCCATGTAGTCGAAACGGCTGACGAAAGGAATCCTCGGGAAGGAAAGCCAGTTGCCGGGTACGTTGTTCGTGAGCGAGTACCCTTTGGGCAGTGACGGGTGGGAGATGACGCCGACGTGGACGGTGGACCAATCCCAGTTCGAGAAAAGGTCCTTCTCCTCCTTGTCGATGTCGATGCCGTCCAGATTGGCCAACGTGGGCTCGAAGGATATCAGGAGTTTCTTCGCGCGGATAAGAGACTGTCTCCCGTCGGCCCCGCGGACGAGGACGTCAACGCCCTCGTCGGTGCGAAAAGTGCGGACGGCAGTCGTCGAGTAGAGGACGTCGCTGCCCAAGAGTCCGGCGACGGCATCGTAGAGGTCCTGGTTCCGCCTGGATGCGGGCACAAAGGACGAGACGGTGCCCAGGAACGACCGCGTGACGGGCGCGCCGAAGCCCTGCATGACGTACAGAGTTGGCAGCTCCGAGAAGTCTTGCATGCCGAGCCCGGCCACTTGGTATATCCGGGGCACCGCCGCCTGGATCTTGTACTTCTCCACAAAGTCGGAGAATTTCATCGTCAGATCCTCGGGGATTCCATCTAGGACGGTTGGGAACTTTTCGTACGAGGGGAGCATGCTGGATTCGTACTTCTCGCAGAGCTCAAGGTAGACCCCGAGCGCTGCAGTGGCGTCGGCAGAGGCCGGTGAGGAGTAGTTCGTAACCCTTCCGGTGCTGAAATCGGCGTACGTGGTCGTCAGGGCTTGTCGTTGGGGAGCCGCAACCGGTATATCAAACCGGGCAAAGAAGTCGCGAGCGCCGCCGTAGTCGGTGTACGAGTTGACCCCGAAGTCAAACGGGTTCCCAGTCTCGGCGTCAGTAAACGTAGCGACATGACCACCCTGCGAGAGGATAAGTTTGCGTCCGGTACAGTAATTGGGGAGGGCAATGATTTACAAGACGGTTCTGCTTCTCTACGACAACGATGGTCTTGTTTAGATCCTCACGAAGTCTGACGGCAGCGTGAGCACCCGATGCCCCGCCGCCAAGGATCACCACATCTCTCTCGATAATAGTCGCACATTTGCCGGGAAAGATGGCCTTGGAGATGGCCAAGGGCAAGATTCCTAGGAAAACGGCAATACGACCTGACATGTTGAGTTAAGGATCAGGAGAGTATTAGAATTAGCGTCAAAGTCGGCGCCCTGTTATCGCCCACCAGACCTCGCAACTTGAGATTAGACCAGAGATTGACGGCGCATGGAGAGAGAGAAGCTCTGAGGTTTCATTGTAAAGAAGCCCTGCGGCGTTCTTCAAGAAATGTCTATTTAATAAACGAGGATTACTAGGTAATTCTAGGCACAGGGGGTCATGCATATGGGCTGACGGCCGCGAGAGTAGCAGTGCAGGATGCAAGGGTGTCTTAGCTTTGAACATCATTTCTGTGTAGGTATACCGGAGAGATATGTACCATCAATTTCTAGAAGGTGGTACCCGATCTGCAGAAAGTTCGCGGCCTATGACAGGGCCCAAGAGTGGCGTTGTTCCACGGCCTTTATGCCATTCACGGTAAATGGGTTCCGGGGCATCCATACTAAAGCGTCGTCTGACGGGGAACAAATATATTATGTTGGACCTCTCAGTGGAATTGGTGTGTGACACCGTCGTGCATGCATATTATATCAGCCCATATGTATGATGAGTGAAACAAGAGGAAATGAGAACTAGTTCGAATACAGATGGTGCATTCAGATGCCCCTGGGGCAGTCAAGGGGCTTGAAGACTCGCTGCTCCGAGTCATATAGTAGACCAATCAGCTCGTAAGCGACTTATAACCCACTTTTGGAAAGTAGAATGACAGACTAACATATCTTCTCAAATCCAGCTGATAGCGATGATGGGCTAAAGTTATACAAGAAACCTTGGATCACGCAGGGTTGCTGGCAGCTAGCTGATGGTTCTCGAATTTCCTTCTATGAGGCATTATTACATGACCCACCGATATTTGTCACCCCTTATTGGAAGCAAAGTAATCAAGCTGACGGACAGCATCTAAAAGTACCAAGAGAAGCAAAACGTCGAGCGTGAAGTTGTCGATCGACCTCCTATCAGACAGAGCTTCAAGGTCGAGTAAGAGAACTCTCACATGATCACATCATCTGGACCACACCATCCAGTCATGTTGCTCAATCAGCAAGCTTCTTGTTGACAGGTAACTTTCTAGGTCGCGTATCAAGACCTGACTGTGTCATCACAGCCGGAGGCGTCTTGAACTGTCTGGCACGGGTCGGTCCAGTAACCGTAGATCGACGGCAACTCTGGCTGCAAAACCGGCCGTGTTATCAGGTATAACTCAACCCCCCTACTTCTGCACCACCCCCACTTCTGCACCACCATCATCACCATCACCACCACCACTATCACCACTTATTTCACCACCTCTGCCGCCCACCCATATGCAACTTTCGGCCTCGCTAGATAATTCGGATGCACTGGATTCATCCGGACTATCCATATCGCCGATATCCGGACTTTGCGCCCGCTGGATGTCCCAAATAGTGGCGAAGGTGCTGTTAGGCGATAGACGGACCTTCTTTCTCTTGCGCTGCCGTATATCATCCAACTGGCCCTCCAGCTGGTGGACCTTCTGCTCTAGAAGTGCCCTTCTAGATGCCTGTTCATCATACCCCTTTTGCACCTTTCTAGATAGGTGACGAATAGTATGGGTATCTAGCCCATCCTCTGCCAGCTGGGTTAACTGGCGTAGTTGATGCCGTAGTTCAGCAGATCGACGAGGTGTTGACCATGGGACGATAGATACGGATTCACCCCACTGCTGGCTGCTAGGCTGGTTAGTCTGCTGGCTGTTCTGCTGGCTGGATGATGCCTTTATTACTAACGAGTTAGATAGAGGTCGCTGTATGCATATTGGCCATAGTCCAGCTGACCTCCAGCCACTTCTAACGTTCTGGGCTGTTATAGATGCATCTCTAGCCCTTATATAACAGGCCAGAAATGCCCTTTTGCCAGCAACAGTTGAATCACTAACCCAGTCATCTAGATATCCAACCTCCCTTCGATAGGCGTGCTTTAATGGGCTGAAAGACCGATATATCCAGTGGCTGGAGGACAGCAGAGGAGTGCGGCGGTAGATATAGTAGATATATCTTGTTCTGGAAGCATTCCCACATAAAGTCAGTAGATATATGGCTGTAATGCCCATCTAGAACCAGCAGTCTGGCTGCCTCTGGCTCACTAGGCATAGTGCCTGGGATAAAGACCTTCTTTAGCCACTCAAGGGCAGTCTTCTCAGTTGTCCAGCCATTATCCGTATATGTGAAGTGCCATCCTTCATATCCAGATAGGTTAGATGGGAACCACTGGGCCTGGACTGATTTGCCCTTATATATAACCAGTGGGCATAGGGACCTCCCATCAGCAGCCACACACTCGATGATAGATACCCATGCCCGGGATCCTGGCTGCTTTTTCTGGATATGCTGCGATGCTGCAGAGCCCAGCACTAGCCCATTAGATCCCCTGCCCTCCATAATGCCAGTCTCATCCATATTCCATCGGTTAGATGGATGGATTCCCTGGATGGCAGGGATATTAACCAGAAGATGGAAAAAACCCTGGATAACCTCGGAAGAATGGGCCTTCCATCGCCGGGCATCTATTGCCCTAGATCGCCTGGTCCTAAGTGATGGGTTTCGCCGCAGGAATCGCCCTATCCACTTCCTCCCTATGGGCTGCTGCCCATCGCCTAGCATACGCTCTGCTAGGCCCTTTAGTTGTTGATGGGTAGGGCCAGCGCCTAGGGCATCCTGGATTTGAACCCATTCAGATAGATATTGCTCTTGGGCCTGGGATAACCGCTGCATATGAATATAAGCAGTATCCTTTGATTGCATGCCGTGGAATCGATGTCGAAGAGTATGATAGGGAATTCCCCATCTACGAGCTGCCTGGCGGATAGAGCAAGTAGTATCTATATCTTGAAGTGCCCGTTGGAGCTCATCTTCAGTATATTGCTTCATGATGGGTTAAAGAAGGTATCCTGAAAAAATGGCGTTATTTGGCGATATATAGCAATTGTTATAATAGTTTGAAAAAGGTAGTGGTGTTGATGAAGGAGGAGAAATGCGGGATTTTTGGGTGGTGCAGAAGTGGGGGTGGTGCGGAAGTGGGGTATTAGAGTTAATCACCAGTAAATAGACCACCATTGGTCACTTTGGCAGAAACTATAACGCTCATCATCCTGGTTATCTGAGAAGGTAGAGGCACCCTTACGAGAAGTCCTCCAGGTTGAGTCTACCGCGTGGGGCTGTCGATGCCGAGGATACAAGCCAACTACTATAGCCAGGGTCTAGTATCTAAGTAATTGAACCGTTCGTAAAAGCCTTATTTAACGCCCAAGAACTCTACATGTTGAATGAATCAAGGTGTGGCTGTTGCAACATAATCAAGTGCGCTATTGACGCATGAAAAAGTATTTGAGATCCCAGCCAGAGCTTTGCGGGTAGTGTGACGACAGTTCCGCGTCCATGTATTCCATTCTCGGCCTCCGAAGCAGGATCCTCACTGTTATCCATGGCATGGAGGCATGCAGGTGTGTGCCGATTAGGGCGAAACCCCATTAGGAGCCGGGGAACATGTAGTTTGTGACAGGCGGGTAACAGATGCTGAAAATGATGCCCAGATCGATCCCCTGGATCGTTAGGAAGGTTTCCGACCCTTCAATGCCGCTTTACGGGCCCATTGGCGACGCGGTCTATTGCAACACCAGTGGCCATGGCACCGACGAGCCCCTCCCACTTTCTGTGCGGCTTCGCATTCTTCCTTGTAGCAATGGCCCCGATTGTCCCGGCCGCCGTCGCCGCAGTCAGCACCCGAGCGGGCAAGTTCCCGTCGTGCCTTGCCAGGCCGGCTTCGGCGATGCCTGCGGTGGCGGCCGCGACAACCGCCTGGTTCCAATTTGCATCGATACGCGAACTCGAGTGCCTCCTCTTGCTGCTCTTCCCAAGGCCGTCGTGGTGACTGCGACTCCGGCGATGCCCGTCATCGTTCGCGTAGACGTCCGATCTTCGCCGGTGACGCGGCGGCCTGTCTTCGTAGAAATGTACCTGGCCTGCGCGGGGCCGGTGTCTCTCGATGTCGTAAGGCTCGGCTTGGCTCCTCCGGTCCTGGTGATCGTGGTGTCTGTGTGAGACATCTACGGCCCCCGAGTCGTTTATCAGGCGTTCTGGCGCGCCCGTGCTGTCATCGTAGTAAGGCGGGGAGCGGTAGCGTCGACGGTTCGTGCCTTCGTCGCTGAAATCATGTCCGTAGTGTGGCATCGCGTGTGTTTGGGTATTAAGGGTAGGTGGCTTTGGTTGGATCCTGGTTTAAAGGTAATAATACAGATTCCTAAGTGATCGCCGTTTGGGAAGAAGTTATATATATATATACAACATTGGAGAAGAGAGGGAGTCCCGTCTTCTTTACGCAAGTTTTGAAGATCCAACGGTCACAATGTCGGAACTGTGGGTGTCGGCGAATACGTAACGGCAACGTGGTTGATTGCTCATCTTGACAGTCTCCGGCATCATCTCCCGGATAATCTTGTCCATCTTACTGCTCTGAACCTTGTAGATTTACTGATGTATCAACTATGTATGAACTTGCCCAGACCGGTACGATTAAGTCCATCGCAGTTATAGCGAGTAAAGAACTACCGTCATATCCTCCAAGACATCCTCGGCAAGTTAAGATAAGAGAGGGCGCACGGAGGTGAGGGTGACCCTGGAGAATGCAACGCAACCCTACGACGTTCGCTGCGCATTTGACCACGTAATATGACGTGAATGTGACTGAATGATGTAGGAACAGGCTCGCTCGGAGGTGGACCCATGGCCCGCCCAGCAACTCCGGCCCCGGCCCGTTCGGATCGCGACGTGATGTAGCCGATTTGCCTCAAACATACAGGCAGTTCCAGTAGCTCCATTCTCCACGTGCTGTTATCGAATATGACCGTTGTGTTGATGCACGGTATTTCACCCTTTTTCCCAACATGGTATGATATGGGATAGGTCAAAGGGCTGCGGGGGATGGAGTTTTGAACCTACTAATTATACAATCACTATCGTGTCACGAGTCACGGGGGTTTGGATCTAAAAGTCCATTAATGATGCGAAGATGGAATTGCTGTTTGATGCAGTGATGCTTCAATAATATTGAATCGTTCATGTATCTCGCGGATTTGGACGTCGTTTTGCAAAACCTTCAACACATTCATCAGTCTCGAGTTGTGCAGTAACAGTTTAATCCATCCAACGCCGAGAGAAACAGAAAAGTGTTGATAGATGTCTTTTTTAATCTTTATTCTGTCATCAACTCGCTATCGGAACATATTTCATACACTCATCCCCCGTGCACCCAACCCCCGGACCTCTCACAGACAGCCCCGCGAAACAGGGTCCATGTCTTTGGCGGTCCCGCCGTTGGTGGCAAGGAAATCGGTGATCAGCTGCGACGGGGGTCCCGTGGCAGTCGAAGGGTTGCTGCGGGTCGGCGCCAACGACATGGTTTCTCGGAACTGCCGGGCCAGCTCCTCCGACTCGGTAATGGTAAGGCACTCCTCGAGACGAGCCACGTCCTGGTGGTCGGTGTCGCGGACGTGGGCCGCCATGTCTTCCCCAAGCACCTTCATGCAGCGTTCGAAGCTCGGGTCCGTGACAGGGATGGCCTTGAGGCAGCAAATCTTCTCCTTGAGCTATTTCGAGTTAGGTCTGGTGTCCTTGACAGGGTGAAAGGGCAAGAACTGACGCTCTCCCTATCGGTATGGTTTCTGGTGCTTCGCGAATCTCCGTCCGCCAGCCGGTCCTTGAGGATGGGCAGCAGCACCCGCTCCTCGCTTATGCAATGCCGAGCAAGCTCGAGAACGAGCTCGTTCTTCCAGCGGTTTTTATCATCGGAGGTTGTGGATGTGAGGATATATCGATAGGCTTGTTCTATCTTTCGGTGATCATCCTTAATAGCGTCGCAAAGTCTCGGCATCGTGTCCGTAATGCGGCGTTGGGCGAATCATGAAAGGTGGGTTTTCCGGTGGGCCTCGTCAGGGGAGGCGATGAATGTAAAGCGGCTTCGACTGTTTCTGAGGAATCAGGGTCAAGGTCTGGGGAAACCGGATGAAGTTAAGGAAGAGGTCCAAAACCAACAAGCGGACAGACAGGGCGCACCTGAAGAATATTTAAATACCAATGCCGCGCATGACGTTGGGCTGAATACTCGTTGTGGCGGCCGGCTTGCCGTGTCTGATCCCAACGTGATATCTGACGGCGCCTCATATGCTCCGGCGGCTTGACTGCAAAACATTTGGCGAGTCCCCCAGCTTCTCGAGAAGCCGTCTCCCTTGGGCATGAAAGGGAGCAATATCCAGCCAGGCTGTTTTGGAGCACTTTCGGAGGTTTGCCAGGCTGCAGCATCCCGAGAAGCAAAGGCGATCAATGGGGCTCCCGGGGCACATCGAGGAGACTCTCCGTAACATGGAGTGAATGGTCCGTTGAGGATGCACAGAGGTGACCGGGATTGAAAGTGCCTAATTCGAGATGGCTGGCTGCACGTCCTGTAGTACCGGTATATCCCGGCACTCGGGTGACAAACAGGATGGCTTTTGGCCACCATAAACACCACCAGGAAGTATTGATTCTATTTTTTTGCGGTTTGACAATCAAAAGGGTGCCTGGGTCTCAGCACGGTTGTCAGACCCGGCCGCCACTCGTTCATCATCACGTCACCCTTTAAGACACTCGCCTAGCTCGTCCGCCCCATGCAGTAAATGGAATTTGGCCAGTGTTACGTGAGTCTGAGCTCAATGTCGATAAGCGATTGCAGAGGGATGCCGATCAAGACCAATCAAACGTGAGCATTGGCTCTGTATGCCTGGGTACAGGTACTTCTCTCGCGCCTGAAGACCACCTCCCAACAGAGAGAGTGACACGTCATCTTGATAAACAAGCTGATCGGATGACAAGGAGTGGCGCGGCGAATCTTGGTGTTTCTGGGCTATGTGTCAAGGATGGCAAGATACTCAACCAGCCACCATGTCTCGCAGCGCGGGGGCTCAAGCGACCGGTTGTCTCAAGTAATAGCGGTGTACCCAGTTTGCCCAGCGATTGGGCTTAGAGAAACATCTAGGTAGAGGACGCCATCTCCATTAGGCTTCTTGCGGGGAAGAACCAGCCCCAGAAGCTAGAAGAAAACAATCAACGGTCTTGCTTCTATTGGAGCCGTTATTCCATCGTTTCGCATTTCAGCTCATCTCGATCCTATCCCATCCTGCGGACCTGATGTTTGCCACTTTACATCATGTAATATTAGCTGTTCCAATGACTTTTCCTTACGTCTCGGAGGCGCGGTATTATATCACACCAGGAAACTTGTCGGGGCATCTCGTTATCGCTCCCCGCGGTTCTTTTGGCCCGTATGCTGGCAAAAGGGATTCGTCAAATTCTCCCTCGAGCCAGGAACCTATCCGGAATATCGACGTGTTTACATCGAAGATACTCTGCCACGTTCTTGCCGAGAAAATCGTATGACGAGCTGGCCGTGACACCGCGGTCCAGGTGGTCCTTGAGGAGGAAATGCACGGCTATTCCACTTCAGTATCGACTTGATCAAAGGGTCCAGTCCCGGCCACTCACCAAAGAGCCGCGGAAGCTCAAACCGAAAGATGGGTTTCCCTTTGTCGTCCTCCCCCAAGAGCTCCCTGATCTTGCTGACGGTCAAGAGCGACCTCAGCCAATCCCACTCATCCGCGTTCCGCACGAAGAACCCTACGTTGCTGTCCGAACCCTTATCCCCAGATCTCGCGTGCACAACGTACCCGAGCGGCGCTTTCGTTGCCGGCCCGAGGGAGGACAGGGCGATGGGGCTCTCGGCTTCGTATGTCGGCTGGTCGTGTACGAATGCTACGGTATCTGACGGAGGAGCGATGTCCACCCGTCGACCTTTCCACGGCAAATGACATACGTGCTTGGCGGCGCTCTGCGGGATGATGCTGACCCAGTACTCGTAGTACTCCTTTGGGAATCCCTGGCGCGTGTCCAGGTGGCAGGTGGCACCCGGGTAGCTTTGCATGATGTTGTCCAAGATCGGCTTGAGGAACTTGAACGGCGATAAAGCTTCCTCATCGCGAGCCTGGGCGAAGACGCGCAAGTCAACCGTTGCGGCGTCTTGGTTGGCCGGGTTTGCTGGACACGATCCGTTGGTCGTGAAATTCAGACAGGAGAACGACTTCTCGTCCAGAACATGCCTCAGCTGCCGCTCGAAGAGGGCTGCCTTCTCCTGGATATCCAGCCCACAGAGGAAGTAGTGCGCTTCTGCTTGGTACCCGCCTTTGGCAGTTATGCCGACCTTGGTGGTTGGCGGTGGCTTGATGTTTCCAACGTTGAAGACGCGTCTGAACTAGTGTTAACAGAGGCGGCATGATCAAAGTTATGCCCGAATCTCGTACACTTTGTTCTCCCCTACTTGCGCCATCTCAATGTTGTCGAGCACGGCCACAACATCAGAGTTGTAGTAATAAGGCCCCTGGATCTCATAGAGCAGTTGGGCCTTACACGTCTCGAGGGTCACCACGCCGCCCCTTGCAGCCTGCTTGTAGATGCAGAACTCCCCGGCCGCCTCGACTTCGACTATCGGAAAGCCGATATCGACAGACATGCCGGGGAGGCTTTTGAACCCCGAGAAGTTGCCGCCGGTGACGTACGTCGTGCACTCAATCAAGTGTCCGGCGACGAGGGCATGGGCTAGCTGCGAGCGGTCGTTGCGGCTCCAGCCATGGTGATAGGCCGCGCATGCGACTGTCGGAGATGCGTCTGCCACGCGGCCGCAGATGACGATGTGAGCACCCTGCCTGAAGGCTTCGACAATTCCCCAGCAGCCGAGATAGGCCTGCGCATAGACCGGCTCAAACGGCCAATCTCTGATGTTCTCGTCTGTTGCTGTTTAGCGTTGCTCCCAAACCAGCGTCGTCTCATCAGTTGCTCACTTGTTGTCAAGTTCTTGAACCCTTCCCCCGACTTCAACCCCTTCTGAACAACATCAATGACCTCGTCCCCCTCAATCCAAGCAACTTTAAGCCCAAGGCCCTTCTCATTGATCATGCTCGTCAAGACTTGGTGCAGCTTCTGGGTATCACTTGCGCCTGCGTTGACGGCAACTCTGATTCGCCTGGCGTCGAGGAACGCCAATGCTGGCTCGACTGCCTCGAGAAAAGAGGGCTCAAACTCGGATGAGTCGGTCGGACGGTCCGCTTTCGCACCCCCTCGGAGTGCCATGTTGTACTCCGACATCCAGTCGCCGACAATGTACTGGATGTCCTCATCACGAGCCAGCTCGGCTAACATGTGTCGTCGGTCCGCAGCAGAGCCAGATGCGGACGCGATGCGCGCCGTGCCATTTTCGCGCGACGCAAGATGCCCGGGGAGGTTTACTCGCAGCGGCATGATGGAAGATGTTCGATTTTCGTCAAGGGGGCTAGCAGACCCGCAGACTTCTTTGGAAGTTATCAAGATTTGAGTGATTTGTACCGGACAGTAGAGACTGCTGCTGGTCTATGTGGGTTCTTTCGGCTCTCCATATTGTCCCATATTGTTGCTTGATTCCCCGCACACCACAACCAAACCTCGGCTCGCCTGGTGCGCTACTACAGACTGTGCCCCGAGCGCAGATGTAGTAGCATGCGGTTGGAAAGACTGCCAGGATCCCCAGCCGAGGTTAAAGTGTATTATCCCAGGGCATGGAACATATATGAGAACTTTCAAAGACAACCGCTGGCCCGAGATATCAGTGCCGACCACTTGTCGGAGGGGGGGGTTCAATGCTGGCGCTCGGGGAAACGCATGGCAGATGGGTTTTCATCACATTTCAAGGCCGTCAAGTGTCTTGTCTTTTCCGATATCCGGATGATATCCTTTCCTCCGGCGTCTGTCATCGGATGTTGCTAACCTAGCTATGGCATTTCCACTGCCATCTAACCGCATACTGCAGATGGTCCTTGAGGCCTCTACTCTGAAAGAACATACGTTTGAACCTAACCCTTCTACATTTACTTTGCTTCTACACAAATGGGCAGCAAGACATGTTAAACTGAGGCAACTGTATCACGTGTTTGACCTCTTCTCATCTTCCGTGATCAGGCCGTCGTGAGTGGGCGACTCCTTGCGGCCTATGCCCTCATCTGAGAGCGGAGGCGTCTGCGTCTGCCCCTGCTCCGTATTGCCGGCTGCGATAGCCTGGGCCTCGTCCGCGCCAATCGTCACGAGGGGTGCGTAGTGAATTTTCCCCTCGTCTCTCCGATGAGCCGGGATGAAAACATTGAACCACCGCGGGACCATGAAACCGGCAAAGATCAGAATGATAGCGACATGGCCTACCACGAAGCCGAGGATGTGCAGGGGGTCGTAGCGGAGTTTGTAGAATGCCGGATATGAGAAGCCGTAAACAATGCTCAAGATAGGGCCCGAGATGTAGCGCAAGAGAACAGGCCAAAACACCGGGATGTTCCAGTTCTTGCCGCTGCCAATGACAACATTCAGGTCCCGCCGAAGCTGGTTGCCCTTTGATAAACAAGGTTAGCCAACGCTCGCTGTTCCTGTCACTGATGAAATATCGACTTACGGAGTAGAAGGCGAGGTACCAAAACCGGCTGAGGAAGGCATTTCTGCCCCAGAACCTGGGCGGAACAGCGTCAGGGGTCTTTGAGACGAGGACAGAGACAACGCATCCGGCAAAGAAGAGCCCCAAACCAACACCCGCCCCGGCACCGGCTTGGACAGCATGGGCGACGGCCACGCCTAGCACCATGGCCAAGATGTAACACGTGTTGTAGACAACAAAGGCCGGCTTTCCGACCTGGCCGATGACGTCCTTGCAGCGGTAGACACTTGTGGACGTGATGCACTCGGCGAAGACGACGAAAACCAACGCGACATCGTTGAACCAGCGATCGATGCCCGTCAAGAGGTAGTATCCGAACTCGGTGCAATACGGCAGCGCAAGGAGAAACGATAGGATGGTGAGGCCTGTGACGACGATGGGGCGAGAGAACTTGATGCCTGTGTCCATGACCAAGGTCACAATGGCATCGAGCATGGCAAAGGCGGAGCTGTACCCGAGCACCATGAGGGTGAAGAAGAAAGCCAACGCCCACAAGTTGGCGCCTGGCATCTCGACGACGGCAAGGGGGAGGGTCAAGAACCCGACGGTGAAGCCTCCGATGGGGTTCTCGGGGTCCGGACGCATGCCGAGGTACCCGACAAGACCAAACACGGCGAAAGCGGCAATGTTCTCGAAGAGGACGTTGCTGCAGACGATCAAGATGGAGTCCATCACTGCGTTCGAGTACTGGCGGTTATACGAGGCGTACGACGTAAAATAGCCGAATCCGACTCCCGTGCTGAAGAAGACCTGCGCAGCAGTTATTAATATAAAGACACAAATCTGGTACCGTCAAGGCCCCTTTGATCGCATTCGGGGGCCAGCTCAGGTATTAAAGCAGGACTTGAACATGTAATTATGAGACGCCGTACTTGACCGCAGGCCGTCTGCCAAACACTTCCCTTTGCCAGCTCGCTTCCTCTCCACGTGGCAAAGTAGAGCTTGACGCCTTCGCCGGCGTTCTCGAGCGACACGGAGCGGCCGATGATGATGATTGTGACGACGATGGGAAGACCCATGGTGAAGTAGACGACGCGGCCGGTCAGGCCGACGCCGCGGAAGATGGAAACCCACATCAGGAAGAAGGTGAAGGCCGCCCACCCGGTCGTCTCCCCGATGAGGGCGACTCCCGGATACTGGGTGTAGTCGAGGACGCTGGTGCCGTCCGCCGTGAGGCTGCCCTCGATCGGGTCGACGTTGGCGACGACGTCCCGGTTGAAGAACTCGTCGCCGCGACCGGTCCACGGCAGCGGGCTGGTGAAGGAGTGCCGGAAATAGCTCATGATCCACGCCAGGTTGACGACGAAGTACGGCGTGACGACGAACCCGACATAGAGCAGGGACAGTCCGGTGCCCTTCAACCTCTGGCTGACGTTGTTGTACGCGACGACACTGCCGCCGCGGTAGGCCTGCCCGATGGCGATCTCGAGGATCAGTACGGGGATGGCGACGATGAAGACGGCCATCAGGTACGGGATGTACCACTGCAAGCCGTGGTTGTTGTACACCTGAGACGGATACCGCAGCAGGTTACCCATCCCGGCACAGCCACCCATCGAGGCCAGGAGGAAGGATGCCCGGGACGGCCAGGTATCGCGGCCGTCTTCCGCTTTGCTCGGCGGAGGAGCGAACCAGCCCCCGATCTTCTTGAGCGCGTCCATTGCCCGCGCACAGGTGCGTACTGCCCCCGAAGATGCCTGCCGCGAGGTCCGGCTCTATTATCCCGGTCCGGTGGTGGGAGGAGGTGAGTTGGAAAAATTGACTTCTCGGCTTATTCGGGCACCATATATGAGAGGCTTGGATGATGGTGTGTGAATAGCTTTTGGTTGACGGAACCTTCAGAGGAAGAAGCACATTCGGTGGCGTTTGAGGGTCAATCCGTTGTGGAGAAGAAAGAGATGCGAGGGAGCGAAAGCTTCGAGATTATATTACGATACTACGTATTATATCGAGTCTTCAGTTGGCCGTCTCCTTCTTATCCAGCTCCCATGGTATCAATAGCGAACCCGACCGGGCAGGCCGCAGAAGTTTTCGCTTTGCGCCCACAGCAAGAGGCGTCCCCGGCCGAGCACGCAATCCTGCTTTTTCTCACGCCTGGTGGGGGTTTCGCAGAAACCATCCCACGCGTTGGTGAGGTGAGGTGCACAAATGTCTTAGCATTACCTAGGACAAGACTTTAAGCGAATCCTCCCTCGGCCGGTCATTGAGGCATTATTACCGGTGGGAGTTCCTCCCAAGACTTGTCGGACTTGGCGAACAGGCCCTAGGGGCACCGGTATCCGTCCGGCCAAGACCGGCCGGCGAAGTCAGCGCCACCAAGGGTGTCTCCATCGAATCACTGGGGCGGGATGACGTGACTACGCCCAACATCTGCTCGGGCTGGTGGTCTACGCTGTGGTATTGAGGCTAGGGAGCTGGAAGGGATAGTAATGCTTATCACGTAGTCGCCAGATCTTGAATATGCTAGATGGTCGAGGTACAGAAATGATATTAGGGACTTTGGGGCAATGATGACGATGGGTCCCCTGCCACATCTCGTGTAAACACATAGTCGCTTGTCACAACATGAAACTTTTGGTCACTATGCCGCTTTTTGCTGGAGTATATCGTCTCTCGAGAAATCCGCACCTGGTCAGATTCGGATTGAATACTAGGAGCCTTCGCCTCTACCTAGCCTATAAGTCAATCAAGGCTCAAGGTTCTTGGGAAGCCCAATAATATAACGATGCAAGGTGGCCTAGTAACCTTTACACAGAGTCCAATCCGACCTGACAACTTGCCGCGACGGGCCAACCGGCATTGTTGTTCTACCCCAAAAGACCCTGCATCTGTTTGGTTTCGGTCTCGCTGCACGGTATGTGGGGACTCTTCCACGTGGCAAGAGAATGATATCTGATACACGGCTATGTTAGCAGCGAGGCAACCTATCTATCGTCTTAGCATGTCCATGTCTTGGCTTTTGCGAACTTCGTGGGCGACCCGAAGCCACCCCCCTCCCCGAGTGCCTGTCATGCTGTATTAAAAGTCATGATAAGCCGCTGAATTATCAACGAGACAAGACTCTACGGATCAAAGGAGCCATCAAGTTTTCGAATGGTTCTCTCAGAAGGTATGGGATGAAACGTGGCATCGCCCTAGGTTGGCATGGATATGGCCTTCAGAGATCGAGAAAAAACAAAGTTTAACAGTAGCCGCCGGTATGAAGAGAAAACAAACCTAGTCATGTCACTTCTCTCAGTCACGCGCACTTTTAGCCAATCGGTCAACGTCCTTCGGTACGCCACCAATGCACGAGAAGGATGATCCGCACACCTCATGTAGTTGTCGTACATTCTGTCGATATTGATGGCTATCCTTGCCATAGTCAACCCGCCGGCTACGGCAGTCCGAGTCAACCGTTACGGTTATATTGTGGTGGGAACCATCAATTAATCGACATAGGCTTGAGCTGATATTTTGCAGTCGTCAGTGGTGAGTGTGCAGCGGCCTTTGCAATTTCAATTAAGGTGCCGCCTCAGATGGCCAGGTCGGTCGACGCATGCGTCTCCTTCCGCTAGAACGGCGCCTTTCTGATATTCCGATCCATGAACGAAGGGCTGCGGAGGTGACGGCTTATATGTTCACTGCCAAAAATGACGCTGCCCTCTCCCATCTCCCCATCACCGCCGGAGGCTTCGTTCGCGAATCATAATGTGCGCCGGTATTCGGAGCTCGTTTGGTCTCGGAGAGGTCAAACATCCGCCTCCCACTCGGCTGCGCTAGTCAGTGCTTCGCAGTAACGTTCCAAGTGATACCAACGGGGCGTCGGATAAGGAATCCACGGTGAGTCGTTTTAGGGAAATCATATAGCCGTGTCACCCACGCCGGGAATTTCCCTCTCAGTGGCGAATCATCTTGAGGTCGAACTCGAATACATCTGTCTGCTTTACGTTACTCGGTTCTGCCGTAGCAACGTTCCGTCGTCATCACGGCCTCAATGTTCTGTGTGAGCTTGACAGGATTTCACTACTCGCCCGTGCTGTCAGCCCAGTCGCCCACCATAACCCCCCATTTACGTGTATCCATAGGCCGAAAACGTCAGATCCGTTAAAACCTTGAGCGGGATTTCGAAATGGCGAAAGCAGTCGACGACGAGACCGAGTGGACGGTCAAAGCCGAGCAGACCATCGACTTGGACAGGGGCATCGCCCAGGGCTGGTCTCATGGATCGTCGGACAGCGAAAAGGTCTACGACCGCAAACTTTTGTACAAGCTGGACTTGAAGTTGATGGTCCCCATCTTAGCCCTCAACTTCTTGTCGCTCATGGGGAGGACCAACATCGGGGCCGCTCTCATCCGCCAGCTGCCCCAGGATCTCGGGCTCGACACGACGAAGGTCTTCATCGTGCTGACCGTGCCCGCGGTCGGGTTGATCTTGTTCGATATGCCCAGCAACCTCCTGATGCGGTTCCTGGATCAGAGGTTCAACTTCTCGTACATGCGGTACATGTCCCTTTTGGTTTTCCTGCTCGGTACGTCATGAACCGTCAAATCCGCGTCCTCGGCGGTGTTGTCCACGCGCGACCTCTTACACGAGAAACAGAGGTCGTCACGATGGCACAAGGCTTCGTGAAATCGTTTCCTCAGATAGTCGCCACGCGTTTCCTCATTGGCATCTTCGACGCAGGATTGATACCTGGCTGCGTCTTCATCTGCTCGCTATACTACCCTCCGGCCCATCTTCAGTGGAGGTTCGCTCTCATCACCGTGGCCAACGTATGTTCGAGCATCGTCGGCAACTTCCTGGCGTACGCCATTGAGAACATGAGGACGGCCGACAGTTTCAATGGCTGGAGATGGTGCGTTTTAGGATCCCCGGCACCAACTGGGCTTTTCTTTCTGATGCAATTTAGGATTTTCATAGTCGAAGGCTTCCTGACGGCTGTTGCTGCCTGTCTTTGCGCGGCGTCAAATGTTGGGCCCCCTCACAAGGCCAAGTTCCTGACGGAAGAAGAGAAGACGACCATCACGACCACAGTGGAAAATCGCACGACCGACATTGATAAGCTGGCGGAGTGGAAACTGTTTCTCGCGAACCCGCTGAACCACTGCTGGGCAGCTCTGTACTGTTTTACTACCACAGCGTCCTATGGGGTGTCAGTCTTCTCGTCGTCCTTGGTCCGGTCGCTCCGCCCAGAGCTGGATTCTACGCAGATACAGGCTCAGATCGTTCCGATCTTCGTGTTGGCCGCGGTTGTTTGCTTGTCGACGGCCTACGCCGCCGACCGTCTCTGCCACCGCTCTGCCTTCGGCCTCGTGGGGTTTGCCATCACGCTCATCGGCTCCGCCATTCTGCGCAGCGAGGAACGCCCGAGTTTCAACGTCACCCTGATGGCCCTCTGTTTCATAGCTTCCGGCACCTCCATGGCCTTCCCCGTGATCTGGGTCCTCGCCATGCAGAACCTGCCGACACCGTACCAACGGGCGATTGGGAGCGGTTTCGTGATCGGGATCGGGAATATTTCTACCTGCATCTCACCTTGGATCTTCAGGACCAGCGAGGGACCGTTTTATACAGGCGGGATGACTATCTGTATGATACTGATGGCCGTCGCGTTTGGAATTCTATCAGGCGCGTGGTTATACATGAGTGTGCAAAATAAAGGGCTGAACTCGGAGGAAACAACGCATCCCTCTGCCAGACGTGGACGCAGCGATCTTGACCAGGGAGGGTTCAGATACAAGGCCTGAAATGTGTCCCAGAAGCGCTGCGAGCCAAAGTGATTAAACAGTGAGGGGTTCTTTTCGTCAGCAAGCGGTGCAAAGGCTTACGATTCTGTCGTGCAACAACGCGACTAGGTTTCGCCGAGAGGCGAGCAACCTCGGTGTAATGATACCTTGGAAGTAATACAGATAGAATGATGACGACGATTGGGTATACAATAGAAAGTTTCCGTGCTGTGCTTTTGCTGCTACGCCACTCTCGTATATCATGACACCGTGTCTATCACACCGATTTTGTTGTATGTTGTACCCCCAATCCACTCCCATTCCACGATCTCGACCTTGTCATTGCCCCTCTGTACGAGGCCGTAGACTCTGCCAGCCGAGTTGGCGGCTACCCTGAACGGCCTGTCGTCGCCAGACATGGCCGAAACCTCTCCAGCATTCGACCATTCTCCTTCGGCGTACGTCGTCAGCACCGGCGCCTTGTTGGTTTGCGTCGCCAAGACGTGCATGACGAGGTTGGTGTCGTTGTAGCCGCTCGAGAAGGCCGCGATCGTGGCGTCGGTTTCGAGCGTCGTGGGCAGCGTGCTGTTGGTCCAGTCGTTGTCGTTGGTGAGGGTCAGATGGGTGAGCGAGCCCGACTCGGCGGTGTAGAAGAGGCTCATCCTCTTGGTCGGCTCCTTTGTGTAGACGGGGATCAGGGACAGCCCGGTGCCTTCGGCGGGCTTGCCAAAGTCGGTGGGGATGCCCACGGCCACCCAGTCCGTTTTCCCGCCGGTCCGTCGGAGCACGCGTAGGGTGCTGCCCGAGTCTTGGTAGATGACCAAGTTGGAGAGGTACGAGTCGGGGGTGTATATGCCGTTGGAGAGCAGCTGTGACTTGGGGCTTGCCGTGAACGTGTCGGAGACTCCGGACTTATCCCAGAGCATGCTGTAGACAGGGTTGCCGTTGATCTGGCCGGCGACCTGGTTATCGTTGTTCAGGTAGTAGATGCGGATGTCGCGGGTCTGCGGTGGATGAAAGTCAGGTAACGATAGCCAGGGGGACAAGGTCGTGCAGGATCGCGGTGGGAACTTACGGTATTGCTATGTCAGAACAAGCTGTTGCTGATTGGGGTGCTCGGCTTGACATTGCTCTCCCTGTTTGCGACGCTCGAGGACCACACTTTTGTGCTGGAGTTCCACGACGCCATCATCAGGTTGTTCGAGCGAACCTGGTAGAAGACCAGATGATTGACGTGACCGTACGTATCGGTGAAGTTGAGGGCTCCGAGGTTCGTGCTGGGGAGTATGTCCATGTCGCTTGTCGTGGAGTTGTCAGAGTCGCCGTTACGGCCGTCGCCTCCGCTGCCGCTGCCGCTTCCGTTCCCGCTCCCGCTCCCGCTCCCGCTATTACCGCTTCCACCATCGCTTTGGCCGCCTGACGAGCTGCTCGATTGCTGCGAACTGTCCTGCTGTGCGGACATTGCGCCGCCGACGCCTCCTCCTACTGCTGCACCGATGACGATGACAAGCGCAACGGCCAGGACGATCCAGAAGACCTTCCGGATGCCGCATATCGTTCCGGGCTGCTTCTTCTCATAGGTCACCTCCTCCGTCACGACCTCGGGCGGGGTTTGGTCTTTCGGCGCGTAGTATCCGGTGTTGTGGGAGCCCCCGTTCTGGTATGTTGCCGCAGGGCTGCCGTCCACGGAGTGGACGGCCTGCATCATCGAGTAGTCGTGGCGATACTGATGGGCGACCTCCGGGAACTGGCCGTCGCGGTAGTGCACTTCGGGCAGGTTGTTCTGGTCCGCTACACGGGGATCGGCGACGTCCTCGGCGCCCGGTCTACCCCCATGGCCTGACCTCTCGTCGACCTCGAGGCCGCTGTAGTACCTCGGAGCCGCATTGTTGTTCAAGGACGACATGTTAATGGGCTCATAGTCGGGTCACCGAGCGAAACTCATCTCAGAATGAAGGGTGGAAGAGGGCAGACGACGACGATATCAAGATGAAAAAAAAGGGAGAGCCCACTCATCGAGGGCACAAGACTTACACACTAGGCTGCAGGATGCAATACACTTGTGGATGCCGACGCTCCTTGGCCATTCAGCATGGCGCTTCGCCGGCGCCAAGCGTTGGCAGGGGAGACGAAGGCTCGAAATCCCTGTCCGGGAACGGCTGTTCATTTCTCGCTTTGGATAAGCCTGGACGGGACCCATCGTTGACGGATCAAAACCCGGCGAATGGGTGTCCCCTGTTAGTGACTGCTTGGTCAAAATCACCTCAGCTGTGCCACCTGGTGTTAGCGCCCGCTGTGGTGTACCGCGCATCAAGGGGGAACACAATTAAAAGACAGGAGCATCGTTGGCGAACCATCAGAGGGAATTAATGGATGCCAAGGGGGCTGAAGTACGGTTCTGGTTTCTTTCCCCCCATCGTTTTGTCACCTTGCAGGCTTCTCGAGAACTCCATTATCCGCCCGTTTTAGTACGCCTATCCACTCAGTACTCAATCGGGTGCCTGGTGCTGTGTTTTCATCGCCTCAAGGATGTCAATTCTATTGGCACCCATGCTCGCAACATGGCGCTTCTCCACGAGCTGCCGCAAGCCGCACGTCGGAGCGAAACGTCGGCTGGTGTGACAGTTCGTGTAGCGCCCGATCGCGTCAAGATCCGCGAGCTGCTAGGCGAGGAACGTGTTGTCGGCAAAGCGTCGAGCACCGGACTCAGGGCTGGGGACGGGCCGGTCCGGGAGGTACCCGCGGAGGCCTAACCTGAAATACTTGACGGAGTGGGCCGTTGGCGGCAACTTTTAACCCCCCATCTTCTCTGCTTCGTCGTGGGTTTGCCCAGAACGCCGCGACGATGCATGTACGGGCTCTTTTTGCGGAGGGGTTGTCGACGGGAGTGCTGGGGTTCTGAAAGCGCGCTCTCCTTCGTCATGGACAGGTGGAAACGTTGCCGAGACGGCAGCCAAGCATTTTCAGGATGAGCATGGCGGAACAGAGGCTCCCAGGCGGTGTGGGTGGTCTGTCGAAGCCGGCGGGGGGTTCCGTAGTTCCGCACTGGGGACGGACCGGAGCCATGACCTAGGATGAGGAGAGTTTGGACGACGAGGACGACCAATCATAGGCTTCAGTTGATGGCAGCTCCGTTCCTTCGATAGTCTCAGCCATCACGCCGTCGAGGGCCGTCTTCCCCGCATGATCCTCCTTAGGCGTAGGTATGCAGGGGGCTCCTAGACCGGAACGATTCCTCCATCGGCAGAGAGAGGCTAGGAACGGACGCTCTACGCCCTTCGTGTCATTACCTAGGCGCGGTAGAGAAGATGACGTTACCGGTAGAATGGATGGAATGACAGGATTGCCGTGGAACCGGCCGCGTGTCTTGGCCAGCAAGCATCCTACTGATACAAAAGGGGACGGACCCCTCCTTGTGAAAGGCACACATCCTCTGCCTACCTTTGCCGGCGATTCTCCCACTTGATTCATTGATAATACCAGTGAAATTCGGGACGTCAAGATGGCTGACCCGGACTACATCCTGTACTCCTACTACCGCTCCTCGTGCTCCGCGCGCCTCCGGATCGCCCTCAACCTCAAGTCCATCCCTTACACCACGGTCCCCATCAACCTCGACAAGGACGAGCACCTCGCCCCGACCCACCGCGCCCTCAACCCGTCCGCCAGCGTCCCGCTCCTCGTCCACCGCGCCGCCGCCGACTTGAGCGTCACCCAGTCTGTCGCGGCGCTCGAGTACCTCGAGGAGGCCCACCCCTCGCCGACGACGCCCCTGTTGCCAAGGGACCCCGGGGCCCGCGCCGTGGTCCGCAGCCTGGTCGCCATCATCGCCTGCGACGTTCAGCCCGTGACGAACCTGCGCGTCACGCGGCGCGTGCGGGCGCTCGGCGGGGACGTGGAACGGTGGAACCGCGAGCTCGTGGCCGACGGCTTCGCTGCTTACGAGGCCCTCGCCAAGGCGTGGGCGGGACGGTGCTCCGTGGGCGACGACGTCTCCCTGGCGGACGCGTGCCTGTTGCCGGCTTACTGGAACGCCGAGAGGTTCGGCGTGGACCTGGGTGGTTACCCTACGATCAGGAGGATCGTGGACGGTTTGAAGCACCACCCTGCGGTGGTGAAGGCGGATTATCACAGCCAGCCCGACACTCCCGAAGAGCTCAGGACCAAGTAATGAGAGCTAGAAATAGTGGTTTTTTTTTTCTTTTACTTTTTTATCCCTCTTTTTTTTTTTTTTTTTTTTTTTTTTTTGGATCGTCACATATACAGCGACAGCCCTCGCGGCAATTGAATCGCGCACTTTGTTACTTTCTTGACTACGTGAGCGTTCCTTCCTTTGGCCAAGCGACTTAAAAGAGCTTCAGAGCGGCCTCGATCCGGCCAGACACCTCGCCGAACCCGACGAGCCCGCCCTCCTGGCCGCTCCAGCCGCGGATGGTTATCGTGTCCCCGTCCTGGAGGAACTTCCTCTCCTCCCCGCCGTTGAGCTTCACGGCCTGCTTGCCTCCCTTTGACTGCTCGAGGATGCTGCCTTCGGTGCCGGGATCGGCGCCCGATATGGTGCCGGAGCCGAACATGTCGCCGGGTCGCAGGTTGCAGCCGGTGATGGTGTGGTGCGCGATCATCTGCGGCCACGACCAGAGCAGATTCTTGGAGTTGGTGCGGCTGAGCGTTGTCTTGTTCCCGCTGGCGGCTAGAAGAGTTCTGCGTTAGCACTCGCACCCACGCGGCGTGGCCAGAGATTTGGAGGAGGGGGGGGGGGGGGCTTACTGATGATCTCGACTTCCAGCTCTATGTCGAGGACATTGTCCTTATTGCTTTCGCGCAGGTAAGGCAGCAGCTCCGTCTCGTTCTCGAGGCCGGCCGTCTTCGCGCCGGCGAGGGCGTCAGCGAGGACGACCCACGGGCTGATGCTCGTGCCGAGGTTCTTTGACGTGAAGGGGCCCAGGGGAATGTACTCCCAGGCTTGGATGTCGCGGGCGCTCCAGTCGTTCATGAGCACGTAGCCGAAGATGTGGTCATCGGCCTGGTCGACGGGCACGGGCTCGCCCAGCTTGTTCTCGCGGCAGAGAAACATGCCCATCTCGAGCTCGATGTCGAGCCTCTCGCAGGGCGCGAGGGCGGGGACCTTGGGCTCGGCCTTGGGGTCCCTGAGGATCTGGCCCCAGGGCCGGCGGATGGGCGTACCGGAGACAACGACGCTGCTGGCGCGGCCGTGGTAGGCGACGGGGAGGTGGACGTAGTTGGGCTGTAGGGCGTTTTCTGGGCCGCGGAAGAGGACGCCGACGTTGTAGGCGTGGTTCTTGCCGGCGTAGAAGTCGGTGTAGTCGCCAATGGTCATGGGCAGGTGGTTCTGAACCTCGGAGGCCGGGAGGAGGGCGGCTCCGCGCAGCTCGGCGTTGTCCTTGAGGAGGGCGGCGTGCGGGGTGCTGTCGCTGAGGATGGACTGGAGATATGTTCGCACTTGACGGTGGACGGGCCGGCCCAGGGCGGCGAACTCATTCAGGGTGGGCGAGGAGAAGACGGAGAGGTGCTCGTGGATGGAGGGCAGGGCGTGGAAGCCGCCGGCCTTTGCGAAGGCCTTGAGGTCCAGTACATGATCTCCGATGGCGACCGCAGGCCGATGAGCCGGGTCCGACTTTGAGGAGATGATGCCAAAGGGGATGTTGGCCAGCGAGAAGTGGCTCTTGGGGGAGACGGAGACCCAGGATCGGGTGCTCGACATTGTGGCGGACCGAATTCGGCTAGCAATGGGCACAACAAAAATAAGAAACGGAAAGATATAAAAGAAAAAGACTAATGGGAATAGCTCTTGCGCAGGGAGCTTTCGAGAGCCCTCAGGGACTCAGTCCGAGGTCTTTCCATGTTTTGGGGAGCTGTGAAGGTTCCGTAATTCCGCAGCAAGCCGAGCGGATAGTAGTGGAAACATCGGTCGGCCGCGGAATGAATGACAGGCCAATGCTCACTGCGGGGTAATAATAGTGCATAGCCCGGGGCCGTGCCGCAGGTAGGCGAACGGGCATGGTTGCATAGGTATTCCGCTCTTCGCGAACGGGTCATGCGTGTGTGAAGACTAGATCGCTCAGAGAAGTGATTCTAAGCCCCATCCCGGCTTCGTAAAGCCGGTATCATGATTTGTGTGTGGTTTACAGGCAAAGGAACGTATCGGCATGTTCATTGAGCATCAGCGGCGGATATGTTGCGCCGAGCGAGTCACGGTCACGTGCACTCACACGTGATCCACCTCGGCCACCGGGTCTCCTAATCAGGCCTTCACCCGCTCGCGATCAAACAGTGATGGTTTCTATTCGTTAACGACTACAGCAACGCTATAATTGGATCCCTTTTTCCATCATTCCAACGGCTATTCTGTCATACCATCACTGATCCATGATCAACTTCACAGTTGCCACTACCGCAGATCCCATTTCCGTCGCATCTATCCTCCCGTCACCAATTCATCATATCTATCCTCCCACCTTTCCTCGCATCAACCATCCGTCTATCCATCCCGACAGAAACGGCCTCGAGTAGGGTCTGTTTATGTGCCGTCTGTCGTAATGGTGCTTCATTGTCATGGATGCGATGGCTATGGCATCGTGCACCGATATCCTGCTGGTTGGCGGTCCGCCTACCTTGTGGTTTTGGTGTTGCATTATTGCGATGTCATTAGGTGTGAATCCTTTGACCACTTCGTTTGGTACCTGCTGTTTCGATGCTGATTTCGCGTTGTTGTGCTTGAATTGCAGATGCGGGATTGCCGTAAGCCATCTTCCTGGGTCCGCCATGGCGTGGATGTAATGGCGGAGCGCTGAGCTGACTGTCTGGATCATGCGTTCACTTTGTCCATCGGTTTGCGGGTGGTATGCTGTTGTGTGTAACAGCATCGCGCCCTCGCGATTCAGTCCTGAATAGTAGCGCCATGATGACCCTTCTCACAGTGACATGCATCGCGGCCTGAAAGGCCCGGATGGTGAAGGTCATCGTGGGAAATGTAGACAGCCTGGATGTCACTGTGCTGGTTTCTGGCTGTATCGTCCACCGAACAGTCGCTGGGTTGGATATCTGGATGCCGCCACTCATGGGGAAGCTCACACGAGGTGGTGACACCTGCCACAAGCCCTCCTCCTCGTACTGACAAAAGCCGCCTGGAAGAAGAGCGTGGAGGCGTTGGAAGATCGCTTCACCGTTCCGGGTCTCATGACTCCTGCCCAACCCTACTGCGCTATTCGAGTCAGTTGTGTTGCTCACAGTACGACAATTTGTTCACTGATGATTATCAGCCCTTACTTCATCTCAGACAGGACCATGTTAACGTAGGATCCACCGAGGGATCGAACTGCGCCGCCGCCAAGAACGGGTAGTCGATCGCGCCGAACGAACCGGCAAACAGCTCATCATACCAGGCCATGGACTCCGGCCGTTCTCTAGGGGCGGTCTCGGTCGCTTCGACCGACGCCGAGGGAAAGGAAGCCGCAGAAAATGGGGTAGGGAACGGCTGGGCGTCGAAGCTGGGCGGATCCTGCCGAGCCGCCGCCTGGAACCCGGACTGCCCCCCTGGCGTGCTGGCGGCCCACCCCGTATTGACCGACGGGCCCGGTGTCGGTGACGCTTGCGCGGGCCACCTTGCAGAGTGATCGCTCTTTGATGCCCCGTCTTTTTGGTTTTGCCGGGGCCATGGGGTGCTGTCGTGGCTGGCAAGGCCTTGTTCCTCCGGCTGACCCGTAGACGCAAAAACGGATGGGGAAAGCCGGGCTTGCAGATGACGGGTCCCGGGCCTCCCCGAACTGCTACTGGGTATCGCCGATCGCCCAGCGTCAGGGTGTGGGTGGCCGTTCGACGTAGTGGTACCCGTTCTTGCGTTGCGGCGGGGCGGGTTTGGCGGGACAGAAAGCTCCTGTACAGCTGCAGTGAGCTCGTCAATGGCGGAGAGGCAGTATTCGGGCCATGAAGTGTCTCGGGAAGCAATGTGACGCAGTATGTCCTTGCCAGACTCGACGTGTCTGCGAAAAATGGGAACTAGGCTTGCCACCGACTTTTGAAGGGGAAAAAAGAAGAAGAAGAAAAAGAAGAAGAAGAAACTGAAAAAGGAATACATACTTAAGGGCACTTGGCAAAGACAACTGCCTTTCAAAGGCAGCGTATATCAAGATGAAAGCGCTGATCCAAACAGCCCACGTGAAAGAGGGTTGAAGCATCGGCTCGAGTAAACCAGCACTCGCCTGGTCGGCTGGGATCCTGTTCTGGCCTTGATGTCTCTTCAGCGCAATGACGATGGACTTGGCCGCGAATATGCAATTCTGCAGGCCGGCCGAGTAGGCCGGGCTCAAGGGGTCCGAAGTCATCATCGGCCTGTTGAGAGAGATCATGGACTTGTACTTCAGGACCAGCAGAAACAGCCTGTGGCCTGGGGATATGGGCAGCGGGGGGTCGCTCCCCTCGTACGCCGGCTCGTCCTCGACCGCGTCGTGGATCTCATTGGACCACTTGGCCAGCTCCGCCTGGACGTGGCTCGCGCGGTCTACGATATCGTCCCTCGAGTGGATCGACTTGTTCCTCAGCTCCAGGATGAGGCCCCGTATCCGCGCGTGCTTCGCCAGGTACGTGAGCAGCTGCAGCCGGCCGTCCTCGCTCTCGTCGGAGGGAGTGGCGTGTCTCTCCTCGCCAGGGTAGCAGACGTCGACGTCGTCGTCTCGGATGTCCAGGGGTAGACCGAGCGCCTGGCAGAGGAACCGCTCCGCGCAGTATATGCACCAGAACACTCGTCGGCGCATATGGGCCTCCTGCTTGGTGAAGAATGGGTATCTCCACGGGCATCGGTGGAGCCCGAGGTGAAAGGCCATCCTCACAATCAGCCCGCCAAGTCGGGATGCCGAGTTCAGTCGGAGCATGGAGACGAGGAACAGCTGGATGGCGAGGGCGACCTGGGTGGCCTGGATCGATGCCGGCTGGCAGAGAGCAAACTGCGAGGCTGACATGGCCTCCTCCACAGTTCGGAAGACAAGAGAGCTGGGCATTGGCTGGGCAAAGGAAGCTCTCTGGCGACTGTCGACCAGCGAGATAGACATGATGGACTTGACAATGGACCGCTCGAGATGGCCAAGGGACGCCACGCCAGCCGCACTGACTCTTTCGAAGAGAGTCAGGACATCCGGGGCACTGAGAAAGGGGAGAGTCGGGTGCCAGGCCTCGAAGTAGCTCTTGGACCACTCGACAAGCTGCTCGAACGGAGGAGGGTTGGCATCGACGTCTGGGAACAGCTCGTGGGCTCGCCAGAGATTGTGCTCGTCTCCGTCGCGGGACGAAGTCTCGGGGCGCAACTGATCATCCTCGCCTGGGACCAGGTCGTTGATGGTGTTGGACCGGGACGTCCTGAGAGCGGACTTGCGGGCAAGCCTCACGTAGACGCCTCGGATGAAGTGGATGCCGCTGCCGCTGCCGACGAAGCGAGCGGTGTCGTGCCTGCCCTTGTCGCGCATCAGGCCATACTCGCGGGTGGGACGGTCCGTGGAACCCCCCGAGTGCTTCCGCTTCCGCGAGTGGGTGAAGTGCGCCGGGCTGAGGGTTCCGGAATCGGACGTGGCATTGGGCGAATCTACGGCGTCCATTCGGGAAAGAAGAAAGGGGACAAGGTCCTAGTACAGCCAGACGGAACCGCGCTCAATGGACGGCTCGAGGGACGGCGGGGGATCCGGTGCATGGTGTGGAGAACCGAGAAGTGTTCAAAAGCGGAGATGCCCAGGGGGCAAATGAACAGTGTTCGAAGCGTAAAAAGACTCACTAGCAGATGTGCGTGGTTGAAAACGCCAAAAGTCGGGTCAGATGGATTATCATAGCGAACATGAGAAATGTTTTGGAAGAGAGGGGGGGACGGTGTCGGACCTTTGCCGCAAGAGACAAACACGGTGGGGGACGTCGGCCGGAAGTGGGGCCGGGCGGACAAACAAAACCCCGCACGTTGCATCGGGGACTTTTTTTGTTCTTAATGGCCGCCGCAGAGTCAGACCGTGAGCCAAGACCGAAATGATGGTCGCAGTGGCTTTGCCGATTCCATAGAGGTAGCACCGATTCATCACTTTGATCCAGTAATCGACTTTTCCCCCACAATGTTGCGAAATCGCAGTGACATGGGCGGCGGCAACGACGCGCCCCAAAGCCCGATCGCTTGCGAGTCTTGTCGACAGAGGAAACGAAGGGTCAGTCCCGGCTCGTTTGACCGTCTTCTTTTGCTGACGCCTTGAAAGTGTGACAGAAAGTTGTAAGTGGCTCCACAGCCTTCTTCCATCTCTCCCCCTCCCCTCCCTCAAGTGAGACGCTGAAGGACCAAGGCCGCGAACCTGTTCTCCGCAGACCTTTTTGTCTCCAATGCAGCCACGAACCGGGCAGATGCCATTATCCAGAGCAGAGCAAGAGGTAAGACCCTCGCCATTCCTACATGTTGCGCGAACTGGACTAACTGGTCGCGTCAAGAGGCATCCCCAATGGCTACCTCAACAAGCTAGAGACCCGACTCGCCGAGACGGAAGCCGCTCTGTTTAGGGTTCTATCTGGGAGTCTGGATAGCCCAGGATCCGGTTCGGTATCTTCGCCTGTGCTTCTCCCGCAGGCCGCGTGGACGCCGAGGCAGAACAAGGTCGACCGTGTCAAAGAGTGGGAAATGCTCCCTCTGCAGACCACCGAGGAAATCCAGGCTTGGTTCCGCTCAAAGGCCGCGGAACGTAGCGACCCCGCCCATGAATTGCCCGACGCCAGCCCTCAGTCTCTGCGCTCGTCCGCGTCGGACACGATGCTTGCGCCGCACCCCATGAGAGACCCGGGCTCGGTGCCGGCTCAGCAGCCACTCTCGGATGCAGCGGTTGAACCGCGACTCGGGACCATGACGCCAATCGTCACAGCCCCGGTGGATTGGGTACCGTCAAACAGCGTCAGCAAGGCCGAGGAGCTGTCCAAGTTGCAGCGGAATCTCTACTTCTAAAAACCTCAAGCCGTACACTCAAGGAGGATAGCATTGTTAATTGCGCAGATTTCCCACTCACGTGCCACAGTAACCTGGTCGCTCGCTCCGGATAAGGTATCCTAAATTCATCCTCGCGACTCGTGAAGATACTTGCGCTCTCTCAAGCCACGCCTGTCTATCCTACTAGTGGCCATACGTGGTTGAGGTTCCACGATCCATCTTTTTGTTCATCTGGAAAAGCCAGACACGTAGGGGCCAGGCACCAGCAATGCATGCAAGGGCAAACGCAGCGATACTGGCCATGTCTATCAGATACCGTGGCCCGTAACAGGCGGATGGAAAGTTTTACTGCAAGCGATCTCACCGGCCTACATGGTCCGCGCCAACGGGCTCATGCTTAGGCAGATGCCGGCCAACGCCCTGAATCTCGAAGCCTCGAACGAATTACCAGCCCTGCCACCGCCGGCACAACCGCTGATTTAGAGCAATTGCGTATGCCTCACAGAATACACGCGGCACTCTCGCCCAGAGGAGGTGGCGAACACCAACGAGCTCGACGGGGACCGCAGGTCGGACCTCGTATCGGCTTTCAGACGACGATGAGTTGGGCCGTATTGGTACCGGCGAGGACGGCGAACGCGGAGATCATGAGCATGTTGAAGGGGGTTCGCATAAGCAGGTAGCGGTGCCAGAAGATGTCAACCGAAAGCCGAGGGTTACTCGAGGAATTAGAGCAGGGAGCGGTTACCTGACGAAGAAAATCGAGGTGCCATTATTGTACCGGAAGCCTTGTAGGGCGAGATCTTCCTCGAAGTCGTCGAGGCGGGCATGGGTAATGGCGAATTGGCCGAGCTGCATGCGCAAGCCAGTTTCGGTTTGTGGTGATGGGTACTTCTCGGCGACTCACGTAGTTCAAGAAGTACATATGCACCTGAAAAATGTGTTCGTGAGGCAAACGTTATCGGTCGGATCCGGGGAGCCTACCAGAGTGTTGGCGTGATTCCAAAAATCAAGGTTCATGATGATGTTAATCTTCTGCGGGATCGCCTTGGGTGCGGACGCCGCTATTTCTCGTCTTCGATCGACACCTTGACAAAGTTGTCGTTGCGCTTCGACTTGAAGTCGACTTGGAGGCCGGTGGCTGGATGTGGCTCAGATGAGTGGGGGGAAGGGGACGAATGGCGAATTGAGAGCAGGGAAAATGACAGGACACTGCTAGAATCGATGGTCTGAAAAGGGTGAAACCGACAGTAGTTGGCGCCTCTTGATCGTTTGATAGAATCGTTCTAGGACGCCATAAGCCGTTTGGCCCAGTTTATCCGGTAAATGAATATCACGATAGGTACGTATAACTCAATCCGCTGCAGCACCTCGCCGTGCCACATCTCTATACCTATCCCGATACAGTAAAAAAAAAAATACACAGAGTCCCTCGGTCGTCCTGATTCTCTTCAGGTCCTCGGTGCCCAGTCCGGGGGCCCGGGGTAGTGTATAGTCACACCATGTCCCCCATATCCGAACCTCGCTTCGGCTGTCTATGGTCTGAGGTGGCTTGACATAACGATCAAACACGTAGGCATCGAAATACGCCAACCGAAACGTGCCCGCGAATAAAGTCAAATCGGCTACATATCATTTTCAACCTTGCGTAAGGTGAGTTGTCGCTGTTAGTGGGGAACCTCCTCGGCCTAACTTCAGGCCGTCTGGGTATACCTACATACAGTTGTCACTGTAGGCTGGTTGACGGACAAAGTCAACACCGCGCCGTCCCCACCACAGCAGCAGCAGCAAACCCCGCCAACCAATAACTCGACAAACTTCCGATGCATGCGGCGTGTGCCCGGAGATGGTCCGCGCTGGAGACGGACATCTGGCCGTGTTGGCGAGACTCGAACGGTTACAAGAGAAGACGACTTCAACTTGCCAGACATCTCACATACTCTGCAAACACAGTCAACATAAATTTAACCAGAACCCATCTTTGAGTTTCGAAAGGAAGACACCCCCTTCCAGCCCAACTATTAACCCCTCATCACTTTACACATCGCCTCGGGACAGCCACCCACCCACCCCGGAACACCCCGCTTAGCAAATCAAAATGTCACCCAGCGCGCTTCCCACTCAGAGGGCGTACAGCATCGCCTCCATGGGAGCCGATGGAATCGGCCCGGAGGTCATCGAGGCCGGCGTCGAGGTCCTCAAGGCGCTCGCCGACACCCTGGGCACGTTCGAGCTGAACTTCACCGACTACGACTGGAGCTCCGAGACGTACAAGAAGACGGGCAAGTATATTCCGGACGGTGGTCTCGAGCAGCTCAAGAAGCACGATGCAATCCTCTTCGGCGCCGTCGGTGCTCCCGGTATGATGGCTCTCCCCACCGACACAGCTTCGAATCTACAACGCAACAATGTGCGAGCGATGCTGACAGAAGGCACAGACGTCCCCGACCACATCTCTCTCTGGGGGCTGCGTTTGGCCATCTGCCAGTCCTTCCAGCAGTACGCCAACGTCAGGCCAACCCGTGTCCTCCGCGGCACCCAGTCGCCCCTGCGGAACTGCGCCGAGGGCGACCTGGACTGGGTTATTATCCGCGAGAACAGCGAGGGCGAGTACGCGGGCCAGGGCGGGCGGTCGCACCGGGGGTTTCCCTGGGAGACGGCCACCGAGGTGTCCATCTTCACTCGCCACGGTGTCGAGCGTCTGATCCGTTTCGCGTTCGAGACCGCCCGCACCCGCCCGCGCAAGCTCCTCACCTTCGTGACCAAGAGCAACGCGCAGCGCAACGGCATGGTTCTCTGGGACGAGGTCGTCTACGAGGTGGCCAGGGACTTTCCCGACGTCTCGCTCGACAAGATGCTCGTCGACGCAATGACGACTCGGATGGTGCTCAACCCCAAGAGCCTCGACACCATTGTCGCGACCAACCTGGTAAGTGCGGTCGTCTCTGCTTCCGTCCTGAGAACTCCTGTGACATGGACTCGAAAGGCTGACAGGGGAGGCAGCACGCTGATATCCTTTCCGACCTGGCCGCTGCGCTTGCCGGGTCGATTGGCATCGCGCCGACCAGCAACCTCGACCCCACGCGCCAGAACCCTTCCATGTTCGAGCCCATCCACGGGTCGGCGTTCGACATTACGGGAAAGGGCGTGGCCAACCCGGTGGCGACCTTCTGGACGGCGGCGGAGATGCTCGAGTGGCTCGGTGAGAAGGAGGCGGCCGCGCAGCTCATGGAGTGCGTCGAGAGCGTCACGGGAAGGGGCGTCGTGACTGCCGACCTCGGCGGCAAGGCGACGACGAAGGAGGTGACTGCGGCGGTCGTGAGCGAGATCCAGGCCACTCTCGGGAAGAGCAAGGGTCAGTGAGATGAGCCGATTCAATGACCATGGAAGGGATGTCGGGTGAGAAGAGTACTGAGAGGAAGGGCTATCTCATGCAATGGAATGGGCATCCTCTTTCTCGCATTTATCATGGAAGGCTGCCACCCTGTCTATGATATGTTAGATAGATGGGAGGGAAGGTGAATAGATGAGATATGGCCAGATGACCAGATGACCAGATGACCAGATGTCGGGAGGAAGGGACGGCGATTGTGACCTGCCACACGTATATAGCCAGAACAAACTCGTTGTTAGGGGAGCAGATGTTCGTCAACTGCCCGCCTATGTGTTCCAAACCATTCCACGCGGTCTTGCCCACCCAGACCAGACGACATAACGAAGAAAGTAAGGGAAGATAACAGTGAACTGCCCTATATGGACGGCCAAAGAAAACACACTCGTTCTGATGGAAGCAGAGATATTCGTTAACTTGCACATCCGCGTCTTCCTACCCTCCAAGACCGGACAACGGAACGAAGGAAGTAAGGAAATATGATAGTGAACCGCCATGCATGGACTGCCAAAGTAGACAAGCCCCTTTTGGTGGAAGCAGAGATATTCGTCAACTGCGCACACACGCATTGCTTCCCTCCCACGCGCTGCTGCCCACCCAGACCAGAGCGAGCCCGTGGTGACGGGGGTCGACGGTAAGAAGGAAGGAAGGAACGACGATAGTTACCTGCCACACATGGACGGCCAAAGTAAACAAACCACCTCTTCCGACGGAAGGAGACATTCGTGATCTGCCCACCCACGCGTTCCTTCCCTCCCAGACCCGAGCCTGTGACTGAGGGTGCCCCGCCGACCTATATCTATTCCCCCAGAGGTCTGCCACTTTTTCTCTTTTCTTCTTCTCTTCTTCAGCCTCACGAAGTTGAAGAAAAGTAGGTGTACCACGATACCGTCAACCTTTTGCCTGTTTTTCCCATCATGATCACCCTCAAATCACGTCTCCTTGTCTATTTCACCCTTCTTTTCCCTTTCTGGCGACTTTTTGATGCCAGAATACCCTCTCTTCCCGTCATCCAGTCGTCCGTCTCTGCCCATCTTCCAACTCCGTCCCATTCCAACCTCATCCCATTCCCCCTTCATCGTCTCTTTTCGTTTTTTATCGACCGTACTGACTTTTTGCCTCTTCTCTAGATCGAACACACAACCACCGCCTTGTCGTTGTTGTTTTTTTCTCGTCTTTTTAGACCACCGTGAGACTTTTTTTCTTGCTGCTGTCGCCGCCGTCGCCGCAGCACCACCACCACCGCCTCCACCACCGCCAACCCGCCTTCGTTTTTTAACGATGGCGCTCATGGATCTCTTTCGGGAGTTCTTGGCGGGTCCGAGGATGACTTACATGGCTATTGCCATTGAGTCTTTCTACTGGACCTTGCCTATCCTCATCGTGGCGACATTCGTCGTCAACTCGTTCATGCTAGCGGAAGTCGTGTGTAAGTCATCCAAACCATCACCTGACTCTTCATCACAACTTTCCTCTGATATCTCTGACTAACCTTCGTCTAGACTCTCGCATCATCGATCTGCCTGTCTTGGTTCAATTCTTTGTCTGGTCACCCCTTGAGGTCACACTGGCCAGGGTCGCGCTCGGTGTCTACGTTTTCCTCTTGGTGAATGCGGCTGGGAGTATCAGCTATTGCTGGTACCTCGCCAATTGCGCTAAGGGATACCGGATGCCGTGTGGGTCAGTGTCGCCAAGGCCTCGGACGGTAATGCAAACGGATTTCCTGACCTCCTGTCGTCTCGATTTTCGTTACCTCGGGTTGGAAGGGAACCGGCCGAACTTGTGCCTCGACCGGTGCAAGAACGCCGGTGCCTGGAGAGGCGACCGAATGTACCACTGCCGTCATGAGTATGACGTTTGCTTGCCGGTCTTTGACCACTACGTAAGTTCTCATCCAAATCTTCATCCAAGTCTTCATCCAACCCTTCATCCAACCCTTCCGTTCAGACGTTTTGTGAGGCGGCATCTGACTGACTGTCTGACCATCTACAGTGTTACTGGCTCTGGACTCCGGTGTACTTGAACACGATCAAGCCGGTAAGTACTCAGCCTCACACGCCTCATGCACTGTTTGTTTCTGATTCTAACTCAATTCAGTACTGCTTGTTCATGCCGTTCATGTTCTTGTACTCGTTGTTCTCCCTCGTTGTAATGACTTGGGCAGTGGCTTCCCCGTACATGCGTGGGTTGTCTCGCTGGAGCTTCGCAGTCATCGCCCTCTCGTCCTTTTTTGGTATGGTCACCGCTGCCGATATGATCAAGTTCCAATGGAACATGGTTGTTTGCCAAAATCGCGTCGGAAAAGAGCGTAAGGAGTCGTGGCACTGGACAATGGCAGTTCGAAACATCGATGGCCTTTTGGTCTACGATGAGCCGGTGTCCAACCCGTACTCGTTGGGAAGTCGTTGGGCGAATGCCCAGGATGTCCTTGGAAGATGGTACCAGATGCCGTTCTGGTTCTGGCAGCCCACGAGGGTAGGCCAGTATGGCCACCATCTGAACATCGACAACGACACGACAATCTCGCCAGCGTACATGATTCGCGCCCACGGTATCCGGCTTAGGCCGATGCCCGCCAGCGCACTGAATTATGCATCAATGGTCGAGCCCCTGACTATGCCTCCGCCTGGGGTCCCGCACCGCCGTCACAACGTGACTAGTTTATACTAGTTGACTCAACTACCCCACTTCCGCACCACCCCCACATCTGCACCACCATCATCACCACTATCACCACTTATTTCACCATCTCTACGGCCCACCCATATGCAACTTTCGGCCTCACTGGGTAATTCCGATGCCCTAGATCCATCCAGACTATCTATATCGCCGATATCCGACCCCTGCGCCCGCTGGATATCCTATATATTAGCAAAGGTCTGATTAGGTGATATATGGACCTTTCTCCTCTTATGCTGCTGCTGTTCCTCTAGCTGGCCCTCTAACTGGCGCACTTGTTGCTCTAGATGTACCACTCTAGAGGCCTGCTCATTATACCCCTTTTGCATCTTTCTAGATAGGTGACGAATAGTATGGGTATCTAGCCCATCCTTGCCTAGCTGAGTTAACTGGTGTAATTGATGCCGTAGATCAGCAGATCGATGGGGGGTTGACCATGGGGCGATAGATATGGCTTCATCCCACTGTTGGCTGCTGGGCTGGATAGTCTGCTGGCTGGACTGGCTGGCCTGCTGGGCCTTGGATACCATGGGGTTAGATAGGGGGTGCCTTAGAGATATCGGCTATAATCCTGATGCCCTCTAACCAGCCCTAATATTCTGGTTAGTTATAGATGCCTTGCGGGCCTTGAAATAACATTCCAGAAATACCCTTTTGCTAGTTATAGTGGAATCTATCACCCAGTCATCTAGATATCCAACCTCCCTACGATAGGCCTGCTTTAATGGGCTGAAGACAGCTACATCTAGAGGCTGGAGGACAGCAGAGGAGTGTGGCGGTAGATATACTAGATATATCTTATTCTAGAAGTATTCCCACATAAAGGCTGTTGATATATAGGTATAATGCCTATCTAGAACCAACAGTCTGGCCTCTTTTGGCTGGCTAGGTATAATGCCTAGGATAAAGACCTCCTTCAGCCATTCAAGGGCAGTTCTTTTAGTCGTCCAGCCATTATCAGTGGTTACAAACTGCCATCTATCATATCTAGATAGGATAGATAGGGTAGTTATTAGGAACCACTGGGCCTGGACTAACTTACCCTTATATATAAGCAAGGGAGGTAGAGAGCTTCTAGCAGCAGATATACACTTAATAATAGATACCTATATATATGATCCTGGCTGCTTTTTCTAGATATGATGGGATACCTTAGAGCCTAGCACTAGCCCATTAGATCCCTTGCCCTCCATGATGCCAGTTTCATCCATATTCCATCGGTTAGATAGGTAGATACCCTGGATGGTAGGGATACTATCTAGACGATGGAAGAAATCCTCGATAACCTTAGAAGAATAGGCTTTCCATCGCTAGACATCTATTACTCTAGATCGTAGGGTTCCGATTAATAGGTTTCACTGCAGAAATCGATTAACCTATCTCTTGCCCAGAGGTTAATGGTTACCACTGGTGCTACCCAGCATACGCTCTGCTAGGCCCTTTAGTTATTGATGGGTAGAGGCAACACCTAGGGCATCCTGGATATTAACCTATTTAGCCAGATATTACTCTTGGGACTAGGATAGCCGCTGTATATAAGTATAGGCAGTGCCTTTTGATTACATGCCATGGAAACGATGTTGAAGAGTATGGTATAGGATTCCCTAGTTTTAAGCTGCCTGGCGGATAGAGCAGTGGGTATCAATATCCAGAAGTGCCTGTTAGAGCTCAGCTTCAGTATACTGCTTCATGATAGGTTAAAGAAGGTATCCTAAAAAAATAGCGTTGTTTGGCGATATATGGCAATTGTTATGATAGTTTGTAGAAGGTGGTGATGTTGTTGAAGGAGGAGAAGTTGTGTGATGCAGAAGTGGGGGTGGTGCGGAAGTGGGGTAGTTGAGTTAGGTATTCCTCATGGAATCCCCGGGACACTCGCACGCGCTTTGGTTTCTTCTTTTCGAACCCCGGTAACGTCTCCTTGGGCTTGAGCAGGCCGTCGCTAGTAGCTCGCCCCGATAAAACACCGTTGGCCTCCCCGCTAAGGCCCAAGACCCCCAGTTGAGGAGCTGGTGGGCACATTCGCCATCCACGCATACTCCATCGAGGGTCACTGTGGAAAGAGCAGAAGGACACTGCTTGAACAAACCAGACCGGTAATCTCGCACCTTCACGTGGTGTCGGTCGTTAGTAGCCCGAATTGCGATTGGCAATCGAAGAAGGCGAAACTAACGCGAGAACGGATCGAACGCTGACACACCCTTTACTCATTCGGCTCAGCACGATCCTGTTCCGGGTATCAATCAACTCGTTCATCGACAGGCACATCTCATCCAAACACAGCCTGCCTCATTCCCGGACACATCCAAACCAACCAACCCTGCGATTCCTCCTGCTCATTCCTCTCTCATCTTGGATCACTTTGGTCATTCTTCACTTCGACATGAGCAACGCAGACTGTTTAGTGGTCCCCTCAACCACAGACACACTCATCAGCGGCAAAGACACTCTCGTTCTGTGTCTTCAACACTCTTCATCTGGCACCTCATGTGTCTTCTCACATCACCTCTTGGCGGCAGAGACGTCACCACTCAATCGACGTCTCCTGACACTTTCACTCTGTGTCTTCTACACACACACACACACTCTCTCTCTCTCTCTCACACACACACACCTTCAATCTCGGCGGCAGAGACGTCATCACTCAACTGATGTCTCCTGACACTTCCACTTTGTGTCTTCCACACTCTCTCTCACTTTCACTCTTGGCAGCAGAGACGTCAACACTATAGGCGTCTCCTGACACTTCTACTTTGTGTCATCAACTCAAAACCTCACTCTTGGCGGTAGAGACGTCGCATCATTGACGTCTCGACACTTCCACTCTATGTTTTCACTGGCACTTCCACTCTGTGTCTTTTCACCCACTCTCTCTCTGTATTTGACTTTCGGCGGCAGAGAAGTCTAAGCGACCTAAAAAGCGGGCCCGCCACTTGGTCATGACGGAATTGGCCTTAAGTATGAATGTCGCCCAGGTGACATTCCAACAGCCCCCTTTAAGGGCAAATCCGGTACTGACCTTACCCGGTTGGTCTGTGCGCCTGCCTGTTTTGGACTCACGGTCGCACGCGCCTGCCATTTTGGACTTACGGTCGCAAAGCGCGAATTGAACGCGCAGCACTTTAACTCATAAGCGTGCGGGGAAAACACGCATGTGGTCGGCCTAACCACTGAGGCATCTGGGCTCATAACCTCTAAGCGACCTAAAAAGCGGGCCCGCCACTTGGTCATGACGGAATTGGCCTTAAGTATGAATGTCGCCCAGGTGACATTCCAACAAGAAGTCAACACCTTCGGCGTCTCCTGACACTTCTACGTGTGTCTTCTCTCTCACAACACCCTTGACTTTTGGCGGCAGAGACGTCAACACCATTTACGTCTCCTAACGTCTTCACTTACTCTTTTTCTCTAACTGAAACTTGCACTCTGTGTGCCTTCTTTACTTTCTCGACTTGAACTCTCGGCGGCTGAGATGTCAACATCATCGACATCTCTCAAAAACTCTTCGCATCTTGTCCTTGGCAGCGGCAATAGCTCCATCTTGTGGCTTTCTCTGTTTCCACTACTTGGCGGCAGAGACATCATCAAACTCGATGTCTCAATATTCTTTCCACTTGTCATCGGCAACCCCCAGAAACACTTCAGCTTCTGGCATATTTCCCAAGCTTCTTACTGGCGACAGAGACATCAGCACAGCCGATCGATGTCTCGACATACTCTTCTCGCGTCTGATCCTCGACAGACACCGCCTCAATCACTGTTTCTTGGACACTTCCATCTTCTTTTCGCTTCTTCGGCACTACCTCGTGGCGGCAGACTTCCACCTCGACCATTGATTCTCACATCTCTCTCGTCTCTCTCTCCTTGGGACTAACATCATCGCACATCCCGTCGGCCAAAACCACCTCACCCACAGTCTATCAGACACAGCCACTGGTTGTGTCTAGACCAGCTTCTCTCCAGGCGGAAAGTGGAAGAAACCTTGTCCAGGCGTCTCTCGGGAACCTCCAAGTCTTAGGCTCTTGGCAACGACATTGCTTCAACCCCCTTGTTTTGCACCATGCCATCACGGCGGCAGAAAGGCCATCGCAATTGTTTCTTTTTCATTGGACAAGTACCTTTCTTTGTCCTTTGATCTTCCCTCAAGGGTGGAACAACTCACTGCGCAACCTCTTTCGGGATTTTCGCTTGACTTCCCTCAAGCCTCTTTTCCCTCGGTAAGGTTTTCGAGCAGCAAACATTCATGGTGGCTTTGGTTCTCAGCGGCGCATCCCACTCATATGGCAACGTCCACATCCTCCGTCCGGCCTTAGCACCACCGCAACCATTGTCCTTTCTCGGCAGCCTGTCTTGAAATTGCTGCAGGCTGGCCTCCAAACAGCTCGGAATTCCATTTTTCTCGCAGAAAATACGGCCTGGGTGGATGCACTCGACTCAACACACTCTGATACCCCTCCAACCCTCCAAATATCATTCAACCTTTGGCTCCAACACTCACCTTGTTGATGCGTATGCCTTCCGTCATCACCGGAGTTTCCTGGAAGGCAAGGCATCATACCATTACAGGCACTTCCGTGTTCTCGCCCATGTACTCAAGAATTCAAACTTGCAAACATCGAGGTTTTGGCAGTGAACTTTTCGACCATATGTCTTCGACCATGATACCTTTCGGCAGCAAACACAAATATGAATCATCAAGTTTCGAACCTCACCTCCTCCTCAATGCGGACTTTCTGGATGGGTATGTCAATTACCAATGTCCACAGCTGACACTCCTTCGAGCGGGCTTGTTGCCTACTGATCAATAGACTCTGGCATTCACACACACCTAAACGACGAGCTTCTCAAGCCACAAATTCACATTCGAGGTATATTCAATTGACTTCCTCCATCTCTGCTGAGCATTCTAACGCGTTGCTGACTTCGTCTTATGCCAAGACTCTCCGCCTTCTGGCGCCGATCCGGCTGCCGTTTTCGTCGACTTTCGTGAGCTTCGAAGCCTTGAGTGGGATGGAGAGGGTGAAAAAGAGGAAGAAGGGAGGATATTCATACGTGATCGGACTTGAAAATGAAAGTGCCCAAGTTTGGGGCAACTCTGGGTGGCATGAATCATCTAGTCAAACCTTGATGTGCGCTCGCTTGGTGTCGGGTAAGAGAAAAGAGTGAGATATGAAAAGAAAGGGATGAAGCATAGGAATGAAGAGACATAGTGGGTGCTATGGGAAAAGCATGTTGTACTGATTGATTGTGTCTTGATGTAGCTGCCATGCCAATGTACATGAGACGACGGACCGGCATTGCCTTTGATGGTACCATGTGACGGGTGAGTCTGATTCCTGGCGGCGGCGCATGTGTTCGGAAGTGAGTTTTGAGGCGCCGTGGTATGGCGGCGGCGGCACCAAGGTTGTAGACTTGAAGATCCAAACGTTGGTTGATGCGATGGGTTGCAAGGCCTAGGTATATAAAGAGCACTCCCCTTCCTTCCCGAGCAATACGTTGAAGACAGCCATCCATCCTTTTTACACATTTCGAATCACAAACCAAACCTCTCACAGACAAAAACCTCTGCTGCATCACCCGTCAAAGATTACTACCTCGGGCTACACAGTAAAACAACAAAAACATCATCATCACCAACACCAACAAAAACCATTCGACACAAGTCCCGATACAATCACTACTTGGACATCACAATGAAGGTCACTTGCTTGGTGCTCACAGCCCTTTCAATCGCCACATCGACCCTGGCAGCGGATCCTAAGAAGCATCCCGGCTGGCACGTGCCGTACGAGAACGAGCCTCTGCCCATCCACGAGCTGCCCGAATGCATACAGGAATGCTTCGATGACAAGAATCACAAGATGGGCTTTGACATTTACACTATTCCCCGAATCAGGTACTGCCGTGACGATTTCGACACCTTTTTCCAATGGTGGGTTTGGCACGCAGGCCCCTGCACCAAGGCCAAGTGTAAGGCCACTTTCGGAGATGACGCAAAGAGGAGCCAAGGGTGGATGTACAAGCTGTGCGGGTTTCCAAAGAATGCAGTCGTCTCGGGCTATACGGATTGGAAGACTCTTCCCTCGGAAGAGCTCTGGGTGGAACTGAAGAAGACAGAGGATGATGAGGAATGATTGAGAGCCACACGACGGGTATCGAGGGCATGGGATGGTGGGAAGGGACACATGACGGAACTCGAGGGACGTGTCAAGCCACAATCATGGTCTTTGGAGAGAAAGCTTTGAAGAGGAAGCTTCGAAGACTAGGGGGAAAGACATCGACATCAACACGGCCAACAACAACTTCACAGAGATACCGGCACTAATCAATCCATGAATATCTGGTCTCTCCGCAGGTTCGACTTTACTGTCTCGTCAGATAAAAACAATGCTAATTAGTGGTCTTCAATTGCTACCATCTTTGCTTTCATGTTTTCTTTTCACATCTTTGCTGCTGCTGTCTGTGCATGTGTGGGTTTTGATGATGATGAGATGTCACTCTGACAACCGGGGCAGAATATGCATCACACCGAGAAGGTGACTGGGGTGAGTCATCCAGCCAGACACGGTGAAGGGTTGGCGAGATTTCGGTGAGCGAAAGGTAAGGGGGAGGTGAGCAGTGTTGGTGGCGATAGCGAAGCCGCACAGGTAACGCCATGTAGATGGACACAGCCACGGTACCATGGAATCTCGTAACCAAACCGTCCAATCAACCGAGTCTCCGCTAGGCGTGGGCTGCTGGAGCTAAAGGATGTCGTGCCGACGGCTTCTTGACACATGTGTCACGATTGGGCCGATCTTGAAATGCATGCATGCACGGGGGCGGCCGGCCGAGCTGCAGGGTTCCGGACGGGGCCGGATTGGGAGCATCGGCCGTGGCCCCGTCGGTGAAGGGCCCCGAACGAGAAGTGGCAGGGGGAGAGAAAACAGAAGAGAAAAATAACCCGAAAAAGCCCAGCGACCTGACTAGTGCAGATACACTAAAGTACCGATACACAGCACACAGGTAGGTATTCGCAGATGTGCCTCGGCACCGAGGAGGGGGAGGTGAGGGCGTCCAATCGGGGGAACATTACAGCGCCAACCCCCCCGCCTCCAAATCCATTGTTCTCGAATCGTACCCTTAGCGAGTAAAAGCAGGTTGCTGTGGAGGCAAATGAGGCTACTCGTGGTTACGCGTGTACGAATGTCGTCGACACGCCCTCGACTGGCGATGAACACCTAGGTAGGTAGGTAGGTAGACTACCGGTACGGTACACCGCCCGCTAGCCGTTACGCACCCGGCGGATTGCAGCGCCGATTAGGTATCCTGTCAAGCTTTGAGTCTCACAATCGAATTTCTAATCCGGGGCTGGGAACGAACGGCAGTGCAGCAGCCCCCACCCCTCTCCCCCTTCCCCCCCTTCGGAATGCTACATGGAACGGGCCAAAGGTCAACGCTTATGACCCCTCCCCCTCCAAGCATCTAAACTACCGATAGGTGCACCATCCAGGCTACCTAGTCATACTCATAATACTAGTCAGTACGGACGGATAAACAGCATGAATTTGTTCCTCCGTCCACCTGCCGCCCCCCTGTCCGTCCGTCCACCGTTCCCGCCTCGCTTCCAGAAGACCAGGGACCCCCTGGAACCTGTCATCGTCATTGCCGGGCGGGCGCTGGGGGCTCTGGAGGGCACGGGTAGAGGGGTGGGTGGCAGCTGCTAGTGTACCTAGACTTATTCGTACTTGTCCACCACTGGCTTGCCGCAGACCGACAAGCTGACAGACGACATGCAGCTGGCCTGGCATGGAAAGTGGCTTGAGAGGTGAGAAAGGCTACCTAGTCGACTCGGCGCCCCTCGTACCTCGGCATGGCGTCATGTCATGGACGCTTCCTTGGTGGAACCAAGGGAGCTGGCCGAGCCAGACGAGATGCAGCAACCAGCCAGCCCGCTTCTGGCAGGCAGGTAGGTGGTGCTGATGTAGTATGCGTATGTATGTGCGTGTATGTACGTGTATATTTATATGTACCCATGTATTGAGCATAACCGCGTTCCTCGCGAGAATACGTACGCATTAATACTTACATGGACTACAGACCGGTATGTACATCGTACATCGGGAAGCGAGAAATCTTCCGGACAACATGGCACATGCCCCTCGGGACGGGCTTGCCGGGCAAATCGACCGCTACCAGTCGAGGCCCAGCAATGTAATCGCCGAATACAGGGCACTCTGGACAGACACGACACGTACTGTACATGCTGCGTATTTATCGCGCGTCTCGACACGGCGATGACGGGGTCCCCCCTTCCAGGCATCACCCCTACTAGCCCGTGCCCCGTGCGCCGGAGAACATTCCTCGATCGTTCGCTCGAGTCTCGGAGCTCAGACGGGCCAATGTCCCTCTTTGGTCGTCGTGCTCCGGGAGGGGTCGCGCGGTATGACATGGACATGAGCCAAAGGCGAAAAAACAGAAAAAAAAAAAAAAAAAAAAAAAAAAGGGTTGTGTTCGAGGGTGTTGGGCAAGAAGAGGATCTTAATTGTGGTGCGTCGCACGGCGACGAAGCTCGGGGGAGTAAACCAAGTCCGTCCCTGATACGACGAGGCGGAGAACCCAAACAGTATGTATGAATGAAGCTTGTTTGTTCGTCTGTCTCTCTCTGACTTTCGGGTGAAAAAGCCGGCTGACTACTTATAACCCCTCTTGTGTCCCTCCCATGCTGATACGGATGACTGTTGCAAAGGGTTTGCTTCTTCTTTTTTGTGCTTGAAAGATTGTCTCAAATTCTGTACTGTTTTGTACATCTCTCGCCAATCCCCCCCCCCCCCCCAATTGAATCTTTCGTCACTCTTATTTATCTTTCCGATATATCTCCCTTCCTCTTCAGTTCACATCACAAAGCAACAATGTCGACGCAGAACCTTTCCATCGTGCTCGCCGAGCGTCCCAAGGCCGACATCATCCCGGGCCAGACCTTCAAGACGGAGCAGAAGCCCATCCCCAAGGCCGCCGACCTCAAGGATGGCGAGATCCTTATCGAGAACTGGTACCTCTCCCTGGACCCCGCCATGCGCGGCTGGTTGAACGGTGCGTGCCCTCACCCTCTCTTACCCTGGTATTCCGATTTTTTGCTGCCTTCTGCTGCTGTCGTGCAAATGATTGCTGACGGCCCCTACCAAGACCGCCGATCCTACATCCCCCCCGTCCAGATCGGCGAAGTCATGCGCGGCGCAACCGTCGGCCGCGTCCTCGCCTCCAAGTCCCCCAAGGCCAAAGAGGGCGACGTGCTCCCCACCTACGGCGGCTGGGCCGAGTACAGTGTCGTCCAGGACAGCCGCGTCGAGCCCGTGTCCTCCTACCCGGCCGTCTCCCAGCCGGTCGACTACCTCTCGGGCATCGGCATGACGGCCCTGACGGCCTACTTTGGCATGCTCCGCGTCGGCGACCCCAAGCCCGGCGAGACCGTGGTCGTCTCGGGAGCCGCCGGCGCCACCGGCAGCGTCGCCGGCCAGATCGCCAAGCTCAAGGGCGCCTGCGTCGTCGGCATCGCCGGCTCTGACGACAAGTGCCGCTGGCTCACCGACGAGCTCGGCTTCGACGCCGCCCTCAACTACAAGGACCCCGAGTTCAAGAGCAAGTTCAAGGAGGCCACCCCGGGCTTCATCGACGTCTACTTTGACAACGTCGGCGGCGAGATCCTCGACATGGCCCTCGCCCGCGCCAAGGAGTTCTCCCGCTTCGTCATGTGCGGCGGCATCAGCCAGTACAACTCGGCCACCCCCCAGGGTCCCAAGGTAAGAGAAGAAAACACACAAATCCCGCCGTTCCCCCTCCCTTTTTATTCGCCGTCCCTACCAAGTTGACCCCGCCCCTCTCGGACTAACCATTGCTCTCCGCAGAACTACGCCAACATCATCACGATGCGCATCAAGATGCAGGGCTTCATCGTCTTCGACTACGTCAAGGAGTACCCCGAGGCCCGCAAGGAGCTCGCCGCGTGGCTCGAGGCGGGCAAGATCAAGCGCAAGGAGACCATCGTCAAGGGCGGCCTCAAGGCGGCCGAGCAGGCCCTCGTGGACCTGTACAAGGGCATCAACACGGGCAAGCTGATTGTCGAGATCAAGAACCCCAAGGACGCGGCCAAGCTGTGAAAGGCGTGGTTTTTTTTTTCTTGTTTTTTTTTTTTCCGTCCTTCAGAGGAAACGGGGGATCACAAAAGAGTTGCCCGGCGAATGACTTGATGACACAAACGTACAATTACGCATAATGACCTCGGGACTTGGTTATGGGATAATAGATGGGCAACATACCGACGGAATGCGGAAGAAACAGCAAACCAAAAGAAATGTTCAGATCGCTCTTTGCGACATGTGTTTACTACCGGGGATTATGTGATGAATGCATAATTTACATAAAATGCATAGTATGCGGCTTATGCAAATAACAGACAGACCAACCCCCCCCTCCCCCCTTCGCCTTCGCCTTCGCCAATCTTGCCTGCCCCAAGCTCCCTTCTCTTTCACGCCTCACGAATCAGGGAACATCCATCATCGACAAAGCTGTTCTTCTGCGTTGCCTCGGACACACACGGCTGCACACAGGCAATCCCCTCTCGGGAAACAGTCCCACCTCCGTACGAGTCCTCTTGTTCGACATGGCATGATCTTTCTCCCTCTCTCTGAGCTGCAGGCTACCCTCAACGTCTCGATAGACCGGCCCAGCCTGCTCGGGGCCATCCCTGCACCACGAAGCCGCGCGCGACCTTCGAATCTTACGAGGCAGCCTTCGAATACCCCGGCGTCGACGACGATAGGCAAGACTTGCTCTCTTTTGACAGGCAAAGCGACGGAAACGGTGGACGGTTACGGTGGTCCACATTCCTGGCAACTACCTAGACTGCCGGCCACTCGTCAAGTCTGCGTGCCTCGGATTGAAACATCCCGCCGCAGCCAGAGATTCGATTGGCGTGCCGAAGGTGAAAGAACCGCCCAGCCTCGATCGAGTCAACGGTCATGATATAGGACACCGGACGTGCAGGATAGCTACAACGATTCGCAAGGGCTCTCTGGAGGCCCGCGAGGAACCCCCGAACGAGTAGAGGTGCAATCCCTCTTTTCCCAACAGCAGTTCGAAACCATTGGCTTGCTTGCTTGCAGTAACGCCTCACCCCACACTCAAAAACATGGCCCTATCACCCGAGGAGGTCACGCACCTCCAACGGCAAGCGAGGCGTCGCGCCGAACGAGCCGCTGCCGAGATGTCCTTCCGCCATGTCAGCTCCGACGATTACCTCAAGAAACTGCGGGCCAAGCGTCGGCCGGGGCGCCGGTTCGAGGTGGGAGATATACCCGCCGCAGTCGAGATCGGCGAAGAGCCACTACCTCCATCACAGCCCGAGTTCAGGCGCCCCACTGGTTCCGAACGGCAGCGGACGCACGCTCGCACGCAATCCGCTGGCGCGACAATGGCAGGACCCCAGCAGCGCGCGGCGTCAACGCCCGTAGGTCGCAGAGCCACGGTCGCTGTCCCCATGGCCGGAGCCGCGCCCGTAAACGCCCATGCGCCGTCCCAGAGGTACTCGGGTCAGCACGCGTCAAGCCAGCCGGACCTCCTCATGCGGGCCGCACAGCGACAGTCAGTCTCGACGCCAAAACCAGCCTTGAGCTCGAAGGCGGCGACACGTTCGTCACCGAAACCACAGCCTCCACGGCCCCGGTCGAGTCTCAGCATATTCTATCCCCGAAAGTCAGCCCGCCGAGTTGCGTCTGTCGCCGCCATTTCTTCCAAAAAGGCCGACCCAAAAACGGGCCCTACGCATCGGCAGCCCAGCCATATCCGGAGCCAATCAGCCCATCCCACGACGACTTCGTCAGAAACTCTCGTGCGCCCCGGGACTTTGGCCAAACGAGGCTCGCTGCGGATGCTCAAAGATAAAATCAGGAGAGTTGCCAGCTCCTTCGAACTACGATCGACGAGAACTGAGAACACGGGGCTCGGCACCGACGACGGGCTGAAGCACCGCTCAAGCAGAAGCCTCCTCCTGCGACCCTCACGTAAGCTCGGCTCCCAGCTGCGTCTGGGCACCGTAAGTGAGGAGTGAGTAATGATTAACTTGAGTTCGGCGTATCCTTGGGCAGAGCATTTTGTACGACTAACGGCCACGAGATGACGACCTTGACCACGTTCGGATACCGTAATCTAATAATTATATTTGTTATTTGACGTCTCGTTACCCAATAGAATATGCCCTGCCCGCACAACTCCCCAACACCCCTACACGCCACCCCCAGCAAGGAAAGGCTGTGAGATGCTCGATGCCGATTTGAACTGGGAGGAGAACGGGTAGTCGATATAGCCAATAGGGAGGTTTGGCGTGTAAAAATACGTCCGCTCGTACTCTTCCAGATCGATGCCTTCCCTGATGCGGAAGACGAGATCCGGGTTGGAGATGAAATAGCGGCCGAAGGCGATGACCACATCGTACTGTTTATACGTCTCCTCGACAGCTTTCCGTGCCGATTCGGCGGTCAAGCCGCCGGCGACCAACACCGGGCTCGCGTTGTCCCACAGCTCGACCAGCCACTTGACCGTCCGCTGTCCGCCGCAGTCCGTGTCTTGGTTGCCGCTGATCCGAGCCTCGATCAGGTGTAGGTACGCCAGGCCCAGAGGCTTCAAGTGCTCGACCAGATATCGGAAGGTGGGGTCCGGATCGTCCATCAGCATCCCCTGAAAATCACTGTACGGACTTAGACGAACGGCTGTCCTGTGAGCCCCGACAGCGTTGATGACGGCCTTGGTCACCTCGAGGTGGAAGCGCGCCCGCTTCTCGATGCTGCCGCCCCAGGCGTCGGTCCGCTTGTTGCAGGTGTCCTGGAGAAACTGGTCCGGGAGATAACCGTTGGCGCCATGGATCTCGACGCCGTCAAAGCCGGCCTCGATGGCTTTGCGCGCAGCCGTCGCGTAGTCTTCGATGACGTCCAGGATCTCGGCCTCGCTCAGCTCCACCGGCGTGGGTGTGTCGTCCGCGATGGGCACCGCGCTCGATGACTGGAGCTCCAGGCCAAGCGAGTCGAGCACGTCGGCCTTGGCACCACGGCCGAGGTGCCACAGTTGGCAGTAGATGAAGCAGCCCTTGTCGTGGACGGCGTTGGTCACCTGTTTCCAGGCGGCGATGTGGGCGTCGGTCCAGATGCCGGGCACGTTGAAGCGGCCTGCGGCGCGATACGAAATCATTGTTCCTTCGGATACGAGCAGGGTGCCAGGCACGCAGCTTCTCTGCGCGTAGTACTCTAGGAACGTTCTGCCATCAGCTTACAAAACTGCGCGGGCACATTACGAGTTGCTTCACGCTCACCCTTCATTATCGGAGTCGGCGCCCATTCGTCATCGGCGCGGTATCGCGTCAACGGGGCCAACGCCAGCCGATTGGAGAGATGAACCGACCCGACGGTCAAGGGCGAGAAGAGTTTGGACATGACGGTGATTGGTCAAAGTGTTCGCAGCACTTGGTTCATCAGAGGGAGGCAAGGGGGAGCACGGCAAGTCGCAAGTCGAAACAAAGTAGATGCAGTTGAAGAAGTCTTAAAACAGCAAAGAGGTGTTTTGTCATTCCACCATCGCTGCGAGTCGCGACATTGCTAGCGCGTGCAGGTAATCCTGGTCATTTCTCTCCTCCCCCCCCCCTCCCTCTCTCTTTCTGGCACACTGATGGATATGCTTGCTGTGACGTCGGCGGGGACAAAACCGAGGGTCTTCTACTATCATTCCGGCGTTTCTATATAGAAGCCATTGTCAAGAATCATCCCCACCGAGGCGACCATCGTGGCCATGACAATTCCACATGTACACTACCCGAAGCGACGGCTCCAGTAACCAAACACACCGCCTTTCGAAAGCGGATGCGCATCGGCACAAAACTTGCCGACAAAGAAGAGCCCGGATATGCGATCGGCGAACGGCGGCCACCAATCTTGTTACCGCCACCCTTGCCGACCCCCATCTAGTGTGGATCCCCCGCTTCAAAGGCAACTACCTAACTCACTTATTCCCGGAGGATGGATGGGGGTTGGCTAGCCAGACTGTCCCCTTCCCATGATGCCCCTCCACTTGTCCCGGGTACCGCGCTCGAGCTATCTGAAAATAACAGCCGGCGCTTCGGTGCCGAAGCCTGCAGGCTCTTTCTAGACCGAGACCGGGGGCCTTGACTTGTCGACTTTTATTGGGGTGCTTCGTTGCGGATGGCGCTCCTCTCTCTCACACAAACGACTCGATGAGCATGCTGCTACCATGATGAAGAAGATGAAGGAAGATGCGCCGATCAAGGACGACAATGCGAGCGTGCAGACGACGCAACAGGTGCTTGGGTCGGAACTGGCATCCGGCGACAATAAGGCCGACCCGTCGCTGTCGCCCGCCAAGGGACGAGAACCGAAAGACGACAGCGATGCGGAGAGTGTCGGCGGGCAGAGAGACACCATGTCGCGGAAACGTATGTTACTGGCCTTTTCCGCCCTGTCCGTCTGCCTCTTCGTGTCCTTCATCGACCAGACCAGCGTCTCGACGGCGGTGCCGGCGATAGCGGGGGATCTCGACACGGGCACCGCGACGTCGTGGATCGGGACCTCGTTCCTCATCGCGTCGACGGCCTTCCAGCTCATCAACGGCCGGCTGTCCGACATATTTGGGCGGAAGAACCTGCTAATGATATGCCTAGTGTTGATGGCTGCCGGCGACATCCTGTGCGGGTTCGCCAAGACCAAGGAGCAGCTTTTTGCGTTCCGGGCCATCGCGGGTATCGGAGGCGGCGGGATCAACAGCATCGTTATGATCATCGTCAGTGACATAACAACGTTGGAGAATCGAGGCAAATACCAGGGTAAGCCAATAAACCCTCCACATCCCCCCCCCTCCCTTCTCTCTTGTTCTCGATGGTTGTGAAGCTCACGCATGCTCTTCAAGGTGTGCTCGGTGCCGTCATCTCCCTGGCGAACGGAGTCGGCCCTTTCGTCGGCGGCGCAGTCGTGCAGCAGTCGACGTGGCGATGGGTTTTCTGGATGGTCCCCATCATATGTGCGCCGGCAGCCGTCACCATCCTCTTCTGTCTGCCCCTCAAACACCAGTCGGGCAACTACGCGGAGAAGATCAGGAAGATCGACTACGGCGGCATCGCGCTGAACGTGGCCTCGACTCTCCTGGTCCTGGTCCCGCTCTCCGGCGGCGGCGTGTCCTACCCGTGGTCTTCGGCCTTTGTCATCGCGGCCGTCACTGTCGGCGCCGTCCTGGGCGTGCTTTTCGTCTTGTACGAATGGAAGCTGGCGAAGCTCCCCATCATGCCCCTCCGCCTGTTCCGGGCGCCGCACTGCAGCTATCTGTACGGCCAGACGTTCCTGATGGGTCAGGCGTACTTTGGCAACCTGTTCTACCTGCCCATCTACTTCCAATCCGTCCTGAAATTCTCGCCCCTCGCCGCCGGCGCGATGATCCTGCCCGTTCTCATCACAACGTCGGCGCTGTCCATTCTCTCGGGCCAGTACATGCTCCGGCTGGGGCGGTACATGCCCTGCATCCTCGCCGGCTTCTTCCTGTGGACCCTGGGCAACGGTCTTACGATACTCTTTGACCGCGACATGGGCCGGAAGCTGGGCGAGATCATCGGGATCCTCATCGTCATCGGCTCGGGCATCGGCCTCACGCTGCAGCCGACGCTGGTGGGCATGTACGCCAACTCTCGGACCGAGGACCGGGCCGTGACGACGGGTCTCCGGAACTTCATCCGGACCATCGGCGGCGCCTTCGGGCTCGTCGTCTCGGGGGTCATCCTGTCCAACACGCTGCGGCGGGAGCTGCGGGGCAGGGACTTCGTCTCGGACGGCGTCATTGCGGAACTGACGTCGTCGACGTACACGCTGGGGGAGAAGGGCTTCTCGGACGAGGAGCAGGCGGTGATCCTGGGGGCGTACATGAGGGGCATGCACTACATCTTTGTCTACTACGTCGTCTGCACCGGCCTCAGCCTGGCGCTGACGCTCGGCGTGGGCAACACGAGCCTGAAGGCGAAGAAGCCGGCGCAGGCCGAGGAGGAGGAGGAGGAGGAGGAGGAAGCGTCCGAGGTCGTGAACGAACGCGAACCACCGGCGGGGACTTTAAGGAACGGAAACTAGAAGGGAGACAAGTAGCGGATAGAGACGCTCTCGCTTTCTTTCTCATCTCATTCAAGCAAGACTGGGGCACGGAGACGGAAGAGGAGGGGGCACTGGCGGGCGACTTACGTCCTGCGCAGGCCTTCACGATGCTTTTACCGTCGGACTTACACGTCTGTGCCTGGCATCATCGCTGCCTCCGACATGATCATGTTCCAATGGAACATGATTCGTTTTGCCAAAAAAAAAAAAATTAGGTCGGTAAAAGAACCGCAAGACGACGACAACTGGCATTTTATGTATCTACCGGGTGAACTGCATTAGACCGCTCACGGAAGGTTATAGAGCGACCATGTACATTGATTTAGACAGCGGCGGTTCGAAAAGATCGACGGTACTGGACGATGGCGGCGGCCCAGGACAAGGGCGGCCGGGCTGCCTGATGTTGTACGGGCCTGGGTCTATCTAACCCGTACTCGTCAAGGGCGCAAGACAAACCCGACGTTGGACGATTGCAATTCGGAATATCGACGGCCGCTTGATCGTTTGATGAGCCGGGCCCCGATCCGTGCTTGTTAAGAGCAAAAAAAAAAAAAAGAAAAAAGGAAGAAACCTGGCACTGGACAATGGCATTTCAAATCATCGACGGCCGCCTGGTGTTACGACGACGCTTGTATTACGAAACGTGACGCGCGATGCTTCCATGCCGCAACTCAACTATAAGACTATCGTCGTCGCTTTCATCCTGCAACTGTGGCCACCGACTACCCAACGAGTATGGGCTGGAAGCCGGCTCCTCTATTTTCGAGAATTATAACTCGGTCTAAATGCGACTGATGCGTCAACGACATGGCTAGGTACGGCGAAGGAGAACGAGTACAAGAACATGTACGGCATGAACAAGCAGTACTACGGCCTAGTATTGGGATTACGTAGAACGTAGAACCATTCTTGTTACTCGGGTCCCCTGATCCGTCCGTCACACCATTCATTACCCACGAAAAGCAGATCCTGGGCATTACATCAACCCGCATCGCCTTATCGTTATCACCCAGCTCGATTCAATCAATCGAAGTTATCCGCGGCCGCTGGCAACCCCACACCTCCATGGACCCCGCGTCCTTATCAACACCCCTGGGAGGTGGGAGGGGGAGGGGTTAGATGCAAATCTCCGAATGCCTCCCCCTCCCCCCCCCCCGCTTCCAACGGGTTCTCCAACGGTTTCTTTGATCCGATGCGCGCGGGCGGGAGGGGGAGGGGAGCGGCGTCCCGCATGAGGAGGGGGGGTTGAGGACAGAAAACAAAGTCCGAGACGCGGTGCGGTTTCGATAACGCGCTGCAGGCCGCATAGAGTTTTGATAACGAAGATGCCGGTTCCGCGGGGGGGGCGAGGGTTCGTCCCTCGAGGTGACCCAAAACACGCGCACATATCCGTCGCAGACAGTCCGAGATGGTGCGTCGCATGCGCCCGCTGCCCCGCGATGAGATGCGGGTTGAGTTTGCCCGACAGACGCTTACGTCCGTCCCCCGGCTGAGATAGGCCGATAACTGGGCGATGGGGGAGAGAAGGACTCGGACGCCTATTTGTAGTCATGGGGCCAGACGATAGATGAGGAACAAGAGCCGGCCGCCCGGTGTCTGAGAGAAAACAAAACAAAGACATATCAAGACTCTTTTATTCGTCCGAAGTGTCGCTGACGTTTCGAAGCCTCTCCTTCCTCCCACGACCATTAATAGTTGCTTCATACTCGCGTCGCTCTTCCGCACATTAAACCTCTTGGTGAACCGTTAATCAAAAAAAAAAAAAAAAAAAAAAGAGACCGCACCGTCGAGAACGATAAGAAAGCTGCCGCCGCCATGCCTGAAGTTTACCACGCCCACCCGGACTACGGCTACCCCCGCGACTTCAAAGGTTACGGCGAGAAGGGCATCGCGTGCCCGTGGCCCAACGACGCAAAGATTGCCGTCTCCTTCGTCATCAACTATGAAGAGGTACGTTTTCCACCGGAGGGGGAACATCAGTCCCCAGTCTCTCTCTCCCTCCCCCAGTTGGCCTGGAATTTACCGGTAAAAACCAAAATAGGGCGGCGAGCGATCGGTCCTCGCGGGGGACGGCGTGTCCGAGACGAACCTGCGGGAGAACCCGTTGGGCCCGGCCAAGTACAACGAGCGCAACTACAACGTCGAGTCCGAGTACGAGTACGGGTCGCGGGCGGGCTTCTGGCGGCTGTTCCGGCTGTTCAACTCGCGGGGGATGAAGTTCACGCTGTACGCGGTCGCGCAGGCGGTCGAGCAGCAGCCCGAGGTGGCGTTGCGGTGCGTCGAGGAGGGCCACGACGTGGCGTCGCACGCGTACCGGTGGATCGACTACCACGACGTCCCCGTCGAGCAGGAGAAGGAGTACATCCGGCGGTGCGTGGCCTCGCTCAAGTCGCTGACGGGCTACGCACCGCGCGGGTGGTACTACGGCCGCAACTCGCCGCACTCGCGCACGCTCGTGCCGCAGGTCTACGAGGAGCTCGGCGAGGAGCTTGTCTGGGCCAGCGACACGTACGCCGACGACGTGCCCTACTGGATCGACCTGCCGCTCGAGCGCGACCGCCCGGACCCCAAGGGCTGCCTGATGGTGCCGTACAGCTACGACTGCAACGACTTCAAGTTCCACACGGCCGGCTCGGGCTTCCGCGACCCCATGGGCTTCTACACCCACCTCAAGAACGCCTTTGACGTGCTCTACGAGGAGGGCCAGGAGGGCGTGCCCAAGATGATGACCATCGGCCTGCACTGCCGCATCATCGGGCGGCCGGGACGCCTCGGCGCGCTGCGCGACTTTGTCGACTACATCGCCAAGAAGGAGGGCGTCTGGGTCGCGACGAGGACCGAGATCGCCGAGGCCTTCAAGGCGAAGCACCCCTACAAGAAGGGCCAGCTGGCGTGAGCAGCGGGTCGTCGTTGTCGTTATCGTTGTCGTCGTTGTTAGTTGTGAATAGCATGGCACACAGCCAGAGTGTGTTTTTGTAAACATGAAAATTATGGTCCGTCCATTTCTTTCTCTCCATGCTTGATGTTCGAGAAAAGGAAGAGAAACCCTCCTATATTTTCTCGGAATATTAGACGTGTACGATGGATGATGACACACACATTCATTCCCCCGCTGGGGTTTTGCTACTGTGTTCCTTGTTTTATCGTGTGCCGGTCGGTGAGCTCTGCAAGGGGGTTGTTGCTACCACGGCTACTTCCTACATACACACCGTCATCATTCGATACAGAGTATGGAAAAAAAAAGAAAAAAAAAAAGAAAAAAAAGAAGGAGAGTGAAACCCTTCCATCCAGAATTGACAAAGAGCAACGAGCAAAAGGATATGATCAGTGGGAGGCTTGAACTCCCGGCCTTGGCATTACGCAACATTTCAGGGTAGAAATATTAGTACCACGCTCTAACCAACTGAGCTAACCGACCCCGCGTTCGATTACTAATCGGTTGTTGGACGATGCGCCTCTTACCAGGTTTCATATATCAAACAGACTAGACCCTCAAAACTCAACAGCAGCCGTGATCCCACCTGTTTATCGAACCGCGTAATAATAATACCCCCGTCATCGAGAAGTGTTGCTGCTGCACCCCAAAGGCAACATAACCAAACCCCGAGTGCAAGCCGACGTGACATACCTGTATATACCCTGCACGCCGCACATCCACATCCTCCGGCGGCAGCGACGGCCCGTGGCTCACCGCAGCCCCTCCAGCCCGCCAAAGTCCCAGTCCGAATCCATCACGTCCGAGACGCCGCCCTGGCCCAGGTCCAGTGCGAAGACGGTGTCCTGGGCGAGCGCGTCCCAGCTCCCGGTCTGCGGCGGCCCCGGGTCGGCGACGGCGGCGCCTCCCGTCTCCTGTCCCGGCGTCTGGCCCGGCGCCGGTGGCGCGAGGTCGCTCTGCACCATCTCGTTGAACATCCTCCACCCCTGCCACCCGCCCGGCGCCTCCTCGTCCACCTCCATGAAGGCCTCCTTGACGGCGTCCGAGATGGCGTCTCCCACGTCGCGCCGCCTCTCTTCCGCCCCGCTCTCCCGCCCGTCACCGCGTCCGCCCTCCGACGCGGTCGCCGCCGGCGCCGTGGGTGAGCCGATAGGCCCCGCCGCGAAGTCGACCTTGAGCGGCTTCGGGCTCGCTCCGGACCCGGGCCGCGGGTCGACGATGGTCTTGAACAGGCTCCCGGAGAGGGCGTCGAAGACGTCGCGGTACTTGACGGCGCCGGGCCACTTCTCGCCAAAGATGGTGAGCGATTGGGAGCAGGCCCGGGTCGCCTCGAGCGCGTCGTACGAGAAGAGGGTCCGCTCCCTCCACAGGCAGTACACCAGCGTCAGCCCCGCGATGAAGCACGAGTGGAGCGCCGTCATGGTGTAGCTCAGCGTCTTCTGCTGGTTCAGCCGCTTGTACGCCGTGCACACGCACGCGGCCGAGCGCGCCGTGGCGACGAACCTCGCGTCCGACGTGCCGACCGTCGGGAGGAGGACGGTGAACAGCGACAGGACCGACTTGTGGTACTGTCTGGGGTCTTTTGGGTCAGCGCAAATGTCCTTTTTTTTTTTTTTTTTCCCCAACAACTAGTCACCGACCACGACGTACAGGTTGAAAAAGTCCCTCGAGTCGTGGTAAGCGCTCTCCGGATCGTACATCCACGTAATGGTCGCGGCGTCCTTGGGTGGGTGCGGGATCGTTCGCGCCCACTCGTCGAGCTCGGCTCGGATGGCGGCCATCTTGGCGTCGAGCTTGGCCCTCTCCTCGGGCGAGCCTGCGAACACGTCCTTGTCGACGCGGTACACGCGCCGGTGGATTCTCGACTGGATCCTCCGCAGCTTGATGATGTGGATGAAGGGTTCCACGTTGGACCAGACGGGCTTCTGGCCGGCCGGGGGAGCTCCCACCGCGGTGAGGTCCCAGAACTTGGTGCTGTCGCTGGGGAGCTATCGGGCCATGTTAGACCCATGTTCATCTCCCACCTCTCGGCCTGTCGGGGGCGGAAGGGGGGGCACGTACCTCGGCATTGATGTCCCTGTCAGCGATGGCAAAAGTCCGCCCGAGGACCACGCTGGTCATGCGGTCCAGGCAGTAACACGACCAGAAAGCTCGTCTCCGAATCTCGAGGTCCCGCGGGCTGTGAGGCGACGCCGTCGTCGTTTGCCTCCTGTGGAGGCCCAGCTCGATACACAGCGTCACGGCGTATCGTATCTGAGACCAGGCGCCGGCGCCGTACGGGCTCCGCGTGCCGTGGACGGCCAGGAGCAGAAGGAACTGGACCGTCGCGAGGTTGTGCTGCTCGAGTATGTAGTCCATCGGTTCGATGGCGGCCATGAGGTGTTGCTGGCGCACGTCAGCCGGGTCCGCCCTCCTCCTCAAAAAAAAAAGGGGGGGGGAGTTAATCAATCCATCCCGGCTGGAGTCCGGCTCACCTGCGGATCCACGTCACACGGCTTCTTCATAAGCTGCAGGAACCTCGCCGAGATGGCGTACACCAGGTGCATGATGCTCCTGTTTTGTATCGACAGCGCGCCCTGGTCGTACTGCTTCTCGAAGAACGTCGTGTACAGCTTCCGGTCCAGGATGGGCCACCGCGTGTGGAGGCGGTCGAAGAAGACGTCGAACAGCATCCTCGACTCGGAAGGGTACGGAAACTCCGACATGGGCTCGTCAGGATGCGACGACGCCGACACGGAATTTCTCGACCGCAGCGGGCTCAGTACGCCGGCCGGCGCCGCCGCCATCGCCTCGGAGAGGGCCCTGCCGCCCGCCCCGTTGAAGATGGAGGACTGGATCATCCGCGCAATGGTCGCGCCGGAGCTCGACCCGAGATAGAACGGTTCCGGGGCGGTGTCCGTGGTGCCGGACGCGCAGAGGGACAGGTACGCGACGCCGTCGACCAGGGACGCGGGCTCGTCCTCGGAGCACGAGTCTCGCGACTCCCGCCGCGGGGCTTTCGCTTCCTGCGTCGCGGCCGAGGTTGTCGCGAAGTGGTCCTCGGCATAGTCTGGCATGCGCGCTTCCAGGAACGCAATCCTCTCTTCGAGGGCGCTGATGTATCTTGACTCGGCATGAGCACGACCAACGTCACGTAACTAGTGGCACACACGGGCATGTTTTCGACCGGCTTACAGTGACTTCCCGCCAGGGTAATGGGGCCTCAGGGCCCGCTCGTAGACGCATTCAGAGTTGGCCTTTCTGCAAGACTTGCAGCTCGGATGGGCGCCGTCGCACTACCACAGTTAGTCGACGAATGCAACGCAGACCGCCCACGTCTGCCGGCGGCTCTGCGTACCCGCTGCTTCCTTCGCTTGCACCGCTTACACGCCAACGCGACCCGCGGCTTGCGGCTCGGCGGCGGATGATGGCTTCCGGTCGGAGGACCAGTCTGGGGGCTCACGGGGCTCTCCGGATGAGAAGCCGATGTGGGGGCGGCTGGTCTGCTCGGAGACGCCTCATCAAACATGTTTTGGGTCTGGAACTGTACAGACATCGGGACCAGGTACGGTGAGTCGAGACACTTGATCGTGATGGATGGAAAACAGAGCAGGAAGAATTCGAGCCGATCAAGTCCATTGGGGGAGGGAAGAGGAGGGGCGAGAAAGGGACTGGCAGGGGTTCCTCCGCATCGGGCTCCAAAGCGCATGTGGCTGTGGACACGGACGGGATGATGCGGCCCCCAATCTCATTCTCCACAGATAGCGCGTGGTATCTTGGCTTCGAACAAGTCCCGGCCTCTGATATCATTCCAGATCTTGGGTCCTATGCGGCGCCGGTGTATACATCCTTCCCTTCCTATGTTCCGTCCGTCATGTCCTTGTTCCACGGTTGAATATCTTCATCTTTCTAGACAGGGTTGAGGCCAGGCGCTGCAAGACAACAGAGAACGAAACACGCCTGTTGACTTGGGGATCATTGATCGATTCGCAGACGCCCAGCCACTTTCAGTCTTACGCCAATGTCGGTAGTTTCTTACCGACGACGTTGTGATTACCTACTTGGGACACCCAGGCGCCCATCACGCAGATAAGACCAGAGCCCGGGATGGCCATGCTATCTCAGTGGAGTACGGATGCCCGGGGTGTGCCCGTTCACCCCCGGCCATTACTCAAGCGCCAAGCACTGCTCCGCATGCGCCCGTGGTCCTTATCGTCCCGCTGCACGGTTTTGCGTGGCGACGCGGGACGGTATCGGTTGGAAAGACGCCGATGAAGAAAGTGTCAAAAGTTTGAAGAGGGAATTAGCGGGGTCTGTATGTCATGGGAGCCGCCGTCAGCAAGTCACAGAGCTCTCTTCCATATGTATGAAGGAAGAGTACTGACGACCGGCTTTCCAAGGGTTGAAAGAGAAGCGATGCCGCCGATCTTCATCGTTCTCTCTCACCCGTGTCAATACACTTGTTTACTTTTCGTCTTGTTGCTGAGAGAGAGAGAAAGAGGGAAAAAAAAAAAAAAGGACGACAACGGGTCACCAGGAACAATGGCGCGCATCCGCATGCCCTCCAAAGCCAAGATGGCGGCCCCGTTCCAGTCCAGAGAGGCCTTCATGGACTGGGTCAAGGCCCCCGAGGCGCCGGAAGGACGAGCCCAGATCGGCGACGCGAAATGGTCCAACAAGGACCTCGAGCCGACGCCGCCGGAGCAGAGGACGTGGACGTGGTACAATCTGCCGCTGTACTGGTTCTCCAACATGTTTGGAACGACCGGGTGGAACGTCGCATCCTCGCTGATCGCGGTTGGTTTGGTACGGTTTTCTTCGGCATCATCATCACCACACACACACACACACACACCAAAGAGTCTCCAATGCTGACAACGACGGCAGACCTGGCAACAAGCTATCGTGTCGTGCGTGCTCGGCACGCTCATCTCTGCCGTCATCGTGACTTTGATGGCGAGGCCTGGCGCCATGTACCACGTCGGATAGTAAGTAAAAGAAAAAAAAAAAAGGGATTCCTGTGGCTCGATGATAACACCAACCATGGCTGACCTTCCGTGTGCCAGTCCGGTTCTGGCGCGGTCCGTGATGGGCATGTACGGTTCGTACTTCTTCGTCTTCATCCGGGCCGTCGTTTGCATCATCTGGTACGGCATCCAGACCTACTACGGCGCAAACCTTCTGTCCGTCTGCTTCCGCTGCATCTTTGGGAACAGCTGGAACAATTGGGCCAACGCCCTTCCCGCCGGCGCCGACGTGACGTCGAAGCAGCTGCTGGCCTTCTTCCTCCTTTGGCTGATTGAGTTCCCGTTTGTAAGTGCGTTCCCGTCCCCTCCAGAAGCAGCCCAAGCAGCTCACGCCCCCCTCGCCAGACCTGGGTCCATCCCACTCACATCCATTACATCTTCACCGTCAAGGGCATCGTCATGCCGTTCGCCTGCTTCGGCCTGTTTGGGTGGTGCATGTCGTACGGCACCGGCGTCTCGAACCTCAACGCGGCGTCCGCGGCCGGGGAGGAGGCCGCCGCGCAGACGCCGACCGGATGGGCGATTATGAGCGGCATCAACGTCATCATGGGGTCCCTGTCGCCCATGCTGGTCAACCAGCCCGACCTCGCGCGGTACTGCAAGAAGCCCCGCGACGCTGGCTGGCTGCAGGGTGCCTCCGTCTCCGTCGCCCACGTCCTCGTCTTCTTCCTCGGGCTGGCGTCGACGACCTCCCTGCAGGGGGCTTGGGGCGTGGCCTACTGGAACCTGTGGGACATGCTGAACGCCATCCTCGACCACCACTGGACCCCTGCCGCCCGCGCCGGCGTCTTCTTCGTGGCCCTCTGCTTCATCCTCAGCGTGTTGGCGGTGAACTTTGGCGCCAACTCGATCCCCTTCGGCGCCGACATGACCGGCCTGTTCCCCAAGTACCTGACGATCCGCCGGGGACAGATCGTGTGCGCCATCCTCGGGATCGCGGTGCTGCCGTGGAAGCTGATTGCCGACGCCGCCGCCTTCCTGTCGTTCCTGGGGAGCTACAACATCTTTATGGCCCCTCTCTGCGCTGTAAGAAGGCCTAAGGACCCCATTTGTTGATGCTCCTTTGGCTTGCGCTGACTTTGTTTGCAGGTCATTATATGCGATTACGCGATCGCGCGCAAGGGCAACGTCCACGTGCCCTCGCTGTACAAAGGCTCAAAGGGCGGCCTGTACTGGTTCAAGTACGGCGTCAACTGGGCCGGCGTGTTCGCCTGGATCGGCGGCACGGTCATGGGCCTGCCCGGCCTCGTCGGGGAGTACCAGCCGGAGATGGTACCGCAGCCCGCCAAATACATGTACATGATGGGCTGGGTGCTGACCTTCTGCTCGTCCTTCATCATATACGCGGTCCTCATCCAGGTCTTCAGGGTCAAGGTCTACCCGACGGGGTTCGAGGACATGCCGATGGAGCGCGAATGGCTGGCAAAGGAGGGGCGGGACGGCTTCTTCGAGGGCGAGAGGGAGCAAGACGAGATCTACGCGCCGCCGTCCCCGCGTGTCACGGGCGGGGACGAGGTGCATATGGGGGAGAAAACGCACAAGATGGAAGCCTGAGTGGGAGGTGTCCGGTTTTGGAGCCGAAAGAGTGGCTCAGCAGTCCTGAAGGGTTCTGTGGCCGAATGAATTCGTCAACCATCCCTAGGATGGAAAGCTCAAACCGTGTAATGATTAATAGACTGTGCATGTTGCCATATCTCCTCCATATTCATTCCCAGATGGGCGCTCGCGTCTCCGCGTTTCCGAGTCCCCCTAACTGCCATGCCGTTTTCAGTGTTCCCACCGGAAGATCGAGACAAGCCGAGGCGAGACGAGACGAGACGAGACAGTGACATGCCACTGCGCAACTTGGTGTACTCGCCATTGACTTATCATTCCCCTCAAGGCCGGTGGTCTGGTCTGCACCAAGAAGGAAGGGGGGGGACGCAGCTCGTTCGGCGCAAAGTTCCCGAAGTGTCTCGATGATGAGGCGAGGGAGTGTTCGACTGCGGGGAAAAGAAGACGAGCCGGTGGGTCTGCAGACGACGGGGACAGATGATAACGGCCTGCGGGGTTTGTTGGAGTAAATATCCCCAATGAACCCCCCGATAATGCTCCCGTTGGAGACGCCGGCATGGCCTTTTCGAGTATCCGAATCGCGTACCTCCCCCCATCCGTCGAACCCTCCTCTGCTGCTCATTGTCTAATTGTCCACGTATTCCGGCTTGTTATATGCGTGTGAGTGTATCCGGACCGAGTTCTTTCGCCGGTTCATATTGGGGTTCTGGAAGCATACACGCACACACACACACTCTCTCTCTCTCCCTCTCTCTCTCTCTCACTCACACACGGACCAAAGCGCCCTGGCACTTTCATCCATCTCCAAAGCCCCAGGGTCCTGGTTGGTCGATTTTGTTTAGCCGTCGTCGCAATTCTGTCTCGTCATCTTGAACCGTCACTCAGCCCCGAGGAAAGTCGCACAGCTCCGCGACCCCAGCATCACCAATTCGTTGAACAATGTCGGCTGAACCGTATAGGTTGTCGGCCACGCAGGCCTTGGCCAAGAATCAAGCCGGGGACCTGACCGTCGAGGAATACGCCCGCTCGCTGCTCTCGCGCATCCAGCAGAGGGACCCCGTCGTGAAGGCGTGGGAGTACATCAACCCGAACCAGGTCATGGCGCGGGCCAGGGAGCTCGACGCGACACCGCCCGAGAAGCGCGGCCCTCTGCACGGCGTCGCAGTCGCCGTCAAGGACGTCATCTACACCAAGGGTTAGTGGGCCGCTGCTGGCTGACCCGAGACACGCCTGCTCCCCCCCCCCCCCCGGCACGCCGCTCACGTCGTCCCAGATATGCCCACCCAGCACGGCTCGCCGATATACGCGGGAGACGCTCCGAAGCTCGACGCCGCCTCCATCATCGTGTTGCGGCAGGCCGGTGCCTTGATCCTCGGTATGCCGATGCTGCAACCCGAAGCCAATTGGGAACGCTCTGATTAACGCTCGGCAGGCAAGACGACGACCACCGAGTTTGCCGCGACCGTCCGAGGCCCCAAGACGGTCAACCCGCACGACACGAGCCGGACGCCGGGCGGTTCGTCCTCGGGCTCGGGCGCCGCCGTCGGTGACTTCCAGGCCCCGATCGCTTTGGGTACCCAGACGGGCGGAAGCACCATCCGGCCCGGGTCCTTCAACGGCATCTATGCCCTGAAGCCGACGTGGAACTCCATCAGCCGAGAGGGCCAGAAGATCTACTCGCTCATCCTGGACACGCTGGGCTTCTTCGCCCGGAGTGTCGAGGACCTGCAGCTGATGGCCGACGCCTTCGACCTGAAGGACGACGAGCCTCCCAAGCCCGACTTCTCCGTCAGGGGCGCCAAGTTCGCGCTCGTCAAGACCATGGTGTGGCCGCAGGCGGGTCCCGGTACGCAGTCGGCCATTGCCAAGGCGACGGAGCTTCTCAGGGCGCACGGGGCCGAGGTCGACGAGGTTGAGTTTGCACCGGATCTCCAGGACCTCCCCGAGTGGCACGGCACGGTGCTGCACAGCGACGGGCGCCCGAGCTTCCTCCCAGACCACCGCACGGCCAGGGACCAGCTCGACGGCTTCTTGGTCTCCCACGTCGAGAACGCGAACAACATCTCCAGGGCGGCGCAGCTGGAGGCCTTCGACAACATTGCCATGGCGCGGCCAAGGGTGGACAAGATGCTGGGCAAGTATGACGCTGCGCTGGTGCCGAGCGTCGTCGACGAGGCGCCGGTGGGCACCTCGAGCACGGGGAGCGCAGCCTTTAATGGTCTCTGGACGGTAGGTCGACTTCTTCCGAACGCGTCTCGTTTCGACACGTCGCTGACAAGCTTTTCAGGCGCTTCATGTCCCCGTCGTCAACATCCCGGGCTTCAAGGGCCCGAACGGGATGCCGGTGGGTGTCTCGCTGGTGGCGCCTCGATACCACGACCGTCACCTTTTGACCGTGTCCAAGGCCGTTGGCGAAATCTTCGAGGCTGAAGGCGGATGGAAGTCGGCATTATAGATTAGACGGCGGATCTCCGGGCTACGGGACCGCTGGACCAGAGCAATCAACAGGCGCCAGCAGCATTGGACGGATCCAAGGTAAACCGGGAAATGGCAGCGTCGGGGTCGAGTATTGAATGAGTTGATCGTGGCGGAACTTAGAAGAGAGGTCAACGTCCGCGAAAAAAGACGAGAATTGATTCGTTCCGTCTACTCATACCTAGTCAATAGACGTAAGATATCAAAATGACGGTCCATCATAAAACGAAGGCACTTTAACCAAGTAAATAAACCCGAGCATCCTCCTCAAACAGATATCTTGATTAGCCCTCGCAATTCACGGTCTCACTGCTGAAACGCCTTTCTCCAGTCCTTTTTTGACGCCCCATGATCCATTCCTCGCATCTTGTTCTTTCCTAAACCCAAATCTTGTCCTTGAGCTGCTTTCCGTCTCCCATTATCCTCCTTTCAAGAAGCAGGCTCTTTGCCAGTGGCCTGAGTCATGTCTTCTTCAGTGCCCTGAACGTTCTCGTTGCTGTCGTCGCTGCCAAACTCGTTTTCGAAGGGGTAGCTGGAGGGGTCTGCACCCCCCGACAAACGCCACATCCTTAAGAGGTCCCATTGGAGGCGCAGGATGTCATAATCTGGCAGGTGGTCGGAATTGTCGGCTTTGATGGTGATGACTTGGCCCGTTTCTACTGGTCGCCAGGTTCTTGCGTCCACAATGTTCAGGAGCCCTTCGGGCTCCTGTAGCATATCGATTGGGTTGTCCGAGTACGGAACTCTGGACATCAAGTCAGGGATATTGGTCTTTCGCGACCAATGGAATCGTAACTTGAGACTCCAGGTTGTTGTGACCAAAGACCTGGTCGTGCTCAAGTTTGGTTTCTCAACGGCCTCGGCCTTTCCCATTGGCTCCAAGCCAAAGTAACCCTCTGACTACCACTTATGTAGTTGGGGGCTGAGGCAAATCATGTTTGTTACAGTATCAACTGCATTGTAGCGATGCCCATCGTTGATGAGCTTGGTGACGAGGTCACGGGCCCGTAACCTTCCCCAGAGCTTGGCCATGCCAGCCAAGCATGATGCGGTTTCCTCCTGGCGGTTGAGGGATGCGAACGGGAAAATGTGGCAAACTTGAGGTTAAGGGGTGCCTGTGATGACGCACATGTTACTGTCCCGTTTTCAGAGCCTGTAGAGAAGCTTCTGTTAACTCTAATACCCCACTTCCGCACCACCCCCACTTCTGCACCACCCAAAAATCCCGCATTTCTCCTCCTTCATCAACACCACTACCTTTTTCAAACTATTATAACAATTGCTATATATCGCCAAATAACGCCATTTTTTCAGGATACCTTCTTTAACCCATCATGAAGCAATATACTGAAGATGAGCTCCAACGGGCACTTCAAGATATAGATACTACTTGCTCTATCCGCCAGGCAGCTCGTAGATGGGGAATTCCCTATCATACTCTTCGACATCGATTCCACGGCATGCAATCAAAGGATACTGCTTATATTCATATGCAGCGGTTATCCCAGGCCCAAGAGCAATATCTATCTGAATGGGTTCAAGTCCAGGATGCCCTAGGCGCTGGCCCTACCCATCAACAACTAAAGGGCCTAGCAGAGCGTATGCTAGGCGATGGGCAGCAGCCCATAGGGAGGAAGTGGATAGGGCGATTCCTGCGGCGAAACCCATCACTTAGGACCAGGCGATCTAGGGCAATAGATGCCCGGCGATGGAAGGCCCATTCTTCCGAGGTTATCCAGGGTTTTTTCCATCTTCTGGTTAATATCCCTGCCATCCAGGGAATCCATCCATCTAACCGATGGAATATGGATGAGACTGGCATTATGGAGGGCAGGGGATCTAATGGGCTAGTGCTGGGCTCTGCAGCATCGCAGCATATCCAGAAAAAGCAGCCAGGATCCCGGGCATGGGTATCTATCATCGAGTGTGTGGCTGCTGATGGGAGGTCCCTATGCCCACTGGTTATATATAAGGGCAAATCAGTCCAGGCCCAGTGGTTCCCATCTAACCTATCTGGATATGAAGGATGGCACTTCACATATACGGATAATGGCTGGACAACTGAGAAGACTGCCCTTGAGTGGCTAAAGAAGGTCTTTATCCCAGGCACTATGCCTAGTGAGCCAGAGGCAGCCAGACTGCTGGTTCTAGATGGGCATTACAGCCATATATCTACTGACTTTATGTGGGAATGCTTCCAGAACAAGATATATCTACTATATCTACCGCCGCACTCCTCTGCTGTCCTCCAGCCACTGGATATATCGGTCTTCAGCCCATTAAAGCACGCCTATCGAAGGGAGGTTGGATATCTAGATGACTGGGTTAGTGATTCAACTGTTGCTGGCAAAAGGGCATTTCTGGCCTGTTATATAAGGGCTAGAGATGCATCTATAACAGCCCAGAACGTTAGAAGTGGCTGGAGGTCAGCTGGACTATGGCCAATATGCATACAGCGACCTCTATCTAACTCGTTAGTAATAAAGGCATCATCCAGCCAGCAGAACAGCCAGCAGACTAACCAGCCTAGCAGCCAGCAGTGGGGTGAATCCGTATCTATCGTCCCATGGTCAACACCTCGTCGATCTGCTGAACTACGGCATCAACTACGCCAGTTAACCCAGCTGGCAGAGGATGGGCTAGATACCCATACTATTCGTCACCTATCTAGAAAGGTGCAAAAGGGGTATGATGAACAGGCATCTAGAAGGGCACTTCTAGAGCAGAAGGTCCACCAGCTGGAGGGCCAGTTGGATGATATACGGCAGCGCAAGAGAAAGAAGGTCCGTCTATCGCCTAACAGCACCTTCGCCACTATTTGGGACATCCAGCGGGCGCAAAGTCCGGATATCGGCGATATGGATAGTCCGGATGAATCCAGTGCATCCGAATTATCTAGCGAGGCCGAAAGTTGCATATGGGTGGGCGGCAGAGGTGGTGAAATAAGTGGTGATAGTGGTGGTGGTGATGGTGATGATGGTGGTGCAGAAGTGGGGGTGGTGCAGAAGTAGGGGGGTTGAGTTATTAGTTCAAATCTGAAAGAAGCATATTATCCATAGCCTCCCGGCCTAGAGCTGATCTGCGAAACCCAACCTATTCCAGTACTCTAAGGGGTGGTCAGTGTCAACTGTCCTTCCACCTCAATCCATCTTCTTCAATGCCTCATCTATCGCCATTCTCCACTTCTGCGCGTTCCTAATAAGGAAGCCAAATACCCAATAACCCTAACAGTGAGCAAACCACGAATAGTGTTGTCATCATGTAGCCCACACCCACACCCTCGAGCCATGGTGCGGCAACTATAGTCACGATGTGATAATCAATTTGCAAGAGCTTGAGGTTGAGCTTGAGGGGCCATACTGGAGGAAAGAAGGGGGTCTTGGGAGTGGACGTCAGGCAGCTCACGGGAAGCCGACGTCTAACAATAATTACATACGGTGTCTGAGGCTACAAAACCAGGTTCAGACCATCACGTATCTAAGACCGAAGACTAGTCTCGACCAATTCTCCAGCAATGCGTCATAAGAGAACATCCCAAATCCAGAAGCTCGAGGCACGAGACAATAAGCTGTTGGGAAGGTCAAGATTCAGGTAGATAGTCTGCTAGCTAGATACAAATAGAAGGGTTGATACATTAAGGCTCCGTGTACCCGTGCGACCTCGAGAGGGACCGTCTTGTACGCATTACCCAAGTTGCGTCAAGGTCCCGTAGCTATACTCCGTATGCTTTAGGAGAAAAGCTGCCAAGCCGCCTTGACCGTCATGCCCAAGAGCGCAAACGAGCTCGCGGCGAAAACCTGGAAGCGGATCATGGGAGTGTTCGTCGACACGTGGATCAGACTGTGAACAACCCTGAGGGCCACATAAGCCCACGCCAGGCGAACGGTGATGTTGTCCTTGACATTCAACAAGGTCAACGCAAGGGCTACCGCGTAGAATTGGGTGGGTTGCTCCTGCAAGTTATTGTAGTTGTCGCTCGCCCACTGGACGAAAGCAGGCAGTTTCTCCGCCTTTTGTTTCTTCACGGTGGCTGGGTCGAAGGTGACGCCGTACTCGGAGAGTGCAGGAATTCTGCGCTTATACAACAGGCCTGCTATGGCGAAAACCCAACCATTGAGGGCGACAAGGGGTCCAAGTAGCGGAGTGTCGATGAGCTGCGACATGGTGGCTAATACGGTGTAAGGATGATGAGGTGTAGGATGTATATTAGTTAATGGTTTTTGAGCGATAACCGTGCGGCGGGTATAAGAGACAATGTTGCGTAAAGGAGGGAGGGAAATCGCAATCCGACGATACTAACGTAAAGACTGCCTATATTGGTTCATTTAATAAATGCAAACAGGTCACCGACCTCAAAGTCTGAATTCCAGCGTCATCCTCTCCTTTCTTTGTAACCAGGCTTAGAAAGCATCCCGGGCTTCGGGGAACTGTCGGGTATGATGGCAGGGAATAGACACATTAATACCCGAGTCTCTGACTGGCTCAAGTCAGTTTTCACACTCCCGTCCCCAGAATGACGCTTCCAGCTTTGATCCACCATATTCTTTCTTCTTCTTTACAGAACCATCCCAGTGGGTATTATAAGTGGATTGAGGGTAGTATTTGCTCCCAGTGCTCCTGGCTCGGGACACTTCCCGAAGGTGCCCCGGAATGGCCGGCGCTCGTCGGGGACCCTTACCCAAACGTCGGGATGTCTGCGCAACCGCAACAGTGGCAATCTTTGCCATAGAAAAAGGCAAGACCGAACGAGAGAACTCGTCACTGGGAGAGAGATTCACGTTGTTAGGCGTGTTACAATTCAGCAAGCCGAAACAAAAGTATAATGTGCATATCCAGGCCCAAGTGCAACAGAGAGGGACGGGTCATGAATACAACTCTGACAAAGACATATCGCTGCCTCAATATCAGTAGATAATGTAATACTAGTATCTATCACCTGATTATTGCCTTTCGATAAAGACCATCCAACCCCACTAGAGGAGATAGCAACAAAACTGGGAGCTTTTCACTGATAGAGATTCTGGCAGGTCGAATAGCTCCTGTGACAATTAGCAAGTCCCGGACTCGGCATCAAGTGTTGACATTGTTAGTAATATTATCATGGCTTGTTGAGCAAATCCCAAATCTTCAGACCCAGCTCCCATTCATCATCTTTCCAGACATCTGTCTCGCCATCGCTCCTCCACCGCCTCATCTTCTTGAGTTGCTTTGGACCCCATCTTACTTCATCGCCCTTTAAGAAGGCCGCCAAGCCTTGGTTCCAGCCTTCGAGCAACCTCTTCTGTTGCTCGGTCAGCCCACCCGAGAAGTTGGCACCCCAGAACCAGATGGGCACATCGCTTGAGTGTGTTACCCCCAGTTCAAGGGGGAAAGCTCCATCGACGCACCCCAGCCGCCTGTCGAATCGGTACCGCAGAACGTTGACACCCGGAATGAGTCCGCCTCGGAACAGTGCGTTGTGAAGTCCGCGCTGAAGGGCATGGACTTGGAGGTTGGCGTAAGTCTGGCCGAAAAAAGTCCTTCCAATCATCGTAGTCGGGCGGGAGCTCCTTGTTTGAACCCAATAGTGACCCATCAGCTTTTGCACAGCGCTTTCTGGGAACTCTGCGCAGAAGCGAGAGAGAACAGCGTCGTTGGAGTTTTCAGGAGTTCGCCAGCTTCGATAGATGGTGTGTTCGTCTTTGCATTCTCCGCTGAGGAGCGTGATCCCATATTGTTTCATCTTCGGATCGTCTTCTGCACATCCTGCCTCTGCATCATATCCACGGCACCGTGAATGCAATCCTAGCGCCTCTGGTAGCAGGTTCGAGTGTGGAGTTCATGATTGAGTTCAGTGCCGAACGAGTCTGGTCTCGTCTGGCTGCGCCATTCCCGCCAGTCAACGGGAGCGGCATAAGTAACGGCATGGGCAATAGCACCGGCGACGAGGCGGTGTTCCAACCCATTACCTTCTTCACAGCTGTGCCTAATATCTGGGCTCGTATGCTGTCCGCTTACACTGCATTGTCTCCAGAGATTCAGAGGGCTGGCAGTGGAGCAATCTCCGTGAGGCTCCTTCGCCTCAACATATCTGGCTCGGCAGCACTCCCTGCCCCAACCCGCGATGCTTGGACCAAACTCTCAGGGGGCAACGGTCTGCTCGAGCGTTACGGTATGATCGAGATCGGCATGGCTATCTCGTGTGGCCTGGACTATAGCGACCGCGTTGAGAGTTCCGTTGGCTGGCCCCTCCCTTCCGTCAAGGTCCACCTTGCTGAGAAGAATGATGAGACGGGAGAGGAGACTATCATTGAGCTTGAAAAAGTAAAGGACCCTGCGACAGGAAGGGAAAGACAAGGAGAAATACAAGTCCGGGGACCAACCATTTTTTCTGAGTACTGGCGCAACCCTGCCGCCACGGAGAAGGAGTTCACCAGTGACGGTTGGTTCAGGTCTGGTGACATTGCCGTTCGACGCGCTGTCCTAGGGGCCGGCGAGGGCAAGTCTGGCTCGTGGGCCCGTGGTCCAGCATACTTCGTTCAGGGCCGCCTGAGCGCCGACATTATCAAGAGCGGCGGAGAGAAGATTTCAGCGCTGGACATTGAGCGTGAGCTACTCGCCCTTCCCAACGTCGCTGAATGCTTATCCGAGACAGGGAAGAAAAGCACCGGACCGTGGGGCGTAAAGGAGATGCGACGTGACCTGAAGGGTCGCATCCCGCCGTTCAAGATCCCCCAAGACCTGGAGATCGTGGAGTCTATAAAACGCAATGCGATGGGAAGGGTGAACAAGAAGGATTTGATTGCAGCTGTCTTCGGCGACGTTGAGAGGATTAGGAGGAGGAGCCTTAGCGGCCGTAAGTAATGTCTTCTGTGTAATTACGTAGAATGAGAACCATGAAAATTTCAATCTTTTCCCACATGGAACCAACAACGTATCCCCCTTTGCCGACGTGTCATCAAAATCGCAATTGAAGACGGAATCATGACAAAAAAGGCACAGTTATTTTGGTGCAACGATTTATGGAGCTGAAGAGAGTTAAGAAAAGGGGGAACTGTGCCAAAGCTCTAAGGCGCCGCAAGGGAAGCTTCCACCTATTTCTTCGTACTTAAGATTCTATGTGTAACAGCTTTTAAACCTGCTGAGCAACCCCCAAGGCCTTTTCCTCCTCCATTCGCCGGTCCACCATCTGCAGACGGACACTATACCCGTCCATTTTCTCGACATCGTATAGGCCCCAGTTCCAAGTATCGGCAGCGTTGCGAGGCTTATACTCCACAGGGGAAGGAAGATCAAGGGCTTTCGAAGCCTTGCCAGCTGGGAAAGACAGCGCAGTGTAGTCGAGGAAGCTGAAGAGCTTTGTGTAGCCGGGGTAGCGTAGTGTCCGATGCGGGATTGCCGTGTGTGGCATGGTGGGCACGAGCAGTACGTCAACAGGTCTACCTGATGACGCCCTCATGGCATTCCACATCTTATTGTAGGCAGCCTGGGTGGCTTTCTGCCTCTTATTCAACTGCCAATATTCATAAACAGAAATTGCCGAGCCACATTCAACCAGGCTCTGGATATGGGGCATGAATGGCTCGCCACCTACCGCAACATCGCGTCGAATATCTTCGCCTCCATCAACAACATAATGCTCATCCTGTTGGAATCATTACATGGTACCAACATAGCTTCGAGGTCTATTAGTTGGCCTTACCATGAGCTTGATGCAGTCGACGTTCAGAGATGTATCCCAGGGAACGAGTTCATGTCCAGCTGCTTCCAGCTTTTGGCAAAACCCTGCAAATATACCCTTTCAACCGGTGGATGTACCTTTACGGTTCCGTCATCAACCATGATCCTAAAAGCCAACGGCTTTTGCGAATACAGTTGGAAGACGTCTTCTCTCCATGGCATAGGTGGAATCTGAGTATCCGATTTCCAAGCCTCACCCTCGATCACAGCCTTCGACGCCAATGTAAGAGTGTTGAGGGTCCTAGCCATAGGGCCCACGACAGAAGGTATGTGGTTCTGTTCATTGACTATCTATGTCGTGGCGGGATGGCTAACACACTTTGACAGTCACGAACGCGGCTTACGGATCGTTATGAGCTCTGGGCGGAGGAGCAGCACTTCAAAGAATTCATTGAATGGTTTGACTTCTGGCTCGCCGAGGCACGATTGCGCAACGAGGCAAACTTTAGTGGCTGCTGGTGGAGCTATACAATTCCATAGCAAAACACACAAAATAACGAATATATGGAGCGAACTAGAAATGACATAAGCTGTCACAATACAATTGAACTTTTCAGTGGGTGTGCTTCAAACACGGGCTCTGTTCTAGATGGATAATAGATCTTAAGGGGGTGATCGGACGAGGATGAAGCAATCCCAAGTCGGGTCGGGTATGCCTATCGATCGAGGCTATAGTGCGTTGCTCGACCTTCGAGCATTCGGACCCGTTCTATTATGCATAGCATCGGACTAGGGGTCCTAATTTCGGTAGGTAGATCATAGCCATAATGTGACCAGAACCAATCATGGCCATAGAGCGATGCTGCCTCTTGAACCTTTCCTCATGGCAAATGCGGCGCCATGCCATTGACAGGCTCAAATCGCCTCCAGATCCTCTGCAAGTCGGCCGCCGATCTATTGTTATCGACATCGTTGTTAATGACGAATTCCCCGAAGGCTCCGCCTGCTCTTTCATAGAGGAAGAGAAGTACTAGGAACACTCTACGGGTGCGAAAATTTCGTTCTGATGCCCGAACCCTCGCACCTGTTGTTCGCTCCGATGAGGAGGAATCCATGTTCCAAGTGGTTGAGTCGGCCCGTTCCATCCTGCCACCAGGAGTTTCGAAGCTTCTGCATCAATGCCAAGAAAGACTCATTCCAATTGAGGGATTTTTTCGTGGCCGTTCTGCAATGTAAAGAGCCGTTCGATGCAGAGAAACCCTTATCGTCGTGAGCAACAATCCATGTCCGAGGTTGTTGGAGACGGGGCTCGGGGAACAGCCGGCACGCCCGGGAAGCAATCTTGGGGCATATGAGTTGCTTCGGCACTAGTGCTTCGCCACTCAGTGGATCGGATGGCGGGCGGGTGAGATCCACAGTGAAGACGATGGGCAATCGTCAAATTGAAGCGACCTCGGTATTTAACGCAACTGAGAAGTAGTCGGGCAAAGAGAACTGCTTCTTGTGATAGCACCCTCTAGGCTCCCTTTACTCCGATATCCAGTCACACGTCTTCCCAGCATAGTATCAAGATGGTCAAAACGATCCCCTTTCATCGATGACGTGGAGGTTCCAGTGCCCGGCTTTGGAACCATGGGTATCAGCTTCGCATCGGGCATGAACCTCAGTTACGAGGAGGCTGAGCCTGTTCTCTTGAAGGCGCTGGAGCTGGGATGCACTTTCTAGGACACTGCTGTATCCTACGCAGCTGGCGTCAATGAGAAGCTCCTCGGGGATTTCATTCGCAAGCACAACTGCCGGGATGGGCTTTTCAGTCCGTCTTCCTCGCCCCTGTCCAGCCTGCGCACCGCCTAATAATACATGTGGTTTTGTAGTTGCCTCGAAATGTGGCGTTGCTGTTTTCCGAGGATGGGCCTGTCACTAACAAGGCCGATCACATCAAGAGTTACATTGATGGCACTATTGAACGACTTGGCTTCACACCTGATCTCTACTACCTTTATCGCATTGACCCTAGTCAGTATCCCGCATCTCCAGTCACATCTCTGATTCCTGAAGCTGACTCTTCGACCTCAGACACCCCTCTTGAAGAGTCTATCACAGCCTTGGACTCACTTCGTAAAGAAGGCAAGACAAAGTACATTGGGCTTTCTGAATGCTCTGCGGCGACCCTGAGAAAGGCGAATTCCAGTCAGTATCAATCAGCTGTGAAGATGCCACACCGCTCCCCAACATGTTGATGCAGTTGCAAAGATTCATGCTGTCCAGGCCGAGTATTCGGCTTTTGAGACACTCCATGAGGTTGATGGACTTGTCGATACTGCGCGCGAGCTAAACGTCGCTTACGTAGCCTATGGACCACTTGGTCACGGCTGGCTAGTCGAGGACTTTCCATACAACTCGCCTGAAGAACTTAAAGAAAGGGACTACCGCCGCGAAAGTAAGTCTTGCGTTTCCTTACAGATGTTGTCTTATCGGTCGGTGCTGACACCCAACCCCCTCTCCAGTCCCCAAAGTTCCAAGGCGAGAACTTCTATATCAACAAGAATATTAGCGAGGGATTCAAGGAGCTTGCGAGGCGGAAAGGCTGCACTATCACGCAGGTTGCGCTCGCATGGGTGGCTGCACAGGGCATGATCGCCATCCCGGGCACCGCGAACCCGTCGCGGTTGGAGCGGAATTGGGCTTCGCGAGAGGTTGAGTTGACACAGGAAGAGTTGAAGTACGTGCGAGCCAGGATTAATGAGTTGAAGCCACAAGGTGACAGATATAACGTGGAGGCGGCAAGAGACATCGGCAACTGAGGAATTGTAAGTCTATAAACAGAATAATATGGGCCATCTATTGATGCATGAGTAGCACCAAATCCATTCACCAATAGCATTGAGCTCATCTAACCCTTGAGAAAGAAATGAGAAATATGACACGACGTAGACTTTGTGCCAGTGCGACTCAATAATTAATAACATGCCCGAGATCTGATTCTCAGGGCGATGTAAGAACACCGCCAAAATCAAGCGAAGACAAAAGGGCATCAATTTGTCTTTTTTATTGAAATGTTATAACGAAATGCTAATTACAATCAAAAGCTGGAGTGTTAATTATCACTGTTGACTAGCCTTGGCCAATACCTCACCGCCCGGATCAAACTCGTTGAGCCAACCCCACCTGGTCTTATCCTTCCAACCTTTCGCGAACCAATCGTTTGCTGGCTTTGGATAAACATCGACTGCGCCGTACAGGCTGTTGTCATGAGCGATGACAGGGAAGATGTTGTCGTACGCATCGAATTCGGTCAGCTTGTCGATGCTTCTTTTCGCCTCGTGGGCACAGTGATGCCACGCACCTTCGGCGGTGGTTGGGTCGAAGAAGGGCTCTGTGCGGCTCTTGTTGCGGTGAATGCCAACGAAAATGTCACCAGGGCATACCATAGCTGGGCATGCTAACAGGCTTCTGAATGGGTTGGGTGAGATTTCGGTGGGGAGAGGCATGTATGGCGTCGGTCGGAACTCTCCACCATGGTGTGTGATATCTCCGCCCATGAAGATGAAGGTCGGAGGATCAACCGTTGTGCGAGCGAGGGCGGAAAGATGGCCGATGGTGTGGCCTGGGGTGTTGAGGAGGTAAAAGCTTCCATCCCCATAGAAATCGAGAGCATCAAACTGGCCAATCTGGAGGCCGTTTGCTTCTTTAGCGAAGTCGATCTTACGGAGTGTGCGGCCTTCCCATGCCTTCTCATCAATGTGAGAGTCGGGAACTGTGGGCCACGCAGGGACATGTGACTTCTTGAATCCGGGTCCGACGATCACATCCGTCGTGCGTGGTGAACGTCTGCGCGTCGCCGACATGGTCAAAGTGCGAGCGTGACCAGACGATGCCCCCCCCCCCACCTCGGACAAACTTTTACCATTCTCCTTCAGAATGGTGGCAACATCTTTCTCCACCTGTATCTTGTAAACCCCCTCCCTGATGCCTTGGACGAAGGTTGTTGGCAACTTCTCCCAGTCTTTGCGAACGCCAAGATCAAAGAGCAAGGTGTCGTACTTGTTCCCGTTCCTGGGATGCTCAACGATAAAGGAAAAGTCGCAACCTTTCATCTCCTCGTGCCTGGGCATGAGCGGATCGAGGAAAGCCCACATGGGGAAGTTGCTCATGTAGCTGGTGGTATCAATCATTGACACCTTCACAGTGACCTGGGACTCTGGGATTTGCAAGTCCGGAGGTGTCTCGGGGCGGATGACTGAGCTCGGGTCCGTGATAGATATGTCTGCAACGCCGTGTGCTTGGCGTTCTGGCGAGACGAGGATTGTGACGATGAATTGAAAAGAGGAACAATATGAGGCAACAAGTAAACACCAGTTGGTATGTCTAGAGTGACTTGGGGTTTTCTTGAGAGGCGAGAGAGAGCAAGATTGAGCTTGGCTGCTAGAGGAAAAAAAAAACACTGTAAAGGCAGTGTCATCTTTTAGTTCTCTACATCAATGATTATAATCGTATGTTCTCCGCATCAATATAGAGAGATCTTATCAACCAACAGAGCCAGGGGGGCGGCTCCAAGTGCACGCGCGCTCTCCACTAGTCCCCCGCTTGCTCCCCAATGTCCTTCCTGCCAGGACGTAATCAGAATCATCCACCGGATCTTATGAGAAGGGTATGGGGACGCAGCGGGAACTAAGGTACGTAAGCCTGGAGGTCGCCCAGGTACACAATGACAACAGCACAGTTAGAAAAGCATGGTTGGTGTAAGTATCACGCCCAATACTTAACACAACAGACACAGCGGGAGGTTGGAACGTGCTATCGGGCTGGCAGATACCCCATGGTGGATGACTTGGCGGCCGAGCCTTGAGACCAATAGGATGCTAGCCGTTCAACTGAAATAGGCAATCTCGACGAGGAACATGCTATTAATACGTAAAGGATCGAGCCAGACTTCGCTATCTATCCGCCGTCAGAATTACTTAACCCTCGCGGTCCACTAGAAACCTATTCTTGGTTCGACAACTCACGATATCTGCATCCAAATTCCACCTCCTGGTGTCCCTGGACCAAGATAACGATCATCTTCGGGAAGTCTGGCTGCGTTCGGCAGACTGCTAAGCTCGAGTTCAGGTCTGCGCAGTGCGGCTATCAAGCCCAAATGAGGTAGTGTTGTTCCTTGTCATCAGTAGTGGTGAGCTTGCCCATTAGTCTTTCTGGTGTACAAGGACAACCTTGCATTCAGAGATGCGGGCGCATCGAGTGTGGGCAACTTCGCGGAACGTCGGATATCCACCACCACCCGAGCGTACGTCAACCTGCTGCGGGCGTTGCAAACCTCACCACGGTAAGCCGATCGCACAGCTGTTCTCTAAAGCGAGAGAGTTGCTGCTGAACCGAGCAAAACGAGATATTTAAGCCGATTATAGACACTGAATGAGATGCCAAATCAGATCAGTTGACTAATTATCCAATCATCATTGTGCAGAGTGCATTTAACATTATTCTACATATAACTCCAGTTACTTGGTTGAATCATTGCCGATAAGCGGGCAAAAGTTGTATATCAATTAGCAGTATATTGTCAATGCTGTGCTACATTAAAGATGTTGATAGTAAGAAGAAACTGAGATGCCATCGGAACCTGCCAGGATGCTGTGTGTAGCAACCTCGCCATCTTCAAACTACAGCATGACTCTATCCGGGCACTGCTTGACAGGGACGAGCTTTTTGCTGAACTTGACGGTCTCAATGCGAATGAAGCTTGTCATGATATCAAGCAGTTCCTTCCGATGAGCCTTCGCGACAGTGAGCCGACTATCGTCGCATGTTTTCAGGGGCGTGCGGGGATAATATTAAATAATACGTAGAGACTTGCGAAGGTGTTAATCCTTATGTCCCCAAGCTGACTTGCGGTTGCCAGCCCACGGTTTGTCGTCACCGAGGCTGGGCTCGAGCAGATAGTCTTCGAAGAAGACCCATTGCGCATCGGCGGGCTTGTTTCCGGCGCAAATGGCCTCGTAAAGGGGGCGAAAACCGGGCTGGATCATATCTAAGGCTTGCATGCCATTTGGGCCGAATCCAATACCAGCACTGTCGTTGGACTTTTAGCCAGGCTCTTGCGATCTGGCCGGAGTTCCTCCCGAGCCTGGGCAACTTACCCAACAACAGAGTACGTACTCCTTTGCTTCTTCGTAGATGGTGAATGACACTCCCTTTCTGTGAAGTGCCATTGCTAGCGCAAGGCCTGCGACACCGGCGCCTATCATCCCGATGTCAGAGGGTGAGTGATCGAACAGCTCAAAGGATCGGTAAAGGTCTTCTCTTCTTACCGACAAGAGCGACATGGAATTCGTTTGACTGGACTGCCATATTGCTGAAGTGCTATGCTGTGGATGGTTGGAGCAAACCCGACTTGCCTGTTGATTAAGAAACCCGATGCTCAAGATCGGCCCTTATAACGCTGAAAAGAAAACAACAGCGAATCACAGGATCATCTTGCCCCCCCCCCCCATGACCATTGGCTTTCCAACTGCAGAACGGGGGGGATATATCAGTTGGCTTGTGTACCCTGTGGAGTGGTGAATGGATTGCCGCGACTGGGCTTATCAGCTCTGCTGGTATCGTATATGATGCTTGGGTGAGGATGATTTATCCCTATAGCCGAGAAGATCCGGCGGTGCCCCGGCACTAAGTATTTGCACATGGTCTTATTTCATCCATTCCACCTCTTCAAAGAGGCTGTAATTAGTGATTAATTAGATTGAGGTAGGTGGCCACCCCGTTCACGCAGACGCGATAACAAAATACAGACTGCGTAATTCAATCATGGTTCATCCGTCCATTGGATCGCATGATCAAGCGTAGTAGGCCTTTTCTCGTGAGCGCTGCAGATAATTAACGAAACTGCGCGATGCATTCGTCGGACGTGTCTGAAGCTGGGCTGTCATTTTGTCCCGTAATAAGAGACACCGGGCGTTGCCAGCGCTGATTTATCATTTATTATACCGTTCGTTGCTCCACATTCTGGTGCACTAATTACTTGTTGATTATTATTGGCTAATTAGGTATTAGCTGAGGATTTGGCATTACTCGAGCCTTGTTTTTCTTCAATAGTCGGGGTGCCTTGTCACCTCATTTGAGGCGGTTGAGCTCGACTTGGTCATATTCGTCTCTAATTAATACCAATATTCGAGCCTGATTCGGAACCGCGGATCATGCTCCTGCTTATCAGCCCGCACCTGACACTGCCCAAATGCCGCTATCGACGAGCTGCTATGTCTGCGGTAGTCTTATCTCTGTGGTGTTCGTCGGGGCAAGGCCGGAAAGGTGAAAGCTTCCCACCAAGGTACCGGCCCATCCGACACATTCCGACCTCAAGGCCAGGGTCCTAAATGGACTGTGCAAACTATATTATGAATGGGTAGTCCGGGATTGATCCTATCTAAGCCTCGATGCCAGCGCGATATCCTCCCTATGTGGTTTTCATTGATTCATCACTTGTCTCGAGTGCCTCCAACATATACCGCATGAGCTCACAGGCGCCCTATGCAGCAGTGCGTCTTGCACCGCTGCCGTTGTCGGCCTCCGGATCTACTAGCCGACTGATGAACTGGCCAACTTACCTGGGGTATCGGAAGCTCGATGTAGGGGGTTTCTATTGACAGCTCAAGATCACGAGTAGTGTTGGTAAGGGGCTGCGAGATGTTGCGGTTTCTGATGCCCAGTATTGGATATATGGATCGGGCCAAAGCTACCTTGGATTTATCATTTGAATGCCGTCTGCACTAATATTGAACTGCTTCGCGTGCTCCCATGCTCCCGGTCTGAGCGGCCACCGATCACGGGTTATATACATCCACAAAGGCAATCTACCCATGTCTCCAGGCCGATCTGCACACATTCGTTATTTCATCGTTCAGCCTTGGCCCCTTTGATCGTCCTGACCTCGCCTCTCCTCCGCTCCTCATCTGTAGGCTTAGCCGGTGAGAGAAGCCCGCTGTCTCCAGGCCTCGTCGTTGGCAAGCCCCACGTAGTCTTCGTGGAACAAGCACGTGGCAAGGAACATGTCCCCGTTGCGGTTCTTTGGCATGATGTACGTCAAGTCAGGGACAGGCGACATGCGTGCGCGTCTGACGAAATCCGGCGCGCCGAGGCCCGTGCCAAAGTCGCACGTGTTCAACCAGTGAAGCTGGGCCCACGAGGAGCACAGGAAATCCCTCCCGGGCTTGACGCGGGCGCCGTAGAAGATTGTGGTCTTGTCTTCCGTGGAGTCGATCAGCGTGGCGAGACTGCGGACGAAATGATGGTCGACCCGCTTCAGCGAATCTCTGCTCTCGACGGCGACGTCCGCCAACGTCGCGTCGGCAAGCTCCTGTGCGGTTTTCCAGGTCGTCTCGGCGAGCGCCACGAGGTGGCCGAGGTAGCCATCCTCAACGGGAGGCCTCAGAACCGACCGCGAGTCCACGGCACGTTGAAGCTGGACAATCTCGTCCTTGGCCACTCGCCCCTCACGGACGCGAACTGCATTGAGGCACAGAACGAGGAACGCGGTGATAGCGTCGTTTGTGGAGACCCAGGTACGCCCGCTTGACGCCTCCTTCTTCAATTCTGCAACTGATTCCGCCGAGAAGCGCCAGTAGTGCCAGTCAATTGGTCTTGGCGGGCTCGGCGGTTGAGGGGCAGCCTGGAGCGTCGAGGGACGGCGCATGAAATCGAGGTTGGCGGCCGGCTCTCCGGGCTTCAAGAGAGGAACAATCGTATCGGCGTCCCGGTTGCCGGCTGCCACCAGGGCGACATCGTACTCTTCGCCTCTGCCCGCGGCAGCGAACATGCCCAAGACGGTCCCCTGCCCGTTCATGTCCAGGGCGTTGTGCATGGAGGCGATGCAGAGGAGAATGCCGCCCTCGACGAAGTTGGCCTGTGCGACAAAAACAGGCAATTCGGCGCCGGCCTCGTACTGGTAGCCCATGCCCTTCACTGGGCAGAGAATATCCCCGTTCAGCATGGCGAAGGGAGCGTCCGCCTTGACGATTTGCTCGTACGCAGGGCAAAGGGTCTTGCAGTCCTTGCGCAGCACGGGAGTTTTGCCCTGGTGTGGCGGATAAGGCACGATCTCGTATTCGCCGGAGTTGGTGGCGGTCTGACCCGTCTTGATTACTTGACCAGCAAGCGAGGGGTAGGCCTCGAGCAACTTGAGTGCGCTCTTGTCCAGGGTCGCCAGGACATCGTCGCGAGTGGTACCGGACTGGCCTGGGAATCCGAGGATGATGACGGTGTACGTGTCCCAACAAAGCTGGCCAAAAATACCAGGCTGTCGCAGCTTCTGCTCCATTTGGTTGGCTATGGTGGTCAAAGGCAGACAAATAGGGGTCCTCTGCGTGTGTGTGTGTGTGTGTCGAGGAGCGGGGATTGGCAAGAAACCTAGTACGCGATGATCAGAGAGCTCCGTTGGGGGGTGGATGGATCAAAGAGATGCTCAAGGTATTATCACTTATACCGGAGCTGGAAAACTGTGGCTCCACGGGGCTGCGGGGTCCCGCCGTGCTTCCGCGTCGAAGCCGTGATTCGGGAGCATGTACGATATTAAGGATCCGATCCGAAAGCGAACGGCAATTGGCTGGGGGATAGGCCCGCTTTTTCCTCTCTCTCCTAAGAAATTGAAGCAGATGTCACGAATGATTGAATAGTCAGACGCGACTCAAGCATCAACTCTCACTCACTTGCATGGGTCACACGAATCCAACCAGCCCCCTTGGCCGCTTGCGCAAGTTCCCCAAGTTCACCGTGTAGTAATTAACCACTTCACCGCACCACGAAGCCTCCGCATGGCAGCATAAAGAAGAAGCCTCTGAAAGGAGAATGTGACCCCAACTGCAATCGGGCGACGGGTACAGCTGGATTGCCACTTAGAACTTTTCGGGGTTGGCCAGAAATGAGAGTCCATAAGTCAAGCTCGTCTGCCGGAATTCGCGGTAAGTCCGGGTCGGTTCGGGAACAGTGACGCCATCACGCAATTGTAAAATGCACCTTAGATCCACCACCTTTGATAGGAGGCAACATGATCTAAGAGGGCGAATTGAGGAGCGGCGCATCCTGGACTGCCAAACACTGGGCCGTTCCTCTTCCAAGTAAGACAGATTGAATGGCTGGTGCCCAGGAAGCAGAGGGTCGTGGTCGGCTATGACAGAAGAGGGGATAAGTCAAGGAATCTACTGAACCTTAACCTTAACCTTTTAACAATATATTGTTTCTTACTCTAACACTAGCCCTAGCCCTTACTAACCTAAATTCGAACCTTAACCCTAGCTAAAGATAGACAACTATGTTAAGGTATCTAAACATCTAACTTTTCTAAGTAGTCCTTAAGACTTCAAGATATACCTTAAGACAAAGGCTAGCTTTTTATAAGGATACCTTAGTTTAATATAATAATTATTATACTTAGCTGTTCTTTTTTTTTTAAAAAAAAGCGTTTTAGACTACTATATCTACACACATTGGTAATAAGCCACAGCAACCCATACACCAACCGGGCCCGCCGCACTCAGTCAAAGTGATCCCAAGCCGACTGGTTTTCTAGAGAAAGCGAACATTGCAGCGGAGAAATTAACACCATCTCGTCTTGCGATGGCACGGCCAGTCAGAAATCCTGCAACTTTATCTTATACTTTAATCGGTCTGTCCTCCACGTCCTCTATATTTAATATTCCCGTCGGCTCTCGCAACACCGATTCCCCGTCTTGTCGGGTCGGCGCAGCTCTACAAAAAGAAGAAAAAAAGAGAAAAAAAAAAGTCCAAGGCTTATCTGACAATAGCTCGCTTGACGGGAAGAAATGATGAGATGAAACCTGGAGCATGGCACGTCATTGGGCGACGGGGTTGGCCAAGAGGTTGTGCTTTTTCCCTCTCCTAATACGTAGTATGGAGAAGCATGCGCATTCCAAGGGTTTCCTAAACTCTCGGGCTGCCCCGGCCGCGGCAGCTGATAAAGTGCGTATATACGACAGGGATATCCTTGTTCTATTGGTTGTGTGTATTTGCTATGAAGGTTGCTAGTACGGCAATTTCCCATGAGAGGGTCACCTTAGGGAGTAAATACATATACCATTAGGTGTCGGTTATTTTAGCTAGCTGATAAGAGTCACATTACTGTTTCTCTTAGATATTGTTTCTAGTCTGTTCAACGAGCTCTCTATCAACGCGACTCCCTAAATCAAAGTCTAGTCGCTGGACTCGATTTTCCCATGTAACTCAACCCCCCTACTTGCGAAACACCCCCACATCCGAAACACCATCATCGCCACCATCACCACCACTATCACCACTTATTTCACCACCTCTACCGCCTACCCATATACAACTTCCGGCCTCACTAGGTAATTCAGATGCGCTGGATTCATCTGGACTATCTATATCGCTAATATCCGGACTTTACGCCTACCGGATATCCTATATAGTGGCAAAGGTGTTATTAGGCGATAGGGGGACCTTTTTCCTTTTATACTGCCGTAGGTCATCTAATTTGCCCTCTAGCTGGTAGACCTAATACTCTAGAAGTGCCACTCTAGATACCTGGTTATTATACCCCTTTTATACCTTTCTAGATAGGTAATAAATAGTATAGGTATCTAACCTATCCTTACCTATCTAGGTTAACTAGCATAGTTAATACTATAGCTTAACAGACCGACAAGGGGTTAACTATAGGATGATAGATAGGGTTTTATCTTACTATTAGCTACTAGGTTAGTTAGTCTGTTGGCTGGTCTAGCTGGTCTATTAGTCCTTAGTTACTATAGGGTTAAATAGAGGCCGCTATATATATATTAGCTATAGTCTAACTAACCTCTAGCTACTTCTAACGTTTTAGACTGTTATAGCTATTTCTGTGGCCTTTATATAACAGGCTAGAAATACCCTCTTACTAGTAATAGTTAAATCACTAACCTTATTATCTAGATATCTAACCTCCCTTTAATAGGTATACTTTAATAGGCTAAAACCGATATATCTAGTGGCTAAAGGATAATAGAAAAGTATAGCGATAGATATAGTAGATATATCTTATTCTAAAAGTATTCCTATATAAAGTCTATAGATATATAGCTATAATACCTATCTAAAACTAACAGTCTGGCTGTTTTTAGCTTACTAGATATAATGCCTAAGATAAAGACCTTCTTTAGCCACTTAAGGGTAGTCTTCTTAGTTATCTAGCTATCATCTATATATATAAAGTACTATCCTTTATATCTAGATAGGTTAGATAGGAACCATTAGGCCTAGACTAATTTACCCTTATATATAACTAGTAGGTATAAAGACCTCCTATTAATAGCTATACACTTAATAATAGATACCTATACCTAAGATCCCGACTGTTTTTTCTAGATATACCATAATACTATAAAGCCTAATATTAGCCTATTAGATCTTTTACCTTTTATAATACTAGTCTTATCTATATTCTATTAGTTAGACAGATAGATTTCCTAAATAATAGAAATATTAATTAGATAATAGAAAAAACCCTAGATAACCTTAAAAGAATAGGCCTTTTATTACTAGATATCTATTACTTTAGATCGTTAGGTCCTAATTAATAGGTTTTACTATAGAAATTAATATATCTATTTTTTACCTAAAGGTTAATAGGTATTATAGATATTACCTAATATATACTTTATTAGGCCTTTTAGTTATTAATAGGTAAAACTAACGCCTAAGGTATCCTAGATTTAAACCTATCCAGCTAGATAATCCTTTTAGGCTTAGGATAATCGCTATATATAGATATAGGTAGTATTTTTACTTTACTGCCTATAGAATTAGTAATAAAATAATATAACTAGTATACCCTATATATAAGCTGTTTCCTAAATACCCTTCCTACCTGTGTTACGGTCAGTAATCCGACAGTAGGGTTTCCGCTAATAGTATAGCTGAGGACGATACTTGGTAACAGTATTGTTGGCTTGCTGGTCCGTTGGTCACCCGGTGATCAGTTGTGTGGTCAAAGGTCGTAAGGGTAGCTTGTATAGCTTCTCTTGTCAATGAATCATTAGAGGGATACTGAAAGGTATTTAGAGAATATATTACAAGTTGATTGCTAAAGAGCTATAGAAGTCTGTCCTTAAGTGCGTCCAAGTCTATCCTATATATAAGTCTTATTCTTGTCGATCTTGATTATGTCCTATGATCTTATTAGTCCTGCTTATTTTACTTACCCTGTTAAGCGTTTGGTAGGTACTATTAATCGCTTAGTAGGTCCTAATAATTACTTAATAGGTCCTATAGGGTGATCACCTTATCTTATCTTTATATGACTTATTCCATGGTTCTTCTGTTCCAAGGAGTCATCCTTCTGTTAGTTTTATATAAAGGTTGTGTTGCTTGCTATTATCCTGTCTTGGTAGGGCAACACACCTGTAACTTGTTTAGTTATAACATTAGGTCTCCCTTCTAAAGGTCTTGCCCTTAAGACCTATATAGATAGGTGGTATATCCCTTATCGGGGTTTTTATTAAATCTCCCTTCCTTATGTTTGCTGACACCATGTTAGATCCTTAGTTACAACAAGCATCTTTTACCCTTTATTATAAACGCCGTACTTTGTGGATCTTCTAATTTAGGTATAAGGTTATGCCTTGCATGTATTGTTACTCTTAAGGGGTGTGGTGTAAGATGATGGCAGGGGGTAGTGTTTATGGTAAGTGTACTTGTTTAGGTTGATCCTATAATATAACTTAAGATATAATTTATTCTTATATATATTTCGTTATGGCTTAACGTTTCTTCCTACTAACTTATTATAGTGGATTATTTACTTAATAAAGCAAGTCGTCTGGATTATAAAGAGCAGTCTAAGGAAGTAATTCTTTATTAAAAAGTAGATATGTTAAGAAAGGCTTAGGTAGAAATAGATATATCGCTAGCAAAGCTTGATTATATTCGTAAGGTAAAAAGGATATTATTTAAGAAGGGTAAAGTTATATTATCTTTTACTAAAAAAGAAGAAGAAGTGGTGTTAGAGTTAGCTATGGTTTGTAAGGTGTAGTCTAGTGGTGTCTTTAGTATAGTAGATTGGGATTTTATGTTAAATAAGAATACCGATTTATTAAGTTTCAACTTTAATCTTTCTAGGGAAGGAGGGGTTTCCTAGTTGCTAGCTGGTGTCCCTATGAAAATGAATGGGTTCTTGTTTTATGGTCGATTTGTCTTATAAGGTCGCTATAGCGGTTGTGGTTACTTTACTTTATTCCTTGGTTTATTGCGTTGGGGTCCCACCATAGGTGCCAGTGTTTCTTCCCTTATGTAGAATTCCGCCTAATAGTTTTCAAGTTTTTCTTCTATATAGGTCAGGTTTAATGCTGGTTCCTATGTATTATCTTTATAGCTATATCCTTTCTATTTAATAAGGTACTATATTTCTAGTTTTTTACCTGTCGTCCAGCCTGGCTAGTTATAGTTAATAATTTATTCGATCTTATACTCTGATTCATTTCTATCTATAATGATGGGATCTTATACTGTTGATCCTTATAGTACTGGTTTAAGTAGTAAAATATGGAATACCAGGTAGATTTTTATTATATCTAGTAAGTTAAGTTTATAGTTTATATTTAAGACTTTCTTAAGGATTTTAAAGTGTCTAAGTTTTTTATAGTTAAGTTTATTGCTTGGTTGCTTGGTTTTGACGTTCTAGTAGATGAGATACACGCTATCTCCCTCCTTAAAGGTTGGTCCCTTAATCCTTGCTTAGTTAGAGTATTTTCTTATTTATTGTTTAATAAATTTAAGGTCCTTAGTGACCTTGTCCTGGATTTCTTATAGTTTGTTAAAATCAGCCATGGCTTTTAGAGCCTGTGGTCCTTGTTAAGGTTCTCTATACATGGTTGGTGTAACGGTCCAAGGCGAGGTATATTGCAACCAGCTATGGCGACTACGTACGAGTATCTAAAGCTAGGGAAGAAAGGAGAAAAGCTCCCTAAAGGTTCACCGCTTCTCAGGTCTGGTCAGGGCGAAGGAGCGCATAGGCCGTTGGGTTGACGTTGTTGCGGTTCCGTGCCTCCGATTAAAGGTGATGTGTTTCCTGGCCGCGATATCCAGCAAGGCTTCTTTGGGCCTAGCCCGTTACAATACCCCCCTTCTCCCTCTCCTAGGGATAGGGGTCTCCTTCTGCTGAAAGGCAGCCCATGCTGCTGTGTCTTTGAGGTTGCTTAGCGGTTCCCAGGTCGGTTTGGCGTAGTCTGTCCATTTTACTAGAACTCTTTAACCCTTTCCTCTACGCTTCATCTGTAATATCTCCTCAACCTCATACTCCAGATCAGGCCTGGATGTTAGGGCGGCAGGTTGTCTGTCATCTTGTTGTTGAGATGGAAAAGGGTCATCCCCTACGTGTTTTAGGAGTGAGACATGGAAGACGTTATGTATCCCAGGTGGTGTATCTAGGCGGCATGCGTGGGATCCAACGGCCTCTAGGACTGTATACTTGGCGCAAACCCAGTCAAGCTTCTTGGATGGCCGGTCTGTCCTAACGTTTGATAGCCGTAGCCATACCTTATCCCCTGGTTTGAACTGATCAGAGGGTTGACGACGGGCGTTCGTATAGTGCTCTTGTTTTTCTTGTGCTGTGGCCATGGCAGCCTGGGCCTATGCCGTAGCATCTTTTATCTTCTATACCAGATTCTCAGCTTTTACGATAGGGGTAGTGCCCTCTGTCCTAAGTGTCTCTTTAACTCTAATTAGGTCTATGTTGTATCCGTGACTGAAAAAGAATGGGCTGATTCCCGTGGAAGTAGCTGGTCTGTTGTTAATTGCCATCATAGCTACTGGTGACAGCTTATCCCAATCGTCCTAGGCGTAAGCACAGAATGCTCTTAGGTAGGTCTCAACCACTTAATTAGCCCTCTTAGTTGCTCTATCTGTCTTGGGGTGATAGGCTGTAGACAGCCGTTGTTTTACGCCACACAGTTGGCAGAGACGCTTCCATATTTGACTAACAAACTGAGTCCCTTGGTCTGAGACTATTGCCTTTGGTAATCCATGGTGTCTGATTAGGCCTGTAAGTAGGGTGGATGTAGTGGTTTCTGACGAGATTTCCTTTATAGGCTCAAGGACAACGTTCTTAGATAGCCTATCTGTAATAACCAGGAGGTTGGTTTGTTTATATGTCCTGGTTGGTGGTAGGTCGGTCACAAAGTCGAGCGATATTTCAGCCTATATACGCTCTGGTATAGGGAGTGGCTTTAGTAAGCCTTGTTTCTTCTCTCTCCAGAAGTTTATCCTTCCGCAGACGTCACAGTTCTTCATAAACCTCTGAACGTCTTGCGATAAGCCTGGCCAGTAGAAGCTCCGACTGATCAAGGCCTTAAGCGTATCCTTTCCTGGATGCCCAGATAGGGTAGAGTCGTGCATTACTTGGATGATTTTGGTCCGCAGAGGCTCATAGTGTGGGATCCAAATTCGGTCTCTTCACTTCAGCCTTCTCTTGTCGTCTATAGTGTATTCTGACAACATAATAGGTAGTCCCCAAGCTGAGGGTAGTTGTCGTGTCCCTTTCTTCACTGCCTCTCTGATTAGGTAGTATTAGGCGTTGTTCTGAAGGCCGGTATCCTATAGGGCTTTTAGAGGTTCTTCTCCAAATGGGTTCTCTGGGGGTGTCCTATCCTCTGGGGAGTTGTCCCCCTCTTCATCGGCGTCTGCGCCACTTGTAAATCCTGCTTTTACAGATGTAGCAGTCTGATCATGTCTAGTCAAGGCAGCTTTATTGACTTGTAAGGCTTTCTTTGATCCTTGGAGGAGTTAGAGTTTTTGTCCCTTTAACCTAGTGTCCTCTATGTTAAAGGGCATGTCTTGTTCTCTCCTTGAGAGGGTATCTGGCGTTATAGCTAGCTTGCCTGGGCGGTACTCTATCTTGAAGTTATACTTTGAGAGTAGTTTGGCCTATCTGACTTGTCGTTCGCTCAGCTTCTGCTTCTTTGTAAAATACTTAAGGTTAAGGTGATCGGTTACTACAGTGAACTCTTTTATACTCCTTAACTCAGCGTCCTACTGCTCTAGGCATTGTACTATAGCTAGTAGCTCCTTATTGTGGATTGGGTAGTTGTATTCTGTAGGGAGGTTCTTCTTTAAGAAGAAGGCTACAGGGCGTAGGAGTCCATTGTCGTTAACTTGCGATAGAGTGCCTCCTACTATGTATCCTGAGGAGTCTGTTTCTAGGATTGTTTCCTGTTCTGGGTCCCAGTGTGCCAGTACTGGGGCACTGATCAGGCGGGTTTTGAGCTCTTTGAAGGCCTTCTGGCATTCCTTGCTCTATATGAAGGCGGTGTCTTTCTTAGTTAGTTCTGTAAGTGGCCTTGTAAGTGCTGAGAACTGAGGAATAAACTGTCGGTAATAGTTGGCGAATCCCACAAAGGATCGTACTCCTTTTACTGACTTAGGGGTTTCCCATAGTTGTATCGCTTTGATCTTCTCAGGGTCAACTTTTATCCCTCGGCCGACTTTAACAATAAATCCTAGGTACTTGACGCTCTTTGCTTTGAAGTCGTATTTATTAATGTCGATCTATAGGCCGGCTTCTCTTAACCTAATCAGGACCTTCTTGACTTTGTCCTGATGGTCTGCTAATGATCCATTAGAGTAGATCAGGATGTTATCGATGTATGCTGAGCAAAACTCGTCCAGGTATCCTTGCAGGGTATGGTTGATATAACGCTGGAACGTAGCTGGTACACCAGTCAAGCCGAAGGGGGTGACCAGCCACTTGAATAGTCTGTACCTCGTGCGGAAGGCTGTCTTCCATTCTTCTCCAGCCTTAATTCAGATCTTATAAAAAGCAGCGATAATATCTAGTTTTGTTAACCATTTTACTTATGCTAGTGATCTTAGGGTTTTATTGATCAGCGGTAATAGATATCTGTCCTTCCTAGTGATGCTGTTTAGGCCCCTATAATCCACATAAAACCTTAATCCTCCTCCTGGTTTCCTTATAAATAATATAGGAGCAGATGCTGGCGAGCTGCTAGCTCTTATGAACCCTTTATCCAGGTATTTAGTAAGGGTCTTCCGGAGGACTATCAGTTCTTCTCGTGACATCCCGTACAGTGGTCCCCATGGGACTTCAGGATCAGCGCCGTTCTTTGTTTTTTCCAAGGGTATCTTGTGGTTAATACCATCACGGTGTGGTGGTAACTTAGCAGCCTGATCAGGGTTAAAGACGTCCAAGAACTGGTGGTATTCCTTTGGCAGTAGGGCTTTAACGTTAGGCCTTTTCTTTGGCGCTAAGGCTTTTGTTATATCTGCTAGACTTGCGGCGAAAATCTGTGTCCTCTGTTGGGGTTGTTAAGTCTTTAACTTCCTTCCCCTCCTGATCAGGGCCATGAAAACCGAGGCTATCTGCTGGCGGATAGACGAACGATTTTCCTTTTGGCTTGGGTCTCATCTGTGGACTGTATGGTTGGCCATGCCAATATGTAACAGGTTCCTGGCTGGACGGATTGTGACGTCGTCCTCTACCATCCAAGTCTTGCTAAGGATAACGTCCTCAGTCTGATTAGGGATAACGTAGAAGAATAAGCGGCTTCTCTTATAACCATCAAGATCGATTTCCCCATACGTAACTGCAGTGATGGCGTCAGGGATAATTCCGTTAACGGTCTTAAGCGCTCTAGGCTTGATTTTAATATACGGCAAACAAAGCTTCTTGGCATAGTCCTCACTCATGGTGGCAGTAGTAAGGCATCCCGAATCAACAAGGGTGTAGGTATAGGCAAGTTAGTTAATTCCTATATTGATGAAAAAGGGGTCACTGTCCATGGTCTTTCTGACTAGCCTCCATTCCTTCTTTGCGTCCTCCTGGCCGCGCTTTTGGCCAGGAGTTACTCTTTTCCCGAGTCGTCTGAGGTCTGGCCAGACCTAGCTTCGCTCCATTCCCCAGAGCTGGAGTCGGTGTCGGTCTCTGGGGAGGACTTCGATTTCTTAGCTGAAGACTTCTTAGCCTTTGGTTCTGTTGCTTTTGATCTCTTGGCTTCTAAAGGTTCTTGTCTCTTTAGGCAGTCCCTTACAAAGTGGCCTGTCTTGCCACAGCTATAGCAGTCGACCTCTTTCAACTTGCGGCGATGCTCTAGGCCCTTCCGCCCCCTAGGGTGCTGGACCTTAGTAACCTTGGTGGGTTCCCAGTCTATCTTATCCTCCTTAGAGCTTGCAGGTGACTTAGGCCTGGCCTGATCAGGTGTGGGAGGGCGCCGTTTATACTTCTCTTGCTTCTCCTGGTAATTACGACTGTCCAACCGGGAGCCTATCTTCATAAGGAGCCTGGTGTACTCTGAGTATATGTCTGGGATGTCTACTATACTGATCAGGGCGTCGCGAAGGCTCTTGTTGATAGCTCTGTCTAAGTAGTTGATCCTTACTTTATCCGCCCAGTCGCTACCCCCACTCTCAGCTAGTTCCTTCTCAAACCTAGGTAGAAAGGAGGCAAAGCTCTCATGGGTTTTCTACTTAATTATACGTAGTCGAGTCAAAGCTCGGGCTTGGGCGTCGGGGTCTCCATAACAGCTTTCTAGGTAGCTCATAAACTGGTCAGGGGATTCCATTCCGTCGGTTCCCCCGTGGGCATAGTAGGCTGAGGCCATCGTCTGGGCCGCCCCTTCAAGTCGAGCGTATATATATCTAAAGATGTCGGCGTTACAGTCGAAAGCCATCCTATCTAGGTAGATCTTCCCTTTTATCTCTAGGAACTATCGTTGGAAGTTCTTATGTGTCCTATCAAACTTGGGGGGGTTAGGTATCTGGTGTTTTCTTTGTCTGGTTACAGTATTCAGGGTCTAATCAGGGACAGGCGTTGGTGTGCTTGTTGTGGTGACCGAGGTAGGTGTCGTCATGGGTTGCCTCATGCTTGTGAGGGCTTCTTGCAGCAGGCGTATCTGCTCCCGTTGAGCCTCTCGCTCGTTGGCCTAGGCAGTTTATATCTCTTGTAATTCGTTGGCTTGTGAGGTTTGCATCTCGTGCAGTTGAGTGGCTAGCTGGCTCACCACTTTGAGTAACTGCTGTGATCCCATAGATAGCTGGGCTTCTGTGTTGCCATCCATCTTGTCTGTAGCTCCCTTAACTGCTCTAGTTGTATTGGGGCTCTTCCTGTCCTTGCTTATGGGCCTCACTTCGATCAGGGAAAATCCTTCCTGTATCTGGCCAGACAGGGAAACCTGAGCTCTTTCGGAGCACGTAGGCTGATGCGCAGCCTACCGTTCTCAGCTCCTCCAGGGCTAATCAGCTTAATCTGATTAGACCTAGGATACAGCGTTTCTGGCAGCTATTCTCGTTGATGGAATCCTTTTACAACTAAGCTGCGTAGGCGTATCGCTCTAGCCTCCCTCTCTAGGTCTGTTGTAGCGTAAAGGCTTGCACTAAGGCCTAAGCTACAGTGTACCTAATTAATTCTCACTAGCGGACCACACGTCTAGTCTAGAGAATTCTAGTGCTTCTTTTGAGCTTTAGATAATGTAACGGTCCAAGGCGAGGTATATTGCAACCAGCTATGGCGACTACGTACGAGTATCTAAAGCTAGGGAAGAAAGGAGAAAAGCTCCCTAAAGGTTCACCGCTTCTCAGGTCTGGTCAGGGCGAAGGAGCGCACAGGCCGTCGGGTTGACGTTGTTGCGGTTCCGTGCCTCCGATCAAAGGTGATGTGTTTCCTGGCCGCGATATCCAGCAAGGCTTCTTCGGGCCCAGCCCGTTACAGTTGGTTGGAATCTATAGTTTAGGTAGAATAGTGAGTATTATATGCTTTCTCTAATAGCACTGTTATAGGCGAATTAGGCTAAAGGTAGCAGTGGTACCTAATTATTTTGGTTATAGTTAATATAGCATTGGAGATATTATTTAAGTATCTGGTTAATTCTTTCTATTTATCTATCGGTTTATGGATAGAATAATATTAATAATTTATAGTCTGTTCTAAGTTGTAAAATCAGGGATTTCTAAAACTTAGATATAAACAGCTTGTCTTTATCTGATATGATTTCCTTGGGTAATCTGTGGTTACTAATGATATACTTAAGGAATATATACACTAGGTCTTCTGCTGTGTTTGATTCTAGGTAAAGGATACAGTAAGTGTACTTTGTAAGTCTATTAACTATTATGAGAACACTATTATAATAGGTTTTTATAAGTGGTTCTCTTGACTTTAGCAGCTTGATAATAAAGTCTAAGGAGATTAAGTGCTATACTTCTGGTGGCACTAGTAGTGGTTAAATTTGCCTGTATAGCTTATAAGGACTGTTTTTACTTTTCTTATATATTTTATAGTCCTTAATTATTAAAGCTACTTTTTTATATATAACTTTCTAATCGTAATATTGTTTAATTTATTTAAAGGTCTTTATAATACCTTAGTGTCTATATGCCTTTACGCTATATATCTTGTGGATCTGATCTGCTGTCATTCTGCCAGTCAAGCTGGTACTGACACGCTTGCTGATCATGATAAGTTTATATACAGGTATAATATCACCGTTGTTATTATATTTAAGAATTACTTATGTTTCTTCTAGTACCAGGGTCTTATGGTCCGGTCTTCTGTTAAGAGCGTCCGCTTTTCTGTTTTTGGTGCCTTTCCTATAGACGATTTTAAAGTTATATTCCGAAAGGAATTCTGACTATCGGATTTATCTCTTTATTAAGAACCTTTAAGGTTGTGAAATAGGAGAGGTTCTTATAGTCTATATATACCAAGACTTAGTGTTTAGTTCCTGATAGTTATGGTCTCCATTCTTAGAATACTTTAATAATAGCTATAAGTTCTTTATTATGGATCTAATAGTTTAATTTAGGTCTATAGAAGGCTTTAAAGTAGAATACGTATAGATGGAGTCTTTCTTCCTTATCTTGTTATCCTAGTTATCTGCCTATAGCGAAGTCTAAGATATCATTCTCAACTTTAAAGGGTTTATCTAGGTCAGGTATTTAAATGACTAGTTCTAAAGTCATAAGCTTCTTAATCTAGTTAAAGGATTTATTATATTCTTCTGTCTATATAAATTTGGTGTTTTTATATATAAGTTTTTAGAGTCCTCTAATATAGCTTATATAGTTCTTAAGGAATCTTTAATAGAAGTTTATAAATCCTAAGAAGGATTATATATCCTTAATGCTCTATAGTATAGGCTAATCCTTGATTACTTAAATCTTCTTTTCTTGTATTTAGATTTCGCCTGGTGTAATAGTGAATCTAAGGTAGTCCACTTTCTATATATAGAATTCGCTTTTCTTTAGTTTAACTAGTAGTTTTACTTCTTAAAGTTTTTATAGTACCTAATATATATATATTTTATAATCTTTAAGTGTTTTCAAGAAGATAAGGATATCGTTAAGGTAGCAAACAATAAAGATGTTAAGATTTTCTTGGAGAATATAGTTGATTATTGTCTGGAATATTGCAGGTGTGTTAGTAAGTCTAAAAGGTATAACAAGCGTCTTAAATAAGCCTTATCACGTTTGGAATACTGTTTTCTATTTATCTCCTTCCTTAATATAGATTAGGTTATAAGCTCCTTTCAGATTAAGGGCTATAAACCATTTAGCTTTATATAGAAGGTCTTATAGTTTTGAGATAAGTGGTAGTAGGTATACGTTTTTCTTAGTGATATCGTTAAGTTGTTAATAGTTAATATATAGTTATAATTTCCTATTCTCTTTAGGTATAAACAGGATTAGGTATGCTACTGGTAAGTCTAATGGTCTGATATATCCTTTCTTGAGATTTTTATCTAGCTATTTATTAAGTGCTTTTTGTTTTATCTTGTTTAAGGTATAGATTAGTTTTAACCTAAGGTATATTCCAGGTAGTAGTTTAATTTTATAGTTATATAGACCATGTTCTAGTAACCCTATTTCTAGTTTTTTAGTAAATAGTTTTATATATTTTCTATAGTTCTTAGGAATCAATAAGAGTCATTCTATTGTTCTTTATTCCTAGTTTATTAATTTAAATCCTTCTTCCTTAGTAGGCTTATGTTACGACCCAACAAGTTATAGGCGGTGTTGCCCCACCAAGACAAGGAACAAGATGGGCAGCCCAGGCCTTTATAGGTCAACAAGCGGATGACTCCCTAGGAACGGAAGAACTATGGTACAGGTCACATGAAGATAAGATAACACTGAGCACCCCATATGGGGCGCTAAGCGCTCAGTGCCAAGAGTGAGCGCTCAGTAGGAGGAATGAGCGCTCAGTCGGCAAGAGCAGCGCTTACTACCAATCAAGAAGCATCATAAAGGACAATAGGACTTGTATATAGGATGGACTTAACACGCTCAAGAACAGACTTCTATAGCTCTTTAGTAATCAACTTATGATATATTCTCTAAATACCTTTCAGTATCCCTTTAGTGATTCATTAATAAGAAGCTATATAAGCTACCCTTACAACCTTTAATTATACGACTGATCACCAGGTGATTAATAGACCAATAAGCCAACAACACTGTTACCAAGTATCAACCTTAGCTATACTATTAGCAGAAACTCTACTGTCAGATTACTAACCGTAACACTTTGATTGCTCTTGTTAAGTAAGTTGACCTTAATACTCACCTAACAGTATTCCATGATGTCTACTCCTACCCCATACGCTGCCGCTCTAACTCCGGTTGTGACCAGACCAACTAATCAACAGCTGCTTAAAATAATTACCCAGCTATAAGAAGAAAATCAGTAACTCTAAGCCTAGCTGTTAGCACCCAGGCCTATTTTACCCCTATAAGCCAAGTACCTAGATCTTAAACCCTACAATGGGACCCTAGGAACTCTATAAGGATTCCTTACTTAAACCAAGGCCTACTTTAAGTTCTATAAAGACTCCTTTATAACTAAGGCTAACAAGATGTTATACGCCGCCTTATTCTTAAAAAAAGACACCTTAGCCTAGTTTAAACCTATAATATAGGACTACCTAGACAATAATAGAGAAAACTAAAAAGATAATACCAAAAAGATCTTTAGGAAGTTTAAGAACTTCAAGAAACAACTCAAAGAAGTCTTTAGCAGCCCCAATAAGGAACACATAGCGGAACAAGAACTCATGACCCTTACTTAGAAAGGATCAGCTAGCAAATATACCGCCGAATTCTAACATATCACCTCTAAACTAGAATAGGGAGATAAAGCCTTAATAGCCAAGTTCTATCAGGGACTCAAGGAAGAAATTGAAGATAAACTCAGTCAAGACGACCGACCAGACAAATTCCATGAATTTATAGATAAGGCCGTCAAAATTAACAATTAACTATACAAACAACAGCTTAAACAAAAAGGACAATAAATATAGCCTAATAGGGTTAATACCAACATCAGCCGGAAGTATAGACTAAAGACACTATAATAAGAAAACTATAGCAGTACTGCCTATAGATATCACATAGGACCCATAGATATCAGCGTTGCTAAAAGACAAGATAAACGCCTAATATAGGATCCTAACACTATTAAATGTTTTAATTATAAAAAAATAGGACACTACACATAAGATTATAAGCAACCCAAGCGACTCCAAAACAAACCGCTACCTAAGCATGCTAAGAAAGCTAACACAGCCACTAAAGAAACACCATATAATTAACTCTCTTAGACCGCCTGCTATAACGACAACTGCCTAATATATTAAGACAGCAAAGAGCAAGCAGGATAATACCCTAAGAGACCTTACTTAAGATTCTTACGATAGTTAGGAAAACAAGAAAAAACTAAGTAACTAAGTTAAATAAACAAGACGTTATTATGACCCTTCCTAAAAAAACCGTTAACAGTGATACCTTTTATACTAATACTTAGATTCCACATATAGGTAATGATCTTGTGTCAATTGAAAACATCAATGGCGCGCCACATCTTTTGTGCAGTTTCATTTCTTAGTGGTTATGAGCCCAGCTTAGCTCTGTGCACGAGAGTGTGCGAGTTCGAGTCCGGTCGCACGCACGCATAAAAAATAGGATTCTTACCTAGGAGTTGCTTACCTAGGGTTCTTGCCTATCATAACATAACTGTGCAAGGCCAATAGTCTCTATAGCCCTTGAGGAGGTGACTTAGATTCCACATATAGGTAATGATCTTGTGTCAATTGATAACATCAATGGCGCGCCACATCTTTTGTGCAGTTTCATTTCTTAGTCTAATAAAACGATAAATTAAATAATAGGGGAACATAACAAAAGCGTTCTAAGGAACCTTAAGAAAACACTTAGGAATATATAACAATAAGCAAGATACCTCTAAAACTAAGTAGAAATTAAGGAGGAAGCATAAGGCAAGCCTGCTAGACAAGCATAGATCTACCTATAACTCTATAAGGAACTTAGGAGATATATTGAGAACCAGGAGAAGTCAACCGACACGTTGGAACTTCTAGAACTCACCTAATGGATATAGGCCAAAACCCAGAAAATCACTAGCCTACCTACCAAGATCGTAGCTATGGCCAGAAAAGTCATAAACTTCCCAAAACCTAGACTTCAGACAAAAGAAAGCCCTAGTTAGAACTAAGACGACGACTTATACACTAGAGAATTCCTTAACAAATTTATTCCACCAAGCAAGATAGAACAATAAGCAGCTAAACAACTAATAGAATTAAGGAACACTATAACCCCTACAGTAAACAAGACTAAGACTTATTCTTAACGTATTTGAACATAGGCAGAAAACGTTTCCTTACCATCGGCTTAAGAAGACAACCTATATAACATATATAAACCCTCAACCGTATTAACCTCTGTAAGAAACCTACTAACAAGGAAAGATAAGACACCAGGGTTCAGAGAAATCAGGAAAGACACCAACAATCAGGAAGTCTATTTCTATAGAGCTTAAGACCTAGATTAAGACTATATACCAATCCTTAGAGTTAAGGAAACATCTATGTTTAGGGACAATAAACGATTAGATCTTGATTACCTTATATATTATGGTGTATTCTAGGCGGAATATATCTATAATAATTATAAGAAACATAAGGAAGAAAAATAACTGTTCTTTTTCTACCTATAGAGGCGGAATGAACAGCTGATTCCTAGAATCCACATAGATTATAAATTAAGAATATAGGAAATTAAAAAATACCGTAACAATTAGCTCAGTTTTCAGCCAAGCTTAAAGAAACCAATGGCTTATATATATAAGATAACTAAATATTAGTCCAACTATATATATAATAAATACGTCTTACACTATAAAGGAAAAACATATGTATAGCAAACTTAGTTACAGAAGGACGCTTCCACTGATAATGATGACGCCAAGAAACAGTTAAAAAACAACAAACACCAACTATAATAGGACCATAGAAGGCAACATAGGGCAAAAAGTCCCTATATACAACAACCATAAACAACAACAATATACACCTAATACTCAAAGTCTAAATCAATAGACAGCCCACTTAAGTCATAGTAGACAGTAGAGCACAGGTAAATCTGATATCACTTTAACTAATAAATCAACAAAACATTCAATAGCGATATAAAGATAACCCATACACCCTTTAAACCGTTAAAAGAGAAATAGTTATATATAGCAAAAGAACTATTAAATTAGAGACCGTATACCTCTCTATGGTTACCTATAACCATTATAAACAACTAGTCTTCAATATTACAACAATAAGACAACTAGATGTTATACTTAGTATCCCATAGTTAAGAAAAAATAATCCTAACATAGACTAAAAGTCTAGCCAACTTTAGTAGAGAGATTCAACGGTAAGGCAGCGTTACATACCGCAACCCCCACATAAATTATAGACATAGCCAAAGTATATTATATACATCTAAAGGATTAAACCTACTAAGGAAGAAGGATTTAGATCGATAAACCAAGAACTAAAAACAACAGAACAACTTTTAGTAACCCTAGAGATCTATAGAAAATACATAAAACTGTTTACTAAAGAACTAGAAACAGGGTTACCAGAACATAGTCCATATAACCACAAAATCGAACTGCTACCTAAAACACACCTCAGGTTAGAACTGATCTACAACTTAAATAAGACAAAACAAAAAACACTTAACAAATAGCTAGATTAAAATCTCAAGAAAAGATATATTAGACCATTAGACTTACCAATAGGATACCTAATTTTATTTATACCTAAGAAGAATAGGAAATTACAACTATACATTAACTATTAACAACTCAACGATATCACCAAAAAAAACATATACCTACTACCACTCATCTCAAAGCTATAAGACCTTCTACATAGAGCCAGATGGTTTATAGCCCTTAATTTGAAAGGAGCCTACAACCTAATCCACATTAAGGAAAAAAATAAATAGAAAACAGTATTCCAAACATAATAAGGTTTATATAAGACACTTGTTATACCTTTTAGACTCACCAATACACCTGTAATATTCCAGATAATAATCAACCATATTCTCCAGAAAAATCTTAACATCTTTATTATCTGCTACCTTAACGACATCCTCATCTTCTTAAAAACGCTTAAGGATCACAAAAAACACGTATATTAGGTACTATAAAAACTTGAAGAAGTAAAACTACTAGTTAAACCAGAAAAAAGTAAATTCTATATATAGAAAGTTGACTATCTAGGATTCACTATCACGCCAGGCGAAATCTAAATATAAGATAAAAAGATACAGGCAGTCAGGGACTAGCCTACTCTATAAAACGTCAAGGATATATAATCCTACTAAGAAATGAAACTGCACAAAAGATGTGGCGCGCCATTGATGTTATCAATTGACACAAGATCATTACCTATATGTGGAATCTAAGTCACCTCCTCAAGGGCTATAGAGACTATTGGCCTTGCACAGTTATGTTATGATAGGCAAGAACCCTAGGTAAGCAACTCCTAGGTAAGAATCCTATTTTTTATGCGTGCGTGCGACCGGACTCGAACTCGCACACTCTCGTGCACAGAGCTAAGCTGGGCTCATAACCACTAAGAAATGAAACTGCACAAAAGATGTGGCGCGCCATTGATGTTATCAATTGACACAAGATCATTACCTATATGTGGAATCTAAGTTGATGAAGGAATCTTTATAGCAAATAATAAGAATATAAGAGCTATAATAGTATGTCACGTAGACGATATAATAATAACAGCTCAGTATGAAGAAGACATACGGTACTTTTATAAGGCTGTATATAAATATATAGAAATAAAGGACTTAGGAATTCCGCATACGTTTTTAGGGAACGAAATAACTATAAATAGAAAAGATAAGATCTTATATATACACCAAACAAAATATATAAATAAACTACTAGAAAAGTATAATAAAAAGGATATAAATCCTTATAATAACCCTATATTACCTTCTATAAAACTAAGAAATGAAACTGCACAAAAGATGTGGCGCGCCATTGATGTTATCAATTGACACAAGATCATTACCTATATGTGGAATCTAAGTATCCTTTTTAGGATTTATTAACTTCTACAGAAGATTCCTTAAGAACTACACAAGTTATATTAGAAGACTTCAGAAGCTCATATATAAGAACACCGAATTCATATGGACAGAAGAATACAATAAATCCGTCAACAAAGTTAAAGAACTTATCACTTTAGAACCAGTTACCTAAATCCCTAACCCAGATAAACCATTTAAAGTTAAGACTGACGCCTCAGACTTTGCTATAGGTGGACAGTTAGGGCAACAAGATAAAGAAGGAAGACTACACCCATACACATTCTACTCTAAAGCCTTCTATAGACCTGAGTTGCTTACCAGATCTACAACAAAGAACTTATAGCCATTATTAAAGCGTTCAAGGAATAGAGACCACACCTATCAGGAACCAAACACCAGGTGATAGTATATATAGATCACAAGAACCTATCCCACTTCACAACTTTAAAGGTTCTTAACAAACGGCAGATCTAATGGTCAGAACTTCTCTCTGAATTTAACTTCAAAATCGTCTACCGTAAAGGTATAGAAAACAGAAGAGCAGACGCTCTCAGCAGAAGAACAGATCATGAAACCCTGGTACCAGAAGACACACAGGTAATCCTTAAATATAACAACAACAGTAACATTATACCTACATATAAACTTATTATAATCGGCAAGCGCGTTAATACCAGCCTGACTGGTAGAATAACAGCAGACCAAATCCGTGAGATATATGGCGCAAAGGCATACAGACACCAAGGGATTACAAAGACCTTTAAATAAATCAGGTAACACTACAATTAGAAAGTCACACGTAAAGAAGTGGCTTTAGTAATTAAGGACTATAAAATATGCAAGAAAAGCAAAAACAGTCCTCATAAGCCATACAGGTAAATTCAACCACTACCAGTACCACCAGAAGCATAGCACTTAATCTTATTAGACTTTATTGTTAAACTACTAAAGTTAAGAGAACCACTTATAAAAACCTATTATAATAGTGTTCTTATAATAGTTAATAGACTTATAAAGTACGCTTATTTTATTTTATACCTAAAGTCAAGCATAACAGAAGATCTAGCGTATATATTCCTTAAGTATATCATTAGTAACCACAGATTACCCAAGGAAATTGTGTTAGATAAAGATAAGCTGTTTATATCTAAGTTTTAGAAATCCCTGATTTTACACCTTGGAATAGACCATAAATTATCGATATTATTTTATCTATAAACCGACAGATAAATAGAAAAAATTAATTAGATACTTAAACAGTATCTCTAATACTATGTTAACTATAACTAAAACAATTAGGTACCTTTACTATCTTTAGCCTAATTTGCTTATAATAGTGCTATTAGAGAAAGTATATAACACTTACTATTCTACTTAAACTATAGATTCCAACCAACCGTGTATAGAGAACCTTAACAAGGACTATAAGCCCTAAAAGCCGTGGCTGACTTTAATAAAGTTTAAGAAATCCAAAACAAGGTCACCAAAGACCTCAAATTTATCAGACAACAAATAAAGAAATACTCTAACTAAGCAAGGATTAAGGGACCAACCTTTAAGGAGGGAGATAGCGTATATCTTATCCGCTGAAACATCAAAACCAAGCAACCAAGCGACAAACTTAACTATAAAAAACTTAGACCCTTTAAAATCCTTAAGAAAGTCTCTAACGTTAACTACAAACTCAACTTACCGGATATAATGAAGATCCACCCGGTATTCCACGTCACACTGCTTAAACCAGCACCATAAGGATTAACAGCGCAAGATCCCATCATTATAGACGGAAATAAACCAGAATACAAGATTAAACAAATCATTAACCATAACCAGCCGGGCTGGACGACAGGTGAAAAACCAGAAACACAGTACCTTATTAAATAGAAAGGATATGGCTATAAAGACAACATATGGGAACCAACATTAAACCTGACCCATATAGAAGAAAAACTTGAAAACTACTAGGCAGAATTCTATATAAGGGAAGAAACACTGGCACCTATAGTAGGGCCCTAACGTAATAAACCAAGAAACAAAGTGAAGCGACTATAACCGTTGTGGCGACCTCATAAGGCAAACAGACTATAAAACAAGAACCCATTTATTCGCCTAGGAATACCAGCTGCCAACTAAGAACCCACCGTTTCTAAGCCAAAATCCTGAAACTCTAAACCAGCCAAAACGGTATCCCAGTTAATTATATCAGCCGTACCGATGGCATAGGCCTCAGATACCATAAAAGGACCTGGAGAACTTGCCATAGATATCTCTTCCTCCCTAGCAATAGAAGAAGCATCTTCCCCCTACTTTAATAGCGACCATTTTATATAACGATTATAATCCAACCTCACCAGAATTTCATTTATATCTACCTATGCCTTTTATAGTACCTCTATTTGTTTTTAAAAATCCTTTTCTAACTCCTTCTCTTTATTATTTAGACGCCAAGACTTATTCATCAGACGTTACACTAAGAGATAAGTCAACAAAAAAGACATAATAAAAGACAGAAAAGGATAATCCCTATAAGTATAGATAGTATCCTCTAACGTATTATAAGACTTTTTTATACCCTCCACTGCAACACACTTGCCATAGACCAAAGAGGAGTCTGCTAACATCTTGCAATAAAGACCCTTTGACTGACAACAAGTACACAGCATGACGTTGAAACCGTGCATTGAAATCTTAAGGGCGTGATAATGACGATATAGTGTGGAAGCAGCGCTATCTGACATATTGTCAGCAGATAAAGAAGGAAGAAACTTGTAGATCCCTTAACCCGGGAACAACCACCTACTTATACAGGTCTTAAGGATAAGACCTTTAGAGGGGAGACCTAATGTTATAACCTAACAAGTTATAGGCGGTGTTGCCCTACCAAGACAAGGAACAAGATAGGCAGCCCAGGCCTTTATATATCGATAAGCGGATGACTCCCTAGGAATAGAAGAACTATGGTATAGGTCACGTGAAGATAAGATAACACTAAGCACCCCATATAGGGCGCTAAGCGCTTAATGCCAAGAGTGAGCGTTTAGTAAGAGGAATAAGCGTTCAGTCGGCAAAAGCAGCGCTTACTAACAATTAAGAAGCATTATAAAGGACAATAGGACTTATATATAGGATAGACTTAACACACTTAAGAACAGACTTCCATAGCTCTTTAGCAATCAACTTATGATATATTCTCTAAATACCTTTCAGTATCCCTTTAGTGATTTATTGATAAGAAGCTATATAAGCTACCCTTACGACCTTTAATCACACGACTGATCACCAGGTGATCAATAGACCAGTAAGCCAACAATACTGTTACTAAGTATTGACCTTAGCTATACTATTAGCGGAAACTCTACTATTGGATTACTGACCGTAACAGTTTAATCCTTCAGATATATATAATATACTTTAGTTATATCTATAATTTATATAGGGGTTATAGTATATAATACTGCCTTACCGCTAAATCTCTCCACTAAAGTTGGCTAGACTTCTAGTCTATATCGGGATTATTTTTTCTTAACCATAGTGTTACGGTTAGTAATCCGACAGTAGGGTTTCCGTTAATAGTATAGCTGAGGTCGATACTTGGTAACAGTATTGTGGGCTTGCTGGTCTGTTGATCACCTGGTGATCAGTCGTGTGGTTAAAAGTCGTAAGGGTAGCTTGTATAGCTTTCTTGTTAATGAATCACTAAAGGGATACTGAAAGGTATTTTAGAGAATATATTATAAGTTGATTGCTGAAGAGCTATAGAAGTCTGTTCTTAGGTAGGCCTAAGTCTATCCTATATATAAGTCCTATTGTCTTGGTACCATACGTTTAAAGGACGGCATCTGTATCTTGGGAGTATGGCTCCTGTATACCTGGCGAACGGCTTCTGTATCCTTGGCATATAGATCTAATCTCTTATCTTATCGTTATATGACTTATACTATAGTTTCTCTGTTTCTAGGTGATTCCTTATGTTCCCATGATTCCTACATATATCCTGTCCTGTAGCCGCCAGGTGCCTGTAGGTGTCCCCCTGGTCTGGTTATACCTAACGGGTCGTAACATCAGGTCTCCCCTCATAAGGTCTAGTCCCTAGACCAATATAAGTAGATGGTGTCTCCCAGGTTAAGGAGTCGTCAAGCTTGCGTCCTTATTCTACCATGGTGCTAACACCATGTTAGGTCGTATTTAAAAATCGAAAGATTTAAAATCCGTTCTTTGTTCAGCTTGTGACGACGTGTTTGATCGTTTTAGCTTATCTGACGTTATACCTTATACCTGTTGTTTCTATGTGAAGCGTCCTTGTCGCATGGCAGAGGGTGTAAAAGTATGTTAAGGTTATAAAAACCTTAAGCGTCCTTATGACAGAATAGTGGTGGCGTTGAGTTGTGAGTTCTTTTTATGGTGTTCTTAGTAATGGTTGTTTGCTGATGAATTTTAGTAAAAAGGCTGAGTAACCAGCGTCAAGAATGGGAAGAAAAAGAGGAGCAGGTAAGCGATGCCTTGCTTGATCTTCATGAGAAGCTGGCACGTATTCAGGCCGAGGTGGCAGAAGCAGTAGGTCGTTTATTACAGATTCACGCGATTCATAAGAAAGTGAAAGAGCGTCATGTCGAGACGTTTGCTTATGGAATGCAGGAGTTGGATGAGGGTGATAAAGTTCTTCTTGTGTTGAATGCTCATAAGCGCTATGTGGTGAGCGATCTTCAGGCTAATGGTGTTAAGAATGACCCTATCTGGTTGGAGTTCGGGATTAGGGAGGAGTTTGCTGACTTAGGTCCCTTAATGCCAAGTTGTTCTGGCAGAACTGTTCAAGCAGCTCCCGGCAGTGCTAGAGGTTTATGACAGGTTCCCAAGAGTTGTCCTTATGTCTATAGTTTTTCTATTTAATAAGATATTGCTTTTCTCTATTTTCTGTACGTTGGTTGATGATTCGTTTAACTTTATATTCTGGTTTATGTATGTCTATAATAATGCAATCTTTGGTAAGGCAAAGCACCCACTTTCCGCCCACCCCTGCATTCCGCCCACCCAGAAAATGCCGCCCAGCCACCTACTTTCTAGATACCCTTAATCTTCTAACTATCATAACAATTACCATTTTTATCCAAATCACTTCATTTTTTCAAGATACCTTCTTTATTAGACAATGGCTCAGTATACTGAAAATGAGATCAATCAGGCCCTTAACGACATTGCAAATGGGGTATCTACTCGTATTGCCTCTCAGCGATGGGGTATACCGCGTTCAACCCTTCGCGATCGCATAAAGGGCGCCCAACCGCGGCCAGCAGCATTTGAAGACCTTCAGAGGCTCTCTAGTGCCCAAGAGGCCAAGTTGGCCAACTGGGTGCAAATCCAGGCTGACCTTGGGCTCCCACCAACCCATCAACAACTGAAGGACTTTGCCCATCGCATCCTCCAAGCCATGGGGGACACCCAGCCTCTAGGCAAGAGGTGGGTAGATGGCTTTATTAGAAGAAACTCATCTATCAAGGTCCAGAGAAGTCGATCCATCGATTCAAGGCGTATTAATGGGGCATCTACTGAGGTTATCAGGGACTGGTTTAAAAACCTCGCTATACCTTGCATCCAGGCCATTAAACCAGCTAATCGATACAACATGGATGAGACTGGCATCCTTGAGGGCAAGGGAGATAATGGGCTGGTGCTGGGCAGGGCTGCGACAAAGGCAGTAAGGAAAAAGCAACCTGGATCATGAGCCTGGGTATCCATCATCGAGTGTATCTCTGCTGAGGGCAAGGCACTTCATCCACTGGTTATATATAAAGGCAAGGCAGTCCAGCAGCAGTGGTTTCCTCTAGATCTTAGCCCATATGATGGATGGGAGTTCACAGCAACAGAGAATGGCTGGACTACTGATGATACTGCTGTTAAGTGGCTAGAAAGGGTGTTTCTGCCTCAGACTGCCTGTCAGCCTTGCGAGGCAAGGCTGCTGATCCTGGATGGGCATGGGAGCCATACAACAACTGATTTTATGTGGTTATGCTATACCCATAATGTTCATCTATTATTCTTACCGCCACATACCTCCCATGTCCTCCAGCCACTTGATCAGTCAGTCTTTAGCCCAGTGAAGTCAGCCTATCGTAAGGAGCTAGGATATCTCAGCCTCTGGAACGACTCTACTATTATAGGCAAGAGGAACTTTATATCTTGCTATCAGAAGGCTCGTCAGGCTGGGCTGACAGAAAAGAACATCAAGAGTGGCTGGAAATATACTGGGTTATGGCCTGTTGCTATTGCAAAGCCTCTAATGAGCTCCCATCTGCTACCAGATAAAACAACACCATCAACACCACTTAATAAGGCAAAAGAAGGCAGCTATAGTGGTCAGGATACCCAGGATATAGAGGGATGGGTATCTAGTATATTTGGTGGGCAGTGGTCAACGCCTAGGAAAAGGAGGGAGCTGGATGATCAACTGCGATTATTCACCCAGCTGGATCAAACTATCGCCACACAACGCCAGCTCTTCAGAAAGGTAAAAAAAGGCTTCGAAGAGCAAGCCTTTAAGTTGGCTGCCGCTGAGCACCAAATACAGCTCCTCCAGGCCAGAGTTAACAATACTGCTGCTAGGAAGAGGAGGGCTGTTCAACTGGATCTAAATATGAAGTTTGCGACAATCAAAGAGGTGCGGTAAGCCCAGATTGAGGCTGGCGATGCTGAAAGTAGTACAGATGAATCTGCCGTATCTGATATACCTAGTGAGGCTGAAAGCTGCATTATTGTGGCTTCAAGAGATAGTTGATAGTTAATTAATAAAGTGGTGGTTGTTGTGATAGCATCATTTTCTGGGTGGGCGGAATGCAGGGGTGGGCGGAAAGTGGGTGCTTTGCCTTATAGGATCCTTTTAGTGCTAGTTCAAGAAGTATAATATAGAATACCAGGTGGATCTTTATTATATCTAGTAAGTTAAGTTTACAGTTTATATTTAAGACTTTTTTAAGGATTTTAAAGGGTCTAAGTTTTTTATAGTTAAGTTTGTCGCTTAGTCGCTTGGTTTTAATGTTTTGGTGGATGAGATATACGCTATCTCCCTCCTTAAAGGTTAGTCCCTTAATCCTTACTTAGTTAGAGTACTTTTTTATTTATTGTCTAATAAATTTAAGGTCCTTGGTGACCTTGTCCTAGATTTCTCATAGTTTGTTAAAGTCGGCCACAGCTTTCAGAGCCTATAGTCCTTGTTAAGGTTCTCTATACACGGTTGGTTGGAATCCATAGTTTAAGTAGAATGGTGAGTGTTATGTGTTTTCTCTAATAGCACTGTTATAAGCGAATTAGGCTGTAGACAGTAGTGGTACCTAATTGTTTTAGTCATAGTTAACATAGCATCAAAGGTACTGCTCAAGTATCTGATTAATTCTTTCTGTTTATCCGTCGGTTTGTGGATAAAATGATATCGATAGTTTATGGTCTGTTCCAAGTTGTAAGATCAGGGATTTCTAAAACTTAGATATGAACAGCTTGTCTCTATCTAACACGATTTCCTTGGGCAATCTGTGGTTGCTGATGATATACTTAAGGAATATATACGTTAGGTCTTCTGCCGTGCTTAATTCTAGGTATAAAATAAAATAAGCGTATTTTGTAAGTCTGTTAACTATTATAAGAACACTATTATAATAGGTTTTTATAAGTGGTTCTCTTGATTTCGGTAGTTTAACGATAAAGTCTAATAAGATCAAGTGCCATGCTTCTGGTGGCACTGGTAGTGGTTAAATTTGCCTGTATGGCTTATAAGGACTGTTTTTGCTTTTCTTGCACATCTCACAGTCCTTGATTGCTAAAGCCACTTCTTTATATATGACTTTCTAATTATAGTGTTATCTAATTTGTTTAAAGGTCTTAGTAATTCCTTGGTGTCTGTATACCTTTGCGCCATATATCTTATAGATCTGGTCTATTGTTATTCTGCTAGTCAGGCTGGTATTAACGCGCTTGCTAATTATAATAAGTTTGTGTAAAGGTATAATATTACTGTCGTTATCGTATTTAAGAATTACTTATGTTTCTTCTGGTACTAGGGTCTTATGGTCCGGTCTTCTGCTGAAAGCGTCCGCTCTCCCGTTTTTGGTGCCTTTCCTATAGACAATTTTGAAGTTATATTCTAAAAGAAATTCTGACCATCGGATTTATCTCTTATTAAGAACCTTTAAGGTTGTAAAATAGGAGAGGTTCTTATGGTCTATATATACCAGGACTTAGTGCTTAGTTCCTGATAGGTGTGGTCTCCATTCTTAGAATACTTTAATAATAGCCATAAGTTCTTTATTGTGGATCTAATAGTTTAATTCAGGTCTATAGAAAGCTTTAGAGTAGAATGCATATAGATTGAGTCTTCCTTCCTTGTCTTGTTGTCCTAGTTGTCTGCCTATGGCGAAGTTTGAGGCATCGGTCTCAACTTTGAAGGGTTTATCTAGGTCAGGTATTTGAATGACTGGTTCTGAAGTTACGAGCTTCTTGATCTTGTTGAAGGATTTATTACACTCTTTTGTCTATATGAATTTGGTGTTTTTATATATGAGTTTTTAAAGTCCTCTAATGTAGCTTATATAGTTCTTAAGGAATCTTTAATAAAAATTTATAAATCCTAAGAAGGATTATATATCTTTGACGTTCTATGGTGTAGGCCAGTCCTTGACTGCTTGAATCTTCTTTTCTTGTATTCTGATTTCGCCTGATGTAATAGTGAATCCAAGGTAGTTAACTTTCTATATATAGAATTCGCTTTTTTCTGGTTCAACTAGTAGTTTTGCTTCTTAAAGTTTTTATAGTACCTAATATACATGTTTTTCATGATCCTCAGGTATTTTTAAGAAGATAAGGATGTCGTTGAGGTAGCAGACGATAAAGATATCGAGATTCTCTTAAAGGATATGGTTAATTATTGTCTGGAATGTTACAGGTGTGTTAGTAAGTCTAAAGGGCATAACGAGTGTCTTATATAAACCTTGTTATGTTTGGAATGCTGTTTTCTATTTGTCTTCTTCTTTGATGTAGATTAGGTTGTAGGCTCTTTTCAGATTAAGGGCTATAAACCATCTGGCTCTATGTAGAAGGTCTTATAGCTTTAAGATAAGTGGTAGTAGGTATACGTTTTTCTTGGTGATATCGTTAAGTCGTTAATAGTTAACGTATAATTATAATTTCCTATTCTTCTTAGGTATAAATAGGATTAGGTATCCTACTGGTAAGTCTAATGGTCTGATATATCCTTTCTTAAGATTTTTATCTAGCTATTCGTTAAGTGCTTTTCGCTTTATCTTATTTAAGTTATAGATCGGTTCTAACCTAGGGTACATTCCAGGTAGTAGTTCGATTTTGTGGTCATATAGACCATGTTCTAGTAACCCTGTTTCCAGTTCTTCAGCAAACAGTTTTATATATTTTCTATAGATCTTAAGGATCACTGAAAGTCGTTCTGTTGTTCTTTATTCTTGGTTTATTAATCTAAATCCTCCTTCCTTAGTAGGTTCAATCCTTTAGATATATACGACATACTTTAGTTATATCTGTGATTTGTGTAGGGGTTGCAGCATATAACGCTGCCTCACCGTTAAATCTCTCTACTAAAGTTAGCCAGACTTCTAGTCTATGTCGGGATTATTCTTTCTTAACCATGGGATACCAAGTATAACATCTAGTTGTCCTATTACTATAATATTGAAGACTAGTTGTTTATAATAGTTATAGGTAACCATAGAGAGGTGCACAGTCTCTAATTCAATGGTTCCTTTGCTATATATAACTACTTCTCCTTTAACGGTTTAAAGGGTGTATAGGTTATCCTTATATCGCCATAGAATATTTTATTGATTTACTAGTTAAGGTAATATTAGGTTTATCTATGCTCTACTGTCTACTATGACTTGAGTGGGCTGTCTATTGATTTAGACTTTAAGTGTCAGGTGTGTATCGTTGTTGTTTATAGTTGTTGTATATAGGGACTTCCTGCCCTATATCGCCTTCTATGGTCCTATTACAGTTGGCGTTTGTTGTTTTTTAACTGTTTCTTGGTGTCATCATTATTAGTGGAAGCGTCCTTCTGTAACTAAGTTTGCCATATATATATTTTTCCTTTATAGTGTAAGATATATTTATTATATATATAGTTAGACTAATATTTAGTTATCTTATATATATAAGCCATTGGTTTCTTTAAGCTTGGCTGAAAACTAAGCTAATTGTTACGGTATTTTTTAATTTCCTATATTCTTAATTCATGCTCTGTATGGATTCTAGGAATTAGCTGTTTATTCCGCCTCCATAGGTAGAAAGAGAACAGTCCTTTTTCTTCCTTATGTTTCTTACACTTATTATAGATATATTCCGCCCAGAATACACGACAATATATAAGGTGATCGGGATCTAATCGTTTATTATCCCTGAACATAGATGTTTCCTTAACTCTAAGGATTGGTATGTGGTCTTGATCTAGGTCCTAGGTTCTATAGAAATAGACTTCCTGATCGTTGGTGTCTTTCCTGATTTCTCTGAACCCTGGTGCCTTGTCTTTCCTTATTAGTAGGTTTCTTATAAAGGTTAATATAATTAAGGGTTTATATATGTTATATAGGTTGTCTTCTTAAGCCGATGGTAAGGAAACGTTTTCTGCCTATGTTTGAATATGCTAAGAATGAGTCTTAGTCTTGTTCACTGTAGGGGTTATAGCGTTCCTTAATTCCATCAGTTGTTTAGCTGCTTGTCGTTCTATCTTGCTTAATGGAATAAATTTGTTAAGGAATTCTCTAATATATAAGTCGTCATCTTAGTTCTAACTAGGGCTTTCTTTTATCTGAAGTCTAGGTTTTAGGAAGTTTATGACTTTTCTGGCCATAGCTACGATCTTGGTAGGTAGGCTAGTGATTTTCTAGGTTTTGGCCTATATCCATTAGGTGAGTTCTAGAAGTTCCAACGTGTCGGTTGACTTCTCCTGGTTCTCAATATATCTCCTAAGTTCCTTATAGAGTTATAGGTAGATCTATACTTGTCTAACAGGCTTACCTTATACTTCCTCCTTAATTTCCACTTGGTTCTAGAGGTATCTCGCTTGTTGTTATATATTCCTAAGTGTTTTCATAAGGTTCCTTAGAACGCTTTCGTTATATTCCCCTATTATTTAATTTATCGTTCTATTGGTGTAAAAGGTGTTATTATTAACGGTTTTCTTAAGAAGGGTTATAATAACGTCTTGTTTATTTGACTTGGTTACTTGGTTCTTTCCTGTTTTCCTGACCATCACAAGAATCTTATGGTGAGGTCCCTTAGGGTACCATCCTGCTTGCTCTTTACTGTCTTGGTGCGTCAGGCAGTTATCGTTATAGCAGGCGGTCTAAGAGAGTTAATTATATGGCGTTTCCTTAATGGCCGTGTTGGCTTTCTTAGCATGCTTAGGTAGTGGTTTGTTTTAGAGTCGCTTGGGTTGCTTGTAATCTTGTGTGTAGTGTCCTATTTTTTCATAATTGAAACATTTGACAGTGTTGGGATCCTGTATTAGGCGTTTATCTTGTTTTTTGGTAACACTAACGTCCATAGGTCCTATGTGATGTCTGTAGGCAGTGCTGCCACGGTTTTCTTGTTGTGGTGTCTTTGGTCTGTACTTCCGGCTGATGTTGGCACTAACCCTGCTAGGCTATATTTATTGTCTTTTTTATTTAAGCCGTCGTTTGTATAGTTAATTATTAATCTTGACGGCTTTATCTATAAATTCATGGAATTCGTCTGGTCGGTTATCTCAACTAAGTTCATCTTTAATATCTTCCTTAAGTCCCTGATAGAACTTGGCTATTAAGGCTTTATCTCCCTATTCCAGTTTAGAGGTGATACGTCGGAATTCGGCGGCATATTTGCTGGCTGATCCTTTCTAAGTAAGGGTCATGAGTTCTTGTTCTGCTACGCGTTCCTCATCAGGGCTGCCGAAAACTTCTTTAAGTCGTTTCTTGAAGTTCTTAAATTTCCTAAAGATCTTTTTAGTATTGTCTTTTTAGTTTTCTCTATCGTTGTCCAGGTAGTCCCATATTATAGGTTTAAACCAGGCTAAGGCGTCTTTCTTTAAGAATAAGGCGGTATATAACACCTTGTCGGCCTTAGTTATGAAGGAATCTTTGTAGAACTTGAAGTAGGCCTTGGTTTAAGTAAGAAATCCTTATAGTGTTCCTGGGGTCCCGTCTTAGGGTTCAGGATCTGGGTACTTGGCTTGTAGGGGTAAAGCAGGCCTAGGTGCCAACAGCTAGGCTTGGAGTTACTGATTTTCTTCTTGTAGCTAGGTAATTATTTTAAACAGCTGTTGATTAGTTGGTCTGGTTACAACCGGGGTTAAAGCGGCAGCGTGTGGGGTAGGAGTAGATATCATGGAATACTGTTAGGTGAGTATCAAGGTTAACTTACTTAACAGGAGCAATCAAAGTGTTACGGTCAGTAATCCGACAGTAGGGTTTCCGCTAATAGTATAGCTAAGGTTGATACTTGGTAACAGTATTATGGGCTTGCTGGTCTGTTGATCACCCGGTGATCAGTTGTATGGTTAAAAGTCGTAAGGGTAGCTTGTATAGCTTTCTTATTAATAAATCACTAAAGGGATACTGAAAGGTATTTTAGAGAATATATCATAAGTTGATTGCTGAAGAGCTATGGAAGTCTGTTCTTGGGTGGGCCCAAGTCTATCCTATATACAAGTCCTACTGTCTTGGTACCGTACGTTCAAAGGACGACATCTGTATCTTAGGAGTATGGCTCCTGTACGCCTGGCGAACGGCTTCCGTATCCTTGGCGTACGGATCTAATCTCTTATCTTATCGTCACGTGACTTGTGCCATAGTTTCTCCGTTTCCGGGCGATTCCTTATGTTTTCGTGATTCCTGCATATATCCTGTCCTGTAGCCGCCAGGTGCCCGTGGGTGTCCCCCTGGTCCGGTTATGCCTAACGGGTCGTAACACATAGGATACCAAGTATAACATCTAGTTATCCTATTGCTATAATATTAAAGACTAGTTACTTATAATGGTTATAGGTAACCATAGAGAGGTATATAGTTTTTAATTCAATAGTTCCTTTACTATAACTAAGAATTAAGAATTAATAACTCTTATTTCTTATAACAAAATCTCTATTTAACACTATAACTAAAGGTTATATAATAATATAAGTGAGATAACTAGATTCTACTAGTAAAATGGATAAGAAAAGTATATAGGTTGTCTCTAAGACATTAGTAAAACTAGTAACTAAGCTAGTCTTACTTAAATAACCCCTAGATATCTAAAGCAGCCCCTAGATATCTAGAATAACCCCTAGATATCTAAAGCAGCTCCTAGATATCTAGAATAACCCCTAGATACCTAAAATAACCCCTAGATATCTAGAATAACTCCTAGATTCCAAAGATAAACCCTACATACTTTATAACCCCTAGATATCTAAGATATCTAGAAATAATCTGTTACAATATATCTTATAACCTTTTATATAAGAAGATAATATTTCCCTTATAGAGAAAGAATTATGATCATGAATATCAACACTTTTACCTCTACCTTTTACTCTTCTCTATCTTTCCCTTGACCATCGTGAATTTATATTCTTAGTGGTTATGAGCCCAGCTTAGCTCTGTGCACGAGAGTGTGCGAGTTCGAGTCCGGTCGCACGCACGCATAAAAAATAGGATTCTTACCTAGGAGTTGCTTACCTAGGGTTCTTGCCTATCATAACATAACTGTGCAAGGCCAATAGTCTCTATAGCCCTTGAGGAGGTGACTTAGATTCCACATATAGGTAATGATCTTGTGTCAATTGATAACATCAATGGCGCGCCACATCTTTTGTGCAGTTTCATTTCTTAGTCTATATATAACTACTTCTTTTTTAACGGTTTAAAAGGTGTATAGGTCGTTCTTATATCGCTATTAAATATTCTGTTAATTTATTAGTTAAGGTGACATCAGGTTTACCTATGCTCCACTGTCTATCATGACTTAAGTGGGCTGTCTATTAATTTGGACTTTAAGTATCAGATGTGTATCGTTGTTGTTTATGGTTGTTATATATAGGGACTTCCTGCCCTATATTGCCTTCTATAGTCCCATTATAGTTGCCGTTTATCGTTTTTTAATTGTTTCTTAACGTTATTATTATTAGTGGAAGTGTCCTTCTGTAACTAAGTTCGCTATATATATGTTTTTCTTTTATAATATAGGGGATATTTATTATATATTTAGTTAGACCAATATTTAGTTATCTTATGTATATAAGCTATTGGTTTTTCTAAGCTTGGCTGAAAATTGAGCTAATTGTTACGGTATTCTTTAATTTCCTATATTTATAATTTGTGATCTATATAGATTCTAGGAATTAGCTGCTTATTCTGTCTTTATAGGTAGAAGGAGAATAGTCCTTTTTCTTCCTTATGTTTCCTATAATTATTATAGATATATTCTGCCTAAAATATACCACAATATATAAGGTGATCAGGATCTAATTGTTTATTATCTCTGAATATAGATGTTTCCTTAACTTTAAGGATTAGCATGTGGTCTTGATTTAGGTCTTAGGTTCTATAGAAACAGGCTTCTTGATTGTTGGTGTCCTTTCTGATTTCTCTGAACCCTGGTGCCTCATCTTTTCTTGTTAGTAGGTTTCTTATAGAGGTTAATACGGTCAATGTTACGGGCTGATGCCCGATGGACCAGCTCCGGCTTTGCCCGAGCAACCCTAGGGCCCCTCGGCGCCCCACCGGCGCCCCACCGGCGCGCGACCCCCTTATCCCAAGCAAAGCTTTCTACACCGCATCCTATTTTCCCTTTTACTCCTCAGCTAGAAGTAAACAGTAATAGAGGCACTTCACCAGTTAAACGCGCTGCGGAGCCAGCCCTTCACATACTTCTAGCTCGCCTACAACGGAACGACACTGGGTCGAGCGCGGCTCCCCACCGGATCGATGATGGCTGACAGAACGATGGAAGCCCAACTGCAGAAGTTAGTAAATGAGGCCGTAGAGCCCCTAAAAGAAAGAATCGCGCAGCTCACTGCAGAGCTTGAGCACTACCGAACGAACACGACGAACGCGATGGACGCAACCACCTCGGGAACCAGTACCCCCCAGGCGACCATCAGCGAGAAGCCCCGAAGAAAGCCGCTACCATCCCTGCCGAAGTTCAACGGCAAGAGACGGGAGTATCCGGCTTGGGTGCAGCAGATGAGAGATAAGATCGAAATGGACCGACCTTTCTACTCCATGAACCACAAGCTATGGTACTTGATCAACTCGTGCCTAGACACCGGTCCCCAGCAGATGGTAGCCACCTTCTATGCAGCTGGGGGAAATGACGGCCAACGAAGGCCAGAAGACTTCCTAGCGTACCTTGATCGGACATATCTGGACCCGAGTACGCAGACGCGCGCTATTGCTACTATCCATACCCTACGCCAGAAAGATAATGAGAGTCTGGCTAGCTTTCTTCCGAAGTTTGAACGCACCCTAGCGGAAGCAGGGGGTAACCAGTGGCACGACGCTGTCCAGATATCCTTCCTTGAGGCGGCCCTTAACCAGAAACTTAAAGAGTGCCTTGTGTCGGTTGAACTACCGTTGGACAATTACCCCAACTGGCTATCTAGAGTGCAGGGGGTCGCCTGGAAGATGGAAAGGATGACGATAGGCGCCCGCGTGGGAAGGAACCCGAGGACCACTTGGGTGCCCTCGAAGGACAGCGATGGGGATACTCGTATGACCGGATCGGTCAGAGTAGCGGCTGCCGCTCCCCCAAAGCCGTGGAGACCCAGGTCCCGCAAGGGGTCTAGTGGCTCAGAAGCCAGCGAACGCCCAGACCACCGAGAATGCTTTGAATGCGGTGAGGTTGGCCACATTGCCATGAACTGCCGTAAGGCGTACGAGCATAAGAAGAAGAAGAAGAAGTCAGCAAAACCCACTAGGGTTGCCCGAACCAAGAAGCCAAAAGAGCCAGAGTCCGAGGAATCGATGGGCCCCAGCTCCTCCTCTGAGACTGAGGACTCGGGAAAAGAATAGCTCTGGGGCGAAATCGGGCCCCAGAGGCAACAAAGGAGGAGGTTAAGGAATAGGAATAGCTGCAGGACACCCTGCTTGCCATCAAGGGGTCAGCCACTATTCAAGCTCGAATAAATAGAGGCTATTTGATCTATCCCCTTGTCAACAGCGGTTGCGACGCATATTCGATGATAGACCAGAAGCTAGCCTGCCGCCTCCGCCTACCGTATGTGGACCGTAAGAGAAGACCTCTTCGAGGGTTTTCTGAAGAAGGGAAACCGCCTACCTACACTGAAGGGACAGTAGCACTGACCCTGGAGATCAGTGGGTACACCCAGAAGACATACGCCTACGTTGTGAAGAACCTAGAGCCACAGCTCTACCTAGGAAGACTATGGATGATCCTGAATAACGTCACATACCGAGCCGGGGACCACCAGATCCACCACGGCAAGGGAAACGTTCAGGTATACCTCTTGAACCAGGAAGAACCGGAAACAATACAGGCGATTCGAAGTGCACGATTGACGCAGGCACCTGCCTTTGCGGTGTTATGTCGAAGAGTAGCTAGAACGCTTGGGAGCCAAGATAGCACAGAAGAGGGGATCACCGGTATAAGAGCTATTAGCCTCAAGGATATCAAAAGGGCCCTCCAACCGAAGAAGGAAGTCGACCCACGGGACCATGTCCCAGCCAACATCTTAAGGGATTTTCCAGACCTCTTCGATCCAAAGAAGGCTTACCTGCTCCCCCCCAGCCGACCCAGCATGGACCACAAGATTCCGCTAATACCTGGACCTGACGGATGAGACCCGCCCCTGCCATGGGGACCACTATACAACATGTCGCGCGAAGAACTACTGGTCCTTAAGAAAACCTTAGAGGACCTGTTAGACAAAGGGTTCATCAGGGCTAGCAGCTCAGCCGCTGGTGCCCCAGTGTTGTTTGTCAAGAAGCCTGGAGGGGGTATTTGCTTCTGTGTTGATTATAGAGCCCTAAACGCCATCACGAAGAAAGACCGTTACCCACTACCCCTTATATCAGAGACGCTGCGACGCGTAGGGGCAGTGAGGTGGTATACGAAGCTTGACGTCGTTGCTGCATTCCATAAGATGAGGATACATGAAGGAGATCAAGAAAAGACTGCTTTCCGAACTAGATATAGGCTGTTTGAATAGGTAGTGTGCCCCTTTGGGCTCACCGGCGCTCCAGCGTCTTTCCAGCGATACATCAACAGCACCCTACAGCGATTCCTAGACGACTTTGTTACAGCGTATATGGATGACGTACTTATATACTCAGATGGGTCAAAGGAGGATCATGAAACCAAGGTATACCAAGTGCTCAGCGCCCTCTCAGAAGCTGGGCTACACCTGGATCCCACCAAGTGTGAATTCGCTGTCAAGAAAGTCAAGTACGTAGGGTTTATTATCACCGCTAGAGAAGGGATCTCCTGCGACCCAGAGAAGCTGAAAGCTATTAAGGAGTGGCTTCCCCCCCAGTCTGTAAAAGGAGTGTGAAGCTTCTTGGGATTTACTAACTACTATCAGATATTTATACCCAACTACACAGAGATAGTTGCGCTACTCACAAAACTTACGGGAAAAGGGGTAGCTTTCCAATGGTCTAAACGAGAGGAGGCAGCCTTCCTAGAGATCAAGAGACTCTTCACAACGGAACCGGTGCTACACAGGTTTAACCCCGACGCCGAAACAACAGTCGAGACCGACTGCTCAGGATTCGCCCTAGGTGGCGTCCTAACACAAAACAATGAAGAGGGTAAGGGTCACCCAGTGGCCTTCCACTCCCAGAAGCTATCCCTAGCCAAGTATAACTATCTAATCTATGATAAGGAACTCTTAGCAGTGCTCTCCTGCCTACGAGCTTGGCGAGCAGAGCTACGTAGTGTGAAGACCTTTAAGATCCTTACAGACCATAAAGGCCTAGAATACTTCATGAAGAAGCAGCGCCTGACAGAGAGGCAGAGCCGGTGGGCAGAGGAACTGGCACAGTACGACTTTTACCTTGAATACCGGCCGGGTAAGGACGCCGTAGTCCCAGACGCCCTGTCGCGTAGGGAACAAGATGCCCCAGCTGGATGGGACAATGAAAGGGAGAAGGGAAGGGTCATACAAGTGATCCCTAGTCGTGCGTTTCCAAGACCACCCCCAGCTGCTGCCCCCCGGGTCAGACGTGCCAGCCAGGGAGACAAGACTATAGCGCCAACCCCTATAGTGTTTGAGAGCGATCAGGAGCTACAGCAACTATAGGAGACGACTGCTAGAGAAGACCGTATATACCAGTGTATGTATACTGCTATAAAAGAGGGCATAAGAGGGTTTCCACTGGAACTCCACCTGAAAGTACAGATCGCCGAATGCGCCTTAGATAACCTTCAGCGCCTGACATTTAGAGAGAGGTTATAGGTACCTGGCGGGGGAACACTAGATGACCCCCTCAACGAACTCCGCACAAGGATCATACAGAGATGCCACGACTCTAAGACGACAGGCCACCCTAGGAGGAACGGGACCCTAGAGATAGTAGGAAGATGGTTCTTCTGGCCAGGCCAGTCCCAGGATGTTAGGAGATTCTGCAGGAACTGCGACACCTACAGAGGAGTACATGTGTGGCGACAACTGAAGAGGGGGCTCCTTAAGCCCCTGCCGGTGCCCCTCCGCCTACGCAGCGAACTGTCGATGGACTTTATAACAGACCTACCACCCACTAAAGGCACTAAAGCCAGATACCTGTAGGTGATTATGGATAGGCTTAGTAAGGCCGTAACGCTGGAAGAGATGACGACCATGGAGGCAGAAGCATGTGCCCAGCGGTTCCTTAGCAGCCACTATAGGTTCCATGGAATGCCAAAGTCTATCGTTAGCGATAGGGGAAGTAATTGGCTGAGCCGTTTCTGGAAGCGCTTCTGTCAACTGGTAGGGACAGAGCAGCTGCTAAGCACCGCCTACCACCCACAGACCGACGGAGGGACAGAACGGTTTAACCAGGAGATTCAGTCTATCCTCCGTGCATACGTGTGCTACACACAGGAAGACTGGGGAGAGCTGCTGCCCAGTGCCCAGCTGGCGATCAACAATAGGGTCAGCAGTACTACCGAGGTATCGCCATTCTTCCTGGAGCATGGGTATCACGTCGACCCGCTGCTAGTTAAAGAGGACCAAGACGAGGGAGCGCTGCCTATGGACAGTAAGACGAGAGGGGCTGACCAGCTGGTCAGGCGTCTGAAAGAAGCAACGGAGTTGGCCCAAGCCGCAATAGCAGCAGCCCAGCACCGGACAGAGGATGCTGCGAATAGGAAGCGCGCCCCAGCAGAGAGGTATCTAGTGGGCGACAAAGTCTGGCTATCAGTAGCTAACTACACAACCACCCGACCAAGTAAGAAGCTTGTGTGGTTACACCACAAGTACAAGGTTACAAAAGTGGTGTCCCCATATGTGGTTGAGTTAGACGTGCCAGGCCGGATTTACAACCGGTTCCATATGGACCTCCTACAGCGAGCGGCAGAGGACCCACTCCCCTACCAGTCCCGTGCCGATGAGCAGCCGCCGCCGATAGTCGGTCAAGATGGAGAGGAAGAATACCAGGTTAACAGTATACTTGCTGCGAGATGGAGACGGAGAGGGAGGGGGAGGACCAGAGAGGCACTGGTGAGCTGGAAGGGCTACGCGGACCCAACATGGGAACCAGTTGACGCAGTCAAGGGACTGGCAGCCCTTGATGCTTACGAGGAGTTATATGGCGACATTATGGACAACGACGGGAATCAGGTGTACGCGCCAAAGAGAACCCGGCGGGGGACCGGAGGGGGAGGCTAATGTTACGGGCTGATGCCCGATGGACCAGCTCCGGCTTTGCCCGAGCAACCCTAGGGCCCCTCGGCGCCCCACCGGCGCCCCACCGGCGCGCGACCCCCTTATCCCAAGCAAAGCTTTCTACACCGCATCCTATTTTCCCTTTTACTCCTCAGCTAGAAGTAAACAGTAATAGAGGCACTTCACCAGTTAAACGCGCTGCGGAGCCAGCCCTTCACAGTCAAGGGTTTATATATATTATATAGGTCGTCTTCTTAAGCTAATAGTCAAGAAACGTTTTCTGCCTATATTTAAATACGCTAAAACTAAGTCTTAGTCTTGTTTAATATAGGGGTTATAGTGTTTCTTAACTCCATTAGTTATTTAGCTGCTTATTGTTCTATCTTGCTTAGTGGAATAAATTTGTTAAGGGATTCTCTAGTGTATAAGTCGTTGTCTTGGTTCTAGCTGGGGCTCCTTTTTGCCTGAAGTCTAGGTTTTAGGAAGTTTATGACCTTTCTAACTATAGCTATAATCTTGGTAGGTATACTAATAATTTTCTAGGTTTCAGCCTATATCTATTAGGTGAGTTCTAAAAGTTTTAGTGTATTAGTTAACTTTTCTTAGTTCTTAATATATCTCTTAAGTTCCTTATAGAGTTATAGGTAGATCTATACTTATCTGGCAGGCTTACCTTATACCTCCTTCTTGATTTCCACTTAGTTCTAGAGGTATCTTCCTTATTATTATATATTTCTAAGTGTTTTCTTAAGGTTCTTTAGAACGCTTTTATTATATTCCCCTATTATTTAATTTATTGTTCTATTGGTATAAAAGGTGTCACTATCAACGGTTTTCTTAGGAAGGGTTATAATGACGTTTTATTTATTTAACTTGGTTACTTAGTTCTTTCCTGTTTTTTTAACTATTACAAGAATCTTATGGTAAGGTCCCTTAGGGTACTATCCTACTTACTTTTTGTTGTCTTGGTATGTTAGGCAGTTATCGTTATAATAGGCGGTCCAAGAGAGTTAATTATATAGTGTTTCCTTAGTGGCTGTGTTGGCTTTTTTAGCATGCTTAGGTAGCGGTTTATTTTAGAGTTGCTTAGGTTGTTTATAATCTTATGTATAGTGTCCTTTTTTTTATAATTAAAATATTTAATAGTATTAGGATCCTATATTAGGCGTTTATCTTGTCTTTTAGCAACGCTGACGTCTATAGGTCCTATGTGATATCTATAGGCAGTGCTGCCATAGTTTTCTTATTATAGTATCTTTAGTCTATACTTCCGGCTGATGTTAGTATTAACCCTGTTAGGCTATATTTATTATCCTTTTTAATTAAGCTGTTATTTATATAGTTAATTATTAATCTTGACGGCCTTATCTATCAATTTATAGAATTTATCTAGTCGGTTATCTTAACTAAGTTTATCTTTAATGTCTTCCTTAAGTCCCTAATAGAATTTGGCTATTAAGACTTTATCTCCCTATTCTAGTTTTAAGGTGATATATTAAAATTTGGCGGTATATTTATTAGCTAATCTTTTCTAAGTAAGGCCTATAAGTTCTTGTTCCGCTATATATTCCTTATTAAGGCTGCTAAAGACTTCTTTAAGTTGTTTCTTAAAGTTCTTAAACTTCCTAAAGATCTTTTTAGTATTATCTTCTTGGTTTTCTCTATTGTTATCTAGGTAGTCCTATATTATAGGTTTAAACCAGGCTAAGGCATCTTTCTTTAAGAATAAGGCAACATATAACACCTTATCGTCCTTAGTTGTAAAGGAGTCTTTATAGAACTTAAAGTAGGCCTTGGTTTAAGTAAGGCATCCTTATAGGGTTCCTAAGGTCCCATTATAGGGTTCAGGATCCAGGTACTTGGCCTATAGGGGTGAAGTAGGCCTGGGTGCCAACAGCTGGGCTTAGAGTTGTTGATTTTCTTCCTATAGCTAGGTAATCATGTTAAGCAGCTATTGATTGGTTGGTCTGGTTGCAACCAGAGTTAGAGCGGCAGCGTGTAGGGTAAGAGTAGATATTATGGAATACTGTTAGGTGAGTATTAAGGTTAACTTACTTAACAGGAGTAATTAAAGTGTTACGGTTAGTAATCTGATAGTAGGGTTTCTACTAATAGTATAGCTAAGGTTAATACTTAGTAATAGTATTATTGGCTTATTGGTCTGTTAGTCACCTGGTGATCAGTCGTATGGTTAAAGGTTGTAAGGGTAGCTTATATAGCTTCTCTTGTTAATAAATCACTAGAGGGATACTAAAAGGTATTTAGAGAATATATTATAAGTTAATTACTAAAAAGCTATAGAAGTCTATCCTTAAGTACGTCTAAGTTTATCCTATATATAAGTCCTGTTCTTGTCGATCTTAAATATATCCTATAATCTTATTAGTCCTACTTACTTTGCTTACCCTATTAAGCGCTCGGTGGGTACTACTGATCGCTTAATAGGTCCCAATGATCGCTTAATAGGTCCTACAGGGTGATCACCTTATCTTATCTTCACGTGACTTATTCCATGGTTCTTCTGTTCCAGGGAGTCATCCTTCTGTTGGTTTCATACAAAGGTCGTGTTGCTTGCTGTTGTCCTGTCTTGGTGGGGCAACACGCCTGTAACTTGTTTGGTCGTAACAACCTGCTACCTCCAGAAAGGCCTATTAGAGCTTATCTTCAGAGAATTACTTTATGCCAGGTAAAAAAAAGTATTCTCAAAAAATAGCGTTGTTTAGTTATATATAGAAATTGTTATAATAGTTTGAAAAAGGTGGTGGTGGTGATAAAGGAGGAGAAATGGGGTGTTTCGGATGTGGGGGGTTGAGTTAACACACTTGGCACTATCTCAAGGAAAACCACTATTCCAACGTGCCATAAAGTTGCACCTCGAGCCAGGAGAGGCCTTCAATTTGTCTTTGTTCCGGCTCCGAAGTTTCCAAGGCAGATACGAACGGCCTGTGATCATCTTTGGAGAAGCCGAGCCAGATGCTTTGATGGCCGTCCGCTTGGAGATGATTTCCCAAGCTATCAAGGCGGACCTGGCCAACGCAAGACTGACGCTCGGGAAACTGAAGAAGCAGCCCAATGATACGTAGTCTGCCGTGTATGTATCGCTGACATGGCGCAATCCTTGTAACGCTATCTAAAGTTGCAGTAGAGTAGAAGTAAGACTCGAAGAAGGTTGACTTTGGATGTTGAGATAAGGGCCTGGAGAGAGGTAGGGAATCCGAAGCAGCTGTATGTCCTGTTGTAGGGGTTTTGAAAAATAGGTTGCGTACCCCGAATGGAGAGTGCTCCCAAAAAAAAGTCGGCTTTCCTTGTCCTGACATGGAATATTAATTGAGGTTAGTATAGGTAGTAGTTATAACTTAGGTTAAGGACCAAAATAAGCAATACAGCTATTTATCATCCTAAACTATTAAAACGTTAATAAACCTCCCCTATTAGCTTGTATTATTATTTTGGTCACTTATAGTTAAACTAAGCCTTGTTTAAACTAGCTATACTTCTAGATTTCTAATATCTTCTCCCCTTGCTCTAAAGGAAAATGCACCTAAACTCCTTCATTATAGCGCTAGTAGAATAGAAGCTTTTCTCCCGCTATATATATATACATATATATACAAAGCGACATAATTCGACAGTTCAAATACACTTAATACGTAGTTACACCTGGTTTGTTATATTCCAGCGTTAATATCTAAGCTACTAGGAGACTTTAATCTAGGTAAACCAATCTAATAGGCTCTAATAAAGGAATAGACTACAAGTGGATTAAATTCAAATTCAACTCCTCATATCTTAAGGCAAGACTATATAACTTAACACCTTATAACTTATCAGCATACACCTAGCAAGAAAGTAGAATTACTTATATTAGTCTTAACAATGAACACCAGATAATCATGAAGCCAAATAACTCTCTACTAAAGGCCCTGGCATCACTCCATAACTAGAAATTGGCTAGAGCAGCCAAAAACCACCTACACCACACCAAGATAATTCTCGACGATATAAACGGAATCTATATACCGAGAAGGGTCAAGCGTAGAAACTAATTCCATATAATAGTTATCACACGAATTACTCATGGACGAAAAACATCAAACGCCTTCAAAGTCGATAAGACGGGCCCAGATCCTGGCTGAGGCGCGAACGAGGGAGCTGCCGCTGCCGCTCTCCATCTCTTTCGGCAGGGTTTAAGCGCATGCCACGGCGTAGCGGTGCAGGGAGGGGCCCTGCAAGACGTACTTTACGATATAATAACTAAGTTCTTCAGGTAAGTGTGGTTTCGCTCCCCTCAGGATCGGTAACAATACAAACTGTAGACGGAGCCATCTGATACGGCCGGCCAGCTCGCTCGGTGAAGGTTCGCATTGGTATGCCAACGCCTGGAGGAGTGATACGTGTAATGCTGAGGGTATATGATTGGCGTATGCGATATAACAGTGCGTTACCTGTCTACCAAGGTGGGGGCAGGCCCTAACACACTTGATAAATTCAGATTCTTTAAGTATCAATGATTTGTTAGTCATTATCCCGAATTGCTACCCGTTATGTATTACTATAACGGTTATTAGTGAGCTGGTTACTTATAAACAAGCAGAACAGCCTACTGGTAACAATATTATTATTCTCCCGAGGCTTAAAGCCGCATAGGCCGCACCATTGCGAAATACAAGTGGTGGCTATTGTGGGCATGTATGAAGAATGAGCAATGGAACTGAATGAAAAATGCGAGATGAACGGAACCAAGCCAGGGAATTTTGTCTTGGATGAACAAATCTTCCCTTAAACTAGTAGTTGCTAGGATAGGTAGTTATCCGGGATGGAAGACAAGGGGATTGGTCCAGTCTCACTTATCACCAGGCAGTCATCTCCTTGTGTACATATGCTTTCGGTCTCCCTCCGAATGCTTCCGATATCCAAGTGTCAGTTGGATGAAATCTCTATGTCGACGATACTTATCAACCCAGGCCTTTGCTAACAATAAAGAAAATCCACGGAAACGGAGGTTCAAATGATCAGGCCAGGAATTAAAGGAAGGGTTGGCTGCTCAGAAACTTGCGCATGGCAGCACCATATCCGCCGATTTGCCACCCTGAATTATTTTATTGATTACAGGTCTGCATCAAGAATCCAAAATCCAGGCTTTACGAGCCAAATTTCAGCCAGCCAAGCCGGGCTCGCGGCAAGAGTTGGGTTAGATGTTCCATCTCCACATGGAGCGCCGGGCTCGGCGACTTCACGAGTTTCCACAGCCGAGGTGGAAGGCCAGCGTTCAAGTTTCCCGAAGTCGCCCTGCAAAGAGAACCCCCGAGGAACCGTTCAAGGGAGTATCGAGTTTGCCAACCAAAGCCGGCTCACCCCCCCCTGCACAGTCGATGCGCAGAGACGCAGAGCAGGTATCCCCTTGACCAAGGCCCAGACCGCCCGCCGCCCACGTCTCAGCAGGTCTACGGCCTCGCTTACCATCCAAACTCGCCACCGTTATGTGAGCTGGGGGGTCGCGTGGTCTGAGCCGGATATTTAGGACGATGCTCGTGGCACAAGAGGCCCCCCCGGCAAATGTCTCGGACACAACCTGCCCAGCTTTTGCCGTCGGCTAAATCGCAAACCCCATATTAGCGGTACCCAGTAGCGACGCTGCGGTGTGGGGAAGCCGGTATTTGTATGCGGGCTCTATGTTCCGTGTTGCTCTTTTCAGACGGTCCGAAGGCACCTAGACTGCAACGTCAAGTTACGAGCCCACTGTCGACTGAAGTGCCCGAGTTTGCTCTGAGCCTCTTGGGATACGAAGATGCTGACACCAGCGGAGTCGGGAACTCATACTCTCTTGTCATTCTAGCAGCCAAGCGGGTGCTCATAAGATTCCAACGGGAAACTGAACGAAGGTTGGCGTTGTTCTCGTCAATGAGAAAGAAAGAGTACTCGACAACCAAGTTGTGGCGGTGTGATTGACATTAGGCGACCTTCGTCAAAGGTTGTGCAAACAGTTTGGGTGCCGGATGATTTCGAAATGTTTGTGGAGTTTCCAGTGTCACCCAATGTTCCTCTGATTGATTGCAACCACCCCAATGGGCGAAGAGCCTTGTTCGGTAACGCAAGCCCTCAATTTCGGCGCGCTGGTCGGTTCCAGTCCACCCCCAGACCGCCACAATATAAAAGTCCAAAGAGGCAAATCCGCATTAGGCTGTTTTTGCTTGACGACCAATCCGAGAAGCCATGCCAAGAAACAGATGAAGCCGTTATAAGGGGCCGGCGGTGGGCTGCTGTCGCTTCGACCTTGGATCGTTCGAACTCATCTGATCTTCAAGTGACTCCGTCGCCATGGTTTCGTTCACCTCTCTCTTCGTCACCCTCACGGCCGTCGCCGGGGCCCTCGCCGCCCCGGGCGAGTTGATGAAGCGCCAGTCGACTCCTTCGTCTACCGGCACGCACAACGGGTTCTACTACTCGTGGTGGACGGACGGAGGTTCCAGGGTCACCTATACCAACGGCCCTGGTGGTCAGTACAGTATCAACTGGCAGAGCGGCGGCAACTTTGTTGGAGGCAAAGGCTGGAACCCCGGTACCGCAAGGTATGTTTGCCGTGTGGGAAACACCCTTGGTGTTGCATCCTGGTAATAACATGGTCGCAGGACCATCACGTACTCCGGCACCTACCAGCCGAACGGCAACAGCTACCTCGCCATCTACGGCTGGACCAGGAACCCGCTGATCGAGGTAAGTGACGGCAGCACTCCGGTCAAGGTTGCCCGGCTCTGACAGCTGGTCTAGTACTACATTGTCGAGAACTTCGGAACCTACAACCCGTCCAGCGGAGCGAGCAGGAAGGGCTCCGTTGTCAGCGACGGCAGCACCTACGACATCTACGTCAGCACGCGTACCAACGCCCCGTCCATCGAAGGCACCCGGACCTTCCAGCAGTTCTGGTCTGTTCGCCAGAACAAGCGTGTGGGAGGCTCCGTCAACACGGCTACGCACTTCAACGCGTGGGCGGCGGCCGGCATGAGGCTGGGCACGCACGACTACCAGATCGTCGCCACCGAGGGTTACTTCAGCAGCGGCTCTGCCAGCATCACCGTCGGTTCCTCTGGAGGCAGCCCGCCTCCCGACGTCCCCAGCGTCCCCCCACCCACGAGCCCTCCTCCCCCTCCCCCCAGCGGCGGCGGCGGCAGCGTAAGAAACTCCCGTCCAAAGAAGAAAGCAAAACGTATATTCGCCTCGCTAACCGTCCATTCTACAGTGTTCCGCTAAATATGGCCAGTGTGGTGGCTCCGGTTGGACCGGACCTACTTGCTGCCAATCTGGCTCGACCTGCTCGGCTCAGAACCAATGGTACTCTCAGTGTACTTAAGGCAGCAAACAAGGACCATGTGTTTCTTCCAAGTTGAGGGGCTGATAACACCAACGACGCTGAGCATTCTAGAGTGACAGGGTCGAGCCAATGCCTTGGAATGTGGCGAGGAGTGATTCGCGAAACACCTAGTATTTCTTGTCGGAAACATTTGGACCTTCTTCACATTCATTTGTACATATCTAGAACTTGAAACTATCATTTCGTCTACATATTCACCCATATGTATCAGCTCAAGCCCCCATGCGTCATCTGTTGCCACTTTCACATCGCGTCCCCACCTCATTATGCCTGTGCTGCTTCTTTCACTTTGACTAACTCCTATGCGCCAATTCTACGCTGGTTGATGTTGGCATCTCAAACTAAATCAATAAAGTGTCCAAGGGGATTCCTAGTTCAAATATTCGTGTTAATGTAACATCATGATGAGGTTACAATAACACGATCTGCGCAAGGCCTGGTTGTTGGATGGAAATAAAGAACCCTCGTCGCCTTGTCCAATTATATCATATGGTCCATTATCGTTTGTAAATCAGCAGAGGAATAAATCGTTTCTGAAATCTGTGTCGCAAGTAAACCAGTTGCTCAAAATTGAGATAGACGAGCTTTGGTGAATAAATTTCGCTCTCAATCCCTTGGCATTTCAATGTCATTTAGACCAGGCCTCAATAAATCTTCTGCGCCAAATCCATCAGTGGCAATATCCAAACATTGGTCTAAACAATCGACTACCCTTAGTGTCATTAGCCCTTAGTAAGAAATACTTGATAGACTAGTCCTTGCCTGTATGTAGCCTTCCCCGGCTCTTCAATTTAAGTCTTCATGTTTCTCTATTGATATCCAAGTCAAATGTATGTACTGCAGTACGCTTAGAACTTAAACTAAACCTCTAAGCCTGTACTGCAAAGGGAGAGGGGTCCTAGCCCAGAAGAGCTCCCATCGGCCTTTCTCAACCGTTGTCCTTTTGAATCGCTGCATAGCGAATCCCCGCCACATGCTGCGGACCACGTGCTTTAACCCGATTGCTTCTAATATCCGAGCTATCCAGAATCGTCTGATATGATGGCGCAAATTATCTGGAGCTGGTGAGGGGAATTCGCATTCCCGCAATGAATTGATTTCCCAAAGCTCGAAAACTTTGAGATCGAGAGTAGGCGTTTCTCAAGCGAGCCCACCAGCTAAAGGTAGTGTAATCTTCGAACATGACGGATAGATAAGACGCAACACCGGCTGCTCAAACCAGATTCTATTGAACTTACGTGAATCCCAGACAATGTGCCTGGAAAGAGGGCAGATCCCCGTTACGGATTTATAGGACGGCACCTCGTACGGAGTCTTCTGAAATTATGTCTGCTTCACCCATGGATTAGACGGCTCCCGAGGAACGCCGGCTTGTCCATGGGGCCGCAATCGCCATGATCAGATAGCCGACCAACATCTTGATCCTGAGGCCCCGCTACGGCGGTAAAGTCTACCTCAATCCGGACATGCTCGATCCGCGGAATTGCTGGGGAAACATGTGCTCACGTTGAAAGGCGGACCAGGCGTGCAGGGACTTAGCTTCTTGTCGGGATCCTGGAACGCTCATCTCTGATCTCCCATCGACGGCAACAACCCCGATGGCAAGGTGTTCGACCGCGTGTCCTTCGACCCACGCGGTGTCGGTTTGTCGACCGCGCGGATCTCGTGCTTTGATAACCCGGTCGCCCGTCAACTGTGGCACCGGCTTGGGTCCGTATACGACGGCATCGATATCTCCGACGGCACGTTCGACTAGCTGTGGGTAAGGACCCTCTCACTCGGAAAGGTATGCGACCCCCTGGAACTCGACCTTCAAAGCCCTGGCGCTGAGCACCGTCACAACGCCGTTCGTCACGCGTGACTTGCTGGCCATGGTCGACCAGTGGGCAAGGAGAGGGAGAAGATGGCGAAGGAGACCTTGGCGCGTAGATCATGGACCAAGGGGCACCGCCTCCATTCCCCAATGGCTACGTTATGAGCCGGGAAATGAGCTGCTGAAGTACTGGGTAAGAGACAGCCTTTCGACACACTCAATCCCGTCCAAAGCCTTCCACTAGGGCTCCAGCTACGGTATCTTCCTCGGCGGAACCTTTGCGAGCCTCTACCCCGACCGCGTCATGCGAAGGTCGTGGAGCGGGACCAGCTTCGGGATCTACTGCACTGACGGCCATCACTCCAAAAGTCTCACGAAGATTGAGAGCCTCGAGAGGTAGAGCCCGCTATCTGGGGGGATGCTCGCCTTATTGATCAGGTTTGCGCCGGCCATCCGGTACGGCCGAGACGGCGCTTCGACGGCACGTTCGGAGGCAAGAAAGACTAAGACTGCGATGCTCTTGATCGGGAACTCGCTGGACTCCGTTGCGCCTCTCAAGGGCACCAAGCTGAACGCCACTATGTGCGAGGGTGCCAGACTGCTGCTGCAGGATTCCGTCGGTCATTGCTCCATCAGCGCCCCTAGCCAGTGCACCGTCCGCCATGTTCGGCCGTATCTCGTGTCTGGAGAGCTACGCGCAGCCGGCACGGTCTGCCCCGTTGACCTATTTCCATTTGGCATTTAGCAAATGGGACATGTAGAGAAGCCGGCATCAGTTATTGATTGTTTGGGTTGATCGCTACTGTACCCGGAGTAAGGGCATACGGTTTGGTGTTTTTTCGCTTTCAATCTCGGGTGCCAGAGGCCTTGATCGACTCATTCCAAAGCTCAGGGATACTGGACAACAAGCGACCCATTTTCCAGAATTTGTCCATCGGACCTTGACACCCTTCTATCTCGTTACTCTGGAAAAGCACAGTAATGCGAGGCCAAGATCAATGCTCCTTGAGACGCGGTGAAGGGCATTGCACTGCACTTGAACGAGTCCCAATTTCTATAGCCGTCATCCGTTTAAACACGGCTTCAAACAATGACGACAATGAGGTACTTGACGCGTCTCCAGGATGCAGCGTGACAGAGCACATATTGACCAAAGATACTGCAAAAGCAGCGTTTCAATTGCCACACGAGACCCCTGACGATAGCGACCATGCTTATGCCAAGGGCCTCAAAAGACTAGCCGGGAGAATCGGGTAATTTTTTGATAGCCCACTAGATGAAGCTGGCCGTGAAATAGGCTCGTGGACGGGTAAGGCCGCAAACCCAGGCCATATCGAAAGTCTTTGAGCATGAGATGTCCGCCTACGAGTCCTTCTCTAGTTTGCGAGTCTCTTGTTTCCGTTGTTGAAAGGTCCAAACTGAACGAAGACGCCTCGAGACCGACGCTGAAGTGTAAACCAAGCCCAGATGTCTCTTGTCGTCAATGACACGGCCCGCAACGGCAGCGCCCTCTCGCCGACTTGCCCACAGACGACGCATCACATCGAGATGGCAACACGTCGAAACAAAGCGCCCTCGAGCCGTTTTGCACGCTGGGCGGCCGATGCAAACAACCAACACGTGGCGTGCGAAAGGCCGCATGCCCCCTCCCCCTCCCCCATGCAAGAAAGAAGACCTGCGGAAAGCGTCCATGCGATGGGACTGGAATGAACCCTATTCGCTCCGTACTACGACAACCAAGACAGCCTCATCCTTCCGAGCGTCGAGCCAGCGCGAGTTCGGCGACGGTTACTCGATCCAAAGCGTCCGTTCCAACGCCCAACCTGCATCAGAACAAGGGCCGGGGCGGGCTGCGAGACGTCGTTCAGCCTTGACGGCGCAGAGACGGGGCCCAGCGCGACGGTGCGTGCTCTGACAAAGGGGCCATGCAGGTCTTCTTCTTTGTTTCCTATGAGGAAGAATGATAAAAGAAGTTAAAGAAAATAAAAGATAAGAAACAGACTCGCATGGTTCTCCGCGCGCCCACGCTCGTGGGGCGATGCGACACCCACCCACCGCGGTTTGGCATTCCTTCTACCGCCCGTCTAGAAACTTGTGCACGACGTAAAGGGGCGAGGGTTCGGTCAATGCCCCCCCCCTTCGCTTCCTCTCTCCCTCTCTTGGGGGAACTCAGGCTCCGATGAGGCCGTGGAAAGACCGTGGAACAAGCTTGGGATCCCTCCTCCTCTCGACGAAGAAGAGGGGAGGGGGGGGCCTGCGAGAGAGCCTTTCAGAAGGAGGCCCAGGAGTGGTCAAGCGTAGTATCGACAGCATCATCGCTCGGCCGAGCGGGGGCGGGGCGTCTGAAGCTGGTTGGGATGCCTGCGAATGCGATCAACGTCGTAAGCCGGCGGGCCGCTTGCATTTGCAGATGTGCTTGACATGGGGACTGATCTTGCAAAAGGCAATCAACCCCATCCATGAGGAAGCCCGTCAGCATCGAGAGGTGCCAGACTCGGGCCGGATGACTTTCAGGCGCTGAATCGAGGGGTTCAGTCGCGTGACGTCTGACAGATATGATTAGGCGCGCGAGCGGCTAGGAGGAACGGCAGCGGAAAGGGGGGGGGGCGCAATGATGCGTTGCTTAGTCGGGTAGAGGGGGTGGGTTACCCGCAGCAGGGGATCTCTAGAGCTGTTCAACATCGGCTGTCAAGCACGAATCGGCGTTCGTCTCGTGATGTCACTTTGGCAGAAGCCCTTGGAAGCCTGAGCAGGACAACGTCCGAGGGCGCCCTTGGAGTGGAGGAGCTGCTGGGGTCCGCGAGAAAACTCAGCCAACATTTGACCCGGCGCATATCCTCGGGTCAGGCCGCCCACCAGGTGACCTTGGCCGGCGTTGGGCGATGCCTGGTTTTCCCATCAACTTGGGGGTGGGAAGGGATGGATTGTTGCATCCAAGCGATACCTGTAGGAGGGAGAGTCATGCTGCTTTTTCTTCTCACTGTGTCACCAAGACACCTATCCCCGGTCCGGGCCGAGCGGGAAAAAAAGAGAGAAGGGGGAGGCGTGCCGTATCGCAACAGAGAATAACTGCTATTTATCCCCCGGTGCCGTGCGTGGGCCGAATAAGCCTGCAGATGGAGGACTCGAAGGCCGCTCATCGTCGACGAACGGCATGGCTAACAGTTCAGCAGCCAACCAGCGTATGCCGTTTCTATAAATCTATGACTCGGCCACTGTTTAACAACCCGGAAGGATGGTAGGGCCGAAGTGTATGTCATACGGTAAATAATTCTCACCGCCTTGGTCTCGACCCCTCCAACCTCTGTTGGTACACGACAAGGGAACAAAGACAGAGTTTGGGCGACATCCCGGCAGGGGTGGAAGGGTCTACCAAATAACAAACTACATCATACATGGATGACCGGGTTCAAGGATGCCAGCCATGACGAGCAGCAATACTGTGATGGCGGCAGCTCACATACCTGTACGTAGCGCCATGTACATGCGTTCGCAGACTAGCGCAATTGTGAGGGAAGACATACCCTGGATCGTCAGACCATAACCAGCACGACAACGGGCCGCGTTGAAAAGGGCACAGGGCAGAACCTTGGCGGAAGTCAAGGCATGCCTGCATTGAAAGAAAAGCAGAAACGCGGGAGAGTCTCGTGAAATGGGGAAATGCACAATCGGGGTGCGGATAAAGGGCAATTCAAATGCTGTAGAGGGCGAAGCAAGACATGTAATTATGCATACGCTTTGCTGTCCGCACACCGCGCCACGCATGGTCGCAGCAGCAGCACCAAGTAGTAGCAGCAGCAGTAGGAGCATGAACTGGGAGCAGGACATCTTAGAGAGCTCTCTCTGACTGCTTGGCAAATAATCAACTGGCCCGTATGCAACTTGTGCTCTCCATTGACCAGAGCTTCCGCCCCCCTCCCCCCCCCCCCCTTTTGATGATGCCTCCTTTCAACCCAACATGCCTTGATCGGTTGAACACGGCGTGCATGCGCTCAACTGTCGGTTTCTGCCATGCCCTGCCATGCCCTGCCATGCCAAATGCCATATTCCATGCTCTGCCGTGCACTGCCATGCTCCTCCAGAGTGAGTGCTCTGATATCCGGACTCGGGTCCGCGCTAGCGTTTGACGCTAGAACCGGACGCGGCCGAGCATCAACGGTTCTGGGCTCGAGTCAAGAAACGTGGAAGCACCCGGGCTGGCCGACTTTGGTTCCTCAAAATCCAGCAATGGGTTCCTCTGGAGACCAGGCTTACTTGGCATGCGGCGTTACGCACCCCGAGCGTCTGAACAGGGGCAGAGAGACACACACATGGAGAGAAAAAAAAAAAAAAAAAGAGAGAGAGAGAGAGAGAGAGAGATGGGGAGATTTGGGAGCAGGGCTGTTCCCTGGTGCCGGGAGCTAATCGCTGTGCCGCGACGGAGTCCGCCGCCGCCGCCGATCGCGGAGAGGTAAAATTCCCCGAAGGTTCGTACACAGTCTCAAACCCCCCGGGGGAGGGGCTGTGTTTGACTGTCCGAAGAACAACGTTTCTCTCCCTCGGAAAATGAGAGATCTTGGCCTGGCAGTCTGATGAGAAGGGGGGGCCTTCCACCACCCCCAACCGGGAGCGTCTTGTGAACGAGACGCCGCTAGATTTCCCGCTCTCGTCATCTTGACCTCTGGCCGGTCCCATATCACGCCCAAAAAAGGGAGAGAGAGAGAGAGAGAAGGAAAGAGAGAAGGTAAGACATGGACAGAGTGGTAGGGATATTCTGGAACATTGACGACAGCGGTTGAGGTGAACCTCTAGGTTCATGCCGGGTAAAGCTTACCAAGGTACCTGAGTGAGAAACCACAGTCACACATACACACCACGACCAACACCGCTCCTCGATCTGTGCCAAGTCACGCGTCACGGGACGGTGCCCAGCACAAGGGAAGAGCCTCTCGCCCCGTCCAAGAACATCCCGGGGTTTCTATCCTGGCTCGCTGCCGGGTTCTGGTGCTGCTGCTGCTCGGGGCCCGAGGGGAGGAACATGCTGGAGGATCATGGCTCAGATACCACCTGGGCACGTTTTCGAAACCAGGGACCGGCCGGTCAGGCATCCGTCTGAAGTCGCGATGCATTTCATGCTGCCCCTCATAATTCGTGTTGCGATGGTGGGGTGGACGTGCGCTTGAGGGATCCCGCGCCTCTCTCTCTCTCTCTCTCACTCTCACTCTCTCTCTCACACGCACACACGTACTCTCTCACCCTCCTACTCCATCACTCACCTGCAATTCAGTGAGACGCCTTTCCATATGAAGTAGTCGGCCGCTCTTTTCCTGTGTGGTGGGAGGGGATGCAAAAAGTTGAGCTCTGGTTCTGCCATCACACCCACACCAGAAGCACCCCCTCCCCGGCCTCACGACAACATCTTTCGTGCGTTGCTGTTTTTTCGTCTGGCGCTCGCGCGCAAGGGAGCTGTCGTTCCCTCGTTAATTTTCTATTTCATTTTCTTCCTCCTTCTTTCTCTTCTTTTTCTTCTATTACTACTACTACTACTACTACTACTACTACTACTATTACTGCTTCCTTCGCTCATGCCCATCCCACCCCCCCTCTCAGCGTAATTGTCAGAAATCTAGAAACCGTTAAGCATCGCACCGATGCAGTCGGGAAGCAGTGAGCCGGCCGCCCAGTCGGCCGCCGACAACGGCAACGACCTTGAAGGCGAGCAAGTCACATCGTCCAAGGCGAGCTTCGAGGATGCCCCGCAAGAACAGACCAACAGCAACTCCAACAACTCGGCCGAGAGCCACCCCTCGGAAGATAGAGCGCCGAGCGAGGACGCCGGCAGCAGACCCGCCTCGCAGAAGGCGCCTAGCAGGAAACCGTCGGTAGAGTGCGAGGGAGAAGGGAGCCGGTCCGCCGTCGCCCCGGCCGAGACGACAGGGTCGCAGCCGGGAAGCAGGAGAGCGTCGCAGGAGCAGGAGCAGGAGCAGCAGCAGCAGCAGCAGCAGGTGCGGCAGGAAGAGGAGGGGGAGGCCGCGGTCAACGGCGAGTCCGCGCCGGGAGGCCCCGTGGCCGACGCTCCCGCGGCGGCATCGGAGGCGGCCGTGGCCAGAGATCGGGCGCCCGGCGACGAGAACCGCGACGTGTTCCGCGACTCGACCATCACGGCCGTCAGCGAGAGCACGGCGCTGATGCTCGGGCGGGACGGGGCACCCAAGACGACGTCGGCGGACCCGTCGGCGCCCGGGGTCCTCGCGGGCATCGGCGAGGACGACGACGACGACGGCGGCAGCGACGAGCTGGAGCCGCTGACCAAGTACGTCGACTGGACCGAGCACATCTCCATCTCCATCGGCCCCTTTGTCATCCTCTTCTTCGACCTCGCCCTGCCCGTCTGCATCTACTACAGCTGGCTGCGGGCGCGGCGCAACGACCGCAAGGCGGCTTGCCAGGGCGCGTACGACGCCGGCGTCGAGTGCGGGATCCCCGCGGTGCAGACGGTGGAGAGCAGGATCCTGGGCTTCGCCATCATCGCCTTCGGCTTCGGCGAGGTCTATATCCTCATCGTGCGCGTGTACCGTCTCATCGCCCGCTTCGACGAGTGCGCGCCGCTGCTCTCCAAGCACTGGTGGGAGCTGGACGCCACGACCTGGGTGTACGCGCTCGGCCTCATCGCCGCGCTGGTGCCGTTCGTGTGCTCGACGACCGTGTACGAGCCCGACGTGGTGACGTGGCTGTACCTGTACTCGCCCGCCTTCATGTTCATGGTGCTCGACGCCATCGCCTTCATGACGCTGATCCCGATCCGAATCCCGTTCCGCATCAACTCGGACCCCAAGGGCTCGCGGCTCAAGCCCATCGTTTACTACGCGGCCGAGGACTTCTTCGCCGTCGACGGGGCGCAGAACCGCGAGTTCCGCCGCAAGTACGTGGCGCGCTACGAGAAGTCGATGATGTTCCGCAAGATGATCCTCGAGCTGACTCTCTTCTGGATCGGCGGCTGCACCTGCTACATCGGCTACGTGGCCGCCATGATCTGGAACCTCGAGTTCGAGCGCGCCTTCGGCTCGACGCTGGGTGTGCTGTTTGGCTGGATCATAATCTGGGGCGTGGCCGCGAGGTTTTGGATCGAGTACGCTATCAAGCGCGAGCAGAAGTGGTGGAAAGAGACGAGGGCCGGAAGAGAGTCGGCCAAGCTCCAGTGAAGCAAGTCTAGTGTTTAATCACAGTCCCCCCGCCCTCCCCCTTTTTTTTGTTTTTCCTTCCCCGGGGAGCGAGAAAGAGACAGAGACAGAGACCCGACGGAGAAGAACGTCGGACGAGAAGTTTGGAGGGGAGGTGAAAGAGGCCCGTTTACCATAAACTGGTGTTAATATCGGCGGCGGCAGTCAGGATCGTGTATTTATGGCGGACGTTGAAGCTGAGGTTCTGACGAGGCAAGACACGCGAGGGCACACGAGAAGCGCCTGGATACCCGGGAAAAAAAAAGGAGGATACCGAGAACGGCGGACCTTTTGCGAACTAATAATACGCACATCATTCTCTTTTTGCTCATGATGAGACCCGTGTGGTGAAGCCTAGTTTCACCAAGCGATACAGATAATCAACCAGAGCCCATCGTGTTTAGCAAACCACAACATGCCGTCTCCAACGGCTTAGCAGTCACACCTCGCGATCGGCCTCACTAGCAGTAGTCCCACTCCTTGGCCGGCGACTACGCCTTTGAGATAGCCGCTGGGCGGGACAGCGAGGACACCCTTGGGGGTTTTTGGAGGAGCCAAGGACGGCGGCCCTTTCTCAGAAAGCCATGGCTGACTGGCCCAGGCCCTGGAGGGTTCGTGGAGCATGGGTCGCTGGGAGGCCCGCGAGAGTGTGTTTCTTTCTTCCCAAACAAGAATCTGGTGGGAGGGGTCAGAAAGATGGTGTGGTGTCTCGCTGATGTCGCGATGTTGTTGGGGCAGGACGCGGTCCGAGGGGAGCTTTGGACCGTCGTTCGGAGGAGGGGAAGGGAAGGGGGGGGGGGCACGTAATCGAAAGGCGATTATGTCATGGTCCTGGTCTTGTCTTTTCAAGAGACTTTGGCCATGCATGATGAGTTGAGGAACTGTGTGGCACCCCTTCATTTTCTTGCTCAGACATTCATACGGTTGGTTACTTGAACACATATACCCAGGGCATCTTTCTATGGGAGACAGTCTCCTGATGGTATTCATTGCGTCTTTCATGAGGCTTCCAGTCGACGAAAAGGGGGCTTGTGTATCCTTGGCAAGCCGCTTCCGTTGCAGCTCAATCAATGTGAAGGGAGGTTATTCTGCCGTGCTTAACGGTGGCCGGCCCGGATCCCTCGGCACACTCGGGATATTCTTACAGATCTGACGGGTAAGTCGGGACAATCTTGTCTTCGCCGTCGACTGTTGCTTACCCTCCAACACCAGTGATTCTCTGTTTGCCTGTGATGCGTCATCTCGTACCGCATAGAATATGATGCCGCCAAACCGCTCTTGTGGAGGAAAGGAATAAGGGCACGTCGTTAGACAGTACAGCCCTTCAGACCACCATCTGAATGGTCAATCGACTGAACGGCGTCTCACTCAGCAACCCTGTGTCGTCTCCGCCGCGTCGGATGGGTTGCCGAATCCTCGCCCAACCCGCCAAACCGTCCAATGGCTCTCTCACACACACATCAGACAAGTTGCCTCACTGACAAGTTGCCTCACTTCCAATTTCTTCGCTCACCCAATTTTGTTGGCAGACGGGACCACACTCGCCTACTCAAGTCAATCTTGGCCATGACAAAAAAGAAGGGCCTCTTACGTACTAGTAGTTTACCATGATATGCCCTCTCCCCACCCCCCCCCGCCTCCCGACAGTCAGCGTCGGTCAGCTAATATGCTTGGCTCGTATGCTTGGCTCGCCGCCGCTCACCTCATTTTGTATTCCCACGTTTCCTCCGGTTGTCTCATGAGTTACTCTCCTGCGACCGAACTCGGCGCGCCCCCGGACGACATACTCATTCAACAACCCCCTCGCCACCAGCACCAGCACCCAATCGAAACCTCCTTGGCTGCCTGCAAGTCCAAGTATTCGTCGAGCTGCAGGGTTTTCTAGACGAAGGCCGCAAACCCAGATCCGTCCGGCGGATTCTAGATTGGCATACTCTACCGCTTTGTGAGGTAACCCGTTTTCTTGGCGACGGACCCAGGGATGGAAGCCCGAAAGGGATACTTTGCGGTTCGCCTAACCTCTTAACCCCCCCCTGGCCTACCTTACCCTTCCTCCCGGGACGCCGGCGCTCCAAACATCACGACGACTTAGCCTCGACACTAGCGTTGCGACGTGGGGGTGGACCAAGTTCGGGTCCAAAGAAAGAGCTTAAAACCGCCCGACGGCTAGTCACTGACGCGACCAACTGAGGAACAAAGCCAAGGGGTCTTTATCTCATACATAGTACATACAACTCAAGAGTACCCGCGGACCATTCCATCATCTCAAATGATGGGCATGGCCGAAAGATGATTCATTCGGCTCATGGATAAATCCCTTCCCCCCTCCACCCCTTCACAACTCTGCATATACCCCCCCCCCCCCCGCCGATCCCTTTCTTAATCAGGAGCGGGAATTTTTGGGTTTTTGAGTTTTTTTTTCCTCAACACACCGGAGACACCATCCGGCCCACCACTAATGAGACTGTAATTAGCGACAACAGACGAGAAAAGAGAGAGAGACAAAGAGAGAAAACTAGAGAGAAAGAAAGAGTTCAGCTCACTCATCCATCGCGCTCTCCTCCCCCCCCTCCTTTGTCTTTGAGTTTCTTGAGTTTGTGTGATGTCAAACCCGGAAGAGTAAAGGAAAAGGCTCTCGGACACACACACACACACCCCCGGAACCAGGACTGAAAAAAGAAGAGACCAAAGGAAAAAGAAACCGGGAGGGCGAAACAAGGTGTCGCACCCCGCCCCTCCTCCACACATACACGCACGCACGCACGCACACACATACCCGCAAATGGCCCCCGAAAAGGACCTCGTCGCCACCACCTCCGGCGACCCGGCGCCGGGCCCGACTCCGCCACCCGGGCCCGACCCCGACGTCGAGGCCACTGTCACGGGCACGGCCATGGGCAAAACCGACGGCGGCGGCGGCGACGACGACGCCCTCGCCATGGTCGGCGCGCACGCGCAGCCCTACGACCCGGCCGTCGCCGCCCGCGCCGTCCGCAAGATCGACCGGTTCCTTATCCCCGCCATGGTCTTCGGCTACGGCCTCGTCTACTACGACAAGGCTATCCTCGGCTCCGCCGTCCTCTTCGGCATGACCGGCGACCTGCGCCTCTCCGTCCCCGTCCCCGTCTCCGGCGGCGGCGGCGGCGGCGCCGTCGACACCTCCCGCCTCTCCTGGGCCACCTCCCTCTTCTACTTCGGCATGCTCGCCGGCCTGTACCCCATGACCTACGCCCTCCAGCGCTTCCCCCCCGGCCGCACCCTCGGCGCCATCGTCCTCGTCTGGGCCGCCGTCTGCGCCTCCGCCGCCGCCTGCCGCGACCACCGCGGCCTCTACGCCCAGCGCTTCGCCCTCGGCTTCGTCGAGAGCGCCGTCCCCACCGGCTTCATGTGCGTCGTCGCCGGATACTACACCCAGGCCGAGCAGTCCCTCCGCCAGAGCTGGTGGTTCTCCGCCACCGGCCTCTTTACCATCATCGGCGGCGGCCTCAACTACGCCTTCGCCCAGGTGCCCCGCGGCGACGGCGGCGCCCGTCTCCGTCCCTGGCAGGCCATCTACGTGCTGGCCGGCTGCCTCACCTTCCTCTTCGGCGTCGCCTGCTTCTTCCTCCCCGCCTCCCCCGTCTCGGCCTGGTTCCTCACCCCCGAGGAGCGCTTCGCCGCCGTCGAGCGCCTGCGCCGCGGCCAGACGGGCGTCCGCTGCGCAAAGTTCAAGCCCCGCCAGCTCCGCGAGGCCGTAGCCGACGTCAAGGTCTGGCTCGTCGCCCTGATGATGGCCTCGGCCTACACCATGAACGGCGCCGTCTCGGGCTTCGGCCCCCTCATCGTCTCCACCTTTGGCTGGTCCCCGCTCGAGGCCATCCTCTTCCAGTTCCCCCTCGGCGCCGTCTGCTTCGTCGTCATCCTGCTCACCGGCTGGCTCGGCTCCCGCCTGCCCAACGCCCGCATCCCCATGCTCGCCGCCTGCTGCCTGCCCGTCATCGCCGGCTGCGCCGTCGTCTGGCGCTCCGCCTGGACCCGCCACGCCGCCGCCCCCGTCGTCGGCTACTCCCTCACCGGCTTCTTCGGCGGCGTTGTCAGCCTCGTCATCACCCTCGGCATGTCCAACGTCGCCGGCCACACAAAGAAGAGCTTCATGGCCGCCACCGTCTTCGTCGCCTACTGCGTCGGCAACATCGTCGGCCCCCAGCTCGTCCGCTCCCAGAGCAAGGACCGCCACTACCCGGAGCTGTGGCTCGGCCTCATCGTCTGCTACGTCATCTGCATCCTCGCCGCCGCCGCCCTCTACCGCGTCCTCCGGGCCGAGAACCGCCGCCGCGACGCGCTGCCCGTCGACGAGGAGGAGCGCGCCAAGCTGGCCTTCCAGGACCTGACGGACAAGGAGAATCCGTATTTTCGCTACGTGTACTGAGAGCGCCGAGCCGAAGCCGCTGAGACGCTTTTTTTGGCGCCGCCCCATTTCAAGCAAGATACCAACAAGCCTTGGCTCGGCTATAATGTTTTAGTAATTAATCTCGAGCAGATCTTGGAGGAGCTGACATTAAAAACAAGGTCGCTGGGTAGCATCCGTTCGTAAACACGGTTAAGAGGAGTGGACGTGGTATGGAGAAACCATGCTTGAAAAGTAGTCTTCCCCGATCGGCTTGTACGTCGGGGTATCATGTATGATATTAAGCAACATGAACCACACATCCCTCAAGGGGACGGCCATCTAACTACAAATACAACCAAGGCAGAAACCATGCGCACGAACAGAGCCGTCTCAACTTCGTCTTTGCGCCGTAGTCCCGCCCCATCCCGTTCATCGTGAATAGGTACCAATGGCCTCCTGTAGGGCAGAAAAAGAGATAAATGTCGATCCAATCCCAGCCGTGCTGCTATCCAAGCATGTGGGCGGGGTTGCGCCGAACCCTGGGAAGGAAAGGGGGAAAAAAGAAAAAAAAAAAAGAGGGAGAAAACAAAAACAACAAACGCCATTTTGTATGCATATCTCTCGCCCACGTCCAAATCAAACGCCGTAGTATCGTCCCTGGAAATTCGTCAATCCTGTATGCCGCCGAATCCCATCCGGTGACAGAACCCGCTGCCCGTCTTTTCATTTTGTATGGTTGTAAATGCGGTCACCGGGGTGACCGAGGGGGGTTGTTGGGCAGCTCAGCTGGCATGCTCTCCTCGCCGCGTCCATCATTGAGTTCGGCCGGTGATTGTGTCGTGCCGGCCGGCGGTGGTATTATTGGAGGGTGTTGCTGCTGCGGAGGGTGTCCGGGATGTGCGACCCCTGGAGGGTGTGCCGAGTAGACTCCCTGGAGGTCCGACTTGGTAGGCGTCACGGGGTTCACCATAGGGAACTGTGGCGAGCCCATATCGTCGCCAGACTGGCCGGTGTGCTGGGGAGCAATGGGGACCTGTTGTTGGTACATGCCGTAATTCTGAGCTGGCCAGACACCACCCTCGGGAGGGGGCTGTTGTTGCGGGGGCGGCTGGGGTGGCCATTGGCTGCTGGGGAAGTAGGCCGGCTGGAATCCGTGGGGAGGGACGGACGTGGGCGGCGAGGTGGTGGCTTGCGAGTGCGGCGACTGCGCGTACGGCTGGCTGTAGAAGTGGAGGGCCTGGCCGTGTTGGGGTGGAGGGTATTGACTGTTCCAATGGATATAGGTGGGAACCGCCGAAGTCATGTGCGGCGAGGCAATCATTTTGTCCCCTTCGGCCTGTATCGTCTTTTGTGAGTCGGTCGTGCTGGGTGCTTTTTCTAGGCTTGCTTTGCGCAGGGCGTGAAGGGCGCGGCCTGTGTTGGTTAGTCGAGGTTGAACGAGGAAGGGAGGGGAAACGCTTCGGGACGGACAAGGCATGCGTGCCAGGTCAAGCGAGAGGCATCAGCAGGGGGGATACGCACCGTATACGCTGATGGTGATGATGAAGAGCACAAAGTTGACGACGGACGTGGCGGTGCCGGCAAAGGTGGCGGCCACGAAGCCGTCGGCAAAGGGTTCCACATTCATCTTGTAGTAGACCTCGTACTTTGGCCCAAACGTCACGATGAATGCGTCGAGGGAGTCGAGATCGTCGGCATGGCTGGCTAGGAGGGCCATGGTAATCAACCAAAAGACGACGGTGAACAGTTCGAGGCCGCTAACGCACACAAGCAAGGTCAGTGAAAACCCATCAATCGAGATGAAGGGGAGGAAGGCGACCTACAGATGCACCCAGCAGTTGTACATGACGGGGATGAACATGACGGCGATCCCCAGCCATGTCAGGTAGGAAAAGGTCCAGGCGAATGCAAACCACGAAAAGGCTTATGTGCAGCGTCAGTTATGGAGACTTGGAAGAGACGGGGGTGGTGGTGATGGTGTGACATACGGAAACCCTCTGTACCGCTAAAGGACTGTGTCGAGAAACGAAGAAACGAATGGTCAGCAACAGAACGAGTCTGACGGTCGGGACTGGAAGCAAAACGCCCCCGGTGTCGACAGTCAAGGGATGATGGAACGAACATACCGTTATCCTGCGGTATCCCGTCGCCTTTTGCATTGTGGTGAGGCCGTAGACGGTGATTCCCAACGTCGCAATGGCAAGAACCTAATTTCGACAAAATGGTCAACGTTGATGTTCCCTCGTAGCAATGTGTCGCATGCGTGCGTCCTTGCGTCGGCACGTCGGTCACGGGCCGGGAGTTTTGACAGGTTGGGAACTTTTGGGAGGGCAGCGGTGGTGTCCTTACGAGCTGGAGAATCCTAACGCCTGCGATCCAGACGGGCATAGCCGGGATGTGCGATCTGTTCCTGCCATCTTTGGGGAAAATGTTGTTGGTCAAGAAAGCCATGGACGACGAGGTGGGGGGCGTGGACCCCTTGGGTTCGGGGGGGAGAGAGCTCTCCGGGTGGCCCGGGGCCTCGCGGGGAGACGAAGGGCTGTCGGGCCGTGGTGACGGTGACGTACGTGAGGCAGCGGGAGGGAGACGAGTGAGCGGTATCGAGTTGGATTCGGCGGGACCGGGGGGCACAGGAGAGTCTCTCGAGGGAGAGGGGTGGCGAGATCGTGTCGACGTCGTTGTGATGGAGTGGAGGGAACGGGGGTGGGTTGGGGTGCTGTGAAGCCGTCGTCACGAAGAGCACACGGGTGATGAGCTGCCGGGGGAGCGATGTGGCACGTCTCGATGGCAAGCAACGGCGGCGGGTTGCGTAGGTCTACTACTGTATGTCGATGTCGAACTCTGTCGGGAACGGCGCACCGGTGGTGATGGATTGACGGATGGAAGGACGGTATTTGTTGGTCGTGTGTGTTGGTCGCGCGGTTTGGGGGTGTGGGCTTGGAAGTCGAGGAAGAGGAGATGACCAACCAGCAGGGAGCGAAACGGGGGAAATGACCGGGTCGATGTTTCTCCTTGTCCAATCGACGTCACACAGGGGCGTTGTCGCCAAGTCGAGCAAACGGGGTGTTTTTTTGTGTCTTTTTTTGCTTGGCTCTTTTTTTTTTTTTTTTTTCAACAGCTTGTAGTCCTCAGTTCCAGTGCAGATGCAACAAACAGCAACGGTTCCTGAAAGGTCAGTGCTGATAATAGCGGAGGTTATGAAAACAATGGTGGTGGTGGTAGTGGGAGATTGGGCTGTCAGGTTGGCGGACAAGGGGGAAGCTTGTAAACAAAGTTGGGTTCGGTGTTCGTCTGGATCCGGCTGACTTGTGGGGGGGAAGAGCAAAGGTTGCAGCAGCCAGGTTGCTCCCAGCACACAGCGAGTGAGTGAGTATGGAAAGTCGTTGTTGGTATTGCTGCTTTTCCGAGAAAAAAGATGGATAGATGGTTGGATGGATGGAGAGGGATGGATGATGGGTTGAGTTTAGTTTAGTTTAGTTTGGGCCCTTGAGACGAGCAGGGCACCTCGTCAAACATCCACTCTGGCGGCGTTCCGATGGGATGGAGGGAAATGGGTCAGGACCGGGTTGGCGGGAAGATTCTATACCTAGACTACGGTACGGATGGATGGAGAGACAGGATTTGATGCAAGCTTAATCTAAACAGACAGTACGGGACTCTCTCAAAGTAGCCTCTCTCTCATTCTGTCTCTCTCTCTCTCTCTCTCTCTGTGTGTGTGTGTGTGTGCAGAGGAGCGAGGCAACGCAGAGAAACCCGGGATGATGTGACGATGTTTTGTCTATGTGTTGCTAGCCGGTCACTAATGAGGTGGCCGGTAAGTATTCGAAGCAGCACGATAACCAAAGAGACACACCCAACACCAAACGAGACGGTGAAGTGGGGGCAGGCACAGCACAGCACAGCACAGCATAGCATAGATCGGCCAAGAACAGGGAAAATGGGGGCCGAATGATAGAGAGCGAGTGAGAGTGTGTGAGAGAGTGAGAGAGAGAGAGAGAAAGAGAGAGACAGACAGAGAGCTGTATGGAGGATGCATGTCTGTATCCAAACGGATTACGGATAGTGTACACTAAAAGACTTGGTATTCGACCAGCATGTCCAATGACGAACACAATTTATTATGGAGACTCTCAATCTGCTCCATTGAACCCGCCAAGAGAATATGCCAAGAGGGGGGGCTGCCAAGCTCGAGGGAGAGGAGCGAGTAGCTAGCTCCGCCACCGAGTGAGTCCATATGGGGTCGTCGTTGGCTTCATCGTGATCATCGTCTTTTCTCGCCATGTTCGTCGCAGGCGGAAAGGGGGCCGACAATATGGCACAGCCAAGTAAGCACAAGTACGTGAGTTCAGCGTGTGATGAAATAAAACAAGAAAGAAACAAAAAGATACAGTAAATAAACCACCTACCCTCCCCTTCCTGCCTGACCAGAAAGGCAAAAAGGCACGAATAACAACAACAATAACGGCGGCGACGGAAAGAAGGCAAGAAAGAAGGAAGGAAGAACCCACCTACGGCCGCTTTGCTTTGCTGTCATTGATCGGACTCGCCCTAGTGTAGGTACCTAGGTATCTAGGTAGCTGCTGATTCCGCCAAGAGGCCCGCTCGCTTCCGACGTCATGATTCGACCGGAGGCAGCCACCCACAGCCGTCCCTGCCAAGTACCATCTTGCCGTGATTGTATGCAATTGGTACTTCACATCCGGCAGTACGTACCTACTTGCCCTACACTGCACTACCCACATAATACTACGTAGTACCTACACTCGGAAGCTGCTCAAGTAATACGTACCTTGTCCATAACAACCCTACGTAAGTACCTAGGTACCTCTGGCTGACATGACAGTGACGCTACGAATCGTGTAGTGTACGAATCCCCTCACTCACTCATACAGTATCTTGTTGTGCCATCGTCACTTTGAACAGACACCACCCACACTTCCTTACTTTGGCCTTTTTTGTTTCTCCCCCAGAATCACCCTTCTCGGCCAAGCATCGTCGCCAACGGCCAGACCTTCACCGTCCTCCCCCATCAAAAACAACCAACTCTCTCCCTACACACCCAAAGCAGCACGACTTAGCCACCCAATCAATCATCGTCGGCTTTTCCGCATACAGAGAGAGTACAAGTACTCCATACACACACACAATGACGCTTTTTCTTGTGGGCCGACAGAATCGCTTCCCCGTTCTCCTCGCTTTTACCGCGTATTACACAACTTGACCACCGCTTCTCCCATCCTTTCCCATAACCGTCACCATTTACGAATCGAGCCATCGCATGGTATGTCCATTCAAACTATCCGTACACTCAATCCCTCCCGAGACAACCCGTGTCGGGTGGGATGACACGCACCGGACAGCCACGACAATCGAGAAACACATTCTATCCTTGTCGCGATGCACTCACACCATTTCCTGCTTCCACTTTGCGAAGCGGTGGGGGAGTTGGCCAGCCACTAGACAACGGTGTGTGGTGGGGGAATGGCCCGAATACCTCAGTACCTACACATAGTACATGGTAGGTATGGCATGTTTGATGCCAGCAACCCGCGCTGTGCCGCCCTCGTTCTGTGCCCGCATCACCCGGCTTCCTTCAACCCACAAAATATCAACCTGTGCCGCCCTAGCTCTACCCGAGGCCTTTCAACACTGCCTGCCGCTCACCCGTTCGACAGCCATCGCAGGATGAAGAGGCGAAGGAGGCGCGCGCGCGCGCGCGCGAGAGAGAGAGAGAGAGAGAGAGAGAAGCGGCAGTACCGGCAGCAGAAACGAAACAGAATCATGTGCTGCATCCCTCTGCAGCACGCAGCACGCAGATGCACACGCAGACGCAGGCCACAGGTGACACGCGCTGGGCTGGTGACGGGCGAGCTGTCAACAGACAACTTACATAGTAGTGTACAGCATACACTCGAAGCGTGAAGGCTCCCGTTCCGTCGCCCTCTGCCAAGACCAACCCAGCCTTTACCGCCAAGGTCGACATTTTGCCAAGATGAAAAGAGGACCACCGGTGTCATGGAAAAGCGGGGGTTTGCTCCTCAAGATCTTCCTTCTTCTCCGCCAGAGGCCTCCGCTTGAGGTCACTCCTCTTCGGCCGCTCCGTTTCTCCCCCAAAAAAAAAAAAGGCCAAGACTTTCGACTAGCAACCCTCTCCACGCCTCCTTTTTGGCCTGTCTGCCTACTATGTATGCACTATCAACTACAATGTACAATACGTCCGAAGTAGGCATCCCCCAAGTGTGTCTGAATCGGACAAGATTTGCCAGTCTTGATCTCCCGGGGCCCCCTTTCTTGTCACCCGTCTTGATCGTCTGGCCATCCCCAATCCCTCAATACCCGGTCTCCCCTGACTCGGCCCCCGGGATACCCCTCCTACGGACACCGGACGACGTTCAAATGAGGCCGGTTTTGTCACCAGCCCATGGCTGCAACTTCGCGGTGCTTCCAGTGCACCCCGCCGATCCAACGGCCCTGGGCAGTCTTCGGCATCCCGTCTTTGCTGGCGTCGGGCTCACTTGGTGTCAGGCCAAACAGTCCATCCCAATTCCCGGTCCCCGCTATCAAATACTCACCCTCCCCTATCCTTGATGTGCGTCCCTCGAAGCTTGCTCCCTGCCACAATGACGGAATGCTGGCTCTCTCTCTCTCTCTCTCTCTCTCTCCCCACCCCTCTGGTCCAGAACAAAGAAGAGGAATTGACTGTTGGCGAGACGTCATGAAAGTCGTCTTGGGACTATTGGCCAAAACGATCCCCACCACCCACAAGGCCCAACACCGCCCTCCAACTCCCACCGCCGATTTCGTTGTAACCACACCTTTTTTTCAACGGCGCAGAACTCTACACGCCACTGCCCCGCGCGCCAAGAGGCACCGCCATCACCGCCTGCGCATCAAGTCCGGCTCCAGGCACCGGCACTACACCTTATCAAGAGTCCTCAACATTCACCCCCGGCCGGGCGACTTTTGCTCTCAAGTCGTCCGTCGTGTGGCACAACCAGGTGTTTGACGTCGCTCTCGTTGACCTGTCTGCTAGATGTACCCCACCTCGACGAGATTGTGTGGGTGCTGGCCACATGTTTGTTCACTCCTGGCCTCTAACTCGATTGTTCTCGTGTCTACTGTTCTCTATCTGCACAAATACCCCGTGCTTGTGCTCGTGAATGATGGAGGAAGACGTTGCGACGAAAGCAGGACCCAGAAATCGAGACAGCAGCTGGGTACCAAGACGAGAGGAACATCGAGCGGTAAGTAAATTTTAGCGATCAGTAACGCTCTAGGGTGTCCCTGTCTCTCTTGTGCTGTCATGACTTGCCAGCCTTGCAACGTTCCATGAATCTACGACGTCTGAAAGCCGCTCGATTAGGAATACTACCGCGAAGCAAGGTACGGCCGGTCTCGGCCAGCCTCGGTCGCGGATCTAGAAGGCGGTCCAACCCAGTGTGACGGTACAGGAATAAGGTGTAGGACCTCGTCTATCAGTCTTGTTTACAATTGAGCTTGCTCCATATGTGGAGGGCGAGGGAGACTCTGATACGATCCGATGCATAATTAACATGAGCTTCTCCAGCTCAGATCCCCGTCAGCATGCCATTCGAGGAAAGATGCCTGACTCGAGCTGCGGTTCACGATGGACCGACCGGCGCGGAGATGGGTTTTTTTGCTTTCCCCTTCTTCCCGTTCCCCTCTTTAGATCAGCACGCATGGGGATAGGCTCTGGAAACGGGACGTCAGACGATGGCGGCTCGTCTGAAGCATTCCGATTATGGAGACGACGGACGCAAGACATGCCGAGGTTTTTTTGTGTTTGAGATGAGCGCATGGCGTCCACATTGATGTTAGCGTTTGGCCCAGCGGCAAATTACCACGACATCAATCAGGTCTTGATGAAGTGTGAGCAAGGAGAGCGAGACAGTGCAAGGCGCAACAATGGCATGGTTCTTGGTCTTCTCTGTCGGGTCGACCCTTTTTTAGGCCGTCATCGTGGCCGTGCTTGACTTGTCGTTCGCGGTGAGAAGACCAGATTTCACAAAGAGGCTCATTGTTCAATACTTCCCGAGCTGGCGGGTCCTCCTGCGCCTCTGCCCTTTTCCATCTCATGGATATGATTACGTCTTTTGCGCACCAAAAGGATCCCCGACCACGAACGGTCGATAACGACCCGAGGAGAAGAGGAGAGCGCGCCTTTAGGAAAACCGAGCGGGGCTGGATATGGCGTCCCGGCTGGCGGAGGAGTAGAACAAGCACCTCGGAGCATCTGACGGACAACTTGGGAACTGCATTGGCGACGAAAGCGCCAGTTGTCATGTTTTGTCTCCAGCATGCGTGACGTGTAACGCTATTATATATTTGGATGCAAGCCATATGGGGCACAATGACCAACATTTCCTCAAGGAACAGTGCCTGATAAGCTCCTCGACAACCGAAAATGTAAAGAAAGGGGGAAAAACATAGGTATCTTTGTTGCCTCGCTTTTCTTCCTATTACTATCAGAACGGCAACCGCGCCATACATGCAAAAACTCCGCCAACGTGTCGGTTCACACCACGAACCCCCCCCTTCCCCCCATCATCCCTGGATATCGTAGGCGGTCTCGATGTCTCCCAATGCGTCCTTGATGCCGTCAACAGTGGTCCTGGCGTCGTCCGCGACGGACTTGTCGAAGTAGGGCATCATGATCTCCCCGTAGGCGTTGCCGTCAGTCGTCATCAGGTCCAGGTAGCTCCGCAGGCCCAGGGGCTTCTGGAAGGGGCGGCCGGCGAAGGAGCCCGGGACGCCAAGGACGCCGCCGTTCTTGGCGTCGACCAGCAGCTTCGAGGTGGACTTGAGCTGGTCGAGGAAGTCCTTGAGCTGGTTGACGATGTCGGTGGAGCTTTCCGGGCTGAAGGCGGTGCGGATGCCGTTGGCGTCAAGGCGGGCCGTCTGGATGAGGGCCTGGAGGTCGATGACCTTGGGCAGGACGGCGCTGGCGGCGTTGTCGGCGGTGGTGCTGTCGCCGCTCTTCTTGGCGTCGATGGCCGCCTGTACGGCCGTGTTGATGGCCTCGAGGGCAGGCTTGAGGGCAGCGATGTCCTTGCTCACGTAGTCGGACGTGGTCGCCTGCGAGGGGAGGCTGCCGAAGGGGATGAACTTTGGGAGGGCCGAGACCGTGCCGACGGAGGCGGCGAGGAGGCCGGCGAGGACGGGGGAGAAGCGCATCTTGGGCGGGATTCTTGTGTGTGTGGGTGTGTGTGTGGAGGATTTCGGCCTTGGTCAACTCTAGTAAGGGGGATGGATGGGACAGCCCGAGCTGGAGATGTTCAAGGGACTCTTATTCAGGAGGATTAGAGTTGTTGTTCGCTAGAGTATGCCGTGTTTATATAGAAAGAAGAGTGGAGAAGAAAACCGTTGGCTTGTTGTCTGATTCTTTAGGGTCAAGGGGTGAAAAAGGAAGGAAAGGGGCTTGATTATATATCGTTCTAAACCGCGGCACCTGACCTCCAGTCGACCTATCCCCTCCCCCCTCCCCCCTCTCCTCGGATCATCACCCCATTGACGAAGCTGGCGCCTCTCAGGCAAAGAAACGCATCTGAGACCCTATCGCCTCTTGCCAGAGGTCTCATGCCCCCCACCCTCCCAAACGACCTCTCGGATTCGAGGCCCACCTACCCTTTCCAAATCCAGGTTCAGGCTCGCCGCGAAGAGCCAGTGGAACTAGGCCCTTAGCAGCAACGTCTTGGCGGGGTGCTGATTGGCTTTTCGCTTGGGGGTTGAAGGGGGGGGGAGGAGCAGTATCGATGACGCCGGTTCCGGGCGCACCGGGGCGGCCGCATTCGGTCGGTCGTCAAAGAAGATTGCTTATTTTGCGGGGCCCGGCCCCGTTCGACGGCGTCCAATCGTATCCCTCCCAGCTGACGAGACCCTACAGCAAAATGGAGATAGGTAGAGGGACCGGCTTAGACCTGTTGATGGATATAGCGCCTCTACCCCCCCCCCCCCCAAAAAAAAAGTGGTCTAGTGCAAGTTCACACGGTAAATCTGTAACATCCGCCTTAGACCTAATACGACCGGGGGAATCGAGATCAGTAAGAACGAACACGGACACCCGGGGGCTTTACGCCCGCTGGGGCATAGATTGACGAACTGGGAGGCCGTTCTACGGCAATGGCTTAGGCATCTACGAGGGCACTACGCAGCAGCGTCACACTTGGCCCCTTTGCGTCATGCGCACACCTCTCTGACTGTGGTCCAGACCTGCGGCCCGAACATGGTCGGCAGAAGCGAGGCGATTGGGGGCCCGGGGCGGCGTTGGGGGCGATGGCCGCTCGTAGGGCCGCACAATGCCGTTGTGAGCTATCACGGCCTCGTCGTACGATGGATGGAATCCAAGGTTGTGTTGTCGTCCCAGGCCTATTGTCTAGATACTTGCGGTCGTGGACAGTCTTTGTCTGCATCGTGTCCCCCTTGCGTTCGTCACCTCCCTCCATGACTTCCTGTGGATACAATACCGGTCGCATAATACCCAGTGTATCGTCCGGTGTATAGACTAAAATGGGACGGACGTAAGCCATGGGAAACATTGGGATGGCGATAACGGTAAGAGATGAAGGAAGAGACGAGAGTGATAAATAGGTGTGTATTTTTGCGTCGCTTGGGGGGTGCCTGTCCCGGGCCGAGAGACGGGACCGGGCCAATGCATTCCTAAGCCCTGGGGGACTGTTAGTCGCTGCCACGCTTATGACAGATATGATTGACGTATCCGGGTGCTTCTGCAGCGTCCAAAGTTCTTTGTCCTGCGGAGGTTTGTCGGCCATTGTCTTGGGGCCCCGCTGGTGCAGATGATGACAGTTATTATTTTTAATCCTTCTTCTTTTTCCTTTGACGATGTGACGCGCTTGCTGATGCCATCAGGACTCGGGTTTAGCTAACCTCCCTTACAGAGCATACTTACTTACACACAAGGCTTTGGTGACTCACCGGCGGCTCGAGAAACGTATGGTCGCCGACCTGCGCCGTGCTCGGGTATGTGTTCATCGGTCCTCTCTGCGGCGCTTCGCGTCTTGATTTTGTTGCGCGCTGGTTCTCATGAGCCGCGCTTGGCCGCTCGTCGAGTGTTCCTACGCTTACGACGTGGAAGACGTCGTGGATCTTCTAGAAGAGTAGTCCGAGACAGAAAAGGAAGACGCAATATGGGGGGCGACGCAGGGGGGAAACGCGCACGGAGTAGAACGATGCCGGCATCTACACGCCTCCGGTTACCGAAAAGACTGCTCCCCCCCCCCAAAAGATGGGGCTCGTGTAACTCGATCGCCAGCCCGGTCTTTTCGGTCCTTGGTGATAGCAGGCGACTCGCGATCCTCTGGTGGTTCCGTGTTTTACTTTCCGATGGCAATCAGATGAATCCCGTAGGTACATGATACATTCCCCAAGTTTCTATCTCCCTCTACGTCTCTCTCTCGGGTTGTATTGTATTGTCTAGAGTGCGCCTGGGTTCCCTCGTACCGAGCTATATCCTGACCTGCGTTTGTGACGGGGGGGGGGAGACGAAAGCGACCTGTGGGGGACCGCATTTTGCTAGATTGCGAATCCGCACTTGCAAAGAACCAATTATGGTCCAGCCCACGCACGTTAGACCAGTTACTGTGGTGGCTGTGAGGTGTAGGCAGGTCGTCGGCGGCATCGGTCAATCGACGGCAACGGGAGAGGGGGGTCGAGGCCACGGGTCTAGGCACCGCTGGGCTGTGTGGTATAGTGACAAATGTCCTTACGCTTGGTCTTTGGGGGGAGAAAAAAAAAAGGTCTTGTGTAACCCAACTCTTTGGTGTTGTTTGTGTAACAGTCGAAAAGGGTCGTCCCGCTATGCCGAGACATCACGGTAAAGGGATATAGGACTTGCGATCCCAACTCTCCCGTTCGCGGCCATGACACAAGTTCGAGAAGCAGTTCCGTCCCTTTTCTTTGGAGTGCGACGGGACAAAGTCTGCTCCGGTTCGTGGAACTCGATGTTCGATGAAAACGATCTCGTCTGTTGTGCTCTAGGTGCTGTGAAAGCAAAAGAAAGAAAAAAAAAGCATTTCGGTGACACCTGGGGAGGGCTTGCGGGAAGAACACAGGTGTCGCGATAGCTTCACCCATGTACCAGCAAACATGCTTCCGGACCCAGCTGCCCCATTGGGATGACTGCCGAAAAGGACAAGCGGAGAGCAAGTTGTTGAAAAACACCGCATATGCAGTTGAAGACGGTGGAAATCTTGGCACGGGTTCCAAGGATATTTTCACCTCGGAGCAAGATGGCTAGCACGGCTCAAGGTGGTATTCCTTTCTTCTATCGGAAGAGGTTCTCCTGGTGTGTTGTTTCCTACACAGAGCACGGACGATGACAGGATGCCGGGACCGCGGCGACGGTGGTAGAGACGAGGAAAGTCGGTTGGGAGGCATCAGCACCTGTCCTGTAGATAGGATGCCGCGTGTTGCAAGTCCGCGAGGGGAGTTTGCGGACTTGTAAAGAGGCAAGCAAGCAACCGACGACCAACCCCAAGAGGTTTCTTGTAGCCGTTAGTCTGGGTAATGTTGCCGAGTGTCCGGATTACTATCGGGTGCTGCCAGGACTGGGGCATGAGGCGTGGCAGCAGCCAACCACTCGAATCTAAAGAGACGTCGAAGCAGCGTGACCGATGGAAGCGGAGAGGGCACAAACAGGACGATGACCAAAGCCCTGGGATGCGGAAAGAAAACGGGAGGGGGCGTGGGATCGGCGGGGGTGATGTGTATATTGGGACGAGCGCCTCCGACGACCGAGGAACGAGAAACGGCAAACGATCCTATTCTGGAACAGGCAGCCGGGCACTGAAGTGATGAGACTTTAAGCGTGCAATCCCTCCGTTGAGGGGGCACTCGTCCACTCGGTCTGGGGTCCGGTCTTACCCTGGACTAACTAGTATATACGGATATTGGATGATGTTTATGTACATGGTACGTTGGAGTGTTGCGCGCATGTCAACCTGGCATAGAGAATCTCGGGGCTCGGACCCGAGTTTGATAGCATTTGTCGTATGCAGCTCCGCCATTTCTTCCGATTGTGTCATTCCATTCGTCTCATTTAACCCCCACAGGCCTTGTTAGTCCCCTGTTCTACTGCTCATAACCAAGACTGAAGATGCAGAGATGCCATGAAAGCCTTGCATTAGACACTTCTCGTGGTTGGTTGGCTGCCCGAACGAAGATGATGTTTGAGGACCTTGATGGCCCGGCCCGCCTCTTCGGGCCTGGGCGGACATGGGGAGGGGGGGTAGGTTAGCCTCTCTCAACCACCCAACTGGGCCATCGGGTTGGTTGTGGTGAGGTGAATCGGGGAGATTCTTGGACTGGATCAACATCCCTGCTGACGGATCGCTAGGGATGAGCACCGCTTGTGATGTCTCTCTCTCTGGGCTGACTTAGTCTGGCGTCTTGGCGGCTCGAGCTGGCAAACGGCCCAAGACACCCATGGGAGATGGACGGATCAATCAGCCTCTTTTGAACGAATTGTTTCCCCTTGCCAAGGCGGGCCAAGAGAGAGACCCTCGTTTGCCTTGCGTTCCCTTGGCAGCTGCCTCCGGCGAGTTGTGTGTCTTGGGCTGGGGGGAGAGAAGGAAATGTCAAACCACGTATATAAATCTTACTTCAGCTTGACCACCACTTTTTTTCGGCGTTATTTTCTCACACCCTTCACGTCGCAGACCGCATTCGTCAGTTGGGATTCGTCATCTGTTCTTGCCAATCGTCCGAAGCTACTACCCTCGATATTTCCCCGGTTTCCACCAAAAACACCACCACCACCACCATGAAGACCTCCCAGATCCTCGCCGCCTTCGGCTTCACCTACCTCGTCATGGCCCAGAGCGAGAGCCTGGCACCCTCTCCCACCGAATCCATTGGCTGCGAGCCTCACGGGGACCACTGGGTTAGTTGAGACCCGTCGCTTCCATATGTCGCTGAGGCCCTGCTTGGAGCATCGCCGTGTTGCGAAGACGTTCTGACAGACTTTAAAAGCACTGCGAGGGTGCTCGATCGACCCTGGGGGCATTGACAACCACCGGCACCATCGCATCCTCCTTGGTTACTCACAGCGCCATCGCCACCGTTACCAAGGACCATGACCACGATGACGATGACCACGACCACTCGGGCACAGGCAGCTACACCCTGGCCCCCTCCCCCACCGAATCTTTCGGCTGCGAGGCTCACAATGACCATGTATGTCGTTCTTTTTCTCTTGGACGCTGCGGACTGATATTAACCCCCCTTTTTCTGAACAGTGGCACTGCGAGGGCCCGGTCACTGCCGCTGGCGGATCGACCACCGCCACCGTCGAGGTCACCACCACCGCCCCGGCTGCCACCGACGACGCTGCCTCGACTACGACTGGCGTCTCAGCCGGTGCGGGCGCCCGCGCCGGCTTCGGCGCTGCTGCCTTCGCCGCCGTCGCCGCTATCGTGGCCTTCTAAGCGGGTTACGAGCGGTTGGAGTCGCGTTGAACGAAGCGCGCCGCACGCCTTGGGACGGGAGAAGAGCTAGAACATAACGACGATGCGGACTCTGATTCACGAACATAACTTGGGAGGGGACTTTTTTGGCATGGCAAAATGGGATATCACGAAAGATGGGGAGAGGACAACACACTTATGATGATTCTGTGGTTGCCCCATGATGTTTACCTGTTTTTTTTTTTTTCTGTTTTTTTTTTTATCCTTCTTCACCCCCATCCCGCGGAGGGACATGATAATCGTTGTAGCATAGAAAAAGGAAATTTGTATGTATTAAACAAATCAGGGGTTTTTTCAGACGTCTCATGTTTGTCCAATACCCTGGCTGGCATCACGCAAGCTATCATGGCACGGACGCAATAACAGACCCGACAGCATGGTTAAGCTATAGAGGGCGGCAAACTCAAAAGCAAATGCAATCATGTGTGGGACACACATCTAGTCATTGTCAAACGGTCTATGACGCAGCCGGGTAACGCCCGCGGGTGAGCTTCGCAGGCGTACCTGCTGCCTCCAGGGTCATACGGGCGGCGGGGGGTTATCGATGCGCTTTCATCGGGTGTGCGTATGGTTGATGGGCGCCGCGCGACGAGCACGAGGGAGAGAAAACTCAAGGGAGACAGAGGGGAACGCCCGTCCCTCCCCAAGAACAAAGTCATGCATAGGCGGCATAGCCAGTCAGCCACGCAAGAATCCCGTACCGAAATTTGGTTCCGTTGCGCAGGGTAGAGAAGAGTGTCCCACTCTCAGCGAAGTTCGCCTCGGCCAGCGTTCACCCGGGGATGGAGAGATAGACAGGCCAAGGATGTCTGTCTGTCATGCAGAGGCGAAGCTTCAGAAGGGGTCAAAAAGTGCCGGTCGTCGGTCGGTCGGTCGGTCGTTCGGTTGGCGCTGTCGACTCTTGCGAGAGGTCGGGGGTATGTCTGCTGGAGAACGGTCGACGCGGTGGGTTCGCCGGTCAGAGAATGAGCCGAGGATGGAGGAGACTGAGACTGACTGGACTGTTGCTTCGAAATGTCGTCGTGGTCGACAATGGTTGACCGGTTGTGAGTGCACTTTATAGCGGCTTGGCGTGCAGCGGTCGCCTCATGTGAGCCATCAGGGTTGGCGGGGCCGAGGCGGAGGACGACGACCGGGTGAGAGACTAAAGAGCACGGAGAGCGACCGAAAGGGAGAGGGAGAGCACGCAATATGAGAGGACGACGACCAAGGCAAGAGTGAGAGTGAGAGTGAGAATGGGAGTGAGGATGAGGATGAGAGTGAGAGTGAAAGTGAGAGACATGCGGTTGTGGTAGACGAGGCCATCAAGGTTCTTACCTAAGGTGCACGTGGGGGCGGTACGTATGTACTCAACCCGAAGAGGCATGTGGGCCCACGGCATGTGGAGCACCTTCCCATGTAAGATACATTCGCTTGTACCAACCTCCCTAGATAGTGAGAGCAGGTGAGCAGGAAACAACAACACAGCGACTTCCTCCCCTGTTGGTGGCCATCCGGGTGCTCAGCCTTGGCGACGGGTCCGTCAGCCTTGGCATATCGTCGCCGTCGTATTACGCTTCTCGCTCTTCTTTTCTTTTTCTGTCTTTGGCTTTGACACACTTTTCGACAGACAGACCGACAGACGGACAGCTACGGATATGCTTCCGATGTTTCTTTTCCCGCGTTTCCCACATTCGCATCGATCATCATCCCTGGCTTGCCACGCCGCCGTTGGTCCTTGACCTTGAAACCCATCCCCCCCCACCACCTCCCGCCTCCACGCTTCCTCTTCCCGTCCTGGCAACCAGGCCGTGCCGTCTCGGTCGATCACCGGACAAAAGAATGGAATGGCCAAGGCCAGCCGCGGCCGGCGCCCAGGACCATCAGAGCCAAGCCTCGGCCGTGGAGACGGTAGAAGAAACTCCCTAGCAAGCGTAGCTCGGGGACATTACCATGTTGCGTAAGGGAACACAGGGAAGAAAAGGAAGAAAGAGACAAGAGATGGACTCGGAGACAAGGGCAAGGAATACCGACTGTCGTCAGAGGTATCCGTACACGGAGAGAGAAAACCGAGATAGATTACGGCTGACAGTTCACACCATATGCTCCGAGGGTTCCCATCCATCCGCTGGCTGCTGCACCTGATCCTCGCCCTATTTCGCCGAACCCGTCGTCTACATTCTTTTTCCCCTGAACCTCTAGCCTCCGTCCTCCCATCCCCCAAGCGGTGGTTTATCCTTACCCTTCCTACCATCTTATCTCCTCTTGAGAAGTTTTCCCGCTGCACGACTTCTCCCCCAAGCCAGGTCTCTCCCTCCCGTAAGCTTGGCCCGCTCGGCGTTTCCCCCCGTCAGCCGGTTCGCCTTCTCTCAAGGTGCTCACTCCCACCACCTGTTCAGCTGGTTCTAACCTCGCCCTTGCCAACCTTATCCCGAACGCTCTGCCATAAAACAGTCAACCGAGCACCGTCCGGTGAGCAAGCCAGATTCGACAATCTCCAACAGCCCCCTGTCTCGGACAACCCGCGGCGCAACCCAGCACTTGTCAGTTTCATATCAGCACAGACGAGGTCCGAATTCGCTTCTCATCAACCACATTTTCCGCGGCCCTGTCGAGACCACACCTCGCAATGGCCAGGTTCACGGCTGCTGCCGCCTTCGCCGCTCTTCTGAGCACCGCTTCCGGCTCCCTTGTCGTACGGCAGACGGCTGCTAGCACCACCGCCGCCTCGACGACTGCTGCCCCCGCCGCCGTCACCGGCACTCCTACCGCTGTCTCCGACTGCCATCTCCACGGAGTCACCGTGTAAGTCCAACTTTTGCCGGGCACCCCAGAGAGCCGCAATTGACAGACCCGTCTCAGCTTCTGCATGTGGGGCGCCTCGGAGTACCAGGTCATGACCACGCCGACCAACACCGCCGCCTCCGCCATCCCGACCGCCTTCACCGACTGCCACGCCCACGGTGCCGAAACTTTCTGCATCGCCCCCAACGGTGACGATGTCGAGATCGTGGCCGAGGGCGCCGAGTCCTCGGAAGGCGACCACGGCACCGGAGGCGAGGAGCCCCACGAGGAGAACTGCCACTTCCACGCCGGCGTTCAGCACTGTGTCGGCGCGGGCGAGAGCGAGGGCGGCGGCAGTAGCACGCGCAGCTGCGCAAGGGTCGACCGCGACTACAACATCCCGCTGCGCATCGGCCTCGTCTTCGTCATTCTCGTCACCAGCGCGTTCGGCGTCTACTTCCCCATCTTCATGATCAAGTGGATGCCCACTAAGACGCATACCGTCTTCCTCATCCTCAAGCAGTTCGGCACCGGAATCATCATCTCTACCGCCTTTGTCCACCTGTACACCCACGCCCAGCTCATGTTTGACAACGAGTGCCTGGGCGCCCTCGGCTACGAGGGGACGACCTCGGCCATCGTCATGGCGGGCATCTTCCTGTCTTTCCTGGTCGAGTACGTCGGCAAGCGCTTGGTAATGAGGAAGATGGCCAGCAACTCGAGCGCCGCGAGCCGCTTCTCCCCCGAGACCGTGACCGTCCTGGTCCTCGAGTGCGGCATCATTTTCCACTCCATCCGTACGTCGCCCTTGGGCATGTTTTTGTTTTCTTTTTCTTTTCTTTGCGACGTTGGACGCTGACAAACTCAACTTTCAGTCATCGGAATCACCCTTGTCGTCGCCGGCGACTCCTTCTTCCTCACCCTCTTCGTCGTCATTCTCTTCCACCAAATGTTTGAGGGCATCGCCCTCGGAACCCGCATCGCCCAGCTAGGTCAGCCGGCCCCGCCTGAGAAGGCCGCGAGCCCCACGGCCGTCGAGGTCGGGCAGACGCCGTCGACCCCCAACAGCTTCAACTCTTTCAAAGCCCCCGGCTTCTCACTCGCTAAGAAGCTCCTCATGGCCGCGCCCTTTGCCCTCGTCACCCCCATCGGCATGGCCATCGGCATCGGCGTCCTGCAACAGTTCAACGGGAACAACCGCGACACGATCCTCGCCATCGGGACCCTCGACGCGCTGTCCGCCGGCATCCTCGTCTGGGTCGGCGTCGTCGAGATGTGGGCAGGGGACTGGATGCACAACGGCGCGGAGCTCCTCCGCACCGGGCCGGTGGTCACGTTCCTCGCCGGTCTCGGTCTCGTCGCCGGCATGGTCATCATGAGCGTGCTCGGCAAGTGGGCCTGAGGTCTGTCCAAAGGGTGAAGTGGGGGGCTGCACTTGGAGAGCTGATAATGAACAACGGCGCTTCCATAATGAATGCGGATACGGGAAAAGTTTGAAATGAGCGGTGTCTGTTACATATGATAGATAGATACCATACCCCTACTACATACACGAGTGTAATGATACTTTGTTTCTTCACAGCATTGCCTCTTTAGGTTTTTTTGCTTTCTTTCTCCCCCCCCCTTTTTTTTTTTCCCCCGGGTTCTTTTGGCACATTGCGGCTTCTTGTCAAAGTGCGTGCGTGCATGGCCGCAAGGATCCTTGTTTGATTGATTGCTCGCCTGTGTAGGTATCCGTGTAAACCCCAATGAGTGAAATGCCCTTCTCCGGTCCTGCCCCCCGCTAATACTCCCCTCTATTTAATGATCCCTTACCAATTTTCTTAAGCCCAAAGAAATCTTGCTCTTGATCCGCTCGCCCATGTCAACGTCGCAGGCTGGTTCTCCAACTAAGGTAACTTAAAGACCAAGCGCGGTATTGAAAACAGGCTAAGTCAAAGAGACACTTTGGAAGACACACGGTAGAGACGAGGACTCTTTGCATCTCGCGTATCGCGCATCTAAGAAGCTGACTCAGGTCAAAGCAGCCATGCATGAGGGGATAAGGTACCGATGCGTGAGGACTAACAAACAGAGGCCCTGCCCAATCTTTTGCAACTTTGACAATTTGAGCGCCAGTGTTTGTTTGCCATTGACGAGCTGCCTGATATCCTTACCCAGATACCTAGGTAGGAACGTACCTCCTTTGTGGACAACCCCACCTCGTCCTTGCTGCCCCCACCTGGCAGGTACGTACTCAACCAACAGCTTCCCGTTTTGCCTGGCACACCTGGATAGGTGCGACACAGGTACAGCAACCAACTTCCGCGGGTTCAAGTTTTCCTTTTAATATTTAACCTCTTCCTCCTTAAACACCGAACTGGTTTGTCTCACTCACCAAGTCACAATCTCTGTCTCTCTCTCTCTCTCTCTCTCTCTCTTCTCTCATTGTACCATCATACGAGAACTGTACTTACTTCCCTAGTCACACTATCCATCTCTTCTGTCATCCCACCATCGGACGAGATATTAGTCTCATCAAAGATATCCATATCGTCCTACCAGGTGACCGGCAACGCCGGCAAGATTAACCAGATACAGAGCCTCGTACGGGATTTCTTCCAGAACGAACGAGAGCACCACGCCACGGCGGCGGACGAGGCCGCGCTACGAGTCTTTTCTGACCACGGAAAAGATAAGATGCCCTCCGCGTCCAGGGTGGTCCGACTACCTTGACGACTTCGATGCCAAGCTCGCTCTGATTCCTCAGGTGGAGGGTTTGCTGCGTAACGAGCAGTACCCAGCTTTAGGGCAAGCCTCTTTCTGGACCGCTCTCTGGATGATGCCCACCAGCGACATACGGGCGCTGTTCGATGAATTGCTCGCATTGGATGCTTCCGAAAGATTCTTTCAAAGTGCTAAGCTGGTGGACGATCTCAGGAACATTCTGCAACTTATGAGAATTTGTAAGACCCTTGGATCTTCATCCGATGGCTCCAGACCAAACTGGCTTCAGACTAAACTGGCTTCAGATCAAACTGACACTTGTGTAGTCCGTGGACAGGATCCTGAATCGAAGAAGGATGACAAGAACAATACCTCCAAGGTTGACAAAGTCGGTAAAAGACGATACAAGAGCGAAGTCAGATTTGTAAGTGCTGGGTTCCAAAGTCGTCCAAGAATCAAGATCTCTATCTGGTCTTAACTAACTCAACCCCCCTACTTCTGCACCACCCCCACTTCTGCACCACCATCATCACCATCACCACCACCACTATCACCACTTATTTCACCACCTCTGCCGCCCACCCATATGCAACTTTCGGCCTCGCTAGATAATTCGGATGCACTGGATTCATCCGGACTATCCATATCGCCGATATCCGGACTTTGCGCCCGCTGGATGTCCCAAATAGTGGCGAAGGTGCTGTTAGGCGATAGACGGACCTTCTTTCTCTTGCGCTGCCGTATATCATCCAACTGGCCCTCCAGCTGGTGGACCTTCTGCTCTAGAAGTGCCCTTCTAGATGCCTGTTCATCATACCCCTTTTGCACCTTTCTAGATAGGTGACGAATAGTATGGGTATCTAGCCCATCCTCTGCCAGCTGGGTTAACTGGCGTAGTTGATGCCGTAGTTCAGCAGATCGACGAGGTGTTGACCATGGGACGATAGATACGGATTCACCCCACTGCTGGCTGCTAGGCTGGTTAGTCTGCTGGCTGTTCTGCTGGCTGGATGATGCCTTTATTACTAACGAGTTAGATAGAGGTCGCTGTATGCATATTGGCCATAGTCCAGCTGACCTCCAGCCACTTCTAACGTTCTGGGCTGTTATAGATGCATCTCTAGCCCTTATATAACAGGCCAGAAATGCCCTTTTGCCAGCAACAGTTGAATCACTAACCCAGTCATCTAGATATCCAACCTCCCTTCGATAGGCGTGCTTTAATGGGCTGAAGACCGATATATCCAGTGGCTGGAGGACAGCAGAGGAGTGCGGCGGTAGATATAGTAGATATATCTTGTTCTGGAAGCATTCCCACATAAAGTCAGTAGATATATGGCTGTAATGCCCATCTAGAACCAGCAGTCTGGCTGCCTCTGGCTCACTAGGCATAGTGCCTGGGATAAAGACCTTCTTTAGCCACTCAAGGGCAGTCTTCTCAGTTGTCCAGCCATTATCCGTATATGTGAAGTGCCATCCTTCATATCCAGATAGGTTAGATGGGAACCACTGGGCCTGGACTGATTTGCCCTTATATATAACCAGTGGGCATAGGGACCTCCCATCAGCAGCCACACACTCGATGATAGATACCCATGCCCGGGATCCTGGCTGCTTTTTCTGGATATGCTGCGATGCTGCAGAGCCCAGCACTAGCCCATTAGATCCCCTGCCCTCCATAATGCCAGTCTCATCCATATTCCATCGGTTAGATGGATGGATTCCCTGGATGGCAGGGATATTAACCAGAAGATGGAAAAAACCCTGGATAACCTCGGAAGAATGGGCCTTCCATCGCCGGGCATCTATTGCCCTAGATCGCCTGGTCCTAAGTGATGGGTTTCGCCGCAGGAATCGCCCTATCCACTTCCCCCTATGGGCTGCTGCCCATCGCCTAGCATACGCTCTGCTAGGCCCTTTAGTTGTTGATGGGTAGGGCCAGCGCCTAGGGCATCCTGGACTTGAACCCATTCAGATAGATATTGCTCTTGGGCCTGGGATAACCGCTGCATATGAATATAAGCAGTATCCTTTGATTGCATGCCGTGGAATCGATGTCGAAGAGTATGATAGGGAATTCCCCATCTACGAGCTGCCTGGCGGATAGAGCAAGTAGTATCTATATCTTGAAGTGCCCGTTGGAGCTCATCTTCAGTATATTGCTTCATGATGGGTTAAAGAAGGTATCCTGAAAAAATGGCGTTATTTGGCGATATATAGCAATTGTTATAATAGTTTGAAAAAGGTAGTGGTGTTGATGAAGGAGGAGAAATGCGGGATTTTTGGGTGGTGCAGAAGTGGGGGTGGTGCGGAAGTGGGGTATTAGAGTTATGTTGTAGGGACCAATCGGGGAATAAAAGGGGAGATAGCACTTTTTCTAATTGGTGTATATGATCACATAGACTTTTATAGACCTATGTTTAGACTTCTTTGGAGCTATACTACTAAGGCTTTCTAAAGGATCTAGGGCTTACTTCTGATATTAATATAAGAACGCTGGGAGCTTATCCCAGTCTTCCCCCTTAAAAGACCGCTTGATTAGAGTCTCTGCTTTTAATTAGCACTGCCTTTTAAGGAGGACTTATGAGGCATCTTATGTTACTTTGGTAGGGTGGTTGGTATGGTATGTTGTATAGACACTCTGTATCGCTAGACTCCTGATGCACCCTAGACCACTTCCAGTACTACATTCAGCGAGCTTCTGTGCCTAGAACTATTCTCATCCGTAAAGGCACCCAAATTTCTTAGCGAACTCTTGTGCATGAAAGGCAGTTGGTAAGACTTCCAAGAGCTAAGAACCGGCTATTATCTTTGGTTGCTTCTGGGCAAGCAACCCCGACCTGTCCTTCTTCGTAAAGATGGATATCCTGATTGTTTAATTAGTACTGCTTATTTTTCTACACGCTGGATAGTAGTAAATTCCATGACGACTGGGCGTTAAGTGAGAAGTTTGTAGCATCTGGCGGCGCTATTAGAGCCGCGTAAACGACGAAAGGGATTATTACATGCATTGAGCAGTTCTTAATTTAGATATACTTTTAGCCATTGTAAAAGAACATTGGCACTAACTTCCACTCTATACTTTAATGCAAACACAGGGATCCAGCTGATTGTCCTTGCCCACTAGAGGCTTGGCTGCTATTGTAGAGGTTGTTATGGATTAGCTTGGAAGGATATCCTAGCCTTCAATGTTTGGAATTGCATCCAAGTATTTGACTAGAGATTAAAGTCGACTGGGGCTTGATACTGAAGTCGAAACAGATGGGTTTAGCGAGCGGCCAAGTTACGAATACAAATGTAGCATGAGTTGACGTACATTGAAGCCGGTACGGCCACAGTTGAGTGCTATCCGATGGAAGTTTGGGACATTTCTAGACTAGGTGGCGCCTATCTTGATAGATGTGAAGTGTGTGTAGGCGCAGGATAGGAACCTTGGGGGCGGCTGGGTGGTGTCTGTGACGGTACGAGGGCGGTCAATGGCTTTGATCCAGCTGGGTCATTTGACAGCGAGTTCCAGGAACGTAAAGGTCCTGCCTGGGTCTTCGGGGCGAGGCGTTTCATTCTGTCGATTATCAGCACAACAAACACTTTGGGGTCGAAAGATTGCTCATCTTAGCGGCGGACGAATGGGAATAACACGGGAACCCTCCCGGTAGTTGAATGAGCCGGGGAGCCCATACTGATGGGTTGCATTACGCACTGTCCTCTCATGGCCTGCTCGCAAGAAGCACTCAGGGCCGTTTTACAAATTAAATATCTAAATAGTCTATACGTGGTATCGGCCTCACGTCCGGGCCGAAAAAGCTTGCTTCCATCGTACAATCACCTCCTCGCGCTCCGCCTCCGTTGACTCTCTAAAGTCGGCCATGCCTCGCCTCAGCCGAATCAGCAGAACCTCGGCCTTGGTCTCCGTGAGCCTATGCTTCGAAAGTTCCTTTTCGACCCCTTTAAGCGTGTAGCCGGGCAACCCAAAAAGCGCTGCGCGGGCCCCCGTCAGCGATGTGCGTCGACGGAGGACGGATAGATAGATAGCATCATGGGCAAAACTTACCGGCAAAGATGTTGAATGTGAACCCGCGGCCGGCTTGCCAAACCCCCTTGCCGAAGCCCTTGATCCCGTCTCTCTTCGCTCCCTTGTACGGCTTCGCGACGACACTGCTGAACGCCTCCCAACCGCCCAAGGCGAACTCCTTGCCGGCCGTCCGGAGGCCGCTCCCCAGCCCGGTGATTTCGTCCCGCCGCCTAACCTCGTGGCCCGCGAAGCCGTACGAGGGGTAGTTGTGGAAGCCGTTGGCCACGTTGTAGAAGACGGCCACCGGCGCCTTGAGCCCGGCCTTGGCCACCTCGATGCCGTAGCGGCCGGTCGCGCGGGTGACCTCCATGGGACGGCTCCGCTGGGACTTGTTGACGGATATGACGGAATTATTCCGCCTCCCTCGCTTCATCAAGTCGTCCCGCGCCAGCTCGGCGGCGGGGTCCGCGCACCGAAGGGACTTGGTGGCCATCTTCATGGCAATGCTGTTCATCTGCCTCGGCGTCATCGCGCCCCCCCTCGCCACGTGCTTCAGATACCCGCCCGCCGGCTTTGCCTCCCCCTCGCGGCCGGGCTCCACCGACGTCTCGCGGGTTGTGTTGGTTTCCTCTTCGGCGGGCTTTCCCTGTACCGGCCGGGCCTCGAGGTCGATGTCGGTTTCGCGCACCCGCATGGACGGCTGAGGGTTGCGCAGGCGCTCGCAGTAGTCCGAGGTCGCCGTCCCCACGGCGGTGAAGAAGCCCGCGACGGCCGCGACCAGGCCGATCACGGGGTGCTCCGCGCCCTCGTCGACGTACCAGTGCTTGTGCCTGAGGAGCTTGAAGTCGTGAGGCTTCAAGTACCCCCTGTCCACCAGGCAGCCGACGGCGAAACCGCTCAGGTGGGCGCCCGTCTTCCTGTGCCTCCAGACGGCCAGCCGTTCGGGGCAGATGTCGCACCGCATCGAGTCGAGCGCAAGCCTCTCCTGGATGTCCCGCGCCGTGTCGCCCGCGCCGTCCTCCTCCGCGATCCGCTGCGCCATCTGCTGGACCGCCACCTGGATCTCCGGCCTCAGCGCGAACCTGATGCTCGACGCCAGGGTATCCGCCGTCATCTCTTTGAACGGCACCGGGGCCGGGCCGGCGCCCGCTCGGGCGATCATCTGGCCCCAGAACGGCTGGTCGCCGAAGAAAGGGACGACGACCGTGGGACGGCCGGCGGCGATGCCGGCGGCGGACGTCCCGGCGCCACCGTGGTGGACGACGGCCGAGACGCGCTTGAAGAGCCAGTCGTGCGGGCAGTTGCCGATGAGGAAGACGTCGTCCGGGATGTTGTCGCCGCCGCCGCCGACGCCGCCCCACCCCTTGGACACGACGGCGCGGACGCCCGCGATCTTGACGGCCTTGAAGATGAGCTGCGTGAGGGCTTTCGGGTCGTCGACGACGATGGACCCGAAGCCGATGTAGACCGGCGGCGGCCCGCTCTCCAAGAAGGCCGTCAGCTCCGGGGGCGGGGTGTACTTGTCGGCCAGGGGCAGGAAGGAGAAGCCGGTGATGTTGATGTGGGAGTTCCAGTCCTCCGGCTTCGGGATGAGGGACTCGGACCAAAGGAACGTGTACGGCACGCGTAGCCTGGGGAGGAGCTGGCATCCCCACATGGGGCTGATGGGGTCCAGGCCCAGCGTCTGTACGCGGAACTTGTTGATCAGGTCGCCGAGTCTGAGAGTTGGGGGTTTCCTTTGTCAGTGATGAACTCGGGCGGTAGGGTGGGCAGCAACGACAACTGACCCTTGCCAAGTCAGGAGCTCCATCATGATGAAGGAGAGGTAGTTGGCGACGCTCTTGTCCGCCTCGCCGTAGCTCATGGACGCCAGGGGGTGGTGGAAGGCCTGGGTAGGGCACCAGGGCATCGTGAAGACCATGTGGAGCGGCACGCCGAGCTTCTCGGCGCAGTGGATGTGGGCCATCGAGGGCGGGTTGGCGATGATGGCGTCGGCGATGAAGAGGCGGCCGGGGTCCTTGACGGTAGCGGCCGTCGTGCGGTCTCCCGTACCGTCGCCGGCCTCGATGCAGCTCCGCCACGCGCCGTTGATGATCTCGGCCATCTCCTTCCTGCGCTGCCCGATGTCCCCGGCCCTGACGCTCTCGCGGCTGGGCAGCAGGCCGGGGTTCTTGACCATGTAGGCCATGAGGGCCTCGGGGTCGCCGCCGATGCTGAAGAACTCGACGCCGTTGGACTCGACAAACTCCTTGAAGACGGGGTGGGTGCAGATGCGGACCCTGTGGCCGTGGGGCGGCGCCGCGAGCAGCTGGGCGATCGGGATGAAGGGCTGGACGTCCCCGCGCGACCCGACGATGTGGATGGCGATGTTCAGGCGCGGGCTCGCCTCGGGCGGGTGCTGCTTCAGGTTCTCCAGGATGACGCTGCTGTGCCTACGCATCCCGTCCTCGTCGCCCCCGTCGCCGTCGCCGTCGCCGGACGGCGGCCTAAAGGCGCCCTGGAAGTTCCGGAACCAGGCCGCGAGCTTCTGGGGGTTCTCGTGGAACCGGACCTTGACGCGGCCATCGCTGCCGACCTTACCGGTGGTCGCTGTATCGGACCGGTCACTGTTGCCCAGCTGGATATGCCCCGGCCCCTTGGAGGTGACACGGCTGAGTGACATGACGGAGATCTGTCCGGCTCAGACCCCGGTGTGGAAGCTGGGCTGTCGGTGTGATGCTATGCTCAATTGAGCTTTGTATGTAATTGGTTCTCTTATCGCGGTGAGATGAGAAAGGACTCATGGATTGAGCTGTTAAGCTGCAAACTTCACGTCTTGGCTGACTCGGCGACGATCACGTGTGTCATCCCCCCGGTGGTCCCTCTCTCTCTCTCTCACTCTCTCACTGACTCTCACCACCATCGCTGCCGCTTTCATTCATTGCTGAGATGCCAAACGTCACCGGGGAGGCCGCCAGTCTTTTTCCGTTAGCGTCCTGAGGGCTGTTGAAGAAATGGGATTTCCATGCTGATTTACCAAAGGTCACTTGAAGTTTACGCCGTTTGCAGTTAGTCTCGGCTAGCCAAACATATCTTGTATGGACCCCCCGGTCTCGCTCTGACAGCCATGTTCCTGGCTTCCCCTCCTACCTACGGATACTATGTACAGATACAACGGGTTGTTTTTTGTTTTCCCGGCCTCATGCGCTAGTCTTGGTCCTGCTATTGGTTACACTTCCGTCGCCCGTTGGATTTCACCCCGAGGAACTGTTTCTTTATATAACATATTATAACGCTATCGAGAACCACGCACCCAGGACCGACAGCGCCCTCTTCTGAGACTTCGTCGGTTCGCATAGGACCCTGTGGGATTGAAGGAAACATCGGTAGCCCCGGCTGCGGGTTCACCGGCCAACACTCCAAGGCCCCATCTAGCCTGCAGGCAACAACATTCTTGAACTGCTAATGACCCATCATGCGGGGTCCGACATACGCCACCGGTGCTTGGTTAAGGTTCCTCCGAGAACCCGGCGGTGTTTTATTGGAGCTCTCGTGACCATCCGGATTGTCCGTGTGCCAAGGCCGGCGACGCAAAGCCGGAAGAGGCGGAAACATGGCACCGTATTACACCTCGGCTGAGCCGGAGAGTTCGGCTTGCTCCCGCGGACAACGTGGGTGCTCTGCATTTTCGTGGCTCACTGTTGGCATCGGGTGCTGGCAAATGTCCCAATTTTTGCTGGATCGATGGCGCATCCTTCTGCGCGGCGGGAGGGAACACTAACGTTCGTTCAGGACAACAATTTCATCATGTTTTCATCGAGAGTGGCAAGGCAATCAGTCGCTTTACTAGGAATTGTAGTGAAGTGCCCAAGTTGATTGAATTCAAAGTAGCCAAGCTGCCTGCTAGTCCTTGAGAAATGAGGAATTCCAGAAGCAGTCCATTATACATTTGCCGCATAATCATTAAAAAAGAAAAAACAGAAAAGAAAAAAAAACAGCGCTCTGTGTTGATTGCCCACAATCCGGGATGACAACTGTACTATGAGATCTTCCAACCCAAACGCCAAAAAGGGGGGGGGATCAAATGTCCGTCTAACCCTGCTCCTACCTACTTCCCGCTGAAATCAGGTGCCAAGCTGCTCTTCCTTGCGGCCATGGCCGCAAGCTGGGAGATGCTCGAGTTGTTGGTGATGTCAAAGGCCGTCACTTCGGCGCCGAGGTCCTTCATGAGCCAGGACCGGAGCTCGATCGCCGTGAGCGAGTCGATGCCGTACGCGTACAAGGGCCGCGAGACTTCGAGGTTCGAGGCCTCGATGCTGAGGATCCGCGCAATCTTGAGGAGCAGGGCGTCCAAGACGACGCCCTCCGCCTCCTCCCGGGAAGCGGCGCCTTGCAGGAGTTCTCTGTGGTCGAGGGCCTTGTTCGTCTCCTCCGTCCTGCCGTCGTCGTCGTCGTCGTCGTCGTCGTCGTCGGTCCCGGTATGTCGGAGGTGGCTGAAGAGGGGATCCTCGCCCCACGACTGCGTCTGGTAGCCCTCGGCGGCGGTCTCCTGCGGCAGCCAGAGGCGCGGGACGACCTGGGCCCTGGACGCCTCGGCCGGCCCCTCCGCCGCGGGGCGGCAGTGGTAGTCCAGCACGGCGTGGAACTCCTCCTCGGAGATGTGAGGCCACCCGGTCGAGCGGAGGTAGTCCCAGAGCTCCGGCTTCTCGGCCACGTAGCCCGCGCCCTCGACGATGGGGAGGTCGATCGAGACGGCGTTGACGCCTCGCGCGACCAGCTCGTGCGCCAAAGCGTCTTGGAACGTGCCCCCCGCGGCGTAGTTCGCCTGTCCGGGGTTACCGGTGATGCTCACGAACGAAGAGAGGAAGACGAAAAAGTCTGTCTCGTCGCCGAGGACGTTGCACAGGTTCCGCGACCCGTCGACCTTGGGGAGGGTGGCCGCCCTCCAGCCGTCGAGTGACATGTTCTGAACCAGGTTGTCCTAGCAAGAGCTGTGAGCTATGAATCATTGAGAGCATGTGAGTGTTTACCGACCTGCAGGACCATGGATCCCTGAACGCAACCCTTGACGGGCGGCAGGCTCGTCGATATCTCCTTCATGGTGTTGGCCAGGGCTTGCTCGTCTGCCACATCACATGCCGGCGCGACCACGTTATCGCACACGGACTTGAGCTCGTTGACGAGTTCGATCGCATGCTTGTCAATAGCGCCGCGTCTCGAAAGGAGGATGAGGTTCTTGGCGCCCCGAGACGCCATCCAGCGCGCGACCGACCTTCCGAGACCGCCGAGCCCGCCGGCGATGACATACGATGCCCCGTGATCGAAGTAGCTCACCGGCTTGCGGCTGGGCAAGACCGGTATCATGTCCTGGCCGCGGGGCTCCAGGACCGCCCTGGAGTTTTGCCACTCGGACTGCAAGCGGCGGAACGCATCCTGGACCTGGGAGAACGGGTAGACCGCGGCGGGCGCCGGCCGGCTGATGCTGCTCCAGTTGGCGAAGACGAGGTCGACCATACGCTGGAACAGGGTCTCCGTCCGGGGGAGATCGTGGGAGGCAAAGGCGGCCAGGTCGAAGGATTCCAGGCGGATGTTGCGGCCGCGAGGGAGGCGCGCGCTAGAGACGGGGGATTCAGAGCCGATGCTGACGATGCGTCCGAACGGCGCGACGCAGCCGGCCACATCATCGACGAGCCCGGGTGCGTCCGCCGTGTTGACCAACACATTGACCCCGCCGCCCTTGGTAATACCGTTCTGGAGCGACGACACGAGTGAGCTGCCGCGGCCGGCAAAGATGTGTCCCTGTGGAATGCCGCAAAGGGCGGCGAGCGCATCGCGATTTGCCCGGTTGTCGACAGTCGTATAGACTTGGGCGCCCTGCAGTTTGGCGATCTGAATCAAGGCCTGGCCGAGCGCGGACGCGCCGTCCTGGATCAGAACGGCGTCGTCTCTTCGAAGGGGTCCGAACTCGCAGAGGACTGCGTAGGCGGTGGTGTAGTCGACCGGGAGAGCCGCGCCATGGGCCCAGCTCACGCCGTCGGGCAGCTTGGCGAGGAGCCCGTCCGTGGACCGCACGCGGGTCTTGACAGCGCCGGAGACGGACAGGCCAAAGACCCGATCGCCGGGCCGGAACCTGGACGAGGGCCCGGCCCTGGTGACGACGCCGGAAGCCTGGGAGCCCAGAGGCGACTCGTCCGTCTTCCCGAGCGCCGAAGACAGATCCCTGGCCGTGAGCCCGCAGGCCATGGTCTCGACTTCGACGTCGCGGTCGCCCAATGGCGCGTCGAACGCGACGTCGTCCTCAAACCTGAGCGAGTCGAGACGTCCGACCTCTCCGACCTGCAGAGCCAGAGGCCTGGAGGGATCGTCGCCCAGGGGCCTGCTCGCCACGCTCCTCGACGACCCCGTCTGGGCCTGGAGGTGCTCCGTCAGGTACCCCGCTTGGACGAGCCGGGGCACGTTGACGACGTCGTCGACGATCCTGAACGAGTTTTCCGCGCCGCCGTCCTGCGCGTCTCGGAGTATGCGGACACACTTTTCCGCGACGGAGCCCTCGCTCGCCGTCGCCTCGAAGGACGCGGCGAGGAACCTGGCGTCGGGTCTCTCTGCGCGGACGACCCTGGCGAGGCCCGTGACGAGCTCTGCGCTCGGGTCCGGCGCCGCGGCCGTGCCTCCGCGGGTGACCCAGAGAATGAGGCTGCTCTGGACGAGGACTCGCTTGAAGCCCTGGAATGCCTCCTCCGTCATGTCGGCCAGACACGGCTTGTCTAGCTCGGACAGGACGACGCATGTCGAGCCAGCCAGGTCCTTGGCGGCGATGCCCTCGATCGTGGTGACGTCGCAAGGCCCACGCGGGCCGATGCTTTGCGAGATGTCCCTGGCCACCCTGAGCTGCGCGGGCGTGCCGCTCGTCAACACGTAGCTCGGCGGCGCCAACGCCGCGGTCGCCTTGTCCGGCCGGGGGACGGTCGACACCAGGATAGAGCTCATCTGGTACGGCGACGAGGGGAAGTCGTGGAAGACGGCGTCGAGGCCGCTGAAGCCCGCGCCGGCCAGGTGGCGGCTCCACGAGGCGGGCGACATCAGGGGCCCCCAGACGCGGTCCTCGTCCTCGGACAGCCACCAGCCGGGGAGCACGCCGAAGCAGAAGCTCCCAAGCAGGACGTCCGTGTTGGTGATCTCGAAGAGGAGGAGGGCGCCGCCGGGCTTGAGCAGCTTCCTGGCGTTGGCGAGCGTCTCGTCCATCCTCTTGGTGGCGTGCAGGACGTTGGCCGCGACGACGACGTCGTACCGGCCGGCCTCGAAGCCCTGCGCCAGCGGGTCGTCCTCGACGTCGAGGACGCGGAAGCCCATGTGCGCCAGCTCGCCCTGAAACGTCTGCCTGGCCTGCTCGAAGAAGGAGGGCGAGATGTCGGTGAAGTCGTAGCGCCCGTAGCGGCGGCGGCCGTCCCGCGTCAGCGTCGCCATGACCGGGCGGGTGGCGCCGCCGGTGCCGGCGCCGATCTCGAGGACCTCCATGGCCGGGTTCTTGTGGGCGAGGGCGTCCAGGTAGCCGCACAGCTGGGCGTAGCAGCGCCTCGAGCCGAGGCCGTTCTTGTAGACGTCCTCGACCAGCTTGTCCTTGAACAGGACGTCCAGAGGGTCGCGCTCCCCGCCGAGGATGTCGCCCAGGGCGTTGCCGACGGCCGTGATCAGCTTTCCTTCCGGAGCGCCCGAGGCCACGACCCTGGCCTCCAGTTCGGCGATCGACTCGCCGGCCGCCTCGTTTTTCGAGGTTTGGTGCACGACGTGCCGGAACCACGAGGTGTATCGTCGATGGTACCAGGCCATGTCGCCGGTCGCGTCTTCGGGCGTGTTGAGAATGTGGCGACGGATGTACGCGAGACACAGCGCCTCGCAGTCCTTCATCCACCGGGAAGGGTCGTCTTCCTCTTCCGCCGCCGGCAGCCCAAACAGCCCGGATGCCTGTTCTCTGTCGAGGAAGCCGGGGTCCGGCTTCCATGCGATGTTGAAAGCGGGGTGCGTCGACGTGTCCCTGGCCTCCTTGGACGCCTCGTGCGAGATGGTCTTGAAGAGCAGGCCCGACATGCGTACCATTGTTTGGCCTTGCTGGGGGTGTGTGGCCGTGACTTGGGCCGTGGCCTCGTTCCGGCCGCGAAGCGTGGACTCTGCCGAGACGTTGTAGGAGTCGTGGACAAGCTCGGGACGCGCCGAAATCCACCCCTCAGACAGATAACTCGGGACCCTCGTGGAGCGGGAGTACTTGGCATCGGAGGAGGCCAGCGGGACGAGGCTCGCATGGACGACGGCATCGAGGGTGGCCGGGTGTACCAGATGAGGCTGGAGGTGTTGGTGCGGCATCGCCTTCTTGACCCTTTCGACGGGCGAACCGATCGTGGCGACCATTTTGAGATGCTGCCCGAGGCGTACGTTGCTCAAGGTCTGGAAGGTCGGGCCGAAATGCAACCCCGAGCGGGAAAGGTCGCGGTACAGCTTTGCCGCAGACACCTCGGCCGCGTGCCCGAAGCCGTCGCTCGTCTGGTACGACTGGATGCTCGGAAGGGCGAGGTCGTCGTCGTCGTCGAGCTCGTCGTGATGATACTCCGTTTGCACGAATCCATGGCAGTGTTCTCTCCACTCGCCGTTCTGCAACGTCCAGAGCTGGAACTCTTTCCACGCCGAGGGGGTCGAGACGCTCGACTCCCGGTGCTGGCCCAGGTAGAACTGCGACTCCACCCCGTTGGCGTCGTCGGGCACGCGCAGAGCGAGTTTGAAGGAGACGTCGCGGAACCTGAACCCCTTCAGGGCCTTGGTCTCGTCGGCGACCTGCCGGCTCGCCTCGACGGCCATCACGAGCATGCCGGCGGCGGGGTACAGGACGTCCCCCGAGACCTTGTGGTCCTCTATCCACGGGCTCTCCGACAGGCGGATGTAGTTGCGCCACGTCGCGTTGTTCTCGTTGAAGCCCGGCACGGGGGCCCCGAGGAGCTCGTGCCGGCCGGCGTGCCTCTTCCGATGGCGGTCGCTCAAGGTGCTCTCGACCCAGTACTCCTTCGAGTGGTCGAACGGGTACGACGGGAGGTTCGTGAGCATGACGGGCCTGAGCCCGTGTGGCTCGTCCGCCTCGTTGACCTGGGCAAGGCGGACGTCGTATCCCTGGCAGAAGAGGGCGCCGGCGGCCTCGAGCGCGGTCTCCACGGCCGGCTTCTGGCGACGCAGGACAGAGTGGTAGTCGACCTTGGAGGAGGGGCCTCTGACTTGCGTGGTCGTGCTGGACAGCGGTCCTTTTAGAGCACCGTGAGGGCCGATCTCGAGGATGTCGGTGATGGGCTCCATCGCAGCCTCGTCGCCGTTGACTCGGTTGACCTTGGGTTGTGAGGATCCCTTGAGCATCTCGGTAACGGATTCCGTGAACCTCACGGGCGACACCAAGTTCCTGACCCAGTAGTCCGGCTGTCGGAGCTGCGAGAGCGCTATCGGGGCACCGAATGTCGACGAGTAGAACCGGGGTTCGAACGGGCTCTTCGGAGCGCCCTGCTCCAGCTCGCCGCCCATCGCCCGGAGGTACCCGTCGGCCATGGGCTCCATGTACCGGGAGTGGTACGCCAGCCCGACGTTGAGCCTCCTGGCAAAGACCCTTTCGCCGCCGAGCATCTCGACGAGGCGGTCAATCTTGCGGGCGTCGCCGCTGACGGTGTGGCTGCCGGGACAGTTCATGCAGGCGATCTCGAGGGTCCCCTCCTCCTCGCCGCCGCCGCCGCCGCCGCCGCCCAGCCGGTCCACGCGGTCGATGGCGGCCTCCGTGCCGGCCTTGTCCAGGTTGACGGCGGCCATGCCGGTCTTGGGACGCGATTCGGACCGGGCAAGCTTGGCGCTGAGCCGTCCACGGTGGTAAGCCACCTTCCACGCCGCCTCTCTGGAGATGGCCCCGGCGGCGTAGGCCGCGGCGACCTCGCCCGACGAGTGGCCGGTGATCGCATGGGGATAGATGCCCCAGGTGGCGAGAAGGTCTACCAGGGCGACCTGCAGAGCCGTGCATATGGGTTGGCAGAATTCCGGGTCATCTATTCGAGACGAAGTTCTTGGCTTGGACAGTTCGACTTGGAAAGAAGCACGTCAGCCTTTTTTTCTTTTTCTTTTTTTTTTTCTCCAGAGAATCGCCGTCATGATACAACGGCGCAACTTACACGTCAAAGACCATCTGCAGCCTAGATCGTTCAGGTATCTGTCGGCCGCAAAGAGACTCTCGTGGAACGCGCGGTAGGCCAGCAGGTCCATGCCCATCGCCGCCCAATGTGCACCTTGTCCCGTGAAGACGAAAGCCAGACGGGGGTTCGGCTTCACCTTTGTTGGCGCAATGCTGCCCTCGAGGGCCTCCTGTAGTTGGCGCGGCGAGCCGGCGATGGTCACGGACCGCCAGGCGTGATGGGTTCTCCTCGATGCCAGGGTGTAGCCGAGGTCTCTGAGGAGGCGTAGTTGAGCCGTCTCGCCCAGGCCCTCTGCCACCACCTTGGCCGACAGGTACCCCGCGTACAGTTTCTTGAGACGCGACGCGGCGTCGGGGTCGTTGGCCGACAAGACGAAGAGCCTCGGGAGATTTTCGCCCTCGAACCCGCTCATCTCTATACCGCTGTCCGAGCGGGGGGTGGGATCTGCTGGCCCGAGCCGTTCCCGTCAGTCGGGGTCCCGATGCCCAATGGTCAGTCAGTCAGGCCTTGGAAGAACTCACGATCGCCGCTGGTCGACCCGGCGGTCAGGTGCCGGGGTATACGCGGGGTCACCTCGGTGCGGTGGTTGCCGACGAGGCGGTGACGCTTCAGGAAATGGAACGCGTCGTCCATGACGACATGGGCGTTGCTGCCGCCGACGCCGAACGAGTTGATGGACATGCGGCGCAGGCCGCGTTGGGGCCAGAGGGTGGGCTCCGTCGGGAACTCGAGGTTCCACGAGTCCCGGATCTCGGGGTTCTTCTTCTCGAACCAGATGTTGCCGGGGATGACGCCGCTCTCGAGCGTCAGGACGCCCTTGATGACGGCGGCGACGCCGGCGGCGCCCTCGAGGTGGCCGACGTTGCTCTTGAGGGCGCCGACGAACAGGGGCTCGTCCGGGGACCGATGGGGCGCAAAGACCTCGGCCAACGCGCTCGCCTCGATGGGGTCTCCCACCGGCGTCCCCGTCCCGTGGGCCTCTGCGAAACGGGTGAGCGAGGGGTCCAGGTTGGCCCGGTCGTAGACGTGCCTGATGAGCGCGACCTGGCCGGCCTTTGTCGGCTGGGTGATGCCGGGGGACCGGCCGTCCTGGTTGGTCGACGAGTTCCGGATGACGGCCCGGATGACGTCCCCGTCGCGGACCGCGTCCGACACCCGCTTGAGCACCACGGCCCCGAACCCCTCGCCGCGGGCGTACCCGTTGGCCCGGTGGTCAAAGCTGTACGACTTGCCGTCCGGGCCAAGAACGCCGGCGGCGTCGAGCTTTAGTGTCATCTCGGGGGTCAGGATGAGGTTACATCCGCCCACGACGGCCTGGCAAAACGGGCACTACGGCGTTAGCCCGGGGTCTTCTTCCCGGTTTTGGGGGGGGGGTCCTGTTTTACCCCCCTTGCAACGGGCATTGGGCATCGTTCTATTCGCTCACCATTGATATTTCGCGGAGCTTCAGGCTCATGCACGCTTCGTGCACAGCCACCAAGCTGCTCGAGCAGGCCGTGTCGACGGTTACACTAGGGCCCCGGAAGTCGAAGAACCACGAGACCCTGTTGCTGAGCATGCTCGCCACCGTCCCCAGGGCCGAGTACTTATTTGGAATGTCCAAGTCTTTTGCTATGTGGTCGTTGTAATCCGCCGTGAAGCAGCCGACGTACACGCCCGTCTGCGACCCGGCCACTGTGTCGAGAGGGATTCCGGCTAAGGCAACAAGTCAACGGCAGCTCTCTCTTTTTTTTTTTTTCATGTTTTTTCATCTTCTTTTTCTCTCCGTATCTTGTTTCTTCTGCCGCCGTGTATGGGCGGGCGGGTGAAAAGTGCCCGAGGATTCTAACCATTTTCGAGTGCCTTGTACACGCTTTCCAGCATCCCTCGCTGTTGTGGATCGATGCTCCGTGCTTCCGTCGGTGTTATGGAGAAGAAGGGCGCATCGAACGCTTTGATGCTGCCCTTGAGGAAATGGCCATGGCGAACCCGTGTCTGTTTTCCCCTGGTCAGTCTCGGTGCCGATCTCTGGTCCTCTGCAGAGCCTCTCTTCGTGAGAGGACGAGGGGAGGCGGGGAACTAATGGAAACGCACCGCGCCGCTCCTCTCGGCGTCCGGATGCCAAAAGGCGTCGGCGTTGTATCTCTCCCACGGCACCTCTGTCCGGGCCGACCTCCCGGCGAGCAGAGAGTCGAAGAAGCGCTCGGGGGTGTCGCCGTCGCCGGGCAGTCTAGCGCTCACGCCGACAATGGCAATTGGTTCGTCCATTGCTCCGTGCAAGCCCAGTGGCGGCGTCTCGAACAAGATGGACTCTTCGTCCGTGCGGTAAACTCTATGCGGCGAGGTTGGGATGATACTATGTCAAGTCATGAGGCTAGGTCGTTGGGACGGAACCGATGCCTGGGCCAGGGCTCTAGCGGGCCGCTGCATTATGAGGTGGAATCCACCACCTTCCCCTCCCCTCGATCTGTTCGCAGCTGTGGACATGTAATAAAACGGATCGCGGCTTTCGCTATCGAGCTGGATACGCTTGGCGGCTCCCATGGTCTCCGCCCTCCCTCGCGTACCCGGCCTCCACAGACGAAGGGAAAACCGAATCATGCCAACTGTATTGCATCACCAGACCCGGCGTGGGGGGGCATGGTGCCGACGTTATCACGGAAAGCCACAAAAGCGCGGGATATGTCGTGGATAATAGGGCATATATCGGTGTCTTTGCAAGGATATTCTGCCTTCAGCCAACTATGCCTCGCCCGAGGGCTATATTAACGGATGCTATGTGACTTTGTGCCCAATACGTGTATTGATAACGTGGCTAAAGGAACATGCAGTAGCGGTCAGTCGAACCGTCGGTACATGTAGATTCTGTCAATGCACAGCGAACATCATCGTGGGTTCTTGGCTCTGGATACAGGGAATGGGGCCATCACAAACCAGGTACAATTCACAAAGAAAGCATCCTACTGCAAACACATTGGCCGGACGGGCCACCCTGGCCTATCCCGTCCTGGCTTGGCCTGCAGACTGCATTGCCCGTCCCTGGCAGTGATATATGATGTGCCGAGCCCACCACGGCCGGCAATTTTTTTTTTTTTTTTTTTTCCCTTTTCCGAAAGTCCCTCGGGAGTCGGGATAGGGCAACGTGCATTCATTCATCTGCCGCTTAGGTCGGTTGCTCAGCAGGGGGGGGGCAGGAGATTATCGTTGTTTTCCCCGGTTCATTTTGGTAGCATCCGTCCAGTCCCGACATAAAGGTACGATGTATACTTTACGTAGTAGTTGGCGCGCTCCGATATCAGATAGTTCAGGCACACAGGAACAGATTGTCAGCTTCATCGCGTTCTCCTTTTCACGCTACTTACCGCTGCGATGCCCTGACCAAAACCCCGGAGACCCGGGCAGACGACAGACAATCAGGAACATCGGGTTTGGCCCGTTCGCCCAAGCACCATCCCGGCTCAGGGTATTCTGTCGCCATGGAGCCCTTGACTCAGAACCTGGCAGGCAATAGGCGATCCTACACTACTATTACCACAAATGACACCCCAGTTGCCCGAACCTTGACACTCTCGGCTACCATGTACGTGGGGGGGGCCGTGGGTTGTTCGCCCAGCAGCTGTGCCGGAGGCAAGCATGACCATGACTAGTGAGCCCGATGACAGGTTTTGGGAGCCATTGGCAACGTGACAACGTCTACGGATACACACGTAGTAGTAACGTCAGGCGTCGGGCGGCGTATCAAAAGGGGGCAGATAACATTGTTCGAGGCACTAACCAGAGCCATTGGTCCTAGTCTGTCAGCGCGTCGCACTCCCTGCCGGCTCCCCCGCGGAAGCTCCCGGCTATCAACGTAGTCTCTCGCCCGGCGCCCAATGCATGGAGGCAGACTGTACATGGTGGAAGTAGGCCGGGCCGGCCCTGTTTCGACCGGTCTTCCCCAAACATTACGCGCGGCGTATCGGTGTGTGTGTGTGTGTGTGTGTGTTCCGTGCTGGTAAATCAACCAACGACGTTCATCCAAAACATAGAAGTACAGGGTTCTTGTTCCCCCCCCCCCTTCAACCCCCCTTCAACCCCCCTTCAGCAGTCAAGGCATGGGAAAGGGAGAAGCCGACAGGGGTGGGTGGTACCCAGGACGGCAGTGTCCGAGCTACCGGGTTGGCATCGTAGTACTTGTAAAAAAATAAAAACAAGAACGGAAAGGGGAAAAAAAAAAAATAGCCTGCTGCCCTAGTCCATTTCTTCCCCTCCCCCCATATTGAAAGAAGAAGGGGAAAAAAGAAAAGAAAAGGGAACGAGCGAAAACCCGAGATAAACCGCTCTTGTTCTAAGTTCATGGAACGTCCTGGTTCATCCCGCAACCTTCTTTAGCTGCTGCTGGCCTATCACTTCTCCCATTACATTACATCTTCTCCTTGCTGCAGAACGGTGAGCGGGGTTCGTCGTACCTCATTTCTTTTCACTGCCGTCGCCAAATCCTCCCCTCCCTTTTTCCCGTGTCCTCCGTTCAGCTGCTGCAAGATAGAGAGGGCTGCACCGCAGCATACACACCACCACCACCACCAACATCAACACCACCACCACCACGACGCCGCGCCCCCCTCGAACCAACCAACGGCTCTCTTTCTCTCCCCTGGCTGGCGACCTTTGTTTAGAGGTCAGCCAGACTGCCCTCGTTGATGGACAACCTCAGCCATCACCGGCTTCGGAAAAGCGGGCTCGACTCTACTCCCGGATCACCCGTGGGACAGAAGCGCCCTTCGACGGCCGCCAACAGCGTCTCGGCCGCCTCTGCCTCGACCTGGCTCACCGCTAGTTCGTCTTCTGGATTTCCCCGCAAGTCTTCGGCGGATAGCAGCGGCAGGCCACACACGCCGCCCTCGACGAGGCCCTCGATGCACTCGGGGCAGAATGATGTACGATTCACCATCCACCCACCCCCCGGCCCCCGCCCCCTCCCATCGTTTTCTATTGGTCGTGTGTGTTGCTGTATATGTTTGTGTTTCCGTATACGTTTTTGTTTCTGTATAAGGTTGTGTTTCTGTTTGTATGTGTGTGAGAAGGCCGGACGTTGAGAGCAGCAAATCATCTACAGGACGACCCCGAAGACCACCCGAGCCCAACGTCCGACGAGGTTAACCGGGCGTTATGGGCGGGAGGGTCCGACTCCGACGACGGATCCGACGACGCCGCGCCGGCCTCGAGTATCCGCCTGACTACCCAGTGAGTTCCCCCCCCCCAATCTTCGGTGGATGCTATGTCGTGATGATGCAAGGCATCATTGTAACCTACCTGCCTTTGGGTCTTGACTAGCTGCCGTGTTGTCGCGCAGAAGTGAGGGAAGGGGTGGCCGCTGACCGCTCTCTACCATGCAGTAGCAGCTCAGGGAGATCACGATCCAAGGATACCAGGTCCATCTTCCAATCAATCTTCCACAAGTTTGCAAAGACGACCAGGCGGTTCGGCTTCGTGCCGAACAGCAAGGTACGTGGATACCTCCCTTGGCGTGCCAGCCGCCCCCTAATGCCGCATCCACGCCCACTAACACGCGTTCCCGAATCAAGGAGGAACAAGACAGAAATGGTAAGACGTGGTTCCTGATCCTCCTCCTCCTCCTCCTCCGCCCAGCCCACCAACAGCTGCGCGTCTTGCGGGACGCTGACTGTGAGTGACTAGAGATGTGCTGACTTGAGCCCGCAGTCCTTCAGCACCAAATCATTTCTGAACTCTTCGACGGCAGACTCCACTTGGCCCCGGTCGTCAAGCCCAGAGCGGCGCTCGACATTGGCACGGGGCCGGGGTTATGGGCATTAGTGGGTGTTCCCCCCTTCTCTCCAGAACCACCGACTCCTCCCGTGCCCCCTTCTGCACGCGCAGATAACGCAGCTATCGCGGGATGCCTAGGCTAACCTTGTGTTGCAGGAATACGGCAAGTTCCTTGCAGGCGTCTGGCGCGGCTGACACTAATCCTCCTCGTCCTTTTTTTTTTTTTTAGCCAAGATGAACCCAAACTGCGCCGTCATGGGCGTCGATATCGAAAAGGTACGGCCGCCGTACTCGGTCCCCAACTGCAAGTTCAAGTTGATGGACGTCACGGCCGACTGGGCGGTCGACAAGCACTTTGACTACATCCACGTCCGCATGCTCGGCGACATCATCGAGAAGGAGAAGTTGATCCAGTCCATCTACGACCACCTGAACCCCGGCGGCTGGGTCGAGTTCACCGAGTGGATCGTCGTCCTCCACTCCCCGAACCGCTCCCTCGACGGCAGCGCCTTCCAGAAATGGGGCGAGCTCGTCGACCAGGGGCTCCGGAACATGGGCCGCGACGTTAGATACGCCCAGGAGTACCAGCCGCTGCTGGAGAAGGCCGGCTTCGAGAGGATGAAGCTGACGAAGCACGCCGCGCCCACCAACGCGTGCTACCCGGGCAAGAAGTGCCAGAGGTTCGGCGCCATGATGGCCAAGAACTGGGACTCCATCATCGAGCCCCTCTCCGTCCCCGTCTTCACCATCGGCCTCGGCTGGCAGGAGAGCGAGGTCCACGTGCTGCTGAAGAAGGTCCGCAAAGAGCTTACGGACCCCCACTACCATTCCTTCATGACATTGTAAGTCGTGTTTTGACACTACTGCCCCTTTTGTCATTCCGCCCTCCGTCTCTCTCTCTCTCTCTCTCTCTCTCTCTCTCTCTCTCTCTCTCTCTCTCTCTCTCTCTCTCTCTCTCTCTCTCTCTCTCTCTCTCTCTCTCTCTCTCTCTCTCTCTCTCTCTCTCTCTCTCTCTCTCTGTGTGTGTGTGTGTGTGTGTCTTGAAGCCGACGGCTTATTCCTCCTACTCTAGGTTGACGGTATACTGCCGAAAGCCACGTCACGGCGCTTCATCGTCCGCCTCGCTGGCAAGCTCTTCGCGTTCGGCACAAGCTTCGGCATCGCAAGCGTCGTTTCCCAATCTCAGCTCACAGGGTTAAGGGGTCGTTCAAGAGACTTTTTTTTTTTTCTATTCTTTTTTGTATACTTTGACGGATTGGAAGGCTTTTGTCCATATACCCCACACCCAAGCGTTTACGCGGAGCCGGTAACCGGTCATCCTTAGTTTCTTGTCCAGAAGCAGGAAAAAGTTTGTAGACGCCGGGCCTTTTAACCCCCCTCCCACCCCCCGTGCAGGGAATAAACATGATCTGATGAACACCATTTTTGCTGTCCGAGCTGCCTCGAAGTCATTGGAGAACCGCGGTTAGTAGGCCTGGATGTGCGACTCGGTCGTCTATGCTTGGAGGGCCTCCGGCCTAGGTGACGGCGCTGAGCTCCGGCTCCGACGAAGGCTTTATCAGGACCTGGGGCTATATTGACAAACCCGTATATGCAGGTGCGCACCCAGCGGGTACATGATCCCATCACGGGTCTGTCCCTTCTGCAGTCACACGACCGCAACTCCGTAGATCAGTGGGTTGAAGACGCTATTCTCGGTTTGACAGCCGTTTAGTGGTGCCAGCATGCTCCGGTCCTGCGTGAAATGCAGGCGTGAATGAAGAATCGGCTCGGCCAACCGGCACGAGCGGTCACTCTTGAGGCATTTAACCATAACTTTTAAAGCCCCAGCCGTGCCAGGAGCGAACCAACTCCTCTCGGGACAAGACCAGACAGACGTACATGACTAGGTAGTATGCATGTGCATATAGCAGGCAGGATGACCGGATTCCGATCCCCACCCGAATGCATGAGGGAGGATCCTTGCGTGGCTCATGGCACGGCGCACGCGATGATATCTGTATTCCACCGAATGGCAAGGTACCTAGCAGGACTCTCTCTCTCTCTCTCTCTCCAATCCACCTCGAGTTTTCTGAATCCTCATTGGCTGCGTAGGAAAAGAGTAGTTTTATTTCTGCCCAGTCGAATATCTGTACCCACCTAGATAGCAGCAGACCTGCGAGGCGTGTGTGTGTGTTCGGATCATGTCTGTGAAATGAGGCCTCGGCTGAATATCCTTCCTGAGATGCCGCCGACAAGTCAAAAATAAGAGTGTAATAAAAATTAAAAAAAAAATTTAAACGACCACTAGTACCCCACACGATCGAGATCCTTCTTTCTTTCCGCGGTGTCCCTCCCATTGCCAAAAAGTCCAGTTCGGAATACCCTCAGTTCTTCAACACCTGTAACCCCTCCCGTTTCTATTTTATACCCTCGTCCTTCGCACAATGGCCGACCTCGGGGCCGACCCCAAAGCCGCATACGGCGCGGTCTACTCGCCGTCCTTCCTCAGCCTGTTCTACGACAAGTACGTCCTGGGCTTCAACTTGAGGTACATCTGGAGGTGCCCGACGGACGACGTCCTCCTCCCCTTCTTCGCCGAGAACTTCTCCCGCAACCACCTCGACTGCGGCGTCGCCACGGGCTGGTTCCCCGCCGCGGCACTCGCGCGCCCGTTCCGCGCCAGCAGCAGGCAGCGCCTCGCGCTGCTGGACCTGACGGCGCCCCCGCTCAGGGCCGCGGCGGCCCGGATCCGGTCGGTGGCCACCGGCACCGAGATCCTCTGCGTCGAGGCCGACGTCACGGAGCCGCCGCCGAAGCAGCTGCTGGGCGAGCGCTTCGACTCGATATCCATGTTCAACCTCCTGCACTGCATGCCTGGCGGCAGGGCGAAGCTGCGCGCCATCGGCTCCTACAAGGAGCTCCTGAGCGAAGACGGCGTGCTGGCGGGCTGCACGGTGCTGGGCCCCAGCAGCCGGTCGACCGGCTGGCTCGCCAGGTTCCAGCTCCGGTGGTACAACAAGTGGTGGGGCGTCTTCAACAACTGGGACGACACCGAGGAGGTCATCCGGGAGGCGCTGGAGCGCGAGTTCGCCGAGGTGGAGACCTGGGTCGTCGGCCAGGTCATGCTCTTCCGCGCGAAGAAGCCGAGGAAGCCCCTGCTGGACGTCTGAGTGTGAAGAAGGGTCGATGATAATAAGCAAAGATGACCAAAAAAAAAAAAAAAAACCTACGACGTAATGATCATCAAAATGTAATTAAATGAAACATCTCGGCTCATGTAGCAGCGGGCTGGGCAAATCATACGATGAATACGATAAATGCTGCCCACGGGCTCACTATGTCTCCACGTGGTTTCCCCTGAGCTAGCGAAGATGGACTTGCTACCAAAGTACCAAGTACCAACCCGATGTGAGTTGAAAGTCAACTCGAAATCCGCGTTATCGAAACAAGGGGGCGGTGCCCGGCACCCAACTCCGGCTATTCATCTCCCACCGACAACTATATCATGTGTGACAGACTCCTTCAAGAGCTTCTTTGTCAATAGAGGAAATAGAGGATGCGGGGAAACAATGAGGCTCAACCTGTGGTTTCACATCGCATGATAGACTGGGGCAGGATAGCAGCTGCGGAGGGCAGGGGAGCCCGTCCTTAAACAACAGTCAAAAGTCCAAGGGCCATGAATGTTGTGTGGTGTTATCAGGAGTTGGGGCATCTCCTGATACCGGAAACTTATTAAATGATTGAGGGGACCAACTCAGACCGCGACTGGGTTGAAGCCGACACCTCGAGTGCAAACGCAAGAGCGGCGTAAATTGCTTCGGCAATATTCCCGGTAAGGTAAGACAACAACAACAAATGGTCCGACGAAACCCCCTTTCCGTCTTGGCGAGCCGGTGAAATGATAACAGAGAAGCCGGTCGTCGGCGCCACCAACCGCCAAAAAGGGCTTTGAGCTTACAAGCAGGTTCCCCGGAGCCGGTCTCTTACATGCATCTCCGAACGCATGATTTTTCCGACTTTGTTATATGTAGGTCTGGCTTGTGTCGAAGAAAGAGGTTTGCAGTCGAGGGTTTCTATTTTCAAGATCTGATGTCTTATGTTAACTCCATGGTTCCTCTCTGCTCGGTTTTGCTGTCCGCATCTCCCCCTTGAATGATGAGAAATAAAGGTAAACAGTATTTTCAGTTTTGGGGGCGAGATAGGAAGAAACGAGCGACTGTCTGCGTATTTAGCTCTTCTAGCAAAAGTCGGCACCTATGTCATGGGCTTAGTTTCATCTATCGGAGCATGAATTAGTTTCATCCAAACATGTAACTTGGTCCCTTTCTGACGATCGCCGAGGACCAAGTATCTGGCCTGTGTCTTTGATTCCGAACGTGCTTAATTATGGATGTCTCGGATATTCATTCAATATTGATGGTCCAGCATGTAGACTATCTGATATCAAAAGGAATATTAGGCTCAATTAACAGGTGCAACTAGGATCTGCTATTAGAGGGAAAAAGCGTTCTCTTTACATGTAGCTACGACTCGCTCCAAATAACTGTAATGATCACAAAGAAATCAAAATGGATTGGTATTTACACTATGCTAACGACGTGGCTGGGTTATACAAGTGGCAGGCCTTACTTCAAGTTTGCTGGTAGCCAAGGAACTGGATGACATCTGGTTTGACATGGCTAACTAATTACCTGTGTTAGGCAAGTTCGGAGCTACAATGATGTCGATAGTACGGCTGTTTTGGGCGTGGATTGAATATTTGCGTCAACTATGAGTCGCCAGCTCGTAGGAACAAATTTCAATCGGTCTCGTCTCCGCTGGCAAACTCCCCGTTCTTGAGCTTGTCACTCAGGGCCTTGTTCTCCCTGATGAATTCTGCGAGGTCCTCCCGCTTCTCAAGAAGAAGGTCGGCAACCATGCGGCCAAATACGGCCCCACCGGCCGCGTTCAAATGCGTGGCATCGCCCGACGATAAGTCGTACTTGTGTCCATTCACGTCGCCGATGGCGTTGATGTAGTCGGTGCTGGCGGTGTTGAGGTCGAGATATGTGGCACCCACGGCTGCGGCGGCGGCAATCGCTCTAAGACGCTCGGTTTCGAGGTTTTGAATCACCTTGCCGCCGCTGAAAGTGCGGCGAGTGAGAGACGTGATTAGAATCTCGGGAGCAGTCAGCATCCATCCAACTCCGATCCAACACAGTTGCGGAATCGACTCACGGGTGTCCCGCCCGCCGCTGTAACATCGTTTGCCAAGGTCTGAAGATTGGCCTGGAACTGCTCTGGGGAGATGTTCGCCGCGGCCTTCTGATCGTTGTGGCCGAATTGAATCGTGACGATCGGGTTGAAGGCCCCCTTGTTCGCAATGACTTCTTCAATCACCGTGTCCCATATGCCCTGGGCTCTGAATGACACGGTTGTTGCGCCGCTCTTGCCATAATTCTTCCCTTTGGCACTGGAGTCGACGAAAGTCAAAAACCCGTCGCCCCAGCCGCCGTCAACGGCCACGGTCGAGTCACCGGTGAGGAGAAAGTAGGGAGGCTTCGCTTGACGAGTCGCCGGCGCACTGGACTGGCTGATGGGAATTGCGGAGGCAGATGTAACTGCCGTCGTCAGAATGGTCGCAATGTTCCGAAGTCTCATATTATCGACTTGATCTCAGAATTTACGAATATGAGACGGCCGAGAGAATCACTACAACACCCGACAGATCAGTGGAAACAAGGCGGTATCTACCAAACGGCGATGGAATCTGTTATACGGCGATGGGCCAAGTACCAAGCAGTGTTGACGCCTGTGACAGACTTTTGTTTGGCCATGTCGCATCTCGGCGAGGACTATACCGAAAGAAGCGATTACGGCGACAAAAGGGCAAATGCCGCGATGCTCCCACGCCAATCCCACCAATGACTTTCTCGCCTCCATGGTTACGTCCTACTAACTGCAACAGATTGCGGGGTTTCATTCAGGCGCGGCACTTGTGCTGCGGGTAAGACATCTCGCCTCGGCCAATGTCACTGACGGTTTATGCGATTGATCCCAACGGGGCATAACACCGGCAAGACAACGTATGGGCGAGTCTAATGCCTGTCACCTGAGTTGCTCCGTGAGATCATTCGTCCGAATACCTACGCCGGCACGGGTTTCTAGCCGCCTGTCCTGAGAGACCTGCATCATCAAACTCGCCAGCACCATTGTCAGGTATCAAATGAGACAGGATGTTTCCTTCTTGCTGCATGACTTGTACTCATGAGCCTCTCTACATGAGACTTCGTATGTTTACGGCAGCGTGTCCGAATTAAGACGCTCACACGTCTATTGATATTGCAAACATTCTAGGCGATCTCATCACTGTGATGTCCCGCAATGCTTTTCTAGGGCACAGTCAACGTTATGAGGTTGGCATTCCACGGTGATGCTTGACTGACTTTCTGGGATGAACTGCAGCACCTCCTGGAAAGAGTGCAAAGCAGTTGTTCTATCTAGAAATACGTATGGGCTGTACACTTATGAAGTGGTCAGTAGGTGTGCTAAGCCACACGAGGCTATTCCTAGCTTCACGATATTGTCTTAGCTGCAGGCTGCCGAATCAAGTAATCCGATGAGGAGAAGATGCGCTATTTGATTATGCGCCGAGATGACGGTTTCTCACAACACGAGATGGCCCATAGATGGCTTCCTTGTGAATGCTTGGTTTAGAGCTCTTGTTCCAGCCAACTTTCGCTCACAAGCTTAGGCCGATCCAGCAGTCTCTGCCACTATCTGAGATTTGCTCGTTGACGCAGAACTCGCCAGCTATCAAAATGGAATTCCATTTGTTTTCTGAGCTCCCGTTTGAACTACGTGTCCGCATCTGGGAGTTGACGAGGGAGCCTCGGATGCTCACGGTGGAGGCCCGAGTCGAACTCGACAAACATCGCCGCCACCCGCTGGACTTCACGCTGTTTCACTGTACCTCGCCCAACGCTGTCCCGGCTGTGCTGCAGACGTGTCACGAGTCGCGTAGCCTCGGGCTGTACGAGAGGTCATTCACGAGTGGCCTCACGCCGCGATACATATGGGTCAATTTCCAGCATGATACGATTCGGGCCACATACTGGGACCTCAAGCTCCTGAAGATCGAGAAGCAAAGAATTTGCTACCTTAGTATTGAGGTTGATAACTTGGAGAGCTTGTTACGTCACTACCGCGAAGCGGTTGCAGGGCTCCGGGTCGTGAAGACGGTTGAGCTGTTTACGCGGGAGCCTCTGCCCGAACGTGTTCATCTCATTGAGTGGACCCGAGACACAATGCGACAGATCTCTGAGAAGGAAAGTTCCCAATCTCCTCAAATTACTTTAATTGAAGAGATTACGGGAAATACAATGATCTAAGACTAGAGGGGGGTTAGAGACTTTGAAGTCTGCACAAGTGTTATTTGGCATGCCGCAGGCCCGGCAGGTGTTAATATACCAGTTTACAAGTGCGCATGACAATACAAGAGAACACCAAAGTACAACTTTTACAACCGGGGGTTCCTTTCCATGAGGGATGACAATGGGGTTTACAGCTGTGGCTAAAATACGCACAGTTCAAGAAAAGGAGGCGTAAGATCGTATAGACAAGCTCAACCATCCATGACAAATGGTTTCAGGCGGGATCAGACAGTTGGTTCGGTTATTGCGGATGAATGGGCCGGATAGATAGCAGTTCTTGGTTGACAACCATGCACGAGCTCCCTCTGCCGACCGGTCCGAGATAGGTTTCGAATTTTGGTGGAGAAGATGGTATTCCAGTTCGTTCTTGAAGTGGGAAGTCTTGGTGCAACATGCACAATGCAGGAAATCCAACAAACGGGTTTTAGCCCCTACAAAACAGGAGTAGTTGGAGAGAGTCGGAGTTGTAGTCTTAACTTCGCGCTTGGGGTCATTCGTTCAATACGATCCTCTTCTTTTCAAAGTTATTTCTTCCTCCGGTTTATAGCATGTCCTATTGAGTTTGTGTACCGGCGCGAGGTCAGCGGTTACTGCCCCAATCAGTGATGATGACCCTCGTCAACTCCTTCTGGTGGAAAAGGCTCTTCGGCCCCCTCTAGTGTAGGGTTCCATGACGGGTTGGCACCAGCGTCACGCCAACGCACAGATCTTGGGCCATGCTTGTTCCAGTCTAGAATCGCGTCAAAGTCTCTGCAGGTGTGCATGGAAGACCAGTTGGGTAGAGCATCGCGTCGCAGAGGGTTGTCGAGGGGGTCCACGAATAGGGCAGGGGTAACATCTGCTTGGCACTGCAGGTTCATCCTCAGCATGTCTATGCAGTGGTCTGCGTAAGAGGAAAGTGAAGTCAGTAAATGTTTGAAAAGAGAATGCCTGATCAAGGATCTTGTTATTTTCTGCGTGAAAGACTTCCCCCTTACCGAAATGGGAATATATGTTCTCATCAGCGACGCCCTCGTCCAAGAATTTGTAATACTCGTAATTATAGAACAGCCCCATTCTCAAAGAGTTCTACTAAAATGTTAGCCGCCATAGAATTTGGACTTCCGGAGAGAATTTGCCTGACCAGGCAATGAAGCAGATGAAAAACCTCCAGCATGGCCAAGTACCCGCCGCCCTGTTCCTCGGGGATTCTATGGAATGGCATCTCGGGCGAGTCGGTCATATTGAGCAACTCGACTTCCTCTTCAGTAACCCGGATACCTCCGGCTCCCAACTCAATCTCGTGCCATGCAATGTCGATTTCGTTGGAGTGTGTCCCGGGGGGGCCGCGCCATTTGTTCGTCTGCCTGAACTCGGCATTGTAATGGTCTGGTGCTTTGTACTTGACGGCTTCAAAAGCGGGCGCTATGAGTTGTCAGGGGATGCGTTGTGCTAGAGACCCGTATACCCATTTCGTACTTACATATTGTTGAGAACTCCCGTGTACACAGCTCTGCGATTTCGTTCTTTGAAGGCGTGGTTCTGATGGCGAAAAGGAGAGCAACAAGCGTGATCAAGTTTGTGAACCCTAGTGCAATTGTCGATCGACATAATCGACAATTGAGCCCCCTTGCTGACTGAGAGTTGACCTCCACCCCCTTACCTTCCGACTGAGGGAGGCTTTCATAGTCCCGCCGCAGTTCCAGCCACATGTTGTAAGTAAAGCTCTCAGTATGTTTCCTGGTTGGCGCGCTGAGCGCTGCTTGATCTTCAATGAACGACTTGGTCAAGTTGGGACGAGGACAATGTGTCCCAAGTTGAGGACATTCTGAAATCCAACAGATTCGCCCTGGATACAGTACATAATGATTGGGGTTGTGGGTTGTTAGTTTACTCCCTTATCGCATCGTATTGGACTGGCGAGGCCCGACCGCTTTCTTTTCCTTTGCTCAATCTTTCAGAATCCTTCAGGATTCGACCTGCTTGTTGCGGCCTAGCCTTCGAGTGGGGAGGGCCCGCTCCAAAAGTTCTCATGCACGTTGACCACCATCTTTGAAACGTTGCAGATACGACCGGCCAGTGATGAGGGTTAAACTTTTGCCTATCTGGACTGAGGTACATAGGTTTATGGAATTCCGAGACAGAGAGGAGCGCAACCCCGCCATCGTAGGATCGGAGTCCCGATCAGTGTCAAACACGCGGAAGGCAGATTATCCAGTCCAGATGTGGCCTGACTGGCTATTCTAAGTCTAGATAGCCCTTAACAGCATCCAAGCAAAGACGACCTTCCGTTCTTGGTCTAACAGATACGTAGTGTGGCAAAGATGTTGCATAAAAGTCCTCAACCTGTTGGTCCAGCTTGTCTGCGAGCCAGGGAGTGTGATAAGACGCCATCGTTGAGAGTGAACACTATGGGGGTGAGGGGCTGTTTTGACCCAGAAATAAACAAACCAGTCAACCCTCCTCGGATTGAATAAACTTATAAGAGGTGCGGGGATCGTGCGCCAGATATCTTGCTCAACTGCTCCTGTTCATCTCTCATATTTCTGTAGTCAACAACCAAAGACAACGCCATGCAGATCTCTTTCGTCACCATTTTTGCCCTGCAGGCCATCGGCGTTATCGGCGCTCCTGTCGCTGCTCCTTCGACCGACTACGCAGAAGTGGCCAAGGCTAACATCATCATCAAGTCTGCTGGAACATACAGACGCGATGAGGAGAAGAGAGAGGCAAGTTATGCCGACGCGGCCAAGGCCAACATCATCATCAAATCTGCTGGAACATACAAGCGTGGCGAAGAGGTCAGTTTATGACGAAGCTCACGACTTAGAGACAGTGGTCATGAGCTGACGAGACAATGTAGTATGCTGAACTTGCGAAGGATTCCATCAAGATCAAGTCCGTCAACACCTACTAAAGCTGACGGTTGACCGGCGCTCACACTTCTTTCTCCCTTTATGTCTGCCGGATCAAGACTAGGTCGTTATCAGTCCCGGATGGATATATGATGCTTATGCCAGACTACTCGGTATGAAGTCGTGAAGAAACGGGATTTCTCGATGAAGATCGTTTATATGACCACTGTGACGTTCAACATTGAGTCCTCATTGTGAATTGTCGTGTGTTCGACCCGATCAGAGAAACGACGTCGTTTGAAGGAGACTGTTGGAGATGTTATTTGCGCGGCGTCATCAAGCGTCCCTCTTGGCGTCGGCTCTCGAAGCTTGGCATTCGATTAAGCTGCAGTAGTATTGCGAAAGCCAAGCTCTTGGTCACTTTCAGTGCCAAGCAAAAGCGGGTTCTATTATTAAGCTAATAGTCGACCCTGATAGACGATGAAAGCATAGCCCATTTTCTACAGTCTCACAGTATTAACGAAGCTTATCACCGTTAGTGATGATCAATGATAGCCGGACTTTAGCTGCACCGGGTTACTTGCGATGGGCTTCGTCATCGTATATGTAAAACCCGCTTCCACCATTGCCCCTTCTCGCGCTTGATTGCATCACACTAGGTTTAAGCCGCAGCAAAGTCGCAAGACGCTCAAAAGAGGACTTAGTCATTGTGCCCAAAGCGTATGGGGTGGAAGAGCCCAAGTAACCGGCTTGGTGGCCCCGTGGTACGCATCCATCTAAAGAACCATGAGCAGTTTAGATGTAGATACATCCTAGATATATGGGACCGGAAATCAGACTTAGTTACAACCATATCTATTATCTTATATATGAACATGATGTAGATCACTGGTGCTGTTCTTGTATGGCAGCGTTATTTGGTTCTTGCGATTTATAAAGCTTGACTTATGTAAGAGGTTATGGCAGTATTGATGACAACAGCCGTATGTCGCCTGGTAGGCTTGGAAATTGCCATAGCGCCTTTACGCTATTATTATCCTTGTTACTTTAATTCTCTTTATTACCCTCTATCAACTGCGCAATTGGAACGGCTAAAGGGTGAAATAGCACCTAACTCTGTGTAAGGCGTGTGAGAAGTTTAGTTGCTTGAAATGTATATGGCTTAGAGAGAATGCATCTTCTGGGCAGCATTGTGCGTAATAACATATAGCGTGGTTTATTGTACAGGTAAAATTATTTATCCCAGTCTGTAGTCGGCTCCTCGCTGTATGGATCACAGTGCGGCTCACCGCCATAGAGCGATCTACATTTCTACAAAATATTAGTTTTAGGTACTTGTACAATTGTTTGGTGTATACTTACATCCCGAAACTTTCCAACCACCAATTCTCTGTAAATTTTACATTCCTCGCCACTATTGGTATCAACCATTAGGCCTCTAACCTGCCTATCAGAGCAGGCACCGCTTGTGGCATCGCTGCTATACTGCTCATTAACGTTACACCTAAGTCGCGTTAGTTTCTATATTATACTATAATACAATATACATACCAGCATTGGTAGAAGGCGGCAGCATTAGCAGATGCAGAAAGCGCAAAAGTAAGAAGCACTGAGACCTTCATATTGAAAAATACTAAGAATAAGTATAAGTATTATGTTTTAAAATATTTGATGGAGAAGATGGAGAAGATGGAGAAATAGTGGCTATGAGCTGACCTATTATATAGATTTAAAACTAACCTCTTTATCATTATAGAGTCCTCCGAAAGAGAACATGTTAAAAATTATACTCTATAAAAAGGTTTAATAGATTACTACCATAGAAAGAGAAAGTAAGTTAAAATATACCAATTTAGTAAAGAAATTAGAGTTTTTCTCTGAAATCTTGTTAAACTAGTTAAAGAGATATACGATATAACTAAGGGTAAATACCTTGTCAGACGTTATACGGGTAGTTTTAAGAGGCATAGGACGCCCTTGCAGATGACTGTTGCGCCAAGCAGCTCTATATGATACGTAATAGATGCCAGGTAGGGATTGATGTGAATGGAGGGCATACGAAATGGTGATTTTTGGCTGGATAAAAGCAGGTAGAAAATGTAGTATACTTCTATTAGTCATAGGGCGTATGGGTAGTAACATCATAGGGAAATTTTACTTCCCCCTGCCACCCTGTATATTAGAAATGCTTTATATTAGTACTATAGTCTTCTAGTTAAATCTATATTCTCTCTATTATGCTACTTAATTATTCATAGTAGTCTCATTCTCTTTTAATTTAATGTTACGACCAAAGAAGCGTTAGTTAACATAACCACCTAGAACGAACCCCTGCCGCGGGATAAGGGGCCAAGGACTCATATACACCTAGGACGGCGCTTACGGGACGGCATAGAAAAACTATGGTATAAGTTACGTAATAATAAGATACTTAGGTAATTAAGAGATAAATCCATCACCACACTTCCGCACAATCCCCACCTCCGCAACATCATCAATTTTTCAAACTATCACAACAATTGCTGTATATCGTTAAACCACGTCATTTTTCAGACTACCTTCTTCAACCCATTGTGAAGCAATACACCCAAGATCGGCCCCAACGGGCTCTTTTAGATGTGGCACGTCAATGGGGCATCCCAAACCATACTTGTTATTATCGGCTAAAGGGCAGGCAAAGTAGAAATACTGCCTTTAACCATATGCAGCATTTAACCCCCCCACCCCACGTTTGAACCACCCAAAAATGCCTCATTTCTCCTCCTTCATCAACATCACCACCTTTTTCAAACCACCACAACAATTGCTATCTATCGCCAAACAGCGCCGTGTTCTCAGCATATACTGTTATATCTTTATAAGGTCCTCTGGCCGGACCTTTATATAAATAGTAGTACGAATAGAGAAATCAGAATTAGAGGATAATATGGTTTTAATGTAAATGTTGACGATAATGTTGAATGTAGTGGTGTCGCCTAGTAAATTAACATCACAGAAAAATGTATCGTTATGTATCGCCGAAAGTGAGGAGTAAAAGTGGAGGGGGCCCATTTTGGGTTATATGAGGTCCAGTCGCACTCTATGGGATAAGTAAGCAGAGGTCGATACTCGGTAACAGTAGTCTTGGTTTGTTTGTCTATTCATTGCCCGGTGATCAGTCGTGTGGTTAAGGTCGTAGGCATAGCTCGTATAGCTTCTTGTCAATTAAATTACTAAGGTCAGATGCTAAAAGGTATTTAGAGAATATATTATAAGTTGATTATTAAAGAGCTATAAAAGGAAATCTATACGGATATATATAGACTATTAAATATCCTTATATCTTGTTGCTTGGTTGTTAGGACTGATATCTAAATATTGGTCTTTATTGATAGACTACCTTGGTGTTATTAGACCTCATCCTAGACCCCTTATCGTCTATCGATCCCTTCTCATCATTATGTGGCCTTCCCTAGTTCTTCTATTCTAGAATAGTCATCCTATGCGACCCTAATCCTTAAGTGTTGTGCTGTGCTGCCCGCATCTTTGTCTCGCCTGGTGGGGCTGCCTCATTCGTTACTTGTTGGGTCGTACCAGGTGACTTCTGCCAATAGAACCGGATTTAGCTTCAGCCCGGGAGTCGACTGCCTCGCCAGTCAAGTAAATCTATCTTTTACGTTATTACAGTCCGTGCCTGTTCTCCCAGGCCGAACGAGAGGAAGGGGGAAAGCTCATAATGGCTAAGGCGCAAAGCATATAGCAGGTACACGGATGATTCGGATTTTCTGTAGGTTTCATATATTTCTAAGTCGGGTTGTATTATCATAAGGTTCACGGTAAGATCAGTACCAAACATGTAATTTTCTCAGTAATATTATGGACTCAGATAGGAAAAAGCGTAAGGCTTATTACGGCTAAGTATGTTACTGTCTTATAGAGGGGGCTAGCCTAGAAGAGGAAAGAATTTTTTTAGAAAGAAAGACAGAAAAACTAGCTTTAATAACTTCTATCGTCCCTTCCTACCGAAAAGGTATAAAAGACCACAAAGGCCTAGACTAGCTAATCTTACGTGTATTGATTATATCTATAATATAACTTAAGGCGTAAGGTTTTTAACAACTTTAAGGGACTTAAAGGGAGTTATTGACACAGCCTTCCTGGCAGCCGTTCCGGACCTGACAGGCGAAATAGGCTGTGGTTGCCGTCGTCGACTTATACGGCGGCGACCCGTAAGTACGCCGTGAGAACGAGTAACCAAACAGCGAAGCAGTGAAGTAACGCGTGAAGCAAGTACGAGCAAATAGGCACAGTCAAAACGTACGTATAGGTATAATAGTGGTATTCTAGATGGTCCTCCTCATGGTGAATATCCACGAGGAGGCCGTATATATACCTTCCGTCAAGTGACCATAGTCACGTATGGCCGCCTGCTATTCTAGACTGTGACAGTTATTATATGGCTAGTAGTTTAGTAGCTTTAAAGCTATTATAACTTTAATAGTAGGTTTAATAGTACTATTATTACCGTTAAGGCTATAGCTACTAATGCCAACGTATAGGCAGGGCAATACAGGGTTATTAGGGTTACTTATACTACGGTTAAAGTCTGCTACGGTAGTTGCTTTACACTATTATCGGGTATTTCTACCATTTTATAATATTAAGATATGGCATAGGCTAGAGGTACTGTAATATATCGGGTTATACGTATCGTAAATACTATGTACCGAGCAAACTAGTCTAGGCTGCTTCTTGTGGTCTAGAGCGCTTGAAATAAAGAAACAAGTAATAATAGATTCTATAAAGCGCTTAACCCTTATATAGCTTCTGTCAGGGATAACGCAATTGCAATCTTAGAAGAATAGTGCTACAGGCCTTTTATATAAGACGGATATTCTAACCCCCAAAAACTCATTCAAATAGAGAGTGGCTTTTTAAGGAACTCCTCCTCTTTTATTAGTAAGTTCGTACTAAGCTCAGTGTAATACATTATAATTATGAAATTAACTTTTTCCAATTTTCTACTTATGTCAGCTGATATATATCAGGTTCTCGGCGCAGTGATGGGGGCGGCGTTCGATCGCAACGAGCAAACATTGCGGTTTTCAACTTGGTTTTCCCAGACGTCGCTTACGGCGCCATTTCCGTTTTCCGGTACGTTATAGCGACCCAAACAACAAGAATTGGCAATTGATCAATTCAAGCCTTTTCCTGCCTATTCGGAGAGACGACTGACGTCGGGAGAGTCGCAAACTGTCGGAGCCCCCACCTTGAAGGGCTCAGTTGGATGATGATAGACGGCCTGATGCGTACGTTGACGGGCGAGAGCATTTAGAATGCCAGGTGTTTCTTAAGCTTAGCGGAACTCAGTGTTATGGGAGAACGCCTTGACGAGGTGGGCTTGTAGATTGGTGCGTTGCATTCGTGTGTTTTCTTCCCAAATGAGTCATCCATTTCCTTTGTATTTTGCTTCCCTGACACAAAACTTGTCCCCTCTCTCTGCATTCGCCACGCTGTTTAGCCAAACTAAACATGGAATAATCAGGATTCACAGGCGGCCGATCTGAACTGTGGCATGAAATGTGAGCTCAATGGATTACTTTCCAAGAGCTAAGCCTGCCATCAGATGCCCAGGCTGGTGAAATGCCTTTGACATGACATCACTGATAGACCGAGCTTGCTAGTCATGGGACCCCTCATCAACTTTACCCCCTGGAGTAACGCTAGGGGTTTTCCTATGTTAATGCCATCAGTGGATAACGTAACATTCAACATCTAATGGATCGAGAATACCTAGAGTATAACACCAGCGACGACCTATACTCAGACATTACGCGAATCAACCCAACGAATTAGAGCGATAGTTGCACATCACATACAAGCAATTAAACAAGGATTATCGTAACTCTATACACAGGGGGGCAAGAATTAGTATGTGTGGTGCGTAGGCTCCGCTGATTAAGTACAAATACATTACATTAACAGTTGATGTTTCGGAGACTCCGATTCAATGCCCAGAAGTATAGTGTGTAAATTGGTAGAGCTGAGCTCAAGCACAAGTATACTCCGTACATTATTTCAAAAGTCCTCTCAGACTCAATCTAAGTATAGTATCAAAATCTAAAAAACCAGTATTCCCCTACCTATGGCCTGTTGTATTCTACTTGATAACCTTAATTCTTTATAATCTCCTCTCTAAGATGTCTTCTATATACCTGCTCCTCCTCCTTCTTTGGTCGCTATTATCCTCTTCTACATTTGCTGTTCCATTAAACTCCCAAGAAACAGGTCTTCGAAGTCCTAGCGATATTTATACTGTTGTTGTTCAAGGAGACAAGTACTATGTATACACACCCTACTATCGTCGAAAAAATCGCCCAGTCACAACCTTAATATTCCCAATCCCAACCTACAGAGACCAGGTCGTCATTCTTTCGGCTTTTAACGCCAAGGAAGAAGCCCACGAAGACGATAGCCCCCGACTACATCTATCAGACATAATTCGAGCTGTGGCAAGGAGGCATGCAAACAAGCCACTGAAATCAATTAACTGGGTGCTCGCGGAAAACGTCATCAATGAAGAGACGAAGAAAGTCATTAACGACTATTATCACGATTGGAAGAAAACCAACCCAGGAGCCAATATTCCAGAAAGACTCACAATCGACCCGTCTGATTCGTCTTGGTCGTTCTTTAAAAACACGCCGTTCTTCAAAACCGCTAACTTTGCGTTCGAAGCCAACAAGAAGACTGTGGTTTCATTAGACCTCGTTCTACGCGGGGGAATAGTCAAAGACTTGTGGTTACATATGGGACGATCAGCTCTGACCTCGTGGACTGGGCCGCCCGGCAACCCGTCTTCTTCACGGCCTTTGATACCCAACCTTATTATTCCCTATATCAAAGTCTCGTCCTCTCGCAAAACCTAGTCGCCTACGTTGACTGTACCGACTATATATCATAGTATAAAAGTAAAACTTATCATAAAATAGACTCTGGGTTTTACTGTATACCCTGGTAGTAAGCGGCTATCTTATGTTTCTGTAGGACTTTTACTTTAACTAGTGATTCCGATCTTTGTAGATCACCCTGGTTTCACCCCAGCCTCACCCTGGCCTTTCCCTGGCCCCACCCTCGCCCCACCTAGGTTATCATGGAATGTGAGTAAAAGCGGTGAGACTCTAGCTCACTCTATTGGCTAGAGGGTAATGGCCTGAAGAACTTCCGGGCGCAGATTCCACGTAATGGCGATTCGGGTTTCACCACAATGCCATTCAACGGAAGTTCCATTCAAGCTGCCAGTTGAAAGGTATTCTCCCCCTAAAGTTATGTATGACAACTTTAGGTCGCTTGTAGTACACGTTAATGTTGTCTTGATTTCGATTGTTCATGCTTCCTTCAAACACTTGATCATTCCAACAAATTTGCCTCCACTGCTCTCTGATTGCGTAACAAGTGGCCTGACAAAACAGGTTTTTAACCCGTTGCATGTTGGTTCCAATGCATACAACCGTTCAGTCATTCTCTGGACGGCACAGAGTACTTCTTAAATGAGGGCAGGCATTTACGGTTACTGCTGACCGGCTTCGGCACACCCTAACTCAAAGGGGAGAGAGCTTGGCGCAGAAAGGCAGGGGTATTTTCCTTATCCATAACTCTGGGTTATCCCCTTGTCTCAAGGCAGAATGGGATTCAAGCTTGTGTGACTCGACAACGTGTTTGCGCCGAACAGGAGGCTCAGCTGCATGTCGTGACTGACAGCCAACAAAGCTCTGTTAAGCGAGTCGGAGCTCATCCAAGTGTCGTACAATCTTTTTGTTGACATGCATGTTAGCTTGTCTTTGTTGAAATCGGTTCCTTACAGTCTTACAGTCTGCATCCCTGTTCCTGCATTTGCTTCCAATCACGCGCATTGAGGCAGGGGAATGTCAGCATTGCATTCGCTGGCTCTGGTCGGCCCTCCACATTCTCTGGCGTTGAAAGCCGTCAGTCGCGGCGGAGGCAAACGACCATTCAAAGCCGGTCAGTGATGGTCAACAAGACTATCGGAGTGGGACTTCCATTTTCAGATGTGAGGCAAATATTGCAGCTTTCTTTTCCATGGCAAAATGGGGGTCCTGGTTGACGATGCTTGCCAAGCATGACGGCTGATTGGACGGGATACGCGTTCGGGTTGTAAGCGCTATCAGCCGCTCGGCGATATAAGAAAGGGCTGCCCCCGCGAGAGGGTAGGCCTCATAGCTCACTTCGGCATCCTCATCCTCATCTCAGTCATTCGGCTCACTCCCATCATCATGCTGCCACTCGTTCTCGCAACCTTTGCCGTCCTGGCTGCGGCCCAATCCACACCGTGGCCCAAATTCGGCAACTGGACGGAAGACGTCAATGGCTACGGGTACATCCTCTCGGGGCCCGCAAAGCTTGGCAAGAAGACCGATTTCGAGCTGGAACGCTGCCAGTATGTCTGGGAGGTCCTCAACGAACGCACGAACGCGACCTACGGCGACCTGCCGCCACCGTACCCGGCAGAACGCTGCATGGACCAGCTCTACGAACGCAAGTCCGCCATCGGCGACGCGGGCTTCCTCGAAATCTTCGCCCAGGACATCGAGGAGGCCAGGGACTTCTGGTACGACGTCAACGACAACTCGACGCTCGACGACCCGGCCTCGTGGAAGGCCGTCGAGTGCCGCGCCCTGGTCCACCTCCCCAACGTGACGGCCTGGGCCTTCTCGGCGTGGTCTACATCCCCCTTCGCCGACGCTGCCAACAACCGCGGCAACGCGGAGCACTACTTCAAGAAAACGGACCTGAGCGGCACCACCGCTACCTCGCGCATCCTCGAGGGCTGGGGCGGCGTCACGACCAACTTCAGCATCCCCAACTACAGCCCCCAGACGTGCGCCCAGCGGCCCATGGTCCGCCCGCTGCCCGAGTTCGCCATCAAGGCCTGCGGCGACAAGAACCTGGTCGACGAGCAGGGCACCAACTTTGGCGTCCTCAACATCGCCGCCCGGGACGCCGTCGGGTGCGACGGCAAGAGGAACATCGACATATACGCGTCCATCTGGTACGGGAACGGCATCTCGGAGGAGCATCTCGAGGCGGAGCGTCAGCACGTCATCATCGAGATTGTCAACTTGAGTCAAATGGCCCAGAAGGACATTGAGAGCGGAAGGTTCGCGGTTCCTGCGCCCCCGACCTCTTGACCTTCTCGGGCAGGGGGCCGTCTTTTATATTGTAATACCGAATTCTGGCAGCCAAACTAGCTGGTTGTTTTATTATTTGCTTTAAACCTCTTTTGATCCAGACTTGTATTGAACTTTATTCCGAGGCGACTATCATGAACATACTAGTATCAATCACAGAGTAGTCGGGCAAGACTCCTTTATACTCACCGACGACCGTCGACCGGAGCTCTGCGGTTACTACCGCAACATATCTACACACAGGTTGCGGGTGCCGCTGTACTATGTGTTCAGCTACTATATGTATCCATTGGTGGCGATCTAGCACAATTATTATGGCTTGTAAAAACGGGCTAGCCGCTACTACGTTGATATAGGACAGCCATCCAGCTTCAGCCTATTCTTTTTCACCCCGCAAATATCGCAACAGCCAACACAAGATGTTGCTACTAGCTCAAGTTCTATACGAGGCAGGTTGAAGCGGCGTCGAGATGAAGACTGGCGAAGTACTGCAATCAACGTCAGATGAACGGAAAGTCGCCTATCCGTGACAGTCATCAACCCGTACTTCGCGTGATGGACTCGGCTATTCCCTTCAAGACCGCCTGCGCCTACTCGAAATCTCGGCCAGAACCGCGTAGAAAGACCTTCGCCTCTACCTGATTGACGTATACCAAGATATGTCCCTTCAACTGGGTCGACAGAACGGCGGAGGGGGGGTGGAAGCTAGGACGGCATAAAGATCCATCCACGCCAAGTCCCTTCTCGAACTCTTCGTCGCAGATGTGTGCCGCAAACTCACTGCAACTGATTGCAGCCGAGAAGCACATGCGATTGGATTGGTGTCAGGATAAGATCTTCTTGATCAAGCGGAACAGTCATGAGCAGGGGATGCCTATCCGACTCTTCTAGCAATTCTCGTCTGCTGTGCGGACGTTCTAGCACATCATAGTCGGGTTTCAGCAGAACCCAGTCTCTCCAATATTAATCCCAGAATCACCGACTGCATCGCCAATCCTTCGCTGGGCGTTTCCGAGAAGCCCTTGGACCAGATCATGACCCGATAGAAGGCTTCCACTCGGGAATATACAGCAATGATGTTCCAAGTTCGGGTATAATACCGCCGTGTAGTCGTTGATCCTTTGGCGGGTTAACCCTCTTCTAGGTTACAGTAATTATTACGGGTTCCGATATCACGGAACTCCTCAGCCAGCTTCAACCGGCCATCAGCACAAAAGTGTGAGTTTCATCCCTCAAGGATCAGAATCAGACACGCAAACGGAGTGTCTAACTACTACGCAATCTCCTTGTATGATGATGGCCCGTACTGTGCTGTTTTGGCGCTTGTCAAGCTTATTGAGAGGTTGGCGAGCCACAAGGTCGAAATCGAGAGCAAAGAAACTTGGCACTGGACAAAGGTCGCCAAGGGAGGAACAGGCGAAGAGGGCTGTATATTGACCTTTAACTTTTGCCGCGTCCTCTCGAGTTTCGACTGACCTTACACAGGCTGTCCAGCTCGATAACGCTTGCAGTGTATTGCTCCGATCTTCAGGCTCCACGCAAATGTCTCCCCGGCAAAGCTCATGGATTTCCGATAGTACAGCTCATCCGAGGCGGCCATGAACGAAGAAGCTATACTCCAAATGGCGGGGAAAGTGCTGGATGGAACTACTGGACGGCACGGCATCGTACCACCAGTCCTTGTCTTCACATCCCAGGAGACCAACATACTGCGAAAAGCATTCGGCACAGGTCTCTCCCTGAGCTCCGGCTTCTGAGCACTCTCAGCATTCTGAGCGACCCGAGTCGTGTCGCTCCGAAAGCCCAGGCGAGTTGCTTGTCACCACTGTCACCAGTAGCAATATATAGGCATTATTGCCCACAGGTTCGGTCCCTTCACAACATGTAGCTGGCCGTCGACGACCCGCACTTTGCACAAAATATGTGCCAGGGCTTCCGCGAGCTCGACGAGGAGCAGGGCACGAACCTCTCTGACAACTTCATGCGGATTCCTCCTTCACCCGCCGGCGTCCGAGCTTGCAAACAACTACCTGGAAGGGGAGCTGGAGGGCGGTGCGCCCTGTATCAAATGTTTTGGCCAGCTGCACCGCGACGTTGAGCGCCTGACTTGTTGCCAAGGCGACCACACGGCGAAGTGTGTGGTTTGTCAGGCAAACAAGAAGAAATGTTCCGCAGTATGTTTTCGTCGTTCCCTCGCCGAGTCTTCGACGCTGCTAACCTCTTGCACAGGTTCCCGAAGAACTCTGGGACGCCGCCCAATTCACGTGGAACCATTTCATCCACCTCCGCAACGAGTCGAGTCCCGCGATGGACGAGCTCCATAAATGGAGAATCGATCAGGCCATTCTCCTAGTGTCCAGTTCCTGGGTAAGAATCGCCGAATATATCGCCGATCCTTCGCTCGGATTGAGCGAGAAGAATCTCCACCCCCCTCCGCATCGGGCGGAATCAGAGGATAGGACACGTCCAACCTCTGGAATGCGATGCCCATGCCAACAACGACAATGACGAAGCCGCGGCAGTCCTCGGCCTTGCTGCTTCCTTGCTTAACGTCAAACGCCGTGGGATCGTCAACGCCCACCGGCTCACCAACAACGAGCGCGAATCCCTGACGGAGGAAACCGATGAGTGTCTCCCGGAACTGGGAATGACTTACGACGACATCGACGACATCCACGAGAAGGTGGACCAAGAATACAAGGCGGCGCAGGCGGCCAAGGTCACCCAGGACATCGACAGCGATTGACTCGCGACATCATTCCTCCGCCGTTGCCGAGGGCGCGCCTTACATCGGTCTTTCGGACTATGGTAGCTTAGTCATGTTGGAATTCCCAGGCCCGAAGGGAAAGGTCAACTGGAGCGAGGTTGACCGGCTTCGAGCTGGACCTGGACACAAGGTTAAAGTGTGTGTAGTCGCAAATGCGACAGGCCAGATCCGTCGCATCATCATCGGTGCTTGGCTTAAGGCCATCAGAGGTGTCTGATGAGATATTATATATACCTTGCCTGTTGGGACGAGGTTTTCTTCTTTTTCGCTATTCTGGAGATGTAAGGTTAGATAACAACCTACCCCTCCCCCCCCCCCCTCCTGTTTCTGATTCTCCTCTAATATTCGCCCCAGATTGCAAACTCTGCCACACATGGAATGGACATCGACAGCCCATTTACTCCCACATGAAGTCCCTACGGGATTAAGGAAGGCTCACAATGAGTCCAGACACTTTGGCCCTGATATAACCCGCCGTCGACTGGTAACACCCGGTTTTTGGTCTTTCTTGACCTACGGCTGGCCGTGGCGATGGGCCCGGACTATGGTCTCGGCGTGTAGCCGTGACACCATGAGCACCTTCCTCATCTCTGGCCTGCAGGGCCGCTTTAGCTGTCCCGGCTACTTCGAGACATGGGCGAGGGTAGGCGGTTCGGCGCGAACATCCCGGCACGACACCAGGCTTCCTAGGAGCATTAGGCGGCGGCCGTGGTGCCGTCGGGGGTGCCAGGCCTGACGGGGGTAAGCTGCCGCTCTAGAGCAGCCTAAGAGGGTAGATACGGAACCCTACAACCAAGCAACGCCGCAAGGACCTCATGATCTACGACCCGATCCCGACACGTAGGGTCACGCCGGGTATATGTTAGTATAACGCTCTTTAGGGCTAACAGAACATCCTCTTGGCGGCATTCAAGAGCCGTAGGCCGGTCGCCAGGATCTAGTATTTTACCGGCACGCCTAAGGCTTCTCTATGGAAGCGGAGGTACACTAGGAAGAAGGTCTAGCAGCAGCTAGATACCTGGCGGGGTAGCTACAAGGAGGGTCACTGGGTGGATAATGAGAAAAGGGGTCCACCCATTCGCCCTCGGGGGACTGGGAATGTTACGTGTCTCCGAAATCTTTCCCTCACCCACAAGCGTTCGCGCTTCGTGATTGACAGCGACGACGAAGCTCAAGAGTAACGGGAAAAGGGGCGAAGGATCAAGGTAATGACACGGTATAAAAGAAACAGTTGGAATACAAAAAAACGGTAGATACGGCCTATAGTAGGCCTCCTTTTCAAAAAAAAGGGGGGGGGGGCACTTGTCATAGCCAAAACCACAGATGACCGTACTGACGCAGTCACGTATTAACAGTAGAGTATATAGACGACCTCCTCGTGGATATTCACTACGAGGAGGCATCATACAATACACTACTATCACGCCTATACCTACGTTTTGACTGCGACTATTTGCTTGTACTTGCTTCCCTCGTTTCCTCACTGCTCTGCTGTTTGGTTACTCGTTCTCGCCACGTACTTACGCGTCGCCGCCGTATAAGTCCACGTCGGCAACCACAGCCTACTTCGCCTATCAGATCCGGAACGGCTGCCAGGAAGGCTGTGTCAAGTGGTAGCATAACCATGCCGACCTTTCGGCCCACCTTTACCAGTGGGCAACTTCATCAATAACATCACCACTTTCCTACTGTATCGCATCGAACCGATATACGAGATATCCCTGGTTATTTGCCTAATGAGATAGAACCAACAAACACAACCATTTGAAAGTATAAGGATAGCTTATAATGGATGATACAAATAGGGTTCTGCTATTCTTTTTCTTGGTAAAGACACAAGACGGCGCATGGAGGAAGGGCCGCATATCCGGATATCCAAGGAACATCCAGAAACGAGGGCGTTTTTTCTTTTTTTTTTTTTTTCTTCTTCTTTTTTTTCTTTCTTTGAGGAGCCAACAGCTGTTAGGAGTTCATCCTTCATACACCTCACTACATGCACCCCTACAGTGAGATCCCTCACACCAGGCTTCTTCATTTCTCACCATCCAACCTGCGTACGTTCAGCGACGACAGTCGGGCGGCTGCTCTGCGAAACAAGAATAAGGTAATCGCTTGTCTGTTTGCACAGCTGTTTTGCATATTGCCGCGAGGGCGTGGCCATTGCCGCTGTGGGTGTTGTACGTAGTAAGGGACGCGGTGCCCTTGGTGGTCATGACGGCTAATTGACTTTATTTAGGTCCGTACAAGAAACAAGTGTGGGTGGTCAGGGTCGTCGTCGTACAGGGAGGGACAATTAGCTGGTTCAGTGGACACATGTACGCCTTTTGGGGAATGTTGACGCTCCACGTTACAAAAGAGCCCATCAGCGAGGTTCCAAGTCATGATCAAGTCAGGTCAGGGGAGAGAGAGAGACTAGAGCAAAAGTTCCCAATAGCCGCATTCCACAAACACACACATGGGCGGTTCCATTTCAGCACAATGGACAACACTTCATCCTGAAGACGCACAACTCCCCCTTTGGTAACGAGAAAAGGCAATATCATCGGTTGCTGTAGAGATGAGATGACGCGTGTTTGTTTGCCTCAAGTTGTGTAGGTTCTCGGGGGGCGGCCAATTATGGGAATTGAGGAAGAAGAAGAAGAAGCTAATGATGTCTTACTCCGTGTAAGCAAAGCCAACCCCTTTACGAAGCACAGGGGCGCTCCCCGCCCGATGCGTGCGCCTTGCCACAAGCGCGGAGGTGAGCAGCCCAAAGATGTCGGGCGGGGGAGCCCCAGAATATAAACTCTGCGGTTTCGTGGACGATTGACTCAGCCACCCGAACCAGAAGAACCTAGGAGAAGCGACCCTTTCGGCGCCCCTCGTGTGCGTCCTTCCGCGAATCCCCGGCGACCCGAGATGGACTAGCAATGCATTACTTCATGTACATCGTACTACGTACTACGTAGTACACATTACACGGCCCAGGATTCGGAGGGTTCGGCTTTATGCTGACGGTAAGGCTACACGCGGCGTCGTGGGGCTGATGGCGCGGCAGTTGTTGGTTGGATGGATTGGCTTTCGTCCATCGCAAACTTTGTTGGCTCGTGAACCCCACGGAAAAGGGGGAAGAGGGGGAGAGAATGAGAGAAGGGGTAGGCCTCGAGCAGACACGCTGCCGGGCCCCCGTCCACTGGGCTGAACGGCCGGCGTGACGTTTTGTTTCCCTGCATGCGCTTTTGCAAAAGGGGGAGATTTGCAGCGTGAGGAGGCTACCATGCCATGCCATGCCATGCCATGCAATGCAACCAACGCTTTCTTGCGGGTTTCAGGTGCTCGCCTCGGACACGCGCGCTCAACCACTCGTTGCGGGAACCCAGTGTTCAGACCAGGCAGACGAGATAGAGCTTTCTCCCCGGGGCCCGGGCAGAGAGAAAGGGGGAAAAGACAAACAAAAACGCGGGAGGCAAACTTGCCGACCCTCCGTGCCGCCGTGACATGGGAAACCTGGAGAAGAGAGAGAGTGTGTGCGTGTGAGAATATAGGTAGTAGTACATAGTAGTTAGCCTCTTGACAGCGGGCCAACACGTAACATTACGCCACCGGCAAACTAGCTTCTCAAGGTTCCGTTGCGTAACTCTCGCTAGACGCTCCCGTCCCAACCAATCGTCCGCGGTCCTCGGCAGCGGCGGCTTCCAACGGCGTGCCGACGGGCTGGTGAGGCTCTCGAGGTCACGCCCAAAGACGGTTCACGACGCCATGCCTTCTTCTTCTTCTTCTTCTTCTTCTTCTTCTTCTTCTTCTTCTTCTTCTTCTTCTTCTTCTTCTTCTTCTTCTTCTCTTCTCTCTCTGTCTCTCTCTCCTCCCCCGCGCCAAGGTAAAACCGCAACCCATGCGAGATAGAATCTAGATGTGTCCATTATTCGCCGAGTACAGGTACGATGTACGATCGCCCGCAGCATGTCCAAAAGTGCCCAGCGTCTCCCGGGCGGCCCGAACGCAAGCCACATACCTGGTTCCGCGGGAGGCCAACAAGGCTTTGCCCATCTAAGAATAGGGGGCGCAGGAGAAAAGGGAAAAGGGAAAAGACTCGTTCGGCCAGGGCCCAGGGGGTCGTCGACAATGCACAGGCATGACATGGAGGCACTGTTTTCGGGCCTAGACGGATGCCCATCACAATCACAGGTGCGTTTGTGGGGGGGGTTTCCAACTCACAGCCCAATCGCCTCGAGATCAGACCGAAAAACCTTTTGGGTTTCCGCGTCCCTTACGATGTTCTATGTAGACGACGGCCGGGAACCCCTGCCTGCAACGGTCGCCAGCCCCATCAGCGCCGAGTCATTTGACCGTGGACGCCGGCCCTGCAGACCCATAAAAGCAATTACTCTGCTTCGTCAACACGGGGGCTGTGATGAACTCTGTCATAGTGCCTGGGTCGTATTATGGTAGCACTGCATAGGGAAACATGTAACCCTGCGAGGCGCGGACCTCCCTCCTCTCTTCCCCGTACGACGTGTCCGCCGGGCCATGTACTTACTATAAGATGGTCGAGCTTGTCGCCCGAGTCGGGGATGCTAGAGGTTCTCTTTTTTTTCGTTAGCCTCGAGCTGAACCCCCCAACTTCACCACATTCGTTTACCGGTTTTTCTCTTAACACAGAAGAACTAATTCCTCTAAATCCAAATCATGTCGCTCATTAAACTGTCGCTCGCGGCCTTGTTGGCCGTGGGCGCTTCCGCCGCCCCCGCCCCGGCGGTCGAGGAAGAGGCGTGCCCGCCGGAGGCCGGCAAGGTGGCCTCGACCTACTTCGCCGGCTACCACGCCTTCCGCGGGTTCCCCGTGTCCAGCATCCCGTGGGACAAGTACACGGACGTCAAGTACGCATTCGCCGAGACCAGCGCCGACGGCACTCTCAACCTGTCCAAGTCCGCCCCCGACCAGATCCCCGCCTTCGTCTCGGCCGCTCACGACCACGTAAGTCGTCCCCCCACCCCCTCCCTCTCAACCCCATTTCATTGGGTGCTCGGAGAGTTTTGTTTCTGACACTTTCCCCTTCGCAGAACGTCAAGGCTCTCGTCTCCATCGGCGGTTGGACCGGAAGCCGCTTCATGAGCAGCAACATCGGCAGCCCCGAGAACCGCACTGCCTTCGTCAAGACCTGCCTGGACCTTGTCGCGAAGTACAACCTGGATGGTAAGTTGAGCCGGAAGACAAGAATCTGCCGCGGGCAGTGAGGAAGACGCGGGGAGAGAGGAATTCCCGAAAGAACAGGAAAAAGAAGGAAAAAAAAAACTAACGAGTGCGAATCAGGTCTCGACTTTGACTGGGAGTACCCCAACCGTCAGGGCCTCGGCTGCAACGTCATCAACCCCGACGACACGGCCAACTTCGCCCTCTTCCTGCAGGAGCTGAGGCAGAAGCAGCCCAAGCAGCTGTACCTGACGGCCGCCACGAGCCTGAACCCGTGGAACGACGCCAAGGGGGCCGCCAGCGCCAACGGCACCCTCGCCTCCTTCGCCAAGTCGCTCGACTACCTCATGGTCATGGGCTACGACATCTACGGCGCGTGGGCGCCGACGGGCGGCCCCAACGCGCCCCTGGCCTTCACCTGCGACCCGCGCAACAACCAGGGCGGCATCACGGAGGGCGTCAACAAGTGGATCGGCGCCGGCATCCCGGCCGAGAAGCTCGTCCTCGGCGTCGCCGCCTACGGCCACGGCTTCTCCGTCAATTCGACCAGCGCCTTCACGTCGCCCGGCGTCCTCAACGCCTACCCTCCCCAGAACAGCAGCAACCGCTTCCAGGGCAGCAGCTGGGACGACGACCCACCGGTCGACGAGTGCGGCAACGCCCAGCCCCACAGCGGCACCTACACCTTCTGGAGCATGATCACCGAGGGCAAGTTCCTCGACGAGTCCGGCAAGCCCCGCCAGGGCATCGCCACCGGCTTCGACGGCTGCAGCCAGACGCCCTTCCTCTACAACGAGACCGCCCAGATCTGGGTCTCGTACGACAACGTCGAGTCCCTGACCATCAAGGGCAAGTACATCACCGACAACCACCTGGCCGGTTTCGCCCTGTGGGAGGCCGGCGGCGACTACAAGAACATCCTCCTCGATGCCATCCGCTCCTCCGTGGGCTTGTAAAATGGGGACGTCGGACTTGGGTGCGATGTGTACTTAAGATAAAGGTGTCTGGGCGAGAGCTGTATAATTCGACCTATTCCCGAGATCTTCATGCTTGTGTGTGTGTGTGTGTGTGTGATGGACCGTCTGGCGTGTGAGGTGAATGGTTTCGTTTTGTGACGCATAAACTCGAGATGCGACTTGCATAGCGGACTGGCATAGCATCCTTGGCTTGTGCCATCCACTTGTAAGCGTCTTTTCTGACGGACGCGGAAGCCTTACTTTTGTCACCCTATTGGTGCCGCGAGTTGGTTTGAGGCATAGATCTGAAGTGCTACAGCCCCCCTCTATCATTGCCAGTTGTGTCCTCTGTGACTGGGACAATTGGAAGACGGTTTCGTGTATTAGTCTAACCAAATGCCGGAGCTGCTTTGATGGACAAGAAACAGTACTAGCCAAGGTGTATCTGAGATTCATGTGACTCTTAGAGAACAACAAACAAACAATGCAATGAGTTTTGTCATTGAGTCTTTGACCGTCGAGTCAACATGTCTTTGACCGTCGAGTCAACATGTCCATGACCGGGTTTTTTTTTTTTTTTTCACTCTCAGAGACTCTACAACTCTCGATTCTGGAAAGAAAGAAGTGGGGCGGGTGTGGTTGGTTTCTTCTTCGCCGGAGCAAAGGCAACCAAACTAACTCGTTCCCTCTCTCTCTTTTCTCTCTCGATCAACCCAGATTCTTCCACCTCTTCTTCCCCCCATCTTCTTCACTCAGTTTCAAAAAAAAAAAAAAAAAGACTCAACTTCACTTTTGCTCCAACATAACAACAACGCTCCAAACACAGCTCGAATCGTTCAAATGGAGCCACAAGAGCAACAACAGTGACCGACAATGACGTTGGCAACAGTCTCACACCGTCATTCACTGTTTGTTGCTCCGGCTGCTCAACAATGACTCGACCTTGGTGGGAGGTTGTTGTGTCCCAACCAAGTTCCAACCGTCCTCCCTCTTCCGCCATGTTCGGAAGCTCATACCCCTTGGACACACACACGCGTCTGTCACGTACTGGGTTGAAGCCTGGCAACGTCTGTGAGAGACTCTTCAATGTCTCTTTCACAATTGGAACCGCCAAAATCTCGAAACAACCGCCGTCAAACGCAGTCCGCTCAATAACAAAACCACACTTTGCACCCTCACCGTTCAAACAAACTCCAAGCAGGAAATCAACTGGCACAGTTCCTTCCTCTTCTGGCTCCTTCTCCATCGTAAGGGAACAGACGAACGGGCCTTGCTTCGAATCCCAGAGCTCTTATATACCAGTCGTCTGCTCGAAAAAAAAAAAAGAAGAAGAAAAAAGTTCAATCTTCCAAACCTCACAACCACCAAACCTCCAACTCGACTGCCCACCCAAAGCAAGCAAGCAAAAACAGAAAAGAAAAAAAAAAAACATCCAACTCCAATCATCCGAGCCCTACACAGCCAAACCTCCCATCTCTTCTCTCGCAGTAAGCCATCCATCACTCGACCTCCCAAGAAAGCACTCGCAACCCTCCCCCGCTGACCTTCCCTTCCCGCACCCTCCCAGGCCATGCCTCCCAAAGCCGCCGCCCCCGTCTCCGACCTCAACGCCACCGAGACCGAGATCAAGCTCGCCCTCGCCCTCGTCAAGTTCATGCGGCGCCCCAACACCAACGCCGTCTGGGACAGGATCGCCGCCGAGGTCGGCTCGGCCAGCGGCGACAGCGTCCGCCACACCGTCCGCAAGGCCGTCGAAAAGCACGGCTGGTTCTCCCTGGCCCCCGCCGAGGACGGCCCCGCCACCACCCCGCGCCCCAAGAAGGCCGCCACCCCCCGCAAGAAGAAGATCGCCGAGGTCAACGAGGACGAGGGCGCCGACGCCGCCGCCGCCGCCGGGCAGGGAGAGGAGGAGGGTACCCCGAAGAAGAAGCGCGCCCGCAAGGCCAATGGCAAGGGCAAGGCAGCCGTCGCTGAGAAGAAGGCCGCCGAGGAGGAGGTGGCGGTGGAGGAGGAGAAGAAGGAGAACAATGATGGTGCTGAGCAGGAGCCCGTCGCCGCTGCTCCTGCTTCTTCCATCGAGTCCGAGGAGGAGTAAAGATGGACGAGTGGTCGGGGCTGGATAAGAGAGAGCATGGAGAGCGGCCCATATTGGGGAGGTTACTATGGGATCGTCACATTTGGCAGCGGACGGCAAAGGACTGCTCTGTTTCTGGGGCGGTCTGTTTGTTGACGGCAGTCTCGGACGCGACGGATCTTGATTTTCTTTTCTTTTCTTTTTTTTTCTTTTTTTTTTTGGCGGTGAGTCGTGACCACGGTTGCGGCTTGTATTCCTGCGGATAGCTTAGGTGGTGATTGAGTCTCCGGGAATCGTCACGTCGAGAGTCCCCTTTTTAAACGTTTTTGAACGACTCATGTTTTCTAAACGGTGAAAAGCTTTCATGTCTACTTCTTTTCGCCGTGACCATTTTCCAGTCGGCGAAAAAGAAAGCCGAGACGGCAGATCTCTCACCTCCCCCGCTGGCAAGAAGCAGCCGCTGCTCCTGGGAGGGTCTACACTAGCACCAACGAGAGGGAAATTCGTTATCCCTCTTCGGAAAATCACCCATGACTTAGGAAGTACCGCTGTCGGGCCCTCCCCGCTGTTGCGTCTTAGCTGGCAAAATCAGTTTATCAAGTCACTCACTCGAGCTCATCCAGAGGAGACAAAAGTTACACCTCAAAACAAGGGGTAGTCGACTGGCTGGTAAACAACGACGCCGCCTATGCGTCCGATGCAAGATGACGATCGTTCATAATTCGCTGGCTTGTGTGTTCTAATACCTGTAGGTCCATTGCTCGTGTCCACCCAGCCCAGACCAGACCTGCCGGCAGCTGGTGTAATATTCCCGCCCCTATGCGATGCCCTTCTCAGTAGCGCGGGTTCTCGCCGTACTGGTGGTGGTCCGGGTTGCCGCCATAGTTCTGCCCTCCTCCGTAGTTCTGGTTTCCGCCGTAGCCCTGGTTCTGTCCGTAGCCCTGTTGCTGGTCCGAGTGGTACTGTTGGTATGACTGGGGCGGCTGGCCCTCGTTGGGCCGGTACTCTTGGTGGGACTGGTACTGCTGGTGCTGGTCCGGCCGGTACTCCTGGTGCGGCGGAGCGTTGTACGACTGCTGATGCGACGGCCCCTGGCCACCGTACTGCTCATGCTGCGACGGCGGCGGGGCGTAGTTGCCGCCCTGGGGGGGAGGAGGTCCGGACGGGTGCCCGCCCGCGCCGCCGAGCTGCGACCCCGCCGTCGGCGCACCAACGCTGACGTTCTCGTTGCCAATGTCGTCGGGGACGTTGATCTTGACCTTGGGGAGGTACTTTTGCACCTTTTGCTCCACCATGTTCTGCACAAAGACCCAGCTCTCGCGCTCGAACCGGCGGTGGCCGCCGTTGACCACCCCGAGGATGCTCTCGCGCAGCGTCTCCTGCACCTTGCGGACCAGCCCGCGGATCTTGTTGACCAGCTTGAACTTGATGTCGTCGCCGAAGCCGCGGTCGGCGTGGCCGCCGGCGTCGCGATCGAGCTGCTCGTCGAACGGGTTCCCTCCCAGGATCTTCTCGAGGGGCCGCTGGAAGGCGTCGGGCAGCAGCTCAAAGAGCTGCTTCTCGATGCCGCCGAGGATCTTGCGGAACTCCAGGCGCACTTCGCGGTGGACCTTGGCGAGACCGGTGCTCAGCTTGTCGCTGATGACCCTGGAGAAGCCGCCGCTGCTGCCTTCGCCTTCTCCGTCGCGGTCGCCAAAGCCACGGGCCCCCGCCTCCTGGGAGCTCTTCTTGTTGCCGAACAGGCCGCCGAGGCCCTTGACCAGGTCCTTGACCTGGTCCTCGATCTCACCCTTGACGCCGTCGCCGAGGTCGCGCGTGCTAGTGTTGCCGCGCAGCCAGCGCTTGATGTGGTCCAGGGCGATGCGCGTGAACTGCTCGGCGATGGGCGCGTGCTGCTCCCTCAGCTTCAGCTCGACCTTCTCCTTGATCTCGGGACTGATGACGCGGGCCTTCTCCTCCGGGTTCCGCGCGGCGTCTTTGACGGTGTTGCTCAGGACCCCGAGCAGGCCGTCGAGCTCGAAGCGCGGGCCCCCCGAGCCCTTGTTCTTTTCCAGGTGGTCTTGAACGACGTTGATGGCCGAGGAGAGGAAGCCCTTGGCGCCGGAGAAGGAGTCGGTGTGGCTGACGCCGCGCGACTGCGTCTCGGGGCCGCCGCCGCCGCCGCCTTCGGTGAGGTTGAAGATCTCCCGCAGGTCATCGCCGGCCTCGTCGGTGATGACGCTGAAGCTGCGGGTAAGCTTGCCGATCTCGTCGGCAAAGGGGAGGGATTGGACTCCGTAGGCGTCCGGGGGCGCGTCGTTGAGGCCTCGAGAGCCGTCGCCGGAGGTCTTGTCCTTGTTGAACAGGGAGCGGAAGGCGTCGACGACCTGGTCTTCGAGACTGTCGATGGTCCTCGTCTGGAACGTGTCGATCTCGGCGGCGATGCGCGGTTGGATCTGGGGGGCCAGGGAGTCGACGTACTCGTCGACCTTTGTCATCAAGACATCGGGGAGGCCGCGGGAGTTGGACATTGTAGCTTTAGGCAGTTCTCGGAGGGGGGGGGGGGAGTGAATGGAGATCGGATCGGGAGATGATGGAGGACACACACCGTTGAAGGATGGATTGGTGGTGGGGGTGGTGGTGCTACACTACTAAGGTAGTTAAGCTCAAACAGTAAGTATCTACTAGCACCTAGGTAGTCAGGGTCCCTTGGGGAGCTTGGAGCTTGGAGCTGAGCTCAGCTTTGGTCACGTGCATCGGCAGTTGGAAGGAGGGGTTTGTGACTGCCCAGCCAAATGACGTCAGAGAGTACGTACACGTGAGGGGCAGCCAGGTACCTACCCCGCGGGGTACGTACTGTACACTCAGCGATGAAGTCTCACTCATCCACGCCTCTCATCTCACCCGTCACTCCGTTTGGTTTTGTAAAGCAGTGTATGAAACTGACTGAGGCCAGTGCCTTTATTTCATGTGGTTGGAGAAGTCTACCTATGGTCCAGGAGTTTGACCATGCACTAGAAACCATCCCGGGAAAACCCTAAGCTTGGGGGTTCAATGCCATCCATCTTGGCATGCCGAACGGAAAGCTTTGTCTCTATTTCTCCAGTGACGCCAGGATGAGCTTCTTGTAGCCCTCGACCGCCAGCTCCAGGTCCGATACGGTGATCCTCTCGTCCGCCGAGTGCGCGACGAGGATGCTCCCGGGTCCGTATAGGTACCGCTTGTGCGTGCCGTTCAGCTGAGGGACATCGGTGTAGTAGTTGACGACGGTGGTGTTGAACCCTTGGTTACGTCAGTGGGAGGTAGATTCGCTGGGATGCGCCGGGGGATGCCACTCAACTCACCTTCGACGTCGTAATCCAGGCTGACGGGCAACCCTTCGCCCGTGAAGACCAGGTCCACGTACTCGGGCGTGACCTCGGACACGGCTTCGTTGAGCAGGTCCTTGATCCCCTCCAGGTCCTCGGTCGCCGCTCGGATGGAAGCCCTCCCGGCCGCGGTCTCCGCGATGACGTTGGAAGCGACGCCGCCCTCGATGACGCCGACGTTCAGCGTGGTGTTCCCAAACTCCTCCGTCGAGGGCAGCGGGACGCCCTGTATCTTCCCCAGGGCGCGGACGAGGAGATCGACGGCGCTCCGCCCGTACTCGGGGTACCCGGAGTGGCCGGCCACGCCGTCGGCCGTGACGTCGAACGAAATGAAGCCCTTGTGCGCCCGCACGAGGTTGTTCTCCGTCGGTTCGCCGAAGATGACGGCGTCCCAGGCGAGGCCCAGCCCGTTGGCCGCCCGCATGCCGTCGCCACCGGTCTCCTCGCCGACGACGAAGAGGAGGGCGACGTCGCCCTCGCCGACCTCGCCGCTCGCCAGCAGGTCCTCGACCGCCGCGATCTGCGCGGCGATGCTGCCCTTGGCGTCGGACGTGCCGCGGCCCCGGATCTCGTCGCCGGCCCGCGAGTACGGGATGTAGGGCGGCACCGTGTCGACGTGCGAGGTGAGGAGGACGCGCGCCGCGCGGCCGCTGCCCGGGTAGGCGTAGACATTCTGGCGGTCGCCCTCGACGGTCTGGAGCTCGACGGTGAAGTTGGCCTCGAGGTAGGCCTTGAGGGCCTGCGTCCCGGGCCCTTCGACCTTGCTGGTCGAATCGGCCTCGACGAGCGTCTTGTGTAACGCGAGGAGCGACTCGGTGTAGGATGCAGCCCATGCCGGCGCACCGAGGAGCGCGGTCGCAAGTGTCACATTCCTGAGAATCTTCATCTTGAGATATGATATCCTTTGCAGGTTAGGGAAATCACCGCCTTCCGTACCGTTGTGTGATGGTTCAAATAGACGACGAGAAGGCGTGCAAACGTAACCCTCTCTTCCCTTGCGGAGAAAGGAATGGTAATGTGCGCTATTTACACCTTCATTCGTGGGGCGGCATTGCGCAAGACGTACCAAGGAGCCGCCAGCCTCCTTCGCCTTGAGGTAACCTAGCAGAGGAGTACGGTATCCACGATGATAAGGGAGCTGCGGATAGGATGAGGGGTAACGCTGCGCCAAGATGATGGACGGTCGTAGCGATCACGGCGTCGGACAGGGCTCACGCTGCATCCTTGTTGATCGGTGTCGACGCATATCTTAGTAGCAAAGGTAAATCAACGCGCCGCCAGCTGTGAATGCTAGTAGTAGATTGCCGAACCTAGGAGCGCCCGACACGAAGCCACGCCGGGTTGAGGGGAACGAAGGCACGTTTGGATGAGACATAACACATGCATGGTGCCGCAGCCACAACGGGCAGCTAGCGATGTGGAACTCCATGGAGACGCTAGCTATCTTGGATCAATTCCCAAGCCGGCATGCAGACACGTCCCGAGCTTGACGACACAAAGGCCCAGAACTCGACCTGGCGATGCCCTCAAAATATGGCAAATGCTGTGGGTCAGACCGCCAGCAAGCCGTCTGTGTGGAAACTGACACATCACCGGGATCTGGGCTTTGGACCTGGGATGAGATGATGCAATCATCGGATGGAAAAATGAAACGGCGGGATGATGAGATGCTGACCTCTTCATTGGCACAGCCGGGAAAACGGAGTTAACACACCAGGAATCCCGAGATTTCTAAGCGCCATGGTGCGGCCCATTTGTTAGCTCCGGTCCCGAATTTCTAAGCACTTCTACTCACGAATTCAACACAACTTATATCAAGCCCAAGCCATCCTGCCCCGCCTGCAAAGGACCAAGAACTCATAGACTTTTTGAAAACTCCCGACTTCAACGTCGCCGAGGACTCGTTGCCCTTCTTCCAAGCCCCATAGATCATCTCTCCAAGCCGCACCCTCCAGACAGAAAAGGCTTTGGAGCAGCAAGCAACCCGCCAGGTCCCAACCATGACCGGCACCATGAGAGCCCTCGTCTCCCAAGGCGACAAGACCGCCAAGGTCCAAGAGGCAAGTCAAAAGCTCCCCTCATATGCTTCTCCACGGCCACTGACCGAGAAACCCCCAGATCCCGAAGCCGCAGCCCGGCCCCGGCGAGATCCTAGTCAAGGTCTCCGTCGTCGCCCAGAACCCGACCGACTGGAAGTCCACCGCCTCCGCCTCCGGCGGCCGCATCGTCGGCTGCGACTTCGCCGGCACCGTCGCCGACCCCAACGGCGCCCCCTTCCGCGAGGGCCAGCGCGTCGCAGGCTGGGTCCACGGCCTGTGGGAGGACCCCCCGCGCGGCGCCTTCGCCGAGTACCTCGTCACCGAGAGCACCCTCGTCTTCCCCGTCCCTGACGCCGTGGCCGACGCTGAAGCCGCCGTCCTCTCCCTGGCCTTCGCCACCGCCGTCCAGGCCCTGTTTCAGCGCCTGCGCCTCCCCGAGCCCAAGCCCGACGGGACCCCCGCCACCGCCGGCGAGCGCGTCCCCTTGCTGGTCAACGGGGCCGCCAGCAGCGTGGGCATGTACGCGGTCCAGCTCGCCAAAATGGCCGGCCTCAACGTCATCGCGACTGCCAGCGAGAAGAACCACGAGCTCCTCAGGCGGCTGGGGGCTGACGTCACCATCGACTACCGCGACCCCCAGTGGGTCGAGCTCACCAAGGCCGCGGCGGGCCACAACCTCGGCCACGCCTTCGACACCATCAGCGAGGTCGAGACCACAAAGGCCGTCGCCCGTGCTGTCGGGCCCGGCGGCCACGTCATGTGCATCCTCCCGCGCAAGGCGGACGAGGTCGGCGCCCCCGAGGGTGTCCGGGTCGAGAGCACGCTCGCGTACACCGTCTTTGGGCGCCAGGTCAAGCACGGCCCCTTCGACAACACCGACGGGCCAAAGCCCGAGGACAAGGCGTTCTGGGAGAAGTACCTCGCCCTCCTGCCCAAGTGGCTGGAGGAGGGCAAGATCAGGCCGAACCCGCAGAGGGAGCTCGGGGGGCTGGAGGACATCCCGAAAGGCTTCAAGCTGCAGGCCGAGGGCGGCGTGAGTGCCGAGAAGCTGGTTTACAGGGTTTCTCGGTGATTGTTTGTGTGTGAGCAGGGACAAGAAGGAGTTACAGGTCGCCAGAAGACAGGAATCATCATCACGGACGGTCATTAAAGGAGAATTCACACAGTCATGGTCCAGCAATTTTACGGGGAGAAAAATGGTCATGTGTTGTTCCAATCAAAAAGAAAAGCTAATCATCCCAAACGCGAGCATCTCAGTCTCGAAACCAGTGCCCTTTCGCCGACTCGATTCCCTCTGTCCACTCATACACTCGTCAATTGTTCGTCACTCTTTTCACCAGCTGCACTGCTCGGCCACGCCACCTTCCAATCCCATCCGTGGTATGATTCTCTCTTGTGCCTCCCCTGCAGTCAGGACCTAAAGTAGAAGACGGCGTTGAGCGGAGGTAGGTAGGTCGTGTGGAGTTATCTGGCTCGGTCATTGTCCACGTGTCGCGAAAACGACGCCATTAATTGCGGGCAGCAACTGACGCCTTTTATCACTTCGGTACATCTCGACTGCCAGGTTCTCAAACATTCTTCTCAGCTCCCACTCGATATCTTCTGCTTGATTGTTTGAATCGCCCTCAGGGTGAGAGTCTTGTCCACCCGATATCCCCGACAAAAGTGCACTGTCTGGAATGCGTTCGAAAGGAGAACCAGGCTCTTCGTCTTTCTCAAGCTGTTCGACAGCTTCTCCCTCGCTGAGGAGCGTGCTATAAGCACTATTAGTGAGTGTCTCCTGTATCGAGATGTCGTCCGAGGAAGTCGCGGTGTCTGAACCTGAGCGGTCGCCCTTCTAACATAGGGCCGGATCTTAAAAACAGATCTTGCAGGCAGAGTCCATCGATGTACTCGAGGGCAAGAATGGCGACTCGGCGAGATTGGTTCGCGAATTCCTCGTAGTTACTCGTAAACTCGGTTGTCCATCCGCCAAAGAACTCTGGGGCGATAGGGGAGAATTTAGTGCTTCCGGGCTCAAGGCGCCTGTTTCCAGTGAGCCCACGTTCGTACAGGAAATTGTAAGCTCCAAACTCGTCGGTGAAGGCCGAGTCGGCTTGAATTGTGACCTTTAATGTACGCAGGGTGATATCAACAACTTTGTGCCAGAACATGGAATCAAAAACCTTCAGAAAGAGGAGCTGATTCTTCGATATCTTCGGCTCTTGCTTGCTCGAGGAGGGGGATGGTGCTTCGACGACAGTACACAAGAGCTTTTGAGGACCAGGGTTGTAGCTCCAACCTCGTGAGCCGCCAATCATTTCGAGAATCTCGACCACCATTTCCATTACTCTCGTCATGTTTGTTGGCCTCGCTGGTCTTGGGCACGTTTCTGGGGTCGAAAACCAGTTGGGCGAGCGAGCACTCCTTCTCCGCTTCAGACAACATCATGTCTTGGTCTGTCATGCCTTGTGGGATTGGGTACAAGTGAGAGCCTTAAGGAGGAAGCGGCTTATGCGGGCTGAGACGGAGTCGCCAGCCCGGACGATAAAGCCACGCGTGGTCCATGGTAGAGATGTTGGATAGACGAGCTGTATCCTGCTACGGGATGAGCAGATGTGGGACGAAAGGTGGGATGAGATGTGGGACGAGAGACGGGACGAGAAGAGGAAAGAGAGGAGGGAAGAGATGTGGGATAAGGAGCATTGGAATGCGACGAGGACCAGAAGAAATGCGCGGGTGAAACTCAACTCGTAAAAGCTCTGAGGGTATGTCGTAATTTCTGTTCACAGTCCAGGTCGCAGAATAGCGTCTGAAGAGCCGTCTCCTGCAGCCTTTGATAAAGGTTATTAATTAGACAAGTATTCAAGTGGATGGATGTGAGTTACTCGTGGCTGTGAGGGTGGAAAGTGATGAAGTTCGGTTCAGTCCGCAGACAGCGCAGGAGGCTCTTATATAGGAAAATTGTGAGGGCGAAAAGGTGAGGCGGCCTCAAGGTAAATATCTCAAGGTGTTAGACATTTACGGTCTACCTGGGTGGGCTTTTCAGTTTCTCTGGTACCTACCTTGACTGATACGGTAGGCCACTTGGCCTGCAGGTAGAGAAACCTCAATAAGCCCAGGAAACGGGCCGTTGAGAAATTGATATGCTGCAGTGGTGTAGTAGGACGGATAGGTTGTCTTGAGGACTCTTGGAAGAGCCACGTGATGCGTACTTTCACTCGAGGCATGAAGATACTTTTACCCCCGATCGTCGGATGGGTGTTTTCGGGAGGGGCTCGTCCTGACGGATGGATTGTATGATTTGAGACATTGTGAGAGGAGTTGGAATGTGAGAATTCTTGACGGGAAAAGATATGGGAAAAAAGAAGAGATGGTGGAAAAGAAGAGATGATATGCCCTTTTGTAGGTGAAAACAAACAACCCAAGTTGGGGACGGCTTGACAGGCAGCTGTAAACAGGTCAGGGCAGGAAAGAAGTGAAGTGAAGTCAAGGAAGGAAGGAAGGAAGTGAGGTTGTTGTGACAGTGAGCCGGTCACCAACTGACTGCCCCAATCGTTCCAAAAGCCCAGGCACCGGGGGCGACTAAGGCAGCTGGCAAGTTGAAAGATTCAGATGGAGTCTCGACGGGACGGGGGGTCTTTGACTTGGAGGCACGGGTGAAAGGCATCAATCATGTCAACGTTCTGCAGCTTCTAGGGTAGATGGATGGATAAAGAAGTAGGGTTAATGGGAATGGAGAATTGGTATCAAGCTGGAGCAAAACTGTGGTTGTGTATCTTGGATGTCACGAGCGTGTCTTTGCCGCCTAAAGAAGTGAGAAGGAAAGAAAGGAAGGAAGGGAAGAAGGTAAGACAGAAAAAGAAGGAAAGAAGGCAGACAGGAAAGGAAGGAAGGAAGGAAGGCAGGGGGGGTAGCGGCAATCTTGCTATACCCTCTAGCTAGACTTTTTCCCTTTCTTCAACCACCTGCTATGTCTTCCCATGCCTAAATACATTCACAAGTCTATAATACCAATACTGAGTTATATCAAGACCCGCGCCATTGCTGCCGAGCGGGCCAACGCGCCGCTCCATCTCCTCCCTCCCCGCCTCCCCATCCCCATGCCACTGCCCGGCCAGCAGCAGCAACAGCCGCAGCAGGAGCAGCAAGTGAAGAAGGAGGAGGAGGAGGAGGAGGAGGAGTAGAAACAAGGGCAGAGCGACGCCATGGCTGTTGAATAGTCTTTGTCTGTTTTTTTTTTTTTCTTCCTCTTCTTTTTTTTTCTTTTCTTCTTTTTCTCAAGAAGTTTTCCAGTCCTCTCAGAAAAAGAGAAGAGCCAACCAAGGGCTCTCTCCATGTCGTTTCCACCCCGCGTCCGGACTCTCAAACCCCTTCTCACCCCGTCTCGACCTCCCTCGCTTTCCATCCCCGCTCTCTTCCTCTCGTCATCGGATTAGTGGGTGACCCGAGGTTTCAGACAAAAAAGAAAACAAAAACAAAAGTAAGGGACCGAATCCTCTGGTTAATACCACCACGCTACTTCCAAAGAAACGACTGCCACGTTCTGGCCTCTCGTGGGGGGTCACCCCTCACATATATGCGACCACCAAGGTTCCAAGACTAGACTCCGCCGGCCGAGGTGGCCGAGGTGGTAGGGAGTGCTCTATCCGCATCAGGACTAACACCAGCAGCAGCAGCAGCAGCAGCAGGAGCAGCAGCAGGAGCAGGGCCAGCAGCGGCAAGCAAAAAGTCCGAGACCGGTAGTCTTGGTTGGAGCCCCAGACAACAAGCCGGTTGCTGCATGATCCCGTGCACATGGTGCCGTTCCCGCGATCTGCACGTCCTCGGTCTCGAGTCCGTCCAGCTCCCCTCTCCCAAGGAGGCCGGCCGTCTTGAAATCAGAACGTCCAGGTCTTCTCCGGCCAGCTTCGTCTTGCCAGTTGGAAAGATGTCCAGCATCATATTCCGACGAGGTCCGAGGTGGGATGTATCGTTAACCTTTGCGCCTTGCAATCGCCGGAGCGTGTGTGGTGTCCCTGACCCGAAGGTCTCTTTTGATTGCTACAAGTCGTGCCTCGTCTTGGTGCTTCTTCTTTAGGAAAGCGCTGATCATGCGTGCAATATTCTTAATTGTAGCAAGGACCTGCCTAAAAATCTCGGGACAACCGTACAGGTTCGACGTTGCCGGGGGCGGGGATCATCATCCAAGACAAGGGGTTTCGTTCGTTCACACTATTACCTTACCTTACCTTACCTCACCTTACCCCACTCCCCCCCCCCCCCCAATAGCCTTCAGTCCTGTCCCGGCAAAGTTCAGACTGACTGGCTTGGGGTCCTTGACGCAACGCAACCGCATCATCTTTTGATTGGTCGCCGACTTGACTTGACTTGACTTGACTGACAAGCGCGGGGACCGCCGATGGCCAAACATCATTGTGCATCAAGTGTGGCACACACTCCATGCATGCCTACCTACGCTCACCACCAGCCTTGCCCCCCCCCCCTCTCCGAGCCACATGCTGATACTGCTGCCGGCTACATGGCGGAATCACAGGCACTTCACGGACCTGGCCGACGACGGCCAAGTACTGCCAGGGTTCTTGATCAAGATGGTTACGAGTGAGCATGTGCGTCGTTATTCCTGCTGACTTTGCGCCTACGAACAAAAAACATGTGTACCGCCCGATCCCCGATGACGGTCTCGCAATCGCCGCTTCCGAATGTTTGAGTTGAGCATCGACCCGGCCATTCCTCCCCCAGCTAGTGAAAAGAGGACAAGTCGCACCAAGCTCGGGTATCAAGCCCGCGTATCCGCCGTCGTCTACCCTCCATGCCCCCCTCGGCGCGACCTGGCAGGCGCAGGCTGGAATCGCCCGCATCTCATCCATCGGGAGGGCGATCCATTACCGTGCAACCCTAAAATCCGTCATCTGAGAATGAGTGGGGTATCTCAATGATCGTAAGCAAGCGTTGCTGGAATCAAAAGCGGAAAAGGAAATTCTAGTTGCGTGAAACAAGCCGTAAATATGGACCCAAACCCTGTGTGGCGCCTGCAAACGAGGCATGACGAGCAAGGAGACGCGGACAACGAAGCCGGATATCAAAAGGAGATGAAAACACAACCCAACAGAAAAGCAATCGGTCGTCAAGAATGAGCTCAGCTGAGACGCGGGCGTTTATATTAAAAGAAAAAGAAAGAATAAGAAAAAAAAAACACCCTGGAGTTCAGGGGAGTGAAAGCAACGCTATGTAACAACGCCAACGGGGAAATGCAGTCGCCCTACCGGCCTGGTCCAAAAGGGGATATCATGATAAGAAAGTGATCGCACATCATGCAGAGGAGCTCTGCTGACATGGGGCAAAGTAAAGGAAAAAGGTCATCAGTCGTGGTATAGAGTTATGTAATTGCCTCGCTCAAGAACGCGGCGAGAGATCGTGACGATTCGTTATGTGTAAGTGTTCAGTAGGCAGTAGCCGTGGTCCCCTCGCTTGTGGCGACGGCAACAAGCGTCTCGAGCCGTCCGAGAGAGTCGGGGTTTCCTGGTTGCTGCTGCTGTTGCTGCTGCTGGTGGTGGTGATGCTGGTGCTGCTGTGGGGGCTGTTGCGGCTCAGGCTGTCTGGCTGGAAACCCTGGAAAAGCATTCATGTTGGGGTGGACCATGCGACTGACATGGGGCCCGCGAGGGTCGTTGTTGGGCGCTTGGGGTCGGGGTCCGTGAATGCTGCTGCCGGTGGGCCCGTGATACCACCCGTGCCGCTTGTTCTCCCTCGAGGCAATGGAGGGCGCAGACATGGTGTGTTGATGGCTGCGGGTAAAGGCGCCCGGGTTGGAATAAGACGGCGGGTCAACCTCGAACCTGACAGTCGGCGGGTTCATCCGGACTTGCTCGGCCTGCGCCTGTACAGCCTGGTTCACCTCGTTCGCCCACGCGCCGGCGCTGTCACGAGGCGGCGTCTTGTTGGACGTGATATCCAGTCTGGTCAGGCCTCGGTGCAAGCCCATATCCCACTGAGAAACATTCCGCCGGTCTTCCGTCATGGCATCGGTGCCGGGCAAAAGCGCCCTCGGGCGTGCGGCTTCGGAATCGACCATCATCGGCGAGGGGATCCTTCTCGGAGGCGAGACCTTCCTGGACGGCAGGGGGTCGAACGATTCGATTCCGGGGAGCCGCAGCGTCTGTTGCGGGTTGGGAGCGTTGGCAATGGGAGGAGGCACGGGGTTCGGCTGGATTTGGCCGGGCGTGAGAACGTTGCTCAGATTGCTGGTGTTGGTGTTGAAATTCCTCGTGTCGGGGTGCCAGGTTCGTCGGCGCCACGCCTCATCAGCAGCTGATGATGTGGAGTCGCGCCTGCCAGAGGGCCATCCGGAGGTCGGGGTGGTGGGCGATGCCAAATGGCTGCTGGACGCGGGCGAGAAGGTGCCCATGTTGTTGGAGGAATTGACGGGGCCCGCACCATAGACGAGCCTATTGACGGGTGCGCCGTGGGGGGACTGGAAGGGGTTTACGCCCGACGGCACGCTGAGTCGTCTTCCCGGTGTCCTCGAGCCGGACGAGTACATGCTGTGGGACCGGGAATGCGAGGTGGTGGGAGAAGCAATGGCCGAACCCCATCGGGGGCTGCTCTGGCCGGGCGAAAATGTTGCCGACGTCGGGGTGCTGTAGTCGGTCGGCGAGACTGGACGATAGCCGTACCCCCCGTCTGCGGCGCTGCGATAAGACTCGAGGGACAGCCGCGAGCGGGGATCGGCCATGACCAGAGGCGGAGGGCGTCGTCGGATGTCGTCCCGGGGCGCGAAGGCAGATCCGATGGAGCCGACGCTGGCGATGCTCGACGTGGACAGCGACTTTGAGTGGCCGCGAACGGGGCCAGTACCGCTGCCAGCCGTTGAGGCGCGGGCCCTACCACCTTGTTGGCGCACGCGCTCGGTCCGCATCTGCCTCTGGAACCTCGCACCCGTTGCGGCCAGAGAGTCCATGGGTATGTCCTCGTTAACGTGCACAGTCTGTGCGTGCTGTCGCAGGTTGTCAAGACGGGAGAAGCGGCGGGAACAGTGACATTGGAAGGGTCTCTCCCCAGTGTGTTTCCTGGGACGGTTAGCACCAACCCACCCACCCATTCTTCCATTCATCCATCCAAGCCTCCATCGGCGGAGAAGTTGGGGGAGTCCTTACCGAATGTGCCTGGCCAGGTGTTCGCTTCTGGTGAAGCTCAGGTTGCAGGGCGGGTAATCGGTGCAGTAGAAGCGCTGCGATTTCTTCTTCTTGTTCGACCGGGTTCCGTCGGCATTAACGCTGTCCTCGTCAGAAGCGCCATCGTCCTCGCCGTCCGAGTCGTCCATGTCAACATCCTCAGAGTCCCTCGATCTTCTGGAGTGTTGCGAGTTGGCTCTCGTGGGCGTCTTGGCCTTCTCGGCACTTTCGGGAACCTGTACAGCCTGGGGAAAAGGGGAGCTGGGGAGCGGCTTCTGAGAGGCTAGGCCGGTGCTGCCGCTACCAGTGCCGAATGTTGCCTTGGTGGGCGTCTTTGCATCGTCGGGCAAGGGTTGCGGCGTCTGGGGATGCCGGGGATGCGGAGCGGTGCGAGGCCTGGGCGTCGTCGGTGACGTCGTCATCTTGTCGTCAAACTTGGCCTCAGCAGGCAGCGGCGAGTTCACTGGCCTGAATGCAGCAGCCATGACAGGCTTGCTAGCAGCGGATCGCAGAGTAGGCGGGGGTTTCGTAAAAGATGTCCTGTTCTCGGGTCCTTTGGCCTTTGGTGTTCAAGTGCGGAGGCAAGCTGGAGAAGCTGCGTCGAGCGCCGCAGCACAGAGAGATGCGTGGAGTAGGCGGTGCGGAGTTGCAGTTCAAACCTCCCGATTGAACCAGAGGAGGGGCGGGCTGAGAGCGAGTGGTGAAGAGAGGGGGGAAGGCGGGGCGGGAGAGTAGAGAAGAGAGAGAAAAGAAGAGAGGGAGTGGGTGTGTGTGGTAAGGGAGAAGGAGAAGAGGAAGAAGAGAATAAGAAAAGGCTTCGGCGTCTGTATCAAGTCATTCGAAAATCGTAACGAGCCCGAGAGGTAATGCGGTTGAGGTTTCTTGCTTCTTCTTCTTATTCGTCTTCTACTGTCGCGCAGTGTGTGTGTGTGTGGTTGGTGATGTGATGGGGAGATGAGCTTGCTGCGCAAGAAGGGGACCGATGTTTGCTTCTGTGTGCGTGTGTGCAAAGAGAAGAGGTGAGAGTCGAGTCTCAGAGAGAAGAGAGATGTGATGGAAGAGTGCAGCGGGAGTCGATGATCAATCAATCAATCAATCAATCAATCGCGCAGGCCAGTGGCAGGGAGCGAGCGAGTGAGCGAGTGAGAGAGAGTGAGTGGGGTATTTTCTGCTTGATGAACAACAAGGTGCGAGGCCGGTTTGGTGGTCGGCAGCGCGGTTGAGTAGTAGTAGTGGTGGTGGTGGTGGTGTACCAAGTGGAGGAACGGAAAGAGAAGAGAGACAAGTTTGGTAGACGGGGCGCGAGGGGGCAGGCGGCTCTACTTTAGAAGAAGGACCTTTCGCCCGGGGGAGTGTGGCGATGAATGGTCGATGATGAAAGACGTGCCCTGATCTGACCTGCTTGCTGGCTGCAGTAAAGTGGTCCCCCCCAGTGGTTCCTCGCTGCCTCTTTTTTTTTTTTCTCCTTTTGCTATCCTTTCCCTTTCCCCCTGCCTCTGGCTTTTACGCCTGCTTGCGTTTGTTGGAGCCTAGTGAGAGGGAGGTAGGTACACTAGCTAGGTAGTAGTGTCGAGACCTGGGCCGAGTTTGCCCAAGGTTAGGTAGGTACCTTGGGGTTGGAGAAGCCGACCTACTCAGTACTAAGTAATTAGTACCGGCTATTACCAGCCTCCCTTCGGAGGGGTGTGTGTGTGTGTGTGTGTGCGTGTGTGTAGATACTGCGGTGTGCTGTGCTGTGCTGTGCTGTGCGTCTTTGGGGGGGATCCGGGCGCACCAGGTCGGCGAAATCTGGCTGGGAGCGTCTGTGCAGCTAGCTAACTACCGCAGAGGCCAGCGTAAGTAGAGTCCGGTCCAATACCAATCGAGACCCAGGATTGACGGGTTTCCGACTTCTGGGAAGAGAGGTCCCTTTAAGGCGCAGACGAAGCGGATGAATGAATGAATGGCTTGCGTTTTGCTCAACGAAACCCCAAGTGTAGGTTGGCCAGCCTGTGTATCCGTACAGAGTGTACACTTGAGAGAGCGAGCAAACGTACTGCCTGCCAACGCTGACCGAATATCAGTTCGGGACCAGACAAAGAACAGGGCTGCGATATGGGATTGCGCCTATCGTTGATATGTACCCGCGATGATGCGCAATCTGTGGCTTTGATTCCGGTTCCAGAAATCACTAGGGAACACGACAGGAAGGGGAAGGGGAAGGCGATGCAGTCCGAGAACTCCGGCCAGCAAAAGGAGAGACAGGAGAGAGGTTCTCTGCAAGTGTTGGTGAGGGCGAAAGGGGGGAGAGAGATTCGTAAGTAAACTGGTTGGCAATAGCCGGTGATGGGCATGCACCCAAATCCAACGGAAGCGCAGGCGGTGCGAGCAGAGTTGGCGGACACAAGACACAGGGACAGGCCCAGGTTCAGGGACAAGGGCCAGACGCCAGGGACAGGGTCAGGAGCCAGGGCCTGACGGCGTCAGTGGTCTCGGTGGAGTCGATTGGCAGCGGGAGGTACAAGGGGTACAGCGGTACACCATCCAAACCAGGCGGCTTGGTGGTAGAGGATCCCAGTCAGCCGGGCGGCTGGGAGGGGGGGGGGTGCTTCTCGCGCTAGTACCGTGGACAGGCAGGTTGGCGACAAGCGGGAAGCGATACGTGCCGGGAGACGGTAGTGGGAAATAGATGGCGGTGCTGCTGCTCCGTCTGTGATCGGGGGAAGCTAGACGGACAACGGTTTTGCGAGAGGGGGATGTGGAAACGGAGGACAGCGTCGGGAGTGGCGTATTGTAGTCTAGCGTACCTATTGGTAATGTGTGCTCAGTAGACTGGTGGGCACGAGAAGCGACGGGACGGACGGTCGGTCGGTTGGTCTGTCTGTCTGTCTGTCTGTCTGTCTGCCTGTCGTCTGCGAAGGGAGGAGTAGCGTAGTGTAGATACGCAATGGTCTACTTCATACTCCGTACTTGGTAAACGAGAGAGGGGTGGTTGGTTGGCGGAGCTGATGTGACTGGGGCGACCGGGGCCAGACGCAAGGTACCGATTATGGCTGGCCAACAACTGGCCGGGTTGGTTGAGTGCGGGATTAGCAAGTCCGTGGGTTCAAGGTGTAATGCTTGCTGCCAGGAACAAAGGACGAAGAGGTCTCGGCACGGCGGTGGATTGGATTGGATTGAATTGGTACCTGTAGGGAGGAAAGGCTGGGTTGGGTTGGTGGGGGGTGGGGTCTTCCTGACGGGTCGAGGTTGACGAGGTCAAAGTCAAAAAGAGAAGGGGAAAAAAAAGAAGAAAAGAAAAAAGGACGCCGAAGAGCGGGAACAGGCCAGTCCGTGGGTGACACTGACTGGTGGTTTTTTGCCGTGCAATGCGCGCGCAAGCAAGGTGGTGGGTTCCCGTTGGTAGGTCGGCAAGGTACACCCGTACAGATGCTGCGTAGTGCAGTGTAAAACTACTTTGTACATGCAGACAGGCAGTCAGGCAGGCAGTCAGTCAAGAGCTTCTCGGGTTGTCGCCTCGTGCTGCGGCGCCGAGAAAATTTGCCCCTTGTCGTCGTCGTCGTCGTCGTTGTTGTCGTCAGTCAGTCGTCGCGAGCTGTGCCAGTATTCCACCTAGGTTAGGTACTGTACGTACACTACTATGTAGTCTCGTAAGCAGTACGTACTATAGTACTATGTACGCAGGGGTGGGCAGGCGGTGGAGTCGACAGCGGGGTGGATAAGGTTGGACGGATACGGACGGCAGAGGGATAAACGGCTGGACGCATTCAGTGGCACGACGACGCTACGGTGCTTGATGGTGGATGATGCCTGGATGTGTGTGCGTATTGTATGGCAGACAGCTTAGCGCAAGCAAGCAAGCGTGTACGCTACCTACAGTACCTACTCGTTGGCATAAGCAGTGAGCGTATCGTGTAGATTGAGTTGCTGCAGAGTCAGAAAAGTGTGGAGAGGCGGCGGCGCGGAGGACTGGGCCGGTGGAGGCGGATGACGGAGGTTGGAGGTGTCAGGAGATGGGATAGCACGGATACCCGTGTCGTGTTGGTGGTGCGCCTATGTGTGTGTGTGTGTGTGTGTGTGTGTGTGTGTGTGTGTGTGTGTGTGTGTGTGTGTGTGTTGTGTGTGTGTAGGAGTGTGTGTAGGAGTGTGTGTATGTGCGCGCAGGAGTGAGTGGGCGTGTGTGCCGGCGGCGGTCGGGATTTAATTAGGTAGGTAGCTGGGCTGGCTCGGCATGTGTTGGTTTTGTTTGGCGAGAAGGGGGTTTGCTTGTCAAGCCTCGGCTCAATCAAGCTCGAGCACCCTGTGAGGAAGGCCTGGGGGTCCTTCGGGAGAGGGAGAGAGAGAGAGAGAGAGAGAGAGAGAGAGAGAGAGAGAGAGAGAGAGAGAGAATATGTGTGTGTGTGTTTATTTGTGTGTGTGTGTGTGTGTGTGACAGAGAGAGACAATAGAGAAGGAGGGCGAGCATGTGAGATGTCGGGGCCCGAAGGGAGAATCCGGAACAAGATGCAGATTGATGACCTACTGTCTCTGTGTAAAGTATCTCTCGGGTGCGGCGCATGAGGATGAGAATGAAGAAGTGAGAGAACGAGGGGTGAGTGAGTGTGTTAGTGTTAGCGTTAGTGCGAGTGAGAGTGAGGGGTATACCGGCGACGCGACAAGAAATACAGTATAATACCTACATAGTAGCTTCGAGCTGTGTGTATTGAGTTGAGTCGAGTCGAGCTGTTTGTTATGCACTGGCTGCTGACGAGTCGGGCCAGAAAGAGGTGGTCAGCTAGCCAGGCACGACGGGCAACGTGACAAGGAAGGAGGAGCATTGATTGCGAGTGACATACAGCCACTACCTGCCCTGTCCTGTCCTGTCCCTAGGTACATACTGTACATTCATTCTCATGGTAGGTAGGTAGCTTACTTCTTCATCACGTCAGGTACGGGCACTTTCCCCATTCCTTTTCCTTCATTCTATCTATTCTCTACTGTATCCGAGGCGCCTGGGCATATCGGGTTTTCGCACGTGGGGACATGTTCCCTGAACCAAAGCCGGGTCCAGGGTTTGAGCGCGGCAGGTGCGATCGACAGGCTGTCTGTCTGTCTGCCGCCTTCCCTTCTTGGTCCTCACCTTGTCACCTCACCCTCACGACATGCGAGTGGTCGGAGAGGCAGGCAGAAGCGCCTTGCAGAGATACGTACTCCGACTAGTGTCGCATGTACCTTTCTCGCGTACCTGGCACGAAGAGGTTACGGTACAGGTACGACTACGTAGTGAACTACCTAGGTAGGTGCGACAACTGTGCCCCTCCCCCTCCATTGCCCCGCCCTCTTCTTTTCTTCCTTTTTTCTTCTTTTTTTTTTTCTTCTGTCGCCGGTGCATCCATCATGCGAGGGGTTGGGTGCACCTTTTCCTCCCCTCCCTTCCCTCGCTCCCTTCGGAAATACGGACAGTTTCGCACATACACTCAAGTCTAGGCAGCATGTACGGAGTGCCTATGTACGGATACCTACACTAGATAGGTACATGGGTGGGTTGATCCAAGCAACTACACAACACGTAGGTAGGTATCCAAGGTACCCCCTCCAGCCACCCTAGCGCCGCCTTAGCCCCAGGTACCTGAGGGAACGCCGCATCGCATATTGTGAGCCAGGTGTTGGCGCCTGTAAGTTTTTGTGCCTGACATGTCTGCCCCCTGATCCCTAGCACCCCTGCCGGCCCTGTTCTGTGCCTGTCAACGTCAGACCCGAGGCCGCGCTTCCAAAAGTGGGGGGGAGGAGTTCCTTGCCATTCTATAAACAGAGTCATGAACGGAGAGCACGGAAACCTTCCAACACACTGTACGAATATGTGCAGCGTGGTTTACGAATGCCTGCAAATCCTGCTTTGTACAAACCTCATCAGTACTTCTCGCTCCGGGCCCAGCAAGAGGACTGTGCGTGCCGACAGTCAGCCAGGCACCCAGGAGGGGTTAGTGACAAACCCACCCCCCGCGCTCTCGTGTTCCGTCCTTTTGCGAGCTTAAACGGGGATGAGAGAGAGTGCGGATTTGATTCGGGGCGAGGCAAACCCATGCATGTCGGCGGTTGATTTCCGGATGTTACTTTTTCCACGTAAGTGGCGAGTACGAATACTCAACTAAGTATTTAGTAATCATTGTCCCAGCATATGTAGGTAGCAGGGACCGAGTATCCGTATTACCTATCACATCGTACCTAGATAACGTTGCTTACCTATCTGCCAACTTACTTCCTCTCTCCCGGAAAGGACCTTCGGGGAGTCGTTGCTACCTGCTCGCCTCCCTTGGTTCCTTCCAGATCTCAACAGCTCGCCTTCTGACCCCATTTCTGCCTTTGCTCCCTTCCCGGCCATTATGCCCTGTCGTATCTGTATCCGCACGCCGCACGTAGCAAGAACGAAATAGTAACAGAAACAGGAACAGGCAGGCGCCATCCAAGGGAAGTGGGTCTTTCTACCTACCTACCTACTATGTAGGTAAGTAGGTAGGCTGGCTTGTACTGTACTGTACCTACTGCCATGGATCGTGGAGAAAAGAGCCTGGCGGTCGGAAGACAGGGCGATAGAAGGAGCCAAGGCAAAGAAAGAGAGAAAAAATCCACAAAGGGGAGGCAGGAAGAGACCAAGAGAGAAACCACGAAAAGCAGGAGCCACATGCCACGATCGACACGCGACAACGTCCCCCTCCTTCATTCCTTCCTTCCTGCCGCGTTCCTATCTCGCGCCATGTATATTGGTTCTTGCTTGGCTTTGATGTGCCGTTGCCGTCTCTCCTCCTCATGCCTGCCGCCATCCATTCATACATCCTTCCATCCATCCTCACATCCTCCCGCCCATTCTCCCATACGTCGTCGTTTCATCTATACTATCTCCGGTCTCTGCAGCGCGTCTGCTGCAGACCACATTTCTCTCCTTTGCGTCCCAGACTCGACAGCCCAGGATTCCTCTCGACCCGTTGCCCACGTTTTTCTTCTCGACTCCCGCGTCCGTGTCCCGCTTAGATTCTCCTCCTTCGCCTAGGTAGTCATCGCGTCGCTTCTTACCGTCAGTCGTCTCAGCACACCACCCTCCATCTCTCTATTTTAGCCTGGTCGAGACAGGCCGTCAGACACGATCACTCGCCATCTCATTTTGTCTTTAACCACGTTGGGCCACGCTACCTGCTCTATCTGCACGACCTACCTACTTACCTACCTTGGCCAGCCTTAGGGATACTTCACCGCAGCAGACCCACACTAATACACCAGTCCACACTCGCCCCTCTCGTCCTGGTAGCACACACACCCTTTCCGTTGGACCCTTTGCTTTATCAGACACCATCCCGATACACAAGACACTCACAGAGGGGGAGAAAAGGTGGTGAGAGAGCGAGCGAGAGAGAGCAGAGACAGAGAGAGGATGAGGGGAGAGAGGACAAGGTAGAGAGATGGCTGTCGAGGTCTCGCCCGAGTTCCCTCAGTCGCAGCGAGGCGGTACCATCGACGCACAAAGGCTACAATCACCTTCGGCCTATCCCTCTGCCTCTGCCACGAGGCGAGACATTCGCTTTTTGGACCCAGGGCGACCATCCCTTCCATGACAGTGGTCAAGCTCGCCGTGGCGGCGCCCACACTCTGGCCAGGTCCAGCCTGGTAGAAGCACCAACGAAACACACCAAGTCATCACATCACGCCCACATCTCGTTGGCTCACCGCGTTCGCCTGCATCCTGTGACAGCCACCAGCTTCACAAAAGATGTGGGTATCTATCTCCCCTGTGCCTGGATTGAGTCCCGAGATCCCATCCCCCCCAAGCAATACTTTGGGACACGACAATCAATCCAAGACGGCTTGTCATTCCTGCACAAGCGATAACGTTACACCTTGCCGGCGCAGTCTGCATACATGCCAAGTAAACGCTGCCGAAAGACCGCTGCTGGCTTTCTTATGCGTGCACGAGGCCACGAATGCTTAACCTTACTGCTGGATCGCATTCGCGACCAGATGGGAGCTCCTACCATCGCACCCGAGGCTTGCTTGATCCGATATGCCACTACTGCTGTAAATCTGTTGATTATCACAAGCACCCACCCATTCTTCTCGCCCTGCGGTCCAGGCCTGGTTCAGTCCACTTCGTCCCAAGCCCGTGCTCGCTACACCGCGCGGCCGCCCCCGGTGGCGGCGGCCACCTTCGGGTTCCTCGCGCCCTCCAAGCTCGCGTTCGTCGCAACACTATATTTACTCGCCGGCTAGTCAACTCTCTCTGATACGGAGTGGGCAGCAGGGAGCTGGCCGGGTCTGCAGCACGACGTCCTCCAGCAACCTTTGTGCTTGCATGCCCTGCCTGCATTGATAACCTTTACCGCATCATCTTCGGGATAAAATCATGCCGATAGTGCCCCGCACTTGGCCGAACGCGGGGGGCTGGCAGTCTGGCACTTGGCCCTGGCTTTGATCGCCCTGGTCGCTCCTGACTGGGGGGGATAGCCGCAGGGACATGACGATGACACACTGTCAGATTGGGGCTTGTCGCTGTCTGACGGGCAAGGATATACGCTGATCCTCACTGTCGTATCGCAGAATTCCTCACAGTCTCACACCCCCGCCGCTAAACATCACCAGAACCCAAGCAACCAAGGTCATCGCACGCCAGCGATTGATTTACGGAGGCGGAGTCTTCTGGACACTCTCAACTTTCCCACGCTGCCGTCGCTGCGAATCGCTGTCAGGCCCGGTCCATTCCAGCTTCGCGTCGGTTGACCTTCAGAGGTCACTTGTATGCCATCATCCCCAGGTGCCTGCCGTGCTGGCCCAATGGCGGAATGTGCACTGCTCGAAAGGCCCTCCCTTCTGCAAGGTCAAGCCACCTTCGCTCGACAAGATCTCCCGTGGTCACCCGCGGCGAATACTTTGTTACCATCGTCCCTCTCGCAAACAGCCAAGCTGTGATTGAAGCGTCAAAGGGGCTGCATCGACTGCCGTATGCATCGCGCCGCCGACAATATCCGCCTTCAGAGGCACCATGAGCCGTCACGTCGCACAGCGTTCAGTGCTGCCGTGGCGCCATGCAGCGAAGAAAATAGTTGTCTTGCTGGCGAAAAGTATGCGCCGGTATATGAGGCGGTACCGGTATCTCTATGGTAAGCTGTTTGACCTGTGGCGCAATGCAACAGGCGTCGGTGATTCTAGACCACCTGCATGACTGGTCAAAGGGCGACCAAGGCCTGGCGCCTCTGAGAGGCGCCCACTAAGCGACGGATTCTATCTTCCTTCATCGGAAAACGGAGAATTTAGACTCGGAGCGGATGAAACAATGCATCGGGGTCCCGCCCCTTGCTTCCCATGCCAATCACGTGCCAGGAAGATGACGGTACACAGACCGCCTGACGGCGTGCTCCTTAACCGCTGTTTGTCAGGCGTGAGCAAACTCGTCGCATTGCTCATGAGGACTCTCAAAAACCCCTTCCAAGCCGGCCATGGTGCGTGGTTGGAGCGCAAGAAGAAGGCATGCGGCATATGACAGACACCGAGGCAGAGACACTTGCACTGCCCTCGACAGAAAGCAAGGTTATTCCTTGTGCCGTGGCCGCCCATCACCTGCCGGTGGCTCACTTCATCCCTCCCCAATCTGTCTGTCATACTCTGTGAGGGTATCTCACCACGGGGTACGCATAGTGGAGGGTGTATGGAGGATGTCTTTCTATCGAGGCATGTAGGTACATTCGGATATGGATAAGTGTGTGGTGGTTCCCTTGCCTCAGGCATCCCTCACAGATGCTGCGCCCCCGAAAAACGAAACGCCCTCGCTTCTAGGTCATCCTCTGGACTTATCCGTATTTGTGTATATCCCAATGTCATGATCCGAGTTCACATCCCTCCGTTTGTCTATACAAAGCGGAAATCTTTGTTTTCACTGCCCTTCGTTGACTTGGTCTTGTGAGATGTAAACATTCATCATCTGGGTTGATTCTTTCTTCAAAGCAGACTTTAATCATCTCATGACTCAGCCGATGGCGGACTTGACCGTCAACCCGTCATTGGGCGAAATCGAGGCTTGGTTGCAGGAATGCTCTCTTGGGACTGTAGTAAAGACCATGATAGAGTCGCTTAGACCATTGCCTGGCCAACGTATCACGGGCAGCCCTTATGAGGCCATTGAAAGTAAGGCCCTCAATCGCGATGTGAACTCCACGAAGGATCGTCATGGCGAGAGAGTCGTAGCAACCCCTAGACTTCAAGGCGATCAAGCGGCTCTCGACGATATCAATGCGGCCAACGCCATGCTCCTTTCCAAGCGCGTTGAGGAGCTTGAAACCCTTGACGGAATCGGTCACTGTCTGCTGGGACTCGAGAGTCACAAACTTGACAGGGATGCCCTTTTTGAAGTGCTTGACACTTACTTGGAAGTGGTTGGTGAACTCGGGCAGACGCCAGGGGCTGATGCACTCGATGCTGGGGTTGGTGGTGTAGAATGCGAGTTCGAATCTGACCTGGTGGTTTCCTTTGCCGATTGCAACCGTGAGACGCATACCGGCAACCCTCTCGAGAAGCAGCCCCAGTCCTCCTCCTGACCCAACACTGGCGATGTATGCGACGAACTCATACTGCTTGGTCAAGCTGCCGGGCGAGAATCGTCGAGGTGTTCAAGACCACCCGAGTAAGTGAGGTACACGGTATCCCTCGAACATGTTGGCTAGCTATTCTGTTACAGGTGAAGTAGGCAGTCTTGGCGTCGTGGCAGGTCGAGGTGTTTGGAGGCGTGTCACGTGGTGACTCTGCGTCTGATACAGAAGGGGCTTGATTCTTGGGTGTTTACTGGTGAAAGTCTCCACGTGCTTTGGTATCTGCCATGTGTCGTCGCCGGCGGGGGGGGGTCTTGGATGTCGGACCCTTGGACGTCGACGCTTCGGCCGTCGTTGCACCAGATTTAGGTATTCTCGAGAGAAGACTGAACAGGACCTTTTACGATGCATGTTGCATTTGCTGAAGTCGATAGGTCCGATGCCCAGGTTACCGTTTAGTGTGATTTAAGGGCAGGGGTGCCATATGTGTGTGTCTTGGCTTGTGTTACGCGAAGAGGTCAGGGGTATGTGAGGTCGGATAACTATAGATAGGTACTATGTGTATGGATGGCAGAGTTTGGTATCCGAAGTGCCCAAAGGGGCGTGATATGTACGCTGGCCGCTAGATGCAGCCGGAGGTTGGTGCCAGGATGTTGATTGTGGTTTTTGGTGGAAAACGCCTATTTAGCAACAGTGAATCCGGTCCTGGATTTAATGGTTGGTCTCTTGGATCTTGAGGTTGGTTGTGCTACCATTTGTGAGGGTATCTCGCCATGGGGGTACGTGTAGTAGTAGGGTGTATAAAGGATGTCTTTTTACCTACATACATGGTAGTACGGATAGGTAATGTGTATATAGGTACATTCGGATATGGATAAGCGTGATTCCACTGCCCCAGGCATCCCTCACATACTCCCTCCCATAGGGTGAGATGGCGGGGAAACCCTCGACGCCGGAAACGGAAGATGACGGCTGATCAAGGGACCTTGTGTTTACCCTACCTACCTACGATGTACTTTTATCCGCAGACAATCCCGTCCACAGGGCACTACCTGGCACTCGTTTCAGAGCAGGCGGAGCAGAGGTCGCCAGGATGGCCAGATGCATGCGAAGCGACGAGGGTCCTGCAGGTATATGCAGGTCGCGCAACTCGACATGTGCCTGGAATCGGGATATCCCAATTGCGCTCACGACGCGCAGCGCCGTCTTCTGCTTTGGCCAGGCCAGCTCAACACCCGCCTGCATATATATCCGCCTTGACTACGACCCTGGTCATGCAGCTCGGATTCCCACCGGTCCCCCATGGTTGGCTGTTCTGTTGGTTGTTGCGCCTGCTCGCATGAACCATGGCTGTTGTACGTGAATTTGCTCCTTGCTGTATGCATGTATGCATCGGACCTCACGGTACGCGGGGTATTGCGCATGAACAGCAAGCACTCAATCCGTAGAGACTCGTAGGGCAAGCAAGGGCAGCAGCTGTATGCCGTGGTATCCCGGCCGGCGAGGCGGGCAGGTCCATGATGAGTGTAAGAGATGTTAGCTCATGCTGCTTCACCGCCAAAAAGGCCATTCATTCTCTATCGGTCGTGGCTTGCGAGTAGTCTACGCTCCGCCACTCCAAGACTCTGACCGGCCACTGCCGCTCCCAAGTCCAAAGGGTTCCTCCGATCGACACGTCAACGTGGTCTCGCGCTTGGATCTTGCAGGACGTAATGTGAGACATGACCAACCCGGGATTGGATCAAGATAGCCACTGTCGTTTTCAGTAATGTAGAGTCAGCCTTGCGTCGAGTTCTGATCATACCTCTGCCTGCCTGGTAAGTGATTGGCCCAGGCCAACTGCCTCGATTCGATACCGTGCTTCACATTGTCCGCGGGCCCCATGTCGTTACACGAGTGACGATTAACCGCGATGTTAGTCGCCGGCAAACAAAATGGGGATGTTTCTCCAGTCGGCCTCGACAAGACAACTCAACAGCCGCACCCGGGATATCCCTTGCCCCCTCTCTGGGTGGCTGGTCGAATTGCTGTACTATTACGACGTCGACTGCCCAGGACCGGCATCTTTGCCGTCGGATTTTCTCCATCCTCATACAGGTGATGAAGCTAGCTAGCTGCACGATGCAAGGAACAGGAACGGTGCAAGCGGCGCCCTCCCTGAGACGCGAGAGGCTCGCTACGAATGCAAGACTGGTCAATACAGTTAGAGAGAGAGAGAGAGAGCTTTTGCGGGCAGCAGTTCGGCCTCTCGGACGTGCAAGGCACATGGACACAGGGGTTTTTACATGCCCGTACCATGTACTCTAAACAAGATAACGTTCGCATCAAAGACGGGACATGCCGCCTCACTGCTCGCTCATGGGTGCCAGCGCAGCGCTGTCCAATCAGTTCCGGCAGGGCGCGCATCGATCCCAGTATCCGAGAACCGGCCGGTCCATTCATTAACCCTCCGCTGTCAGTGGTTTTTCCTTCTTCTGACAACTACCCCGCGTGGGCAGAAACAACATCGAAAGCCGCCAGAACCAACAAGGTCTTTGCTTGAAGGACCCCGTGTCGTGTCTTTGGGGCGCTAGCGAATACGCAAGCAAGTCTCTCTCTCTCTCTCTCTCTCTCGGGGGCGGACAACAGACATACACACCATCGACTGACATGGATAACGACAAGCCAACCCCGTCCACGGCCATGACGACAGACAACGCAGTTCACCACGGCCCCCGGCTGCCACCAACCTTTTTTGGCCGCCTTGCCCAGATTCAAATTCTGAGTTGACTGCCCAAAAGCTGGGCCCATCCCTGGGGGACTCGAGTGTTCCCCCTCACAGTCGACGAGCTGCGCCCAAGCCCCCGTTTACGCCGCCGGCTTGTCTCCCGTCACCACCGCCGTGTGATGCTAGTTCTCTCACCGCTCTTTCGGCAAACCAAACTTGGCCCTCGGCGTCGACGCAAGCCTCCTTCTCCTCCTCCTCCACCTCCTCCTCCTCCGGTCGTCCAAGCGGCCGCAACTTTTGGATTCGAGCCCGGTTTCCCCTTGTGTTCGGCACACTGATAATTAGCCGCCGACTGACGGTCCCTCACGGGGGAGATTCTTCGCTGTTTCGACGGAGGGTTTCCTAAAAAAAAAAAAAAAAGAGATTTTGGGAACTTGGGGGAGAGCACGGCGAGTCGCATGAACGGCGCGCATGCAGGGCGCACTCCTCAACAGTAGCTGCAAGCTGTCTGTCGCCGGTGCGACGCGACGCACAGCATCCAGACGTGCATGAGCTCGCATCCGAAGATAGGATAGAGCAACAACCGTCTTGTCCCCCCCCCCCAATTATCTCTGCAGCAGTAGCCTCACTCGTAGGTATTCGTACATTACGTGACTACATAGTAGAGTCTGCTGCAATTTGTGACAAGCCATCCATTGTATGTATTCGGCAACTTGCGGATCTTGCGGGAACACACACCCCCTCCTCTCCTCCCTTGTCGTGACCCGCAGCCAGCTTGCGGTGGCTGTCAGTGTTTCGTTTCGTGTGTTCCAACACACATGCCAGTGATGCCCATGGCACCATGGGTATAAACCGGCAAACAGTCGATCGTAAGTGGGCGGGATTCCCTCCCCACCACCACCACCACCACCACCACCACCACCCACACCCTCCTCCTGCTGCTGCTGATGTGCGCGGCATGCAGTCATCTTTTCCTTCGCCGACAGACCGGTCCCCCATTGCTAGACATAAACCTCCGGCAAGGCCTTACCTAGGTGCTAGTCTTGTTCGACCTCGTCGCCCGGTCCAGATTCGAGACCGACCCAGGGGGGGGGGGCTGACTCACATGCTGGGCTGTCTAACGTATATCAATCATATCATGCAAGCAAGAAACGGCCGGCCGTCTTGTTGGTCGCCTCCCTCAGGCACGCAACAGCCCTCATCGCCAGGACCCCCCCCCCCCGATCCCGGATCTCCTCGCTGTACGGAGGAGTACAGCTTGTTCCTCTTCCTTACCCGCTCAGGCACGCGCCGGCGAGCGCGCCAGGCCCCTTTCTGGTGCCTGACCGCATCCCCCCCTTTTTTTTTTCGTAGACTTCTGTAGCCTTCTGTGATCTGGTTTTGTTGTTTTTTTCTTACCAAAAAGCTCAAGATCCGTTCCTGATAACCCCCCCCTTTTATCTCTTTTTCGGGGGGGGGGGTTTCTTTTTTATTTCTTATTTTTTCTCTTTTTCGTTTTTTTATCTGCCTGCGGTCATTGGACGAACGATGTCTCTTGTCGGTTGGACCGTCCGCCCGATGACAGCTCTGCGCAGATGGGACGGCGCCCTGGCGAGTGAGTCATGGGCTTGGGCTTCACATGCGTTCGCCGGAGCTGCTTCCCGTTCTCCCTTCACATGCCCCTTCCCCCCCTCCCCCGACTTTTGTGATTCGGGTGAAAGGGGGAGGCGTTCACCATAAAGACACGGGCAAAAAGTGGCGGCAAGGAAGGGGGGGGGGGAGCCACGAGACGGTCATGTGAAGTCCTGGGCACCATCTGCAGAAACGGCAAAAAAACGGTGTTGACCGACGGGGAGGGAAGGGACTTTGACGGGCTGAACACGGCAGATCGTGACTAACGGTCGGGCCGGCCTTGGGGAAGGGGGGTTAGGTGATGACGATAGGTCATCCTTCTTAACACTCTGTGGGAATAAACGCGGGGAGAGATCTTGTGTGTCCATCCTTTGTTTTCTTTCCTTGTGGACGGTACACCCGGATGAGCGTGCTCCCAAGATGTGCGGGCTGGGGCAGGGTTACGCGTCCCGGTGTACACGACGTCGTTGCTTCCGCATCCCGGGTATCACAAAAGACTATGCGTGTGTTTGCGTGTGTTGAATGGTCGGCGCTGGCTTAGCCGCAAGCCCTTTGGCCGGGCCTGGAGGGGGGCTTGCAGACTATGTTCGACCGATGAGCAGATCAAAAACAGAGGTTGAGGAAACGCATGGGTCGAAGGTGACGCTTGAGCGGTTCGGCCTGGTGCATCTCGCGGCGCAAGGGGACGAGGCGTAGCGGACAGCGGCTTACAGCTCGAAGAGATTTCACTGGCCCGGCGGACGAGGCAGCCGCGAGTTCAGCGAAGGGGGGCATGCATCGCTTACCCGTTCAAGACAGCCATCATGATTACCCCCCCCCTTTGCCTCTCCCTGACTATACGGGCTCACTTATAACACGGCATTGCGGGAGACAAGACGCGCGGACGGGCCATATTTGATGAGCACTAAGCTTTACTATTATGCTTTTTTTTTTTTTTTTTTTGGAATACTTCGTTTCGCCCTGTTGTCCTGGTTATATATATCTTTCATCCCAGGCAAGAGGCTCCGAAAAGAAAAAGAGAAAACAACGCCTTTCTTTGATAACAGAGAATCCCGTAAGCTTTTGATGGTCATTGCTCGTGTGCATTGTTTTTTGTGTTTTTTTACAAAAGTTCGGTGCCCTCGTGTAGAGGGGGTTCACATGTATAGACGAAAAAAGTAAAACAAGGTCATATATCCAGCATGCTCTTGACCTGCTGGGGCTGCTGGCCTGTGACGGAGACAGCCGTGCCGGTGCTGTTGCTGCGTAGGCTGGGGTCGTGGCGCGTGTTCGGGTTGTCGCTGTCTGTCCTTCTGCCGCGTTCGCCGGCCCCGGAGACGTCGGTGTATGGCGGCGGGCCGTCCTGCGTCAGCTCGAAGGCGTGGTCCAGCCGGCCCACACTGCCGCCGGCGGCGGGGAAGAGCAGGTCCGCCGCGGCGTTCATAGCGCGCTCGTTCCGGCGGCGGTCGGATTTGCCGTTGTACAAGGAAGAGGTCGTCCCCTGCGCGGCGTCGAAACCCGGGCGCACCGGCACGGGGGCGGGGGCGGACGCGGTGGCGGTGTTGCCGCCGCGGCGGCGGTCCACGGGGCCCATCTCGATCTCGCGCTCGTGCTCGTCCGCGACGGCGTCGATGTTTTGGCGGACGCCGCGGTTGGTGGCGGCGCCGCCGCCGATCTCGCGGACGTTCATGGCGATGCGCTCGCGCATGGACATGCGGCCGACGAGGTGGTCGTCGTTCTTGGCGCGCTTCCACCAGGCGGGCTTGGGGACGTAGCCCATCTCGCGGTCGATCTCGGCGCCGCGCTCGCGGCGCTGGCGGATGAGCTCCTTGTCCTCGTTGGGGGAGAGGAAGCCGTAGGCGATCTGGGTGTAGAGGATGAGCAGGGCGGGGCCGTAGCCGCCGGCGTAGACGGGGGCGAGGGAGGCCTTGGCGTTGAGGACGGAGTAGGCGAAGTTCCAGGAGACGATGCCCTGGTAGGCGACGAGGCAGCCGGCGAGCGGGATGATGACGAGGAAGCGGGGCGGGGTGTAGCGGAGGAAGCCGCGGGCCTTGTTGAGGAGGCCGCGGTTGCGCGGGTAGTAGTGCTTGATTGAGTGGCGGAGCGAGGCGACGATGGTGAGCCAGCAGATGGCGAGGCAGAAGGTGGCCGCCTTGAAGCGGGCGTCGGTGGCGTTGGGAGCGGCCCGGGCGGCGGTCTGGTCGGGTGAGCGCTGCTTTTCAATCTCGCCCCAGTTGCGGGGGATGATGAGGAAGAAGTTCTAGGGTGTTGTGTCAGCCTTGTGAGTATGCGATATGGGGCACGGAGAAGGCGGGGAAGGGGGGCACTATACCAGCCATAGCCATAGATAAAACCACAAGGGCGCCCAGAACTCTATCTTGCTCCTGCGGTCGCCGTCGCGCAGGGAGAAGGGGTCCGGGTCGATGGCCTGGCGCTCGCTCCAGCTGCCCCAGTGGCGGACGGCCTCCCAGACGAGTGCCATGGTGAACTGTTGGAGGAGGTACCAGAAGAAGCTGTTGATGACGATGGGGAGGCCGATGACGTAGAAGCGGTCGACGTCGATGTTTGTGAAGAGGCTGATGAAGGCGGCGACGCAGACAAGGATGGCGTAGTACCACTGCCAGCGGCGGCCGACGGGGTAGAAGCGCTTGGAGGCGGGCAGGTGGGACTTGCCGTGCTTTGTGAGGCAGGCGAGGACGAGCATGAGGGCGAGGCCGTAGACGACGCCGATGCCGACGCCGACGCCGGCGCGGGGGCCGATGGGGTTGATGGGGTCGTAGCACCAGGTGGAGTTGACGAAGGTGCCGTTCGGGAGGACGGAGACGGGGGTGTAGGGCGGCTCGACGACGTAGCAGTTGGAGCCGTTGGAGAGGGTGCCGTTGGTGTATAGAGTGTAGTTCCAGAAGGTCAGGACGGTGCGGTTGAAGTGGACGCCGGCGAGGAGGGTGTCGGAGGCGTTGGCGCCGGGGGGGAAGCCGAGTAGGGCGCGGGCGTGGAGGGCCATGGCGGGCGGCAGCGGCAGCGGCGGCGGCGGCGGCGGCGACGGGTATGATGGGGATTCGGGGCGAGACTGAATTCGAGGTCGAGATCGAGGTCAAGATCGAAGGTTAAGAGTGAAAAGGTCGACACGGGTTCGAGGTTCGAGGTTCGAGGTTCGATGAGGTCAGGCTCGGTCTCGGATTGGCCGGATCGCCCGGGTGAAGGGGGGAGGGATGGACGGGATGCGGCGGGCTTTTACTTCGACTCTCGGGCTCGGAATCGGTTCGTCGACGGTTCGTCCAATGGCTATTCCGGTTGAATTGCAGTCGAGGAGAGACGGACGGCGCAGAACGGGTGCGGGCCCTCCTAGGACATGGCCGGCGAGAAGGGGGGGACAGAGCGTTTGGAGGAGGGGAAGAAAGTGACGATGAAGGAAGAGGAAAAAAAAAAAAAGGTATGTGGTCAAGGCTTCCGAAAAGGACGACAAAACTACGATTATCGTACTACTAATTCGGCAATGGAATGCTCGGAAAGGCGGGAAGGCGGAGACTGGCACACTGGGATGTTTTCTTCTTCTTCTACCACTACTTCTTGTCCCTTTTGCATTAGTCCCGCGAGTAGTCAGCGAGCCTAGGCAGGCTTATGGAGGCTAGGCGCAGATCATTCGATGACAATAGACCGATTGGGGGGGGGATAAGAGATCCAGACGGAATGGCCGGGTGTGCTAGGTTGGTTGGTTGGCTCTGTTGGTCAGCGTGGAGAGAGCCGAAGCTCCGAGACGATGGGTGAACCAAGGCCAAAGAGGAAGAACCGAAAACCCCAAACGAGATTAACTGATTCCTCTTGGTCTGTTTTACGCACATGCCGCGGCCGACGGATTATAATGGGGGGAAACAAAACAAAACAACCCGCTTCGGCACGCGGGACGCACGGCGTCATCGCAGCATTCAAAGTGTGTGGCGTATGGCGTGTGCTGTTTGGCTCGGACCCAACAAAATGCCGGGACGTGCGAGCCACACCACGCCCACTCAAGCTTCGGGAGAGAAGCCACTTCTTGATCCGAGATGAGGTAAGCAGAAAAGCTACTTATGCGCAAGACTTCAGCCACACACACACACACACACACACACACACACACACACACACACAGCGGCCTTACGTAAGGCAAGGTTAGGACCCTTGCAGAGGTACGTACTGCTTCCATCCTCCCACCTCGTGTTCGACATAGGACAGAGAGACATCTAGAGCTAGAGCTGGAGCTTCACACTCAGTCAACCCAAATAAACCCAGAGCTCATCATCGCACACAGCACAACCACAACACCAATTGACTCACTCTCCACAGTCAATGGATCACCCTCGCCCGTCATGACGACCAGCCAACAAGAGGACCCCTCCTACATCGACTACGAGGCCTTCCTCGACCCGGCCTTCAACCCCTCCTCCTTTGCAAACACCCTCGTCCTCGCCACAAACAACCCCAACGACGTGCCCCTCGACCTGTCCACCCCGCTGTCCCGCGTGCTCTTTGACACCCAGGAGGTCGACTCCCACATCGACTCCCTCACTTCCAAGCAAGCCGCCCCCTTGCTCACCTACACCCAAGAGCAGACCGCCTCGAGCAAGCGCATCATCACCGAGCTCGACGCCCAGATCAAGAGCCTCAACGACAGCTACAAGCAGCTCGAGAAGGAGGTCATCCACAAGCATGCCGAGGCCGAGGAGGTCCGTCAGGTCGCCACCCGCTTGTGGGAGACCCTGAAGCTGGGCCGTTCCGTCGGCCGCTGTCTGCAGCTCGGGAGGCAGCTCGAGGTCCAACACGCCGAGATCGCCGCCTCGAGCCCTAGCGTCGCCGCCGCCGCCGCCGCCAAGAAGGAGGACCACCGTGCCCTTGTGCGTTGCTCCCACACCATTCTCTCCCTGCGCGAGATTCTCGACCACGACGCCCCCGGCGAGGAGGGCTACGGGCTCGCCAGGGTCGACGCCGTCCGCACCCTGCGGGACGCCGTCATCGCCCCCATCGAGCGCTCCGCCAGGGAGACGGCCGACAAGATTATCCGCGACTTTGCCGTCCCCGACTCGGCCACCTTTGCGCAAGGCGAGGAGACCAAGGCGCGCACCATCTCGGGCATGGTCACCCTGTTCCTGCTCTCCCCCGCGCCCGACGCCGCCCAGAAGACGGACCGCTGGGCGCCGCAGCTACTGCTCGCCGCCCTCGAGGGCTACCTGCGCTCGGCGCTGCAGTCGTCCATCGCATCGCTGTCGCGATCCCTCGCCCAGCTGCCGACCCTGGAGCGCACCCTCGCCGACATATCGGCCCGCTGCCAGAACGTTGTCGCCCTGGAGCTGGTCCTCGAGTCGACCAAGCTACCGACGCACCCGCTCGTCGCGGCCCCGCAGAAGCAGACCAACATGCTGCAGCCCCTGCTGGCGCACCTCGAGACGGGCAGCCTGCCGAGCTACTTCTGGCGCACCATGGCCGGCAGCCTGGGTCCGCGCGTGCAGGAGATTGTCAACCGGGGCGGTGTGGCCGCCCGCACGCTGCGCTCCAACAAGGCGAGTGTCGGCGACGCCGTGCGGGAGTGCGTCGTCAGAGGTTGTCAAATGCCGAGCGCCCTCAAGGGCAAGGCCAGGGGAGAGGGAAACTGGGAGAGGGAGGTCGCCGTCATGGTCGGGAGCGTGGTGAACAACCTGGGCAGATGAGGGTGCGAACGTCGGACTTGGGGGTGGACGGAACCAGAGGAGCCGAGCCACCTTGCGATGCATAGAGGATCATCATCCATCCACAACCAAGACGCAAAAGTATTTGATATTACCGGAGCACAGGCCTTTCAGTTGACGACTCCATATAGGGTACTTTTTTTTTTTTTTTTTTTTTTGCTTTATTTACTTTTGGGCCTCCACGATGGTTTCCGGCTGCCGCCACGAATACACTGCCGATGGCATCCTCGGTCCCAAACTGCCATTGCCGGAGGATATCTTGACCACGAGCTGCATTCCGAGCGAGTCCGAGCCTTTGCATAATACGGACCCGGAAAAAACAGGCCCTCGTAGACGCTTCACAACCCATGTCTGCAAACAGAACATTCTTTTTTCATGGATGAGCCCCCATCATTCCGGGGTTCAGGAAGTGTCGGTCGAGTCATGCCCCACGGCTTGTATGGGGCCCGGTGAATCAACGTTGTGTGCTTGGGATCCCCGCCCATGTCACACAAACTCTAATGTCCTCTCGGTTCTGAACGCACAGGACAACGGAACCGAGGCACCGGAGTAGGTTCCTGGTCGAGGGGGCCGAGGTATCACTGGCGGGCAGCCTTATGGCTGAAGAGGGGGTGGGACCTTTGCCGTCGACTTATGCCATGGCCATAAACTCGGCTGTACCCTATCTCAGCTACGAGAGACGGCGTTCTCGAGATAACATCAGACAGACCTGTGGATCCCCATTGCCCCTCGTTCGGACTGAGCTGCGCATACGAGAACAACAACAATGACGATGCACAAGTCTAATTTGAGCAAGATGCGGGAGACGGATAACCCATGTGTCTTTGATACTCATTTTAGGTAACACGCAAAGTGGCTCCCTGCGCTAAAAGTCCGATGCCCAGCGATTCGTCGGGAAGTGCGCAAATATGGAGTCCCGAGGAGTGGAGGCTCAAGCCACGCGGATCGTGACTTTCAACGGCCCACGATGATCCCCCCCCCCCCCCCGTCCCCCCGTCCGCGATCTCCCTATTTGGCAAGTGTCCCGACATTGTTCGTGTGGGTGATATAAAAGCTCAACTTGCCCTCCAGGACAGACGGGAGCTCCCTTGGTGTGGTTACCCATCACTTGAGAGCCGGATAACAGTACCACAATGGCGTTGCTCTCCTCTACGGCGCTTCTTTATGCCCTCCCGGCGCTGGTAGTGTACTACATCGCCTCATCCTACCTGGCCCGCCGGCGTCTCCAGCGCTTCGCAAAGGCCCATGGTGCGACCTTCCCCAAGTACGTCTCGACGAAACTGCCTTTCGGCATCGATGTGGTCTGGCGCGCCCTCTCCACCGCCCGCAACGGCGGTGACATCCTCGACGATTGCATCGGCGCCAGCTACGCCGCCAACGGCACCACCTTCTCCAGGCCGGGCTTGTTCGGCCCCACCGAGGTCTACACCATCGACCCGGCCAACATCCAGGCCGTCCTAGCCAACAACTTCAAGGACTTCGACCTTGGCGAGAGGCGGATCAAGCAGTTCAAGCCGCTGCTGGGGCACAGCATCTTCACTGCAGACGGCCCCTTCTGGGAGCACTCGCGCGCGCTGTTCCGCCCGCAGTTCTCGCGGGACCACATCAACGATCTCGGAAAGACCGAGGCCGCCGTCCAGGCGCTGTTCAGGGCCCTCCAGCTGACCGGCCGCCCCGAGACCGGCGCCGTGTCGGTGGACATCATGCCCATGCTCTTCCGCTTCACCCTCGACACGGCCACCGGCTTCCTCTTCGGCGAGAGCGTCGAGTCGCAGATGGCCGCCGCCACGGGGACTTCGTCGACGACGAGCGCCGCAACGGCCATGGCGGCCGACCAGAGCGGCAACGACATGATCTTTTCCGAAGCCTTCCACGAGGCGCAGATGTGGATCACCACCCGCATACGCCTGCAGGGCCTGTACTGGCTCGTGCCTAACGGCAAGGGTCAGAAGGCGGCGGACTACATACGGAGGTACACCGACCACTACGTCCGCATGGCCCTCGGCTCGGCGAAGCCCCGGACGGCGGCGGAGGGGTACAGCCTGCTGGACACGCTGGTGGAGCAGACGCGGGACGAGGGCGAGCTGCGGGACCAGATCCTTGGCCTACTCCTCGCCGGGCGCGACACGACGGCCTCGCTCCTCTCGTGGACCCTGCTCCTCCTCGCGCAGCACCCCGCCGTGTTCGAGCGGCTCCGCGCCGAGGTCGTCCGGGACTTTGGCGAGTACGCGGACGGCAGCCCGGTCAACATCAGCTTCAGCACCCTCAAGGCGTCCAAGTACCTGCAGTTCGCCCTGCGCGAGACGCTGCGCGTGTACAACGTCGTGCCGCTCAACATGCGCATCGCAGCGCGGGACACGGTGCTCCCGCGGGGCGGCGGCCCCGACGGGTCGCAGCCCGTCGTGGTGCGCGCCGGGCAGACGGTCAACTTCTCGCCCTACCTGCTGCACCGCCGGGACGACATCTGGGCGGCGCCGACGGAGTTCCGGCCTGAGCGGTGGGAGGGGGTCCGGCTGGACTGGAATTATATCCCCTTCAGCGGCGGGCCGCGGGTCTGTCTAGGACGTAAGTTTTTTTTTTTTTTTCCTTTCTCCCCTTCTTCTTTCTTTCCCCTTCTTCCCCTTTATTCCAGGACTGCAGGAAGATATCGATGTGAAAGCTTTTCCTGCCTTCTTCTTTTACTGACTGGGTTTTGTTACAGAACAATTCGCGCTCACCGAGGCCGGGTACCTCCTCGTGAGGCTGCTGCAGAGGTTCGAGAGCATGGAGTGGCTGGGGCCGGAGGGGAAGCCGAGGAAGGACATCCATTTCACCATGGCGCCGCGGGATGGCGTCAATGTCAGGCTGCGGTATGCGTAGTCGTCCCGGTTGTCCTTGCAGCTCTGGAGGAGAGTGTCACTTACGATATTATGAAGTCTATCTTGTCGTTGGGAAAAGGGGGGCAGCCCGTCGGTTCGTTGGCGAGCCAGCCATTGATTCAATAGATTTAGACAAAATACCCACGATTCATCCAGTATCGAGTCGCAACATCGCAAGGGATGTATTGCCGAACAGCCCTCTGCGCAGTCTTTGTGCGGGCGGCGACCAACGTCTGATACCAAGACTGTTCCCTCAACTCTTATCCATCGTAGCAGAGCCACCACGGAATTCGGGCCTCACTTTCTTCGCACACACTGTTCGGTGGCCGGTGACTGAACGGCACTACCAAAAAGGAATGAACTATGCGGCCATCTCCTCGGGGGGTTCCCGCTTGTTGTCTGGCTGATCGGCAGCCCGAATCCCCCAGCAGCTTTTCTTTTTCTAATATCGCGACAACTCGCATGTTCACGCCATCACACTGCCAACTCCTGTCCTTCCCTTAATGAATACCCTAAGGCTGCGGTTTTCGGAACGACGTCAATCGTCTGTTCAATCATGTAAAAGCTTCGATACAGCTTCGATACATACACGCCGAGTCCTGTGAATGGGCCTTTGACTCCCGCCGGTGGAAATCGCTCAACTATGTACCGGGGGATGCCGGCGTCCTCTACCCCGTCAAGCTTGTTATCCAGGCAGATGAGATATCCATAGCTGGAATCAAGCATTGGGGTATGCAGCTAGAAGACGCTATCACGGCCGAATGGGTAGGCAGGATACGATGCCGCATTTTGATTCTTTCCACCGAAAAGACGGACGTGTTCTGGCAACCTTTCTTCTAACACATCAGCTGATGATGAGACAGACTCCAACTTCATTCCTGTCGGATCTGCCGAGGTCAAATGACATACCCAACGGGTGTCTGGTCATCAAAGTTCACACATCAGGGTAGCGTTCACCATTTCTGGGGAGCGGCCACCTCCGGCGGACCAACAGGCAGCCAGAATAAACCAAATGCGCGGTAGTGACGCCTGTGTTTCCAGGTCAGCAGCAAACTCTACGTCTTGTCTCCGGAGCCCCAGCACCAAGAACAAGAGACCGGAGATCCCACTCCCCCCCCTCGCAAGTCTTTATAAAACCACCAAACCACGCTCGCATCTCTCAGCTCCAGGACATCTCGGAACCGACATAACTACTCTTGCTCTTCTCATCTTTCCAGTCGCCTTTTTGATTACCACACTTCAGCTGTCAAAAGGAAAACCGTCCATCGTCTTCTCCACACACATACACACACACACACAAACACACGCACTCACCGAAACCTACGACAGTTACAAACGCATCGCCATGTTCAGCGACATCGCCAGCTTTATAGATAACGCCGCCATGGCTTTAGCCATCGTTAGCCTCATCATCCCGATCGGTGTCCTCATCAGCTGGCCCATCATGAGATACCTGAAGCACGCCAAGCATCGGGACGCGGAGGCGAACGAGCCCGGCCAGGGCGACGCCGCTGTCGCCCCAGCCGCCCGGTCGACCACGAGCAGCTGTGTCAGAGAGACACATCAGCTCAACGACATGCCTCCATCGTATAGTACAAGGGCATCGGATGACTGGTTTACAGTTGATAGTGATACGGACGTAGACTGCCCACGGGAGGCTCCCGCTGAAGCGTCACGGGCCTCAAAATCCACATATGCCCGGCAGTTGTAATACTGGGGGAGAGACTTTGTACTGCCTTCGGCACTCTGGTGAGAGAGGAAATGGCGATCAGAGCAAGGCGTGATGAGCCCCCCCCCTTCACCCCTGATACTGTCACACAAGCGAACCGTGGATACACCCTGCCTGTGGCCAAGCCATTCCCGTCCTGTGCGTGGATTTACGCCCGTACAAATACGTGTTCCAGATTCGTGCCGGAAACCACGGGACCAACTTGTCAACGACTGGGAGTCTACAGGGGAGGATGTAGTAGGAAGGGTATCACCTCAGGCGGAAAATACTTTGAGACTGCAGCAAAGGGAGACAATGCTTGAACATGTTCACTATGCTGTCCAGAAACAGTAGAATCGTCAGTATAACAAAATAAAAATAAAACAGTTAGTAAGCCGAGAAAGAGAAGAAGAACAGAGTCTACAGACGAAGAGAATGACAGGGAGTGCTAAGTAGTTGATCACAGAGAGAAATGAAGCACCATGATTATACGGTTTTATGCTCAACACCTATGCCATACCATAGCAGACCCCTGGTACGATACTCGGGCCTCGGCAATAAATCATTCTTCAGCTCTAGAACCCTACTCTTAGCAACCTTGGCGTGTGAGAATTGCGGAAGGATTCCAGTTATGCTTACCCAATCTGCCATTGCAGCTGTTTACCAAATCCATAAAGTGGGCGCTCAAAGGGTACTTGCGTCCACGTCGGGGTTCCCGAGGCATGGAAAAGCTGTCTGGCAGATAGATCGCAAGGTTCTCTTGGGTGTGGCAGGTCTGTTTACCAATTTAGCAACCGACTTTATGAGTCCTGTGTCCTCAGATATCATTCGGCAACAGCCACGGGACGGTTTGGCGCCGACTGCAGCGGTGTCGTTAGCAAGAGAACGAGAGGCCCCAATACGGTTGCGGATCACGCCGAGTCTCGGTGACAGTGGAGTCACCGGCCATGGTACCGGATATCCGGGTTCAAAGATACTGTTCGCAAGAAGGCAGGTCCATTCACTCAACTTGAACGATTTCCTCTGCCGGGCTCTATTTTCCTGGGAAAAGAGTCCGTTACCCTTTACGGAGACATTGACGCAATCACCTTACGAACCGTTCCCTGTCCTGTTTCACACATTCCAGACAGGACACCTTGCATATTCCGTTAGTTCCCGGGCGAGCTGAGAGAGTTTTATCAGGGGCGTGACAGGATAATTACGTCGAGTTTCTGCCGACAAGGAACGAGGTCAAGAAAGCTGCCAAAGAGGAAGCGACTGGTGGAGATGCAGTGGAACATGGCGGATTTGCAAGTTGGGGCTTAGTTATATGTGTGCAGGCTGAACAAAGCAGTCGGTAGGAGCGAAGACCTTGGGATTTTCTTTCGTTCTCTTCTCTGGCTCCGATGTTTGTCCGATCTTGGAGAGTTTCCGATGGCAGTTCTTGTTGCAACTTTGAGTCATTGGGAGTTGGCCTGTTACACGCAGCATAGAAATGGGATCAAGCCGTCCAAAACAGCCACGTGCTGCCGTTCCCATCATGAACCCTATATCTCCATTCCAACCAGAGAATATCACTCTGACTTGGGATGCTGATGCAGACTAGTTTGAAGAAACAAAAGTATCCCTGCCACGTCGTCAACACAAGTTTCTTCTTCTAAGTGCTCTTGCCAGACTACAACAATCGTCGCCTCCTCGACATTGAATCAGGGACAAGGCGTTCGAAATACCACGTTTGCTGTTACACATATTCGTACCATTTCTGGCGTTCCCATGTAGAAGAGAAAATACACAAGTGCTCCCGGCCTCCCTACCCTGTGGAGACAGTGATCCGTATCGCCTCTCACATGAGTCCTTTTCGCGGTTGTGCGTCCTTTGCCCGGCTGCAACGGAGTCGAGCTGCTTATTCCGGCGAATACTCTGGGTCTTTTAAACCGGGGGCGGCCCACCGCAACGCTGAAATCAGGCGACATTGCTTGAAAAACGCACCTCAGTACCAGAACAGCGTAGGATACGCTTGGCTATCGTTTATGCTGTAAGACGATAATTCTGAGAAATTACGGACCAACCATCAAGACTCCCTGGCTCCACGGGAGGAGCAAGCCGTCCGGGCCGATATGTAGATGCGGTCCGCGGAGAATATACATGCGCGTACAGAAAGGCAAAATAAAAGAGGGTACTTCTATTGTTGCCAAGGACGATTCTTCCAATGGTATAAGTCCTTCGTTTTAAGTAAGCGACTTGATAGACCATTCACCCGCAATTGGAGTGTGTCAGCTTACTATCTGCTATCCGAGTAGAGTCTAAAGTCATGCCGCAGGTAATTAAACGGGTGATATTAATATTGTAAAGAAAGACGAATGACGGTCAGACAATTATGCCTGTAATTCTAAACGAGAACTCAGGGCTTTGAGTCATCATTTCCAAGAATCTTTGCACGTTTAAACGCGCTGTTGGCATCATGGTACTGGTTGATTGGTTCTGTTGCATTCGTCAGGGTGAAGGTGATATGTATTCCTCGGAAGGAATCATGAGACAGAATATGATATGACTAGCATCAAATTTGGGTTGATACCAAATAAGAAAAACAAATCAAAACGCCACTCAAAAATAAGAACCACCCAAATAAGGACCGAATGTTCATGTTCGTATCCAAGTAACCCGAGCTCTATTGGCCCTGTAATTTTTTACATATTCAGTTCCGCTGACACCCACCCCTAGACCCAACAAATTATTGGGCCATCCCCTTCAGCGACTAAACATGATAGCGTCGTAGAAAAAGAAAAGGTGAACAGTCTACCTAGATAGCACTGGGCCGGCGGATCCAAACCAAAAGGTTGCCGTTGCCGTAGGCGGCTTCCGCACCCTGCACGGTGTTGTCGGAGCGAGTGCAGTAGTCCATCACGTAGCCAGCACCACGGGCAACGTCGTTGCTAGACCCATGTTGTTAGAATTGGATATCAAATACAACTGTCGGGTTTTTCGTTTCCTTACCAAGACGAAGCCGTCCACGGGTCGTTGGTGCCACCTTTGACTCCGGTGATCTGAGCGCGGCCAATGACGCAGAAGACGGTGACTGAATCGACTCTGCACTGCTCGCCGCCCCTACGGGCGATCTGGTTGATACAGGCCACCGCATCGGGAACCTGTTTTTTCTCGACTTTAGCACAACGGGAAAAGAAAAAGGTGCCCAGGGGAAAGGGCTTGCACGTACGTAGGCCTCCGTGTTGGGAATGGTGTTGCAGTAGTAACGCTTCTGGAGGAGGTTCTCCCCGGTCGGGGCCGCGCTCGTCTCGTTGAGAGACGCGTGCCAGGCCTCGACGGCCTCCTCGGGAGTCAGGTTGTCTCCGTCGGGGTTGGCGATGATGCCGTCGACCCACTTGGAGAAGGAGAAGACCTCCACTTCGCTGGACTGGGTCGCCGCGACTGGGCTGGCCCCGATAAGCTGGGCCAGAGCCAGAGCGGCCAGGGCGGGAAGAGCAAAGTTGACCATTATGAATTGAGGGCAGGAGAGTCTGGCACGAAAGTTGTGTCTAGGCTTGCTGGGGAGACACTAAGAACATTGAGAAGCAACGTCTTCACACCCAGTCTTATATAGTCGTCTTTGGAGAAATAAGATACAACAGATGGCAGGCGGGGATAAGACGAGGCGGGTCTGCGAGGAGGCTGAGGTTGTTGCCAGGATTCGTACATAGTATAGTCATCCCACATGTTTAGACATGAAGACCTTTGACCGTTATCCAATGCAGGTCAACGGTATAGCAGGGTATAATACACAACGGGCTTAGTTTGGTTCCCGCAATACTCCTTCGCAAAGGTCCCTCGCCGATCCTGGTTACCTCAACTCAGCCTTGCTGGTGTAGAGAACCGAGGGCTCTAGCTTGATGACACTTACGGACAAATCATGAGTGCCCATCTACCGTCGGCAATGCAAACATGGGCTGTCCCTGGAGCCGAGGGCCCCTCAGTTCATATTCAATTAGTCTTAGTGCTTACTGTCAAGATGCACGATATATCCTAGGGACCATCGCTTACAGCACACCAGGGATATGTTGGTCAATAAAGGTGACGGGTCTCCACAGAACTTCCGAGCCTTGCTCCACCAGCAGGGATCCATGGGAGGGCTCTTTTCACTTTTGTCCGAAAGTTCAACCCCAGACGAGAAGGGAAGCCTTGAGTCCATATCAAAGCGTGATAAACGATAGGAATCATTGGTGATTTACTAGGAAACGCACCTAGAACAGAACACTATGGGTGACTTCCAACTTTGTCGTATATCGGCTGGCCATAACATTGAAAGTTCGTATACCCAGAGACAACCACGAATAAGCATTCTCATTATCCACAATCGCCTGTACCCAACCTGTCAAGAATTGCGAGGATCAATAGCCCGCCGTCGCACTGCTTGTGGGGTTTTATCCTTGTCATGTCAGCATGCCACTTTACAGAGTAGGTACTGTACTTTTACAGATCCTGCGAGCCTTGTTGACGTTCCCATGGTTGTTGCATTTCTGATTTTGGTTCGTTAAGCCACTTCTGGAAGGTCGTACCAGCATCAGCATGCTCATGGAGAGTGAGACGAAGCACTTTGGTGTGTCGGCATAGATACACCGCCTACCAAACAGCTGCCGATATACACCCTCATACGGAGTTGAAGTCTCAAAAGAAGAGAAAGCGGGCCCTTAACTACTCCCCTGCTTGAGGTAATCCTTCAATTTTGAAGGGATTCATTCCAAACGGCAATGAGTGTTCTTTTCAATGACACGATATCATCAGCTGCCAGGCCACCAGTTCCAAAGTCGATGCATACTCGAGAGCGGCGTGGCCACTCTGCACGTCGTCAAGACCTGAGTGATTCAGAATTGCTTTTTTTTTTTTTTTTACTATCACCATGCCAAAATGGGACGACGTGGTGTTGACAGACGCGCAGCGCGTTAGATTGGAGCGGCGTCAATCCGCAGGAAAGGGGCCATCTTGATTTAGTTTCAACTTTGTCAAATTCCATCCCAACAACAACAACAACAGCAACAACGATCCCAGCCAACAGCACATGACGCCAAAAACCTCCCGCCATGGAGTTGCCGGCCTGGTATGATCGACTCACTTAGCTGAGATACAAATACCCAGACTATAAGATCCAGCCTGAGGACTTTGACCAAGATATTTTCCGACCTGGGGGACACCAAAGACGGATCCTGAGACTGCGAGGACGAGGAATGCGAGCGCTGCGACGAAGATTTGGGTGACATTATCAAACCATCAGATTGGTTGTGCAATGATGAAGACGATGACTACTACTATCTCAAAGAGCTTCGGGAGGATCGGAAACGGCAGCTCAGAGATAAACAAGACGTCAAATACGACGAGGGACGCAGAGTGGAAGAGGTTCGCGCGGCATACGAAGCTCTGAAAAAGGCCGAGGAGGAGAGCGAGACGCTGCACATGGACTCCCTTCGTCACAAGAAGTTCTGCCTCTAATTACTGTCCAGAATATCTCGAACATCTCTGGACGGACCCGCCTCCAGCCACGTCCATGGAATTCACTCCTCCGTTGAGCCATGACGGCGTAGCAGACGGGGAAAATCCCAAGACCAACAGGCGCACTGTCGAGGGCCTCATACATCTGGACAACGACACGACTTGGTTCGTCGGGCAATTCCGGTCACCCACCCGCCCCGGCCGGAAGAAGCACGTGCTACGGCTGGAGGAGCCGGTCGAGGGCGAGGCCGTGGTGCAGTTCGCCAGCGACGAGTACCTGATACTGCGAGTGAGCCGGGATATAGTCTTTGACTCTATGCCTGCGCCCGAATCGGCCCCGGAGGTTTTCGAGTTTGCGGGTATCCGCATCACGGAGGGGGAGCCGGAAGAAACTCGGCGACAGAGGAGTCCGTCGCCGCGCGCAACCTGGTTCAGGTCGACCCATGGAATGGATTATGGGAATGATCGGTGGTGCTACTACTGATTTTGTGGTTTGAGACCCCTTCCTCACTGGTGGTGGTGTTTTTCAGTTTGTTTCCAGAACACCCTATGTAGTTTGGAAAGGCGAGACTCTTATGTAGAGCAGACAACATATCAGCTGCCCAGATGTAACAGGTTAGTAAACGCGGATTAGTATTGTGAAATTGATCAAAGTTTTTTTTTTTTTAGCCGTTGGGAGCGACCGATAGACCAATGCACCCCCCAGCCGAAGTACAGCTGTGCAGCCGTGGATGGCATTTTGTGACGATGGCTTCACCCGTATAGCCATTTACAATCCTCTACTAACTGATGCTGTCAGTTCTGTCACTAGGTAACCCTCAGATTTCTGAGGGCACATAGGAGCTAGTACTGTAGAACCCTTTGAGGAGCTCGGAAACATGTCCACAGGCCCAGCCCATCCCATCCCTCATAACTTGTATTCTCTCACATGGTGAGATGGCCCCCGTTGCCTTGTTAATTAAGTCCCGCAATCCATCTCCCGTGGTCGACTACACAAACTACTGACTCAATGTCTACTTCTGGACCCTCTGCAAACACCGAGCCGTCCCTCGAATCACTCAATCATTTTATTGGGATTCCCCAGCAAATGATCTGTTTCAACCGCTATTCCTTTTTGGTATCAATCATGTGCATGAAAATTCCTCATTGTTTTTCCGTTTCCTACCTTGAAGTCTCTTCTCACAAGCTGAAGCACATAGTAGGGCATATGAGAATAGGGATGTGAAAGGCTTGATCCCATGAACATAGAACTAAGAAACACGTATCCCCATATATAGGCAGTATGCGAGCAGCAAGTGGCAAGCCGCATGATATAAGCACAGGGGAAACCCATCCTCCAGTGTCTATAGCATAAGGCTATCGAGACAACCATAATTATGGCATGACGCTATCGCGGCATCTTCTTTTTCTCGTCCGCCAGTTCTCTAAATATCGTTTATTCGCAGCAATGCAGACACAGTCTGCTTAGTTCTGCATGACGTCCTGCCGACATATTATTCGAGAACTTTGCGTATGACGGATTTGTATAATTGGAGGTTCTCCAAGCGCTGTTCGGCTGGCGTTGTGCGAAATGCAGAGTTTCACTTGTGATTTCCTGGTGCTGGTATGAACACAGAGTGAAATTCATTTGAATTAGAAGAGGCAGAAGGCCGTATGTTAAGTGTGTTGATAAGATTACTGGGCATTAGGAAGCCTGGAGCTCTTGATAGTCCGTCTGACCTAATATACACTTGCACGTGACTGACTTATATACATTTCCTCTACATCTGTTTTGCCTGTTGTGTGCTCTGTCTTATAACAAGATCTGAGTTATCTAATCTCTATTATTCTCCCGTCCTTTTATTCCCATAATCTACCTTGTTATACTCTCATACATAACTCTCTCATACATAACTCAACCAGTTTAACCACAGGCAAAAAAAAACAAACAAAAAAAACATTAGCTTAGTTAGTATCAGTTTCTCATACTACCATGCTTGGAAAAAGATCTCACACGTGATCTATCACATGACTGGAAAAGTGTGACACGGCACATTTCCGCCATGATACGCCGCGAATCCCGATGCGATCGCCGCCATTTTTTTTTCCACAACAATCAGCGCTGGCCTCCATCTTTTCCGGCGGCATAATTTTGATTCCCCGGAAATGAGCTCGTTCCGGGCGCGATCCCGGTCTGAAGCAGGGTGGTTCCTCGCCGGCCTCAGCTCCTCGTTTCCCGACCTGGGGACCGACGAGGGCAGCCTCTCAAAGCTCCGGTTCTGCGAAACGGACCTGAAGCCGGGATGCAAGGTCTTTCACGTCCCCAAGTCGGACGCCCCGAAAAGCACCGAGGTGCTCATGGCGCCCGACGTCCTCCTCGACCACGTCGAGATCGAGGGGGGTCTGAAAGACCAGGTCCTCGTCTTCCGATATAAGGGCAAGTTCCATGCCGTCGATCATGTAAGTCGAGGGTTTAAATTCAAGTCTTGGCGGAACTGACGGAATCGCGGCGCAGAAATGCCCGCACTCCTCGTATCCCCTGTCGCATGGCACTCCATTCGACATTGAGGATTTCGGCATCATCCTGAGCGCGGGCTTGACGTGCCCCAAGCACGGATGGTCGTTTGACCTTTTCTCGGGTATGGCAGACAGGGCCAGGTACAAACTGGGCGTGTGGGAGGTCCAGTTGCGTGAAATCGCAGAGGCGAATGCGTCAGTCCCGCTGAGGGAACCCGAAGCTGTTACGGAAAGCCCAGAAAAAGAAGTATGGGTGAGGAGAAAGCAGAGGATAGGTTAATAGGGCATCCGAGGAACGAATGAAACAATGCAAAAGCAACTGGATGTGCCGTGAGTGTGACACTTACAGCTGCCACACGGGTTACATGGCAACATGTATTTCTCGCCATCAACAACGGCGTCGTCAGGGCTCTCCTTCGGTCGGAATGCAGGCGCAATTGGTGGCACATTTCCTTTTCTCGCTCTGAGCTGCCACACTCAACGTGATGAACGCTAGGATCGGGCTGACACAGCTTGGGGCGAATGTCTTCAAAGGACATTCCGTGGGTTTCCGGCGTTAACTATACGGAACGATTGGTCAAGATTTCGGAACTGTACTGAGTTGATACCGAACTTGCTCGTCAAACACTGCTACTATGAGAAACACCCACGTCGAGGCGGCTGGACAACCATCGACAGAGATATCCCTGCGATCCGAGCCCTGTAGGTAGCAGCAACAGCCGGGGGGCAGATACCCCCTGAAAGCGATTCGCGATGGAACTTTAGTAATCCAGTGGCGTGATCCAGCGGAAAATTTTAAGCTGTCAAAGGGGGCTGGAAAGTTTTGACGACAACGACCCTGTGACTAGACACGACCTTGTATACAGATACAGGGCAACGGCTGGCACTTCAGACGGAACAACGCCGCAGGAAACCTGATGCTCGAACGGAACTCGCACTCTCTTGCCTGGTTCCTTGGCCGTCGACTTTTCTCGAGGCAACACCTGCCGGCAGTGATCTTGAACAGCCGTGCCAGCCAGCCCCTCTCTGACTGGTTGGGTAGCATCGTCGTCGACGACGATCGGGGTCGATGATACTACGTTTGAGAGCCGACTCTTGGCTCGGATGATGCGGCGCCAGCCAAGAACCCGCGTCGAGTTTCCAGCCAGCCCTCGAGGAACTCGCCTCGTCCTTCCGCATGTTTCGTCCAGGCGCCGGAGAAAAAAGGGGACGGGCCATTTCCCCGGCAAGTTTTGACGAGCCTATTTTTGGTGATGGCCCAGGGGGGGGGGGGTGTTCTGGCACGATGCTCGTTTCAGGACAAACGGCATGCCGCCGGTTCCCACACCCGCAGGACGCGCCCGGCAAACACGCTGGCGGGAGGGGAACCGAGGCAGAGAATGCGTCAATAGTTGCTCTTTTTTTATATCTTATTTTCTTTTGTCCCGCACTCATTCTCCGCTTCCTGATGCTGGTCAGGGGACATTGAGCTACAAAGGACCGATTAAGCCTGCCTCCTCCTCGTGTAACGGGGATCAAATACGCGCGCCCATCTTTGGTTGGTTCATCATATCTCGTGATATTATTGGCAAAAAGCTACGTATATGGATATACAGTATATATAAATATATATATATATATATACAATGGTATCCGGCCGAAGTTTTTTCCCCCTGCCAGGTATCGCCCTAATGTTCACCCCCCTACTAATTTGGGTATAGCCAACATTACGGCACTATTTTACAGCCAGCCAGCCGGCCAGCCAGCTAGCTGTTAATTTTCCCCTCTATCTATCCCACCTATCATCACCCATACCTATCACTATAGATAACCACCGCCAGCCACCTAATATCCATACAAAACACCTATCAGATATTGACCGTATACGGATACGCACCCTTTATTTTGATGGCAAGCTTAGTAGGCAAGAAATTGCTAACCGGACTGGATTTTCCTTTAGCCAAGTTCGGCATGCTCTTCGGGCATCTAGTGCCTTGGCCTGGCCCCGATCTGGCCGGCCAGCCGCTTTGTCTGATGAGCAAGAGCAAGAGCTAGTTGAATATGTGACCTCTTCCTATCAAGGTCGACTTGCCAGCTTCCTCCAGCTCTCTCTTATCCTCTTTAATGGGCTCTTTGGTGAGTATACGATCTGAAGTACTCTTCGCTGGCTAGGTTATTGCCGGTACGTTGCTTGGTAGAAACCCATTATAACAGAAGAAACCCGCCAGGCCCGGCTAGCCTGGGCTCTTACCCATATCAGCTGGACTATTAACGACTGGATAAGGATCCTCTGGATGGATGAGATGTGGGTTAACGGTAGCACCTATCGGAAGGTCTATGTAATGAGGAGGGCAGACGAGGAGCTGGATCCAACTTGCCTTATCTAATGCCTAAGGCAAGGGAAAGGATGGATGTTTTGGGGCTCTTTTTGGGGTATCCAGAAGGGCCCTGGGCTAGTATGGGATATGGAGAGATGGGGGACTATTAATTAGCATTCCTACTAAGAACACATAGTCCTATTGATCGCCGGATTCATTAACCAGCATGAGCAATCCCAAGGCTGGAGGCTTGCCCTTATGCAGGATGGAGCCCGGTCACATATGGCCCGGACTACGATGGAGGAATTCGCTAGGCAAGGGATAGAGGTTATCCCCTTTCCCCATACTCGCTAGACCTTAACCCAATTGAGCCTTGTTGGAACTGGATGAAGGACTATATCCAGATCCATCACGGGTATATCCAAGGGCAAATACCTCGCCGGACGTTATATGGGTGGGTTAGAGAGGCGTGGGATGCCCTTCCAGATGACTATTGCGCGCAGCAGCTCTATTCAATGCACGATAGATGCCAGGCAGTGATTGATGCGAATAGAGGGCATACGAGATAGTGAATTTTGGGGGATTTTGGGTTAGTAGAAGGGGGTAGAAAATGTAGTGGTTTCTATGAATCATAGTGTGTGTGGGCCGCAACATTACAGGGGGAAAAGACTTACCCCTGCCACCCTGTATATAGAACACGGGTTTCTATGACGTCGGTCTGGTCGCTGGGTATTCAACAAGAAAGGAAAAAGGTGCTGGTTGATAGGTCGGACGAGGCGACAGGCGTAATCTATCTGTCGTCTCTTGTTTCGGTTCGGGTGCGCGCCGAGGGCTAGGACTCGGACGGCCCATCCATCCGATCGTCTGCTGGGCTGCATCGAGGGTTGACCCCGGCTCCAAAGAGTTAGTCGCCGTGACGCCTCAGCAATGACCGCGTGCTCGGCGCGTTTGCTCGCGGGTCCCGTTGTTTCTCCCATATATTAATACGTCCCGAAATGGAGGGGCCCTTAATCCCGTCTGGCGTACCCGATCTCTGGGGAGAAGCGCCCGTCCGGTCCCCTCTCCGCTCTCGGTAGACCGCCGGGTGCCGGCTGATAGGTTGCCGGCTGATAGGTGGCCGGTTGATAAGTGGCCGGCTGGTAGGTGCCCGGGTGGTAGGGCTGGTAGCCGATGTTGATGGACTCCCGGTAAGGGCCCTGCCCGACCTCCTGGTACATGTCGTAGGTCGAGGCGGGGTACGGCGCCGCCGTGGAGCCGGGCCCGCGCCGCGTCTGCTGCGATCCGCTGAGCCTCAGGGGCGGGGGGGCGGCCGGGTCGTCCTGGATGGACCTCTCGTAGTAGAAGCTCTCGGCGTTGGCGTCTCGCGTGACGGCGTAGCCGGTGTTGTAGACGGAGACGGGCGGCGCCGGGAACGTGGGGATCGTGGCCTGCGTGGTCGCCGTCTGCGGCCGGTCGGTCTGCGTGGACGCCCTGCCCCTGTCCTTGGTATACTGCGCCTTCATCTGCTCCTCCATCTCCTTGGTCGTGCGGTTCGCGATCTGGGTCTGCCTGTACGTCGCGACGATGGCCTTCTCCCACTCGGCCGTGCTGCGCTTGACGGTGCCAGCTGCCGCCGCGGTCGCCGCCGCGGTCGCCGCCGCCGCCGCCGGTGCCGCCCCGTTCTGGAGGAAGGCGTTTCCGCCGCCGCCGGGGTTTTGGCTCATGTTGGCCGCCACGGCGCCCACCTTCTTCTGCCTCTTGTGGCGCTTGAGGAAGAAGACTACGGCTCCGATGAGGAGAGCGATTATGGCTGAGGGGGTGGGGGGTCAAAGGTCAGACACGGGTTGGGCTTGCGGAGAAAAGGGAGCGCGGACTTACCGATGACGGCGAAGGCGATCCCGATGGCGAAGCTGCGGTCCGTACCCGCATTCGCCGAAGCAGGGGCGGCGGAGGGCGGGGTGCCCGACGCCTCCATTTGCGAGTTGGGCGGCAGAAGGCTGGTGGTAGACAGAGGGGTCCCGGACGCGGCATTGCCGACGGCGGGAGGCGGTTGGTTCGGTCCGGGGGTCTCGACGGGCATCGTCATTGTCGGCGGCGCAGAAGGCGTCGGGGCGGATGGCGGAGGAGCCAGGCTGGCGGAAGGGACCTGGTCGGCGGCACGAGATGGGCTGCTGGCGGAGGGAGACGGGGTGTTGGCGGGAGGAGGTTGCACAGGGGGACGAGACGGGGTGTTGGCGAGAGGTTGCCTCGATGGCGTTGCAACAGGCGGTGGTTGAGACGGCTGTGCGGGCTGTTGTTGAGGAGGTTGCGCGGGCGGCGTCGGCGCGGGAACACTTGGTACGAGCGTGATGAAGCCTCTTGGCGGAGGGAGGGGATCGGTGTCGGTTTGGCGTGATGCGACGGGGATGGCTGGCACTCCAGCGTCCGGTGATTCTTGGGCGGCGGGTGGTGGAAGTGTATCGTCCTCTTGTTCCGAGTCGCTCGAGTCTGCTCCTCCTACGTCGGACTCGCTTTCGGAAGATGCGCTGGACTGGCCACCGGCATCCGACTCGCTTTCGGATCCGCTGCTTTCACTTTTCGCTTTCTTCTCCTCCTCCTCCTCCTCCTCCTCCTCCTCCTCCTCGGATGGTGCTGCTGGTTGTTGTCTGCGGGCCAGGTTGTGGCGAGGCCTACCGGGGAATCGTGGCCCTCCTCTTCTCCTCCGTTGCCTATTACGGATGTCAGCACACCCCGACTGACGTTTTTGTTGCCGTTGTTAGCGTATACAAACCTCAACGTTGACCATGTTGAGCTGGTCTCCATCGCGAACCTTGCTGCTTCCCGTCCTCGACTCTGATAGCTCTGGGACAAAACTTTGAAATGGAAAAAAAAAAGGGGGATTGTCGGCCAGCGAGTTGGAAAAAGATAAACAGCACAGCTGTGTGTGTGTGTCTAGAAGGAACCGGCCAAGAGCGAAGAAAAGAAACAAAAAAGGGGGAACGCAGGCGCCCGCGCGGAGAGAAACGAAATCAACGGATCGCGCCTATCTCTCGACTGGAAGCGGAGCAGGAACAGAAGAGAAACAGCAGCGCTCGGCGGCGGCGGTGGGAGGCGCTCCACGATAGTTATCAGTCACATCGCGCGTCGATCGTCCAGCCCAACACACGGA